>BSBN01001233.1:0-1200000 GCA_027924645.1 Cunninghamia lanceolata
AATTGTATGGGATATTCCTTTTCTAATAGCTCCATTATTTTAGTCGTCATCTCTTTTGAAACAACTAGCTCTTTTTTTATGACTCCCCTATTTCTATTGTCTTTATTTTCGTGTTGTTGATATTTTAATTGGATCTTATTTCTTTTTTAGACTTATGGATTTAGGGTTCAGATTAAGTAAGACAATTTTTTTTGTGGACAATTCGTAGTCAATTGGGATGCTTATCTTCTTCTTAGTCATATAAATTTTGAGCATGCTAAATATCTTAGAGTCTCCTTTTGTGACATACACCTTCTTGAGGGGTAGAAAGCGAATCTCTTGAAATAAGGTTGAAGGCATTGCCTCCATTCTCTGAATCCAAGGTCTTCCTAACAATGAGTTGTAACCAGTGTCTTTGTCAATGACATAGTTCAACACTGTGGGGACAATCCTAGATCCCACAGAGACTAGAAGCATGATTTTCCCAATTATTGTTGCTTTCAAATTATCATAGCTCCTTAGGTTATCCCGACGTGGTATTATGTTTGTATTCCCATTTTTCATCCTTTTGAGAAGGGAAAATGGGTCTATGTTTATTGTTGCTCCATCATCAATTAATGTTCTTTTGATGCAAGTATCATAGATCCATACTTGTAAATACAAGGTTGGATCTCCACTTTTAGTCAATTTAACATTTGTAGGCATTTGCTTTAAGTCAAAAAGGAATCCAAGATCTTGAAGTTCTGCATTGGGAGGGTTCATGTCAAGATCCACTTGATTGAATTGTTCATCTAGTGGAGGAGTAATTCGATCTATATAATTCAATCTTATTTCTTGTAGGAGGGAAAAATGATGCGATAGCGAATTTCTTAGGAGATCTATGAAAAAGATTTTGGCACAAGTCTTTTTGAGATCTTCTATTAGATCATGTAGTCCTATAGGGGCAGTGTAGGTTCCATCACCGAGATTACCTTCCCATGGAACTCAACCCCTTGTTCGATGTTGGGTTCTATGTGTGAACCTATGGAAATGAATGACAAAATGAGTAAACTAAGCATGCTAATCTACTCCATTCATTAGCATAAAACCACTTCTAGATTAGACTAAAAAAACCAAACAAAATGAAAACAATATACCTTAGTCCTCACTAAAGCCTCCTTGGTGCACCAAGTGATTTGGTAGATGTTTCCAAGGATGAAGTTGGGGAGAGTTGGAATGTTTGAGTGCTCAAAATGGTAGCATAACCTTGCATTCAATAATTGCATGTAAATGAACTCCAAGAGGTTCTATTTATATGATTTGGGAATGGAGGATGGAGGGATAGGATCATTTTGGAAGACCAAGGGCTCTCTTTAATTAAGAGGATTGGAGGCATGAGAAGCCTCTAAGTGGCCCAAGCAATGATAGGTGGTCAAAGGGGTGCCCTTGATTCAAGGGAATCAAGGGTGGAGATCATGCTTTGGAAATGTTGGATGGTGGAGACGAAAAAGTAACTTTTTGGAAGGTAGTGGAAATCTTCTCCATGCTTCCAAGTACCACTTTAGTACTTGCTAATTGACAAGTGTACTCACATGAAAGCTTGACCAAATAAAGTTGTGATTAATCATGCTTATGTATGTGCAAGTGATTAGTGATGGTACTAGAGATGATTTAGCCTTTTAAGCAAAAGTGCACGAAATGCCAAATTAAATAAATAAGGAAATTTATTTAATTTATTTTGAGATGAGAGATGAACTTAGGTGCATAAATATTTTTATTTATTCACCTAAGGTTGGACTACAAGAGGAATGTTAATTAATTGAATAAATAGTCTAGGCTATTCAATTAATTATGGATGATGGATAATGAATTTATCAATTAAATATTATTTAATTAATAAATAGAAAGAAGTGGTCAATTAATTGAATAAAGGTGCATTTAATCAATTAAATGTAGGGGAAATGTTGGGTGCATGCCCTAATTAAGTGTGAGTGGTGAGTAGATGATTTTAGGTGTCTACATTTTGCCCCTCTTTGAGATGGTGTTACGAAGTAGCATCATTTCAAAGAATGATAAAACATAGCAATTGGTTAGATTAGGAGAAGACAATAGGATTAGGGATGATGATGCCCTAATTGGGAAAAAAGGAAAAAAAATTAGTGATAGGATGATGCCCCCTCGAGAGGGCAGGTAGGTGAAAAAGAGTGCATTTGAGCTCTCAAAAAGTGCGAGAAGGGATATAAAAACATGATGGAAGAAGAATGGTGAAAATGGGTGAGAAATGAATGATTTAGGAAGAAATGAAGGGAATGTGATGAAAAATTAGGGCAAAAGGTGAAAATTAGGGTTGAGAGAGGTTTAAAATAGAGGATGTGGGAGGGTGAATAGTTCATTATCATTTGTGCAAATAGCAGAAATGGAGTAGAGCAGAGAAGGAGAGTGGAGCAAAATGGAACATGTACCTATACACACTCATTGAGTAGAGCGCATTAGGGAGTACCAGTGACCCCTAGGACATGGCCTATCAATATGTATGACAAAACCCTATTTATTGTGAGTATTTATTGCATGTTTTGGGTGGGAAAAGGGGGTAAAAGTGTAAATGAGTGCTCACGTAGCATACTTATGCATGGGCATAGGGAAATAGAGCGTGGGTGTTTGGTAAACAAGTGCTACGAGCATGCTCATGAATAAGTGTGGCCATAGATTTGAAGCGCATCCATAGAAAAATAAATAGCATGCATGGGAAGAAAAGGGGCATGCATGTTTGAGAGAGGGCATCAGGGACAAATGTGAGTTCAAAAAAATGAGGCACCTGCACAAGAGAAAAGAGACGTGGGGTTTTAATATAGTGTTTGAATGTGTGTAGGAGAGGTTGGGTCTAATAGTTACTCGAGAGTGTAGATCAGTGATGCTAGATTTGACAGTTGATTGGCAAGAGGGGGAGTGGGGGTATTTGGAGGTGGTAGGGATTTGGCACGTGGCTACAATGTCACGATTGACCCTACCCTTAGGGTGATACTGACAGCATTGGTGGAGTGATGGCACTCAGAGATGAGTATATTCCATCTTCTGATAAGCGAGATGACAGTGACCTTGGAGGACATGTGGTAATTTTTTTGGTTGCCTATTCGCAGAAGGAGAGTGTATTATTCAGAGCGACATGATGATTATGCCTTCCAGAGGGTGTTTGGGAGATTAGATCTACTATGAGAGGGCATGAGGATGGATTTGGATTCGTGCATGAGGATGGATTTGGATTCGTGCATAAGGATGGATTTGGATTCATGCATGAGGATGGTAGATGACATCCCATTGGTGATGGAAACAGTTGTTAGGGGCTTATTGCTTCCTAACAAGACTAGCAGGTTCTTTTTTATTGGGCTGGCACATGTTTTGGGTGATATGTTTTGTTGAGAGGAGGTGTTTGCCTAGGGGCCATGCATCTTGGCAATGATATGCATGGATCTGCATTTGATTGTGTATAGGGATGGGCAGAGTTTGGCACATGTGATGCTTACATGTGTGGGCATGGGAGCATATTGTTGTGTTGAGACCAGTGGGAGGGGGTGTCAGAAAGGATGTCAAGGAGTGTTATGTATGCAGGTGAAGGGGGTGATTATAGTAAACATTTGTATAGGATGTGAGCTACTAGTGATGAGTGATTGATGAGATATATTTAGTGATCCTGGAGGCTTATCAGGAGTATGAGATGTGGCCAGAGGATGGGAGAACATTACTATGGCTTCTAACATCACATTACATTATTGGGTAGAGGATGTATTTATTGAGAGGTATTGGTTGGAGCGTGTACAATGACAGTTTGCGAGGAGGCAGGGGATTTCAAGGGAGGGTCCACATATGTTTGCACATGTAGCGTGGGAGGAGCTAACAAGATGGGGAGTGTGGATAGATGCCTAAGTGGAATAGTTAGACTAGGTACATGTGATGCCTCAAGTGTGGGTGGTGCCAAGAGCATATGTGGAGGATGCAGTAGTGACTCATGATTATCAAATATGGTGGGCATAGAGACATCCAATGAGGTTGACACAACCATTGGTGGCACGAGCACAAGTAGTGATTCACAGGGCTTATAGATTAGCACAACAAAAATAAATAGTGGCTAGAGGATAGAGGGGAGGAAGGATGCAATAGAGAGGCAGAGGCAGGGCGATGCTAGGAGTAGGGAGAGGAGTGTAGGAACAAGTGCAGGCATAGGGGCCATAGGTATAGGTGCAAGCAAAACCATAGTCAAAGGGGCCATAGTAGGTATAGAGGTAGCCATAGGGACAAGTACCAGTATTGGTATACAAATTTTGTCACCTAACTCTATATTCTCACACCCAAACAAGTGACAATTGGACCAACAGTTGAACCGATTACAATGATGTTTTGCAATGATTCTCTGCTTGTTTTATAAGGTGCTTCTACCTTCAAATGATATGCAAAGAATGGAAATATAGTATGCTTTTCACCAAAAAGTAGAAAAGGTGGTGCTTTTAACCAGAAAGCATAAAAGGCAATAAATCTCAATAGAAACTGAATTTGAAGAAGCACAATGACTTCAATAGCTATTATCTCAATCACAATAGTAAAGAATCACATCAATTATCATACAATCACTAATGTAAATCATTCACAAAAAGATAAACATCCACAACAATGAGCAAGAATAGAACCATCCAATTACTTCAACACATAACTAATAATTAGTAAACCAGTAGCATATTCGACATAGGAAGAATAAGCATCCAATAACCATAACACAAAGTTTACGATCACTAAATTCCCACTATACCAACTTCAATTCATATATCAAAGCAACTAAAAGTATCAACACATCAAAAATGATCTTCTATCATAACAAAGTTTGCCAAAAGATCCTAAACATCGACAGGCTTCTAGAATTTATAGCCTTGTCACCATAATTGTCTTTAAAATAATAATAACTTCTTGGGGACCGCTGATTTAAAGAGGTTTTAAAATAAACATAATTTAAAGAGAGCTCTCTAGAGCCAATAGTTTTTGAAAGAAATCAAATCAAAGCATATGAAAAAGTCATCAGCTGACAATTGTCACATCTTCATCAAGTTCCACCTCCCTTTACACCACTTCCTTCTCTTTACTTTGTCCATCTCCCGAAGTTGAATCGCTTTGTACCAATTGAGTCGTTAATGCCTGCAATTTCACTTTATAAGTTATGTACCTGCCAATGATCAATGTTAATGTCTTGCCACTTGGGCTACCTATGATATTTGCCTAAAGATTCCATTTACTAATCATCCAATCGACATTCACCATCTTTTATGGATCTCATCAATTTCACTTTTAAAGGTTCTGAGATAAGTTGTCATCCTTCCAACTTTTCCAATTGACTCACCAGTGACTGTATCAGTAGCCACCAATTCCCCGTTAACTCATCTTCTTGAAATTTTGTTTTATCTCTTTGAAATCAAGCAACTTATCTTTGTCTTCCCCAAATGCTTCTGTGTCCAAAATGGTGAAATTGCTCTTAAGATCTTTCATATCTATGAAATAGCGGGTCAAGGTACTCATTATCTCTTCCTCTACTACCTCCAGTATAGACATTCTCCATTCAAGTGTATCCAACCATACTGTAGATTCAATCTCCCCAGGGTTATTTAGGACCTTCTCAACTACAAGAATATTAGTATCATTGGTCATTTCCTGCACCTCTTTGGAAACCATAAAAAGACTACTATTGTCTTTTCTAACAATTTGTAATTATGCGGCGAATGTCTCTCTTTTTCTAGAGAGAGAGGTGTATAACTTAGCATCTTCTTCAATATAAATCAAACCATCAAGAGTGATTTTTCCACCCATTGCTCAACAACATTACCTAAGGCTTGGATCTGTTTAATTTTTTGCAACAGATTAGGTTCTGGGCCATCTACAGCTATACTAAGCATTTCATCTGCAAGGTGATCAGTAATTCTCAAAATGGATTTGAATAAATAAAGTTAATGACCTCACCTGAGCTTGTACCTTGAGGTTCTCTGGTTGCTCATTCTTTACCCTTTTTAACAATGCACCCACAGATAATTTAGCATGATAGATTTGGCCTTCAACAGTGGAATGTCCCATATCAACTTGGCTCACATTGAAATCAGCTTCTGTGACTTCATCTTCATTTTTATCTCCAATAGGATCAACAATTTCTAAAACATGGTGCCCAATGGAGGGATCTGCCACTATCCTAGACATTCTCTTGGCCCACTTGGGCTTAGGAGTATCTTGTAGCAATTTTGCTACATTATTTATGTTTGTATTGATCATGGGAGCATATCTCTTTTTCTTTTCCAAAGCTTTCTTCAACCAGGAAGGAGACAAAGTAGCAGAAACACTAGCATTGACATTAACATTCAAAACCGTACCACCTGAATGTGTAGAAGGAGTGTTATGTTCTGAAGGATTGTTTTAAGCAGGAGAATGTAGATTGCCAAATAAAGACTAAAAACATTAGCATCACCAATTTGATTAAAAATCAAAGAATCACTATCTGGTACCAAAGGGGGAGAAGGAGGCACATGGTCTGCTTGCAACTGTGAAGCATCCAATCTCTTTTCTATTTCTTTTCTCATTGGCATAGGCTGGCCATCTTGCTCATAGGTAGTCTTCAGCCTTCTACTATCTTCAGGTTGATCCCTATCTTCACTTGATTGTGAGCCAACTCTATGAAGAGTTGGATCCAAACTCGATGTGTTTCTAAGAGTATGAGATGCCTGAGACTTGTTTTGTTCTCTTGTAGCAAATTCTTTTGGGGCCGAAGAGCCAACATGCTCTCTGAATTTCTTATTAAGCCACTTCTTAGTTCTTCTTAAAACATGAAAAGAATGAATCATAATATCTATGAATTTCTTTTCTGACCAGTGCACTTGTGGCAAGGGTTGCAAAATAGCTCTATGATAACCTTCATCCAAAATGTTTGAGTTATCATCTGTACCTTCTGGGACTTATAACGGCAAACCAAAAGCATGGACTTGGTCAATTGTTAACCTCATCCAACTTCTTCTCTGCACTTCCCTATCGTCCATGCAATCTTTCCAATAATCTTTGAAATGAGGCTTATGTAGATACAGGCTACCTCCGTGCATATTCTTCTTCACAAAGTTTTTGTTGTCAAAGGCTGGTCTCACAGGAAGTGAATGGAGATTATACTTGGCCAACAATTTCTCCATACTTCTACCATTATCATTGCTCTTACAAGAAAAGAAAGACAGACATAGAAAAGGAATATCCTTTCTTCTTCATGGCATGGTACCTGATATTTACAGTCACCATTTGGCGGAAAACTTCCAATAACACTAGAAAATCTGAAGGATACCTTGGTAATTTCAACGGGGCATTTTCAAAACCCCCAATTCTTAAGTAAAAAAAATGATCAAATTGAACATAAAAATTGCCAAAATTCATGATCAATGCGGCTGCTTCAAGGGAGATTCTCCTTTCTAAAGAACCTTCAATCTTCTTTGCTAAGAGCATAAGGAAAGAATCATTCACCCTGCGAAAATCTCTCATTTTGATATCCTTTTGCAGTTGCGGGAAATAATGATACACAAGTGTGTCTGGGGTAAGAGCCCCTTGGGTTCTTAAACCAGGCCAGACAACCTCTTTGTTGGCTAGAATGTACACCAAAAGAGAACACATATGAAAAGTCACATTTTGTTGAAAATTCACTAGCTATTTGTGCATGTGTTCACTTATCAATTTAGCCTAGTCTATGTCTTGAGATTCACTACAGGTGAGCAAAATGAATTGCCACATCCAGTTTTCGAAAGACTCAGATTCAACACTCCCAACAATACGATGTAATAGAGTAATCATATCAGAGTTTTCCTCTTTAAAGTGACCTATTTTCAAACTGGTAGGGAGCCTAGACTTCCCTTTCCTCTCAACCTTCAACCAACTTTTGGCAATACGACTTTGGCACCAGTCTTTCTTATCCTAGAAATACCCCCAGCCAGTAGTTACAGACATATCAACAAATTCCTCATAATCCACCAATTTCAAAGCATGTGACACAGCATCTGAATCAATTCTCGTTATCACAGAGCCATCATAGGCTCATAACTCTTGTGAATCAGGGAAGTAATTATTTGTGCATGCAACAATTAAGTCTGGACAAGGCACGGTAGGAGGGAAACCTCCAGCTCGGGTTAACCCACTGCTTACAATTTTCTCCACAAGGGAGGACTTGTTTTCTTGCCGCATTCTCTCCCAAAAATCTTCTAAATCCACATGACCAAGGTCTGTATCCCTTAAATTTGATAAACCATCCTCAATAACAGAGACAATTGGAGACCCTTGAAATTTATATTTCATTTTGACTTGATTAAGAAACTAGAAAGTAAACAATTTGAAACCATTCAAGGATGCAAAAGAGGTCCATAGGGCATTTGGGGAAAACTGGTTATCTAGACTCATGAAAGAAAAATTGTTCTTCCTAGACCAAATAAATCACAATTACAAATTGTCACGAAAAGAGAGACAAGGAGGAGAATCCAATTATTCTGACCTATTTGTGAAGGGTTCTGTGAATTCTCTGTTAATGGCTAGACTAGAAGCTCCTTCAGCATATTCTCCTTCGCAATGCAAAAATTAGGTATTTCCTTACGAGGTGACGAATTTAACCAAGTCTCGTATCAAAGCTTATTAAATTCTCCATAAATTACATTTAATCTTAGCGGCTAGCCATACTTCAAAATTCATAAATGACCCCCTTTATTTCCCTATGAAAAGTATGCAAACACTTTTCCCAACATTCCAAATTTATGACGAGTTGACAGGTGTCACTTCTCTGTACATATCAATAGCTCAAAGGACAGCGTTTTGGGAGTAATGAATGCATTCAGTCGGGGCATCGAAGATTTTCTAAACCAATGAACCAACCAACCGAGAGTTCAGAAGTTCAAAGAACTTCCAACTCTCTGTCTACAAAGGATTTTCTTTTAACAGAGCAACATAAGACCGAAAGACAAGTCTTATGACGCTTACTTTTGTGAGAAGTCATGGAATCGAGAGGTTCGAGAACTTTTGAACTTGTTGACTGAGGTTCAAAAAGGCAAGGGATCACCGACTGAACATAAAATTGACTAAGGGGCCACGACTTAAAAGGAAGGTACAAATAATAAAGAATAAGGGCGGAACAATGACTTAACATATGAATGACTTAGAAATTTTGAAAATAGGGTAACACAGTACAACCATAGGTAAAGGTACCCAAGGGAGATGACAAAGATCATTTGGATGTGGATGGGGGAGGAGATGGAGATGGAGATGGAGGAGTGGGGTCCCCAAGAGGGGGGAGATGGATGAGGGTCACCAGTAAGAGGTGGAGGAGATGGTTGGGGATAGGATTTGCCAAGGAGTGAGGATTTGGAGGAGTGATTGGTAGCGAGAGAGGTGGAGTTAGAGAGAGAGTAGGCAGAGAGGGACACTCTCTAGGCCATATTAGATATCTTGTAGACATCGTATGATGGGGTGCAGACCCAACTTCAACACATGTAGAGGGATATGTAGAGGGACAAGGTCAAGATACAGAGGCTTCAATAGGAGCGTGATCATGCTAGAGGGGTAGTGGGCATAACAAGGATGGGGCAGATGTATGCAGATATGTGAAGGGTGGTTGATCAGTCCCTAGTGGTGATGAGAGAGGTTGCATATTAGCACAACCTATACGAGGTGGTGGTGCTAGTGGATTAGAGGGCACCATCATATGTAGAGCAAACGCAAAGTAGGGCCACTCAATTGAGGAGATCAAGCAAATCAGAGTCAGTGGAGATGCAACCACCACCACCACAAGGATCTCAGCCACAATGCGGGGAGCCATCAGGATCCCATGGAGATAGCATGAGTCATGTGTAGTGTGTACATATAGTGTATTTTGATATAGCATTGATGATTATTCTTTGCAGAGCATTTTGTATTTTTGACATATTTTGTATATGTTGCTCTGATTTTGATGAGAGATGTGTATATATATCAGATGTTATACCATGTTTTATGTGTATGACTTATAATCATGTAATGTGATGGTTATGATCTGATGATTATGGTACTGGGTTTATTATGCAAATGTACTTATGAAGAATGGTTAGCTTTTGTTTTGTGTGATGATTTGTGGGATTATGATGTGAGGGTTAGGTTGTTCTAAAAAATGTTGCACCGTATCTATAATAACAACATGATTGGTGTATGCAGGTGCAAGTGCAAATCGAGTGTGCACTAGGAATGTTTAATTTATTGTGCATATAGTGTAATGTAATGTTGATGTTAGATGTGCTTTATGATGATGTATGTATGCATTGTATGGATGGGATAATGTGTTAAGATGGTATGTAGTTTAGTTGTGAATGTATGTTAAATGAATGTGACTGAATGCATAACCTGTTTTGTTCATGATATAACAAAAGAATAAATTGATGATAATAAAAAAGACTAAATGAAAAACCATAATTAATAACTTATACATGCATAATCATGATTAATCAAGGCTTTAATGAAAAATATTTGCACATGGGATAATGGATAGGTGTGAACTTAAATGCAATTGTTAAAGTGAAATGTAGAGAGCACTCATTTTAATATTGTAGGAGATATTATAAACCAGGGTATAAAGACCAAGGTGAAAATGTATCTCTTGCATAGGACTGATGTGAAAGCAATTAGACAAAAGGTTGTCTCACCACAACACAAGGTATGTGACAACCTTGGTGGACATGGCACTGGGACAACCGTGCAAACACAACACCTAGAAAAATGAAAAGACCATGCCCCATTAAGTACTGCCAAAAATGCACCATGATATGAATGATCATGGTGGTTTTGGAGACAATACAAATCGAGCCATATGGAAAAGATAACCAAAGATCCAAAAAACAATAGTCAATTATCATACATAATAATTCCTTTTGCCAAAGTGGGAAGGATGAGGTAGATGTTTCCTGATGTGGGGAACGATGTATCCCATGAAGGCTGATGGGTAAAAGAAAGACCAAAAGGGTATGATAAGTGTATGTGGTCGAGGTTGCTATGTATGTCTTGGTGCTCAGTGTTTGTACAAAAAATGTGAAGGTCACAAGGTACGAGTGCATGGAGTTCAGTGTTTGAAATGGGATCAATTGTTGGAGTATGAGAAACAAGTTGTCAACTAGAAGCTCTAGGACTGATATTAGGACTATAGGAGGCATGAGCCTAGAGAAGGACTGATAGTAGGTATGGGGTAATTAGGTTACCTAAAGATAGCGCAACCTACAATCATTTCTATTTAATACGCATGGTAGTGGACGCCAAAGGCAAGGTACATGTTATGGTCTGGCTAGGGTGAAGTGAGGTAGGTTACGTAATCATAATTTGACTATAATGATGGGTTAAGCTGGGATGGTTGAAGTGGGCATATTTTCTTTTAGATTTAACCTCCTATAGAATAAGTGGGGGAAGGCTACATAAGGAGGGCAAAGGATTGATAGGATGGTGATGGGCATGTTAGAATTGGATGGAAAGAGATGACCTTGAGCATAATGGGTCTGACTTATTCACATGATGCCTGCAAGCATGTTTTCATCATGGTACTTGTCTAAGGCACCACCGAAGGTGGTTTTCACCATAGGACGTATTATTTCTCTTTAGGTTTTTTTTTTTTTCTGGATTGGGATATTTTGGAGGCTAGCATGGAACCTTTTGAGGTGAATGATGTTGAGGGGTTCCTCTAGTTTTTTTCCATTTGGGGTAGCTAGTTGATATGCTCTAGCACCATATTTGGTTGTGACATCATAGGTTCCCAACCAATTTGGTTCAAAATTGTCCTTTTCATGATCCTGGAGGTTCCTTTGATTTTATTTAAGGACCAAATCACTGACTTCAAATTGCATGCCCTGATATTTTTGTTGTAGTGTCTACGAAGACAATTTTGATAAGTCTGCAAGTGGGCAAGGCATTGAGGTGTTGCTCATCAAGTAGTTCTAACTCTTAGAGATGTGCAACATGATATTCCTTCTCATCAATAATGTCACACATTGAGATGTGTGAGGGGAGTTCAATCTCAAATGGTAGGATAACTTTGGCATCAAAGACTAGAGAATATGGAGTGGCCCATGTAGGTGTGCAGATGCTAATGCAGTAGGCCCAAAGGGTAGGATGGAGATGAAGGTTCCAATCATGATGAGGTTCATTTATGAGTTTCTTGAGGATTTTGAGCAAAGTTTTATATTTCGCCTCTTCTTGATCATTGCATTGGGGGTAATAGGGAGTGGACTAGTGATGTTGGATGCGGAAGCATTTGTAAAGGGTGTGAACCTCATGATTTTTGAATGGTTTGCCATTGTCTGTCATAATGGTGGATGGGATGCCATAACAATAGATGATATGGTATAGGATGAATTTGGAGATTTGGGTTTCTATGTGAAAGTGAAGGGTATGGCTTTGACCCACTTCATAAAATACTGTGTCAGTAATGATGAATTTATGGTTGCTAGAGAAGGAAGGGTGGATCTTGCCAATGAGATATAGTCCCCATTGAGAGAAGGGCCATGGGGTAATGATGGGTTGTAGTTCTTGTGTTGGTGCATGAATAAGATCTCTATGTTGTTGACAAGGGCCACATTTCTTAACATACTCACAAGCGTCATACTCCATGGTAGGCTAGTAATACCACTTTTTGAGGAGCCTTTTAGTGGGAACTATATCACTGGTGTGGGCACCATAGACACTATCATGTACCTCTCAAAGTGTAACATTAGCCTCTTCCGTGTTTAGGCATTGCAATAAGGAACCATCATAGCCTTTGCAATAAAGGGTGTTGTCAAAAATGGTGAAAAATAAAGCGCGATGGATGAATGATTTGCATTGATTTTTAATGAGGTGAGATGGAAGGGTATAATTACAGAGATAGGTATAAATATCCTCATAGTCAGGGGAATCAAGACCAACAATATCACAAATAAACTCTGATTCTAAGACATCATACGCGGGTATGAAGAGTTGTTCGATGAGGAATTCACAGTGTTGATTATCAAATGACATGCCCAACAAGGATCCAATGGTCACCATAGCATCTACAGATTTGTTGTGAAGGCGAGGGACCTATTCAAACTAGATATTTATAAAATATTTCTTAAATCTATCTGCCATATGTTTGGATTCATTATTAACCTGTTTGATCACTAGTTGTGAATCTGCATAAACCTATAGTTGTTGGATTTTCCACTAAATAGCCATCTTGATACCTATAATCAAGGCTTCATTTTCTACCATGTTGTTTATACAGGGGAATCCTTGTAAGAAATCCTTCAATATGAAATCCCCTTGAGGTGTGATAAAATGAATGACGATACCTACACCATGACTTGTGAATGAGCCATTAATTATAATTTCTAAAATGTTTCTTTTTCCAATGTGAAGATAGCCTCATCTAGAAAGTCAACAACCAATAGTTTATGGTCTATTAAAGGAGCCTGTAGCAATTGATCTGCAACAACTTATTCTTTTATGGCCTTTTAGTCTATATACTCAATGTTAAATTCACTAAGTAACATAGTCCACTTCGCCATACATCCGGTGACAGAGGCTCTGGAGAGAAAATACTTGAGTGGATCAACCTTGGATATGAGCTTGATCAAATGACTTAACATGTAATGTCAAATTTTTTGGGAGATAAAGATGACAACTAGATATGCATGTTCCATTGGTGTGTAGTTTAGCTCATAGCTAACTAGCATTCAACTAATATAATAGATAGCTCTTTCACCCCCTATTTCATCATGTTGGGCTAGTAATGCCCCTAGTGTGACTGGAGTTGTTGAAATGTAGAGAAGCAAGGGCTTTCCCTGAATAGGTGTCATGAGGATTGGGGGTGATGCTAGATATTCTTTGATTTTATCAAATGCCTGTTGACAGGTTTGATCCCACTTTAAGTGAATGTCTTTTGAGAGAAGGTGGGAGAAGAGTTGATATTTATCTTCTAATTGTGTGATGAATCAGTGGATGGCCTAGAGTTTTCCCTGAAGGCTGTAGAGTTGCTTTAGGTTTTTAGGCAAAGGCGTTTTTATGATAGTTGTCACTTTAGCAGGATCTACCTCAATACCTCTTATAGTGATGATGGAACCCAACAATTTTCTAGAAGTAGCCCCGAAGACACATTTCTTAGGATTTAGTCACACCTTGTATTCTCTAAGACATTCAAAGATGTGTTCTATGACTTGGGGGTGTCCTTCCCTTGTTTTTGATTTGCCTAGGAGATCACCCACATAATCTTCCATGATGTCATGCAGCATGTCATGGAAGATGATTGTCATTGTTTTTTGATATGTTGCTACTACATTTTTAAGCCCAAAAGGTATCACCTGATAGCAATAAGTACCCCAAGGACAAATTAAGGTATTTTGGTGTTGATCCTCAGGCACTATTTAGATCTGATTATATCCTAAAAATCTATCCATGAGTGATAAAATCTCATGACTAGTTGTGAGGTCAATAATAATGTCTATGTTAGGGAGCGAGAAGTCATCCTTAGGACATGCCTTGTTGAGGTCTCTGAAGGCTGTATAGATGCAGATACCCCCTAACTTCTTCTTGAAAAGTACAATATTAGACACCCATTTAGGGTAATCGATGGGATGGATAAAGTCAACTTCTGGGAGATTTTACAATTCTTCTTTTACCAGTAATGTGATTTATGGATTTGTCTTTCTAATATTTTACTTAAAGGGTTTAGCATTAGGATGTACAAAAAGGTAGTGGACTATTAGAGATGGGTCCAACCTTGGCACATCAGCATAGGACCAAGAAAACACATTTGGTGCCTTATGTAGGATGGTAGACATGGTAAGTTTCTCTATAGGTAAAAGAAAGGTTACCATGTATGTTATATTTGGTTCTTGCTTGGTTCCTAACTTGATTTCTTGAGTGTCTTCAATTAGGATAACTGAGTGTTTATGCCAATGTGGAAGCATTGGGAAGAGGTTGAGTTCCTCATCTCCTAGTGCCTTGAAGAGGTTTTCACCAAGGCTTACATCTTTATTTTTCTCTTTTATGTATGATAGCACCTCAAAGAGTTTTTCAATAGGGGATGATTTTATATTCTTTTGATATTTTGATTTTTTCTTTTATGATTGAGGAACTCTTCTTGCTTCCTAAAGTAGGCAGCAACATGTAAATTGAGATTGTACCTTAACGTGTGGTCTTCTGCAGGAAAGTCATCAAGGAGTCCTGGGAATTCGATAATGACCTCATCATTTTGAAACATGTCAAGAGATGGTGAATCTTGTTGGTCCAAGGCGATTAACTCAGAATAGACAAGGGGGAGGTTGATAATGAGGATGTCATTGTCAAGAAAAAGGTAGGATAAATCCAAGTCTTCACATGAGGCTATGATGATCCCTTGTGCAGTGCTTTCAATGATAGGAGGTGAATCTTTTGCAATTGTGAAAGACACATGTGGTTTGTTGGTTTTCACACCAAGAGGCATATATCCTAATCCATAAGAATCGCCATAAATCTCTACTAGAATTGGTTCTTTGATACCTTGCTCATTGATTTTGAGTCCTTTACCCTAATATTACATATTTTCATACATGTGATGAGGAACGAGATAATTTTGCCTTTTATACTCAAGAGTTGTTTCCTCATTATATAATTCATCATGATATAACCAAGAATCTAGGGAGTCTTCAATTTTCTCCTTCTCAAGAATGCCTACAGATGTGAAGGTAGTGGGACCCATTTGTTTACATGTCTTCACCTATGATTTCTTCAAGGGACACCCATTGGATTAGGGGGATAAAGGGAGTTGTCCTACATGGAAGGCATTAGATAGTTCATATTCTCCACAACCTTAATTAATGATCTTGATCTTGGTAGGATCGAAAGCTTGCGATGATGAGGATGTGGACAGAAGAGACTCAAGGCTGACATAGGATGAGGGGTCTTTGATTTTAGCAACACCAATACTAAGACAATGGTATGTCTTATGGTATGAGACTTCTAAAGATTTATAAAATTCAAATGGTTATGGATCGACGGGAATGATCACTTCAATGCTATTATGAGGAAATTTGAGACATCGATGACACGTGGATGGGATGACCTGCATAGCATGGAGCCATGGGCGACCAAAATAGAGGTTGTAAGGGAGATCAAGATCAACTACATGGCATATGGTCTGCTAGAGAATAGGGCCTACTTGGATGGGAAGGAAAATGGTACCTTCAAACTCTTTCTCTACATTATCATAGGCTTTAATTATGATAACCTATGGTTCCAAGTCTGTTGTTGAATATCCCAATTGTCTAATAAACTTTAATGTACATAGGTTCAGGTCAGACCCATTATCTAAAAGGACACACTTCACTTTGTGTTTGGCGGTGAGGAATTCAATATGAAGGGATTTGTTATGTGAAGGGTCAAAGGGAGGCATATCATTTTGGTTGAATGTGAGTTGATAGGTGGACAAAAGATGACTGACGAGAATTTGGAATTGCTCTGGATGGATGTCGTTGGGAACATGAGATTCCTACAAAGCCTTATCGAGGATATCTCTATGGAAAGGGGATGTTTTGAGAAGTTCCAAAATGATATTTATGTCAGCATCTTCCCAAGATGGTCTAAGAGGCTATATCTGAAAGCTTGTGAGAAGGATGGTGGAGAAGGTGCTTTGATAGTAACATGACCATGGCCTGTAGTGATGTCATAGTCATGAGCTTTTCCCTTTATTTTGAAGGTAGATATTTGTGTAGAATCAAAATATACATGACCTACAACATTATCATAATGATGCGGAGTTTAGTTGTATCATACATGATGGGTGTGATTATTTTAGTTGGGATTAGAGGTTGATCATTGGGAGGGTTGTCCATGGTTTGGCAAATGATTCTAGTAGATTCCAAGTTGCTTATTTGGTGAAGTGGATTTGTCTCCTTCTAATTGGATTTCCCCTTGATCAACGAGGTCCTAAATCTAATTCTTGAACTTCATGCACTTAGTGGTAGAGTGTCCTTTGATGGGGTGGTAATCACAATATTCGTTTTCTTTATACCACATAGGCTTTGGTTGAGTTTCATCAAATGATTTGTTTGTTGGAAATGTGATCATACCATCTTGGACCAATTTTTGGAATACTACTTCTAGAGGCTCACCTAGGGAAGTGTATTTTTTCTTTGGATTATTTTGGGGGTGGTGTTTGGGCTGTCTAGGTGGTACAGTTATTTTGCCAGGCTAGGAAACATTTTGAACAATTTGTGTATCATTTGATTTGGTTGTGGTTGTTTGTATATGTTTGGTGTTAGTGATGCCATCATCAATGATGTTTTTGTTCTTGGCCTATAATTTATGTGAAAGGAAGGAAGGTACACGAAACACTCTTCCTACACCAATCTAATGGGGGGAATAGTATGCAAAAAAAATTAATCCTTACAATTACAACAATGTTAAACACATAACATAAAGATTACAATAGCAACACAACACAAAGAAAGTGACACAAGATATACCGTGGGGAAAACCTTTTTAGGTAAAAAAAACCCACACTCCAAAACCTGCACATTGTATTATTCAAAACTAATAATGTTTACAATACACTTACAATGCAAGTTCTTCCAGGAGTCTTCAAATGTCATTTCAGGAGTGATTTCGACAGCATAACAGTACATGTACAAACACTATGTGTCTACTACTCCAAAACAATGCATTATATAGAGTTACACACATAAACATGAAGCTTCTAGAGATGGCCGTCCATCTTGGCCACATGGCCATTTTCCCACATCAAAGGACATTTGTCCAAGCTAAAAATACCTCTCTTACATATGTCATACATGGTAGATTTAACTTCCCAAGAATGGAGTGCTCTAGGCTAAAAATAGCTATGACAGATGCTCTTACGCATCTTACAGCTGTCATAAAATTTGCCCAACATAACAACCTTAAATGATGTAAGAGAATCTATCATACAAGGCTAAATATAGCATATTCCTCTTACATGTCATAGCCCAACTTGGGCACCCAAAGATGGCTTCTCCACATGCAAAGATACTTTACAACACTTGTCTTCACTTGTCCTGAGAATCTCTATACTTGGCTCTTACGTGTCATAGATTTTGTCATACATAATAACACCTCTATCATACCACAAGATGCCGACACATGGCATATTAGTGCCACCTCAAATGGGATGCCCAAATCCACATGTTTGACTTGACCACTCAAAGCATGCTACAAGTAGGATGACATGTCACAATGCCACCTCAAACTAAATGCCAAAACTGAATGTGCAAGTAAAATACAAATTGAGCAAATAACTAAATAAATAATTAATAAATCAATACTAGGAATTGCAAGGTTGAGACACCTTAATTCCCAACATTCTCCCACTTGTCGAACACCTTGCAAGAGCCAATAGAAAGACAAGATTTAACTACTAGGGCCAACAAGGCCCATAGACTTTGAACACCATCTGAACTTATCTGTGGCCACAAGTTTAGTCAATGCATATGCAACATTCTTCAAAGTGTCCACTTTTTCCAACATCACCTTCCCAGCTTCTACCATATCTCGAACAAAATGGAACTGAAAATCAATGTGCTTTGTTCTGGCATGGAAAGTAGGATTCTTTGCTAAGCAAATCGTACTATGACTGTCACAATGGATAGTGATATGTCCTACATCAAAACCAACATCTAAACACAACCCCTTAAGCCAAATGGCTTCCTTACAAGCATGAGTTGCTTCCATGTACTCTGCTTCTGTCATGGACAAAGCAGCCATAGGTTGTCGCTTACTCATCCAACTAATAGCACCACCAAACATGGTAAACACATAAGCACTGGTGGATCTCCTGCTATCAATATCACATGCCAAATCAAAATCCACAAATCCATGAATACTCATAGAATGTTGAGGTCTAGTAGGATAACCATGATAACATAAGGAATAGTCAGAAGTACCCCTCAAATATCTAAACACTCTCTTCACTGCATCCCAATGTACTCGTCTAGGATTAGCTATAAATTGACTAAGGACTGCCACTACTTGGGCAATGTCTAGTCTTGTACATACCATAGCATACATCAAGCTACCAACTGCACTAGCATAAGGTACTCTACTCATATCCTCCATCTCAGAAGGAGACTTTGGACAATCATCAACATATAACTTTGTCCCCATCGTAACAAGAACAGTCAACGGTCTACAATCCACCATACTGAATCTCTCCAAAATAGTGTTAACATACTTACTCTAGCCTAACCAAAGTTTTCTATTTGCTCTGTCTCTTTAGATCTCCATCCCCAGAATGTACCTGGCTGCCCCTAAGTTTTTCATTCAAATTGTGCTGGCAACTGAGACTTTAAATTAGAAATCATATTCTTACCATTTCCAATCAACAGCATATCATCAACATATAGTGCAATAATGAGAATACAATCATTATCAAACTTGTAATACACATAATGATCTAATTTTGATCTCATAAATCCAATGGATGACACAAAGTCATCAAACTTAAAGTACCACATCCTAGGAGATTGTTTCAATCCATACAAAGACTTCTTTAACTTGCAAACCAAATTTTCTTTACTTTTCACTATGTAGTGCTCTGGCTGTGACATGTAGATTTCTTCCTCCAAGTCACCATGAAGGAAAGTTGTCTTTGTTGTTATATGGAGCCTAATCAGACTTGGAGGTTAAATTAACCCCACTTTTATCAGCGTGGTTTCCCCCCAAATTCCTAGGGGTCAAGGGGCAACACCCCTCACACAGTTTTTTATTATTTTATTAAGGCATCGGGAGTTATTTTTTCATTGGCTGACATCAAAAACCCTATTTTGTAACCGACAAAAGTCATGATAAAAATGGCTAAGGGTTAGGGTTTTCGTTGATGTATTGTAGCATTTGCAGCAGTATTGAGTTACAGGGATTGCTGGTTGTAATTGGTTTGATTTACTAGATAATAATATTAGACTCTCTGTTTGGTGGATGTAGCCCAAGTTTGGGTGAACCACGTTAAAACTTGTCTCTCGCTGTTATTATTTCTATGTATTTCCATTCCTCTGTTTAATCTTTATTTGCATTTAATTGATATCTTCTACCGGCTAACCCTAACAGTCTTCACATCCATTTGTTCCACTTCTAAATCATGAGTTGTTGCAAGAGATAATGAGAACCAAATAGATGTTAGCTTTGCAACGTGAGAGAAAATCCCACCATAATCAATTCCCTCCACTTGTGAATACCCCTTCGCAACCAATCAGGCCTTATACTTCTCAACACTGCCATCTGCACCAAATTTCTTCTTGAACACCCATTTGCATCCAATAAGTTTCCGTCCACTAGGCAAAGGCACCAAGTCCCAAGTTTTATTCTTTTCCAAATAATCCATCTCATCTTCCATGGCCTCCTTCCAGGAACCTGCATCTTTCATGCCCATAGCCTCTTTCATAGTTCTAGGCTCATCAGTGTTAGAAATCAAGGCAAAAGCACAACTAGAATCAAGCAATGAATAACCAAACCTGTCAAGTTGCTTCCTGATTCATGTGAACCTCCTCAAAGTTTGAGGTGGATGTTCTACTTCTAAACTTTCAGAGTTGCTAGAGCTCTCCTCATCATCAGGTCCAATAGGGTCTTTCGGTTCAGTCTTCTCAGGGGTAGTAAGAAATTGAACCACGTCCTCTTTCTTTTCTTTTTCATCTGGCTATACAACAACAGGGGGAGTTACCTCTCTAAAGATAACATTTATGCTATACAAGACTTTTTCATCCACAGGATCCCAAAGCTTGTACCCTTTCACACCGACACCATAGCCGATGAAGATACACTTAACTGCCTTGTTCTCCAATTTTGACCTCTTCTCCTTAGGCACATGTGCATATGACTCACAACCAAAAACATGAAGATGTCTCAATGAAGGCTTTTTACCAGACCACACCTCCATGGGTGTCTTATCAACAAGCGTTGAAGTAGGAGACTTGTTAACTAGGTAGAAAGTAGTGGCTACAACTTCAAACCAAAACATTTGTTCAAGGCTAGCACCACTAAGCATACTCCTAGCCCTCTCCATCAGTGTTATATTCATCCTCTCTACAACTCCATTTTGATATGGGGTGTATGGAGTTGTCTTATGTCTTTCAATCCCATGTTCTTTATAGAATTTGTCAAACTCTGCCGAACAAAACTCACCACCGTTATCAGTTATCAAACACTTAATCTTTTTACCAGTTTGATTCTCAACAAAATATTTAAACTCTTTGAAATGACTAAAGACTTTAGATTTGCTTTTGAGAAAATAAATTCATGTCCTTATACTATAATCATCTATGAATGATACAAAATATAATGATTTAGAAATCAAAGGAACATTCACAGGACCAAACACATCAGAATGAATTAGATCCAACACACCAGAAGACTTATGAGAACTCAAGTAAAATTGAACACAGTTTTGTTTTCCATATATACAATGTTCGCAAAAGTCAAACTCAAGATTACAATCATTTAACCCCTCAACGAGGTTTTTATTTTTCAGGGCTCTAAGACCCTTCTCACCAATGTGACCAAATCTCTCATGCCACAACTTTGCCTTTTCAGTAGGAAGTTTCATTTCCAAAGCATGAGCACCTTTAGGTACCCAGAAAGCACTACCATCAGAAGTAGAAGCAACACACATTTTTGTTGCAGGTTCTAATGGTGAGGATGAAGAATCTGAAGGTCTTTTCTTCGAAATAGAAGAACTATTGCACTGAGTAGTGCATGCATCTAGCTGAAACAGAATACCTCTCCAAGTACCCTTAGCAAGCACCATAGCTTCTCTTGTCATCTTGCATCCTCCTCCTGAGAAGACAACCTGCACACCTGCATCATTCAATTTACTTATAGAGAGCAGGTTTTGTGCTAAATCGGTGATGTGCATAACCCCATTGATCCCCTTCACTCGTCCATTAGGGAATCAGATCAAGACTCTTTCATAGCCAACTATCTTTAGGTGAAAGTCATCACCCAAGTACACCTTCCCACCATCATATTCTTCATACTTTATGAACCAACCTCGATGTGAGGTCATGTGGAAGGAAGCACCAGAGTCAATCAGCCACACATCTTCTGATGCATGGGTGGCCAAGGCTGCAACAAAAGCATCACCATCATCTCGTGACTTGTCAGAATCAGAATCAGAGATGTTTTTCTTCTTTTTCTTCTTCTCCTCTCTACACTCCTTTTGGAAGTCCCCAGATTTACCGCAGTTCAAACAAAGTGCCTTAGACTTTCTAGGAGATTTGGATCTCCCATAGGATTTGTATTTTCCCTTTTTAGCTTTCTTGTCTTTCTTTTTCCGTTTCTCTTTGGGTCTACCACGAACAAAAAGAGCCTCCTTTGCTGATTCAAAAGACTTTCTCTACATCTCTTCAAATAATAGCAAAGACACCACTTCATCCATCTTGAAGGTGGTTGTAGTACTCCCAATGGCCATGACAAGGTGGTCCCACGAGTCTAGCAAAGAACAAAGCAAGGGCATGCAATGATCTTCCTCCTCCATCTTTCCACCAACAGATGTCAACTGTGCAACTAGCATGTTAAAAGCATTCAGGTGATCTGCAACCAATCCTCCATCATCCATCCTCAAAGAATATAGCTTATTCCATAGGAATAACTCGTTTACCAAGGATTTAGCCTGATAAACATCACCAAGTTTCTTCCACAGATCCTTCATGGTCTTCTCTTCATGAACATTCAACCTGATAGAGTCAGCTAAATAGAGTCTCACAAGACCCTTAGCTTTATGATCTTTGAGATCCCATTCATCTTGAGGCATTTTCATTGGTTTTATGTCAGAAATTGCTTCCCATAGATCTATGTCAACAAGCATGTCTTATGTTTTAAGTTTCCACAACTCAAAATTGCTGCCATTGAACTTTTCCAACTCTATTCTTCTGGATGTGTCTACTATCTTCTTTCTGCAACAGGATCACAAAATACTCTACACAGACTCCCACTCAATCAAAGATTAGCTCAAAAAACCCCTACCCAACAACTAGGATTGCAGGTGATCAAGCTCTGATACCAACTGAAAGGAAGCAAGGTACACAGAACACACTTCCTACACCAATCTAATGAGGGGAATCGTATGCTAATTCTTTGTAATCCTTACAATTGCAGCAATGTTAAACACATAACATAAAGATTACAATAGCAACAAAACACATAAAGAAAGTGACACAAGATATACCGTGGGGAAAACCTTTTCAAGTCCCACACTCCAAAAACTGCACAATGTATTATTCAAAACTAATAATGTTTACAATACACTTGCAATGCAAGTTCTTCCAAGAGTCTTCAAATGTTGTTTTTGGAGTGATTCTAACAGCATAACAGTACCTATACAAACACTATGTGTCTACTACAAAACAATACATTATATAGAGTTACACACATAAACAAGAAGCTTCTAGAGATGGGCATCCATCTTGGCCACATGGCCATTTTACCACATCAAAGGAAACTTGTCCAAGATGCAAATACCTCTCTTACATCTGTCATACATGGCAGATTTGACTTCCCAATAATGGAGCGCTCCAGGATAAAAATAGCTATGACAGATGCTCTTATGCATCTTACAACTGTCATAAAATCTGCCCAACATAACAACCTTAAATGTTGTAAGAGAATCCATCATACAAGGATAAATATAGAATATTCCTCTTACAACATGTCATAGCCCAACTTGGGCGCCCAAAGATGCCTTCTCCACATGCAAAGATACTTTAAGACACTTGTCTTCACTTATCTCTAGAATCTCTATACTTGGCTCTTACGCATCATAGATTTTGTCATACACAATAACACCTCTGTCATACCACAAGATGTTGACACATGGCATATTATTGCCACCTCAAATGGGACACCCAAATCCACATGTGTTTGACTTGACCACTCAAAGCATGTTACAAGTAGGATGACATGTCGCAATGCCACCTGAAACTAAATGTCAAAACTGAATGTGCAAGTAAAATACAAATTGAGCAAATAACTAAATAAATAATTAATAAATCAATGCTAGGAATTGCAAGGTTGAGACACCTTAATTCCCAACATTATGTTTGTTGTTATTAGATTTGTCATTGACATTCTTGTTATAAATCTTGACCAAAATTTTGGACATAAGATCCTTTTCAATAGTGACCCCCTTTTTAATAATTTCATCAAATGACGAGATGTAATGCACTTGGAGGTGAAACACCATCTCTTGGTTCAAGTTTTGCACAAATATGTTGACAAGCTATTTTTTAGGGATAGGCCAAGGAAAGTGGCTTGCTAGTGCTCTCCACCTCTATAGGTAGGCAACAAAACTCTCTCTGCTCCTCTACTTGGCATTGCAAAGATCAAGCATTGTAAGCTCATGTTTGATATTGTATGAGAAATGTGCAACAAATTTCTTAGACAATTCGACAAAGGTAGAGACAAATTCATGTGGTAAGTGCATAAACCATTAGAGGGCTTGGCTACCAAGGTTGTGAGGGAAGAGCCTTGGAAGATATTGGTCACTAGAGGAAACATCTTGGCATCCAATGAAAAACTTCTTGATATGATCGTAGGGGTCTCCTTTTCCCTTATATTTGTCAAATTTAGGTATTTCAAAATGTTGGGGAAAAGGAATCATTATTAGCATTCAGTCAAATGGATAGGGACATAATTCTTTGAATGTATAGTGCTTCTTGTGTGTCCCTGTTTACAAGTTTTTGAGATCATTTTCATCTCCTAGCATTCCTGGTCAAAAGGAGTAGCAAGAGGGGGTTTTGGATAGCATACTCATGGGGTGGTTGTTTTATAATTTTTTGTGGAAGTGGGTTGTATGTTTGAAATGATGATTGCAAAGTTATTTGTTTGAAGTGATTTTGAGGTGTGTAGGTTTGATTGATGATGTTGAGATGTGAATTGGTTGGCGGGAGTTGATAGTTTGAAGAGTGGATGAATAATCTCTTTGTTGTTGATAAGATGGTGGTTGTGAATATGTTGGTGGTATGTAACTTGTCATGGGACGGTAGGATGTGGAATGATATTGGGAAGTAAATTGGTATTATGGGGAGTTGATAGGAAGTGTTCGGTGGCAACATGGATTGCATAGTTGTCTCTCTTTGTGGGCTAGAGAGAGGAGGAAGAGTTTGTGGAGTGGTCATCATATTAGAGAGTTTCATTTGATAGAAATTGGAAAGTTTAGGCAGATACTGCTTGGATGTGGGACCAGGTGAGGGTGGTTGGTAAAGTGGACATTGTGACAAGTGTGATGAGATGTAATTGGGAGGAGAAGGAATATTTTCACCAATTTGTTGTTCGATATTGTCTATGGGGTTGTTTAGATCAAGCACACAGGCCCGTGGGTTGTCAATTATGAGGGATGATGATGTGCTATGTAAGGTTGTTTTTAGTTTATCTAGATCAAAATGATGGGGGATCCTAGCTCCTTCACCAATGAGTATCTTGAGGAAGTGATCCTTATGTTCCTTTATGAAATTATCAAAGTTGTCATGTAGTCTTTTATCATTAAGAAAATCCATGAATCTTGGTGAATGTTGATTGGTCACGATTGATGTTTCACCTATCTTGGGTTGATTAAAGAATCCTTCATCGTCACTTGTTGAGGACCCATGAGGTGAAGTAGGGGCTATGTGTATTTCAAGATGGACACTCCATGATGAATGGTGTTTATCTCAGGATCCATTTATTTCTTTGTTTGATATTGCGTGATGGGGAGCATGAAAGGTTGAAGTGTGGTGGGAGGATGTGTATTGATTTTATTGTGACTTAGGTTAGATTTAGATAAGTGGTTAAGTGTGGATGACAAGGAATAAGATAAATACAAGATCCTAATGATGATGTGGACTAGGGATGAGATTTATCTTTTCTCTCGAGATAGACAAAGTTCTCAAGCAAAGGAGATAAAAGGTTTAAGTTAAACATGCTCTACTTAAGATAGAATAAGTTCTCAAGTAGGGGTCAACTTGGTTTGGAATGTTTGATCGTGCACTATTGACTTAGGATAGGCTAGTTCCTAAGAAAATGTGGAGCAGGAAATGTTGTTCAAGATCTTATATAAAGTCTAATCTTGTGGATGTGTGATTTGATTTGATTGATGGTGGATTTGATTTAGAGATAAATGGGATGACACTTGGTATAATAGATGCCAAATCAAATAAAGAGATTTGATTTGTGTAGAGGAAAACTATTGCATTGTAGACTTAAACAAAATTTAGGGGTAAACCTATATGAATAGTCCACTCTATCATTGCATTCCTACATTGAATTATTGACCAAGGAGCGTAAGCTTATGATGATGCCCGCACTATATATGCCTTCAAGACTCATTTCTATCCTAAACTTACTCATATAGACTTATTTTGATTAGCCTAGTCTATTCAAGTTCACAAAAATGTAAGAACAACAAAAATAGTTTAAAATCCAGTTGCTACGGGTACCTTCAGCATAAGCTAAAGATAACTATATTCAATAGAAATTATAGAATTAACTTAAAATATTCAGAATGATAAAGAACTAACACTAACCTCTGGAGGACTTAAAATATGCACTTGTTCATGAATCACAACTACTGGGAATAGCAATCAAGATATTTCACTTGTCTCACAATGCAATTGATGAGATAATAGAAAAATAATTTTAACTAGGAATTCATAAATAAATAAGGAAATATACGAAGTGAGGGTTAGTACCTTGAGTGGCCAGCTCAAGGAACTATCTCACTTAATCTAGAAACTAAATCTACTTCAGATTCTCATGCATTCTCATAACATAGAATTGTATTCAATTCATATCAGAAACTTAATCTTCTCATATTTTATTCAAATCAAAACATGTCTAGATAATTGATATTGAAAAACAGAGTAAGGACTAAGTAACTGGAAAGTGAAAAGCAACTCATTTAGCAACGAACTCCTCCCTCTAACTTATACAAAATCAGGAGAGATTTATGCAACTACTAACTAATCCTCAATCAATCCAACCCTAGATACTAGGATAAAGGTTTCATGATTGATTTATTAATCTAATTGATCAAAAGAAGAAAAGTGTTGAACAAGAACTCTCATGAAACAGTTTGTATGAAAAACCAGTTATAGATTGCATTTAGAACAAGTCTTCTTTTCTGCATTTATTCCAATCCATTATGGTACAGATTCATCCTCCATCTGTCTTCACTCTTGGCATTCAAACTGCACTTCACTTAATTCCCTTGTCCTGCAACTCGCTGCAATTGCTCTTTCCTTGATGCCACGTCCTTGCTACATAGGGTTAATTCTCCAAACATGTGCACACAAAATAACTCTCATATTTAAACCATAGGATTCTATCTATATTACATGCATACTTATAATTTAAATCATTCACTTGATAATATAACCACCATATTCCATATTATCAACATAGGTCTAAAGTCTTTGAAAAGTATATGAGAAACAACATATAGTAATGGTGATGTTTGTAAAGTATCTACAGGAACATATGAAAAGGTCTTAAAAATGTATAGAAACAGCATAAAAAGAAGTCAATAATTCAACCCATCAATTTGATAACAAATTAATGGTGATTAGGGGACCAAGACTAAGTCAAATCAAACGGGGGATGACAACTTTGAGGTAAATTTTGATGAATTGAGGGTGTAGAGTTAGATTTTGGCTAGGCCATGATGTAGAATCTCAAATAGAGATGCAAATGCTTGTTTAGAACATAGGCACTTATTTAAGGATAGTCACATCTACTTGTGACACGAAGGCATGTGGATAACATGGATATGTTGTCCTTGAGATGATTTTTGGGAGATTTGGAACAAAATTTTAATGATTTTGATGTGGGATGGACTTGGGGATTCAAGAAAGGTGGTAGGGAATGTGTTTGATCTCAAATTTGATGGATTTGGGATTCATGGAGACAAAAGGTTCAACTTTGGCAAAAGGTGCTCAAATGTTTTACAAATTTAAAGCACAACAATCATACACACATTTGCAAAGGATTTGGTCTTTTTGAGGACTTGGGATATGAGACAAGTACATGTTTCCACAAGGAGACAAACCAAACACTTGCACGAGCCTAAAATTATTCAAGGAGTGTAAATTTATGTGGGCCCACAATATACTATCTACCAAGTGGTAAATAGCTAGGAAATGCAAGGTAATGTACCACCTATGCACCCCTTACCTTGGAGGTGAAAGCCTTGCCCAAAGTTATCTATATCTCAACACACTTGGAAGCAGGGCCTAAATTTGATGGCCGTATGGTCGTATTTAGTCATTTTAACCGTAAAATACAATTAAATTTTTAGAAAGACTGCATCACTTGAAAGATAAGATTTTAGGTAAATTATCAAAATTTCTATGTAATTATTCTTATATATATTTTTAGTATATATATATATATATATTCGTAAAATAGGTAGGCTTTAATATTTGAAAGGCAACTTCAAATAGATGACCATCACAAAAAATTTGCTTGACAGACAGGGTCGACTGTCAAATTTAAGCCCTACTTGGAAGTATGACATAAGTAACTTTCTGGGCCTAACTGGCTTACGATGCACCACAAAAAGTACAACTGAAAGGTCTTTGTATACACCTAAAAATGACACGCCTCTGTCCAAATAAATATTCTTAATATTTATTTCAGTTTAGTTCCTCTATCAATAAATAAATAAATCAATTTATTTATCTAATTCACATTCCTCCACAAAATTAAATAAAATCATTTATTTAATTAAATCCTTTATATTTCTCCAAATTAAATAAATTCATTTATTTAATTAAAATCCTCCAAGTTCTTCTAAATTAAATAATACCAAATTATTTAATTAATTCTTCCAAAATTCCTCTAAATTAAATAATATCATGCAAATCCATGTGCACACTTAATTAAATATTTTAATATTTAATTAGTTGTTCCTTCACCCACATATCCTTTTTATCCTCCAGTTCCAATTAGTTAACTCATAAATCAAATATGTTAACTAGTTAGTCTTTTCTATTAACCAATTAATCAATTAGTTAACACTTCATTCTATTTTTGTTAACTCCCTTGTTGCATGAAGGAGCAGGACACTTGTCCTCTTTTGATTCGTGCACATCCTCTCAAGTTTTCTCAACCATTGATCTTCTTATTCATTCTATACCATTGATCTTCTCTCTCACAAGTCTATAAGTACAACCCCTATTCCTTCATTTCAATTATCCAAGCTTTTAGTAAACTTACTCTACAGAATTCGCAGTGCGCCTTTGGCACCCAAATCCATATCCATAGCTTGCAATCACCATTTTTATTGTATTGAATCACATCTTCATTACAAGAAGTATCATAGTCGTTTCTCTATTGTCATCTTGAAGAACAAAGCAAGGAAGTGCACTTTCTGAGGGCTTCATTCACATACAAAGATCAATTGAGATTAGGCAAACAATGGAAGCCACGAAGTAACAAGGTTTGCAAGGTTTGTTCTTTATTTTAAATCTTTGTTATTGCAATTTCTATTGAGTTATTGGGTTATTATTAATCATTGATATTATATCCACATTTTCCCGTAATATTTCTGGCGCCCACCGTGGGGCATTGCCCCAATTTAACCTTAAAACTGAGTTTTTGTGCATTAGGTTATGTACACAAGAAGATTCTGCGCATCTGTTCATTTCTAACACGCATTTGAGCTATGTTTCAACGCATCTGGAGATTCAATGCATCTACTCACTAAAATGGCGCTTCTGTTCTCTGTAACAGCGCATTTATCCAAACTACGCATATGTTCTCTGATTCTGCGCTTTTACGCTCCGTAACTATGCATTCATAAGTCTATACATCTGTGTTATGTTTCCGCGCATCTCTCCTTTATAGTTGCGCATTTGTTCTGATAGTGATTTTGGAGTTATTTCTTGTGATTTTTCTAAACGCTAACATTTCTTGCAGGAATATTCTCATATCTGCTTGCACATTAGGGACTAGTTAGTCATATAGTTGCATTTGTTAACTCATCTCTAGATCTAATTAGCCAAAGGAAAGTAATTGGATTGTTCATGCAAATCTCATTTAGCTCTAACTAGGAGGATAGTAATTTGATCTTGTTGTATCAAAAACTCAAACATAGTCCCTACTAGAAAGATATAAAATTGAACCATTGTTATCTTGCTTCTTTTAAAGTTAACAAATCTTGTGTGTGCCCAAGTAGCTTAACTCATTTAGTCTTTTTCATTTTACTAGGGGAAAGAACCATTGTCTTTTGTGTATTTGGAATGATACTAGGCCTATGCTCTCCCCTATCTTGGGTGACCAAAATGCCAAACCTATCATTTCACATGTTTTTCCTTTAGAGAGGCCTGCCCTTGGATATCCTTCCATCCAAGTGGGAACGACCTTAAGTGGTAATAAGCTAAATCCAAGCTCTATCTAGCCACTATAAATAAATTGTGCTTGATGCGAAAGCTTCATGTAATGAGTGCTGATTAGTTATACCGATAGCCAACCTCCCCCAAAACCCTTCAAGGTGCAACCCTTGAAGGCTAGGAGACTTCATAATAGAGAGTAGCGTTGCCGCACGTATAACCACTCGAACGGTTGCTCTTACTACTTATCCATTGTTTTAGAAGCCAAAATCCCCTATAAACCAGCGCCAGAAAGAGCGATTATCATCTTCCTAAGATGGCTCACGTACTTACGATTCAACAGTAGAGATAACAGGGAAATCTCAAGATTTGCAAGCCTTGGGAACTTAGAACTTGGTGTACCAGAGAAGTTTGTGCACTTGTAAGGGGGAGCCCGTGTCCCAAGTTCCTAAGTTATCCACTCTAAATAGCGTAGCTGATGTAAAAACCAAGTGAGAATTTAGTTTATAGTGCCCTTGTCATCCTAGGATTTGTACTTGTTTTAGTCAAAAAAGTCAAAAAATCTAAAAAAAATCAAAAACCATGAAAATATTCTTTGTGTTTGCTGTGTTTTTCTTGCCATAGTTGAAAATTCAAATCAAAAAGACCAACTTTCAGCCAAAGAAAATCAAAAACATCGAAAAACGTGCCAAAAACATTGAAAATTTAGTCAAAACTGCCAAAAAAACACAGAGCTGCACATATATACCTTCCTGCTGCGCATTTGTCACTTTTTGCAGCGCATATGTTTCTGTTGCACATACATTTTGACTTGTTGCACTTTTGTTAAACCCTGTTGTGCATTTGTCATTTACCAGTCCTATGCATTTGTCCTATTCTGCTACGCATTTACCCTCTATAACTGCGCTTATGTTCTTGCACATCCATCGCAATGAGCTATTCCATACATTTGCTAAGAAAAACAATTATCTTTTCAAGCACCCATTTCAGCATTGTTTTAGTTTATAAGATCAGATTCACCGTGCAGTCGCTTCTCCCATCCATTTTTCACATCATACCCTCTTTTTCGTTGGACATCTCGCCAAAACACTTCACAAATCTTCCCAAAATAAAACCAAGTTAGTGCAAAGCAATTCTAGATCATATCAGACTCAAACAAACCTAGTAAGTCTCCACTATCAAGGATATATCATCCTTCTCTCTCGAAACTTCACTAGTGGCTTGTGCAAAACTAGTCTATATCAAAGTAATCAGATTTTGATCATCCTTACTTTAGGCTACCATTTTGTATCAACCAACTTGTTTGACACCATTGGTCTAAGGAAACCCTTGTTCGAACCTCATCACCACAAGTATCCCCTTCACTGCAACCTCCTAGCGCACCTTGTCAAACCTTCCAATCTCACACCACCCCATCCCAATTCGCATTGCATGGTCCTAACTAGATCCCAAAAACAAAAACAACTTGAAATGGTGAGCGCATCCTACAAGATTGCCCCATCCCCTCACGACAGTGATGAGGAGTTTTCTCATGAGGACATTCTAGAAGCTCAACAAGACTGAAAGTTCCAACGTATGATGGACAAATTGCTCAAACAAGACCCTAGTAAATTCTTTCTTTACCTAGTGACACATGGACCCAGACTCCCCAAAGACTTTGACGTCAACGCGTTAAAGGAAACCAAAGAAGAAAGAATCCCTGAGGAAAGCACACAAGAGGAAAGAACCATGGACAAAGGAAAAACAACCATTGAATCTCCAAACCCTCTAGGCTTATTGACTCAACAAATCCAAGCCTTGTAGAAACAGCTTGCTAACATTCAAACTGGATCATCAACAAAACACTATACTCTAGAGGATATTTCACCATATCCTTTTGACAAGACCTTGATCAATGATACCTTTCCCTCAAAGTTTGAGGTACCAAAATTTGATAAATATCATGGAAAGGGTGATCCAAGGGATCACATCAGAGAATTTAGTGCAGCATGCCTTAAAGTCACCCACAATGACACCTATCTCATGCAACTATTCCCAAGGAGCTTGGGAGGACAAGCTATGGAGTGGTTCTCTCGACTACCTCCCGGCATTCGAACCTTCAACAAACTAGTGGATAAGTGTGTCATACACTTCTCCTACAACATTGAGCATGACATCTCACTTTTAGATCTTTGTAACACTAAACAAAAGGGTGGAGAATCCTTTGCCTCTTTCTTACAAAGATGGAGACAATTGTCAAGCAAATGTCCACATCAAATACCAGAAAAAAAATGCTAGAAATGTTTGTCCACAACCTCCACACTAACCTCAGCTACCAAATTCAAATACAATGCCCTGATTCTTTTAGCAAGGTCATTGAGATAGGTTTGCTCATTGAAAAGGAGTTGATAGCGAAAGGTCAAATCAAACTTTACAAGGACACTCCTAGTGAAAATGTCAACACAGATAAACCATGATTTTGGACTAAGAATAAAAACATCATGAATGATGGGGTGGTTGATGCCAAAAATGTGGCACCAAAGCAACCAATTTTCACTTTAACAAGCCCACAAAATAACCCCCCACAAAACAAACCACGAAACACTGAATCATGATTTACAAACTATCAACCTAGGAGAAAATTTACACCTATAGGAGAATCATTGGAAACCAACCTACGGAAGCTAATATCAAATAAAGTCATAACACTTCCAATGGTGCAGGATTATGAATCAAAGGTCAAACCTTGGTGGAATGACAGTGACTTCTGTGAATTTCACCGAAATAAGGGACATAAAACCAACAACTGTATAACACTCAAACACACCATTCAAGATTTGTTGGACCAGAAAAAGGTATCACTTGAAGGGCATGCCTCTAATGATGATCACTTAGCATTCAAGAATCCACTTCCCAATTATGAGCAGGGAGGGTCGTCCAAACAAAATAATAGTGGAACTAACAATGCCAATTATACGAACGTGGCATTTGAGTATGTGGTTAACCATGTTTTAGAGAGTGATTCACATATCAATGTAATCACTATAAATAAAACCCCTTATTGTAATGTGACCACTCACAGTGGAAAGGTTACTCTTAAGGGAGTCCCGTCCAAGCCATCCTCTCAATCCAACTAGTACAATATCCTTGACCAACTTCATAAGACATCCACACACATCTCCATCTTGGAACTTCTGCATTTGTCCCCATCCCACAGAGCCATCCTTGACCAAGCTCTTTCAGAAGCAACTGTTCCAACAAACCTCCCTGAAGAGTAGTTTCAGACCATGGTAGGTCATATTACCACACCTCATTTCCTATCATTCACTGAAAAGGATGATATGTCCATCACCCAACCTCATAATGCATCTCTCCACATAGAAGCCTTCATCCACAAGCACAAAATAAAAAGGGTTCTAATCAATGGAGGAGTCGGTTTAAATATTTGCACCTTAAAGCTAATCCTTGCATTGGGGATTTTCAGAGAATGCTATCGATCTTAAAAAGAAAATCACCCTCAAAGCTTATGATGAAGAGGAAAGAACTTCAACATGAACTATTGTTTTACCTATCAGAGTGGGACCTATAGTAAAGGATGTAGTTTGCAAAGTCCTTGATATGGAGCTTGCATATAACATTCTCCTTGGGAGACCTCAGATACATGCCATGAAAGCAGTACCATCAACCTATCACCAGTGTATCAAATTCTCCTTTGAAGGCCAAGAATCACTATCCAAGGTGATTCCAATCCATTTCAATATTGCAACTCCATACAATCTAAACCTGAAGTTGTGATTCCCCATAACCGTGCCTCTACTTCATCTTCATCCCATGTTGACCCAACTTCACTCCCTTCCACATTGAAAGCACCCCAATCTACCTTCAAAGTCAAAGACAAGGGCCTTGGTGAATACACAATTGCACAATCCTTTTGCTTATCACAACTTCCTATCTCCCCCAAATCCTATGGAAAGCCTTCCATGAGCAAGCCCAAGGCAATAGCAACTAATAAAGGTCCGTTTGTCAAATGGGGAAGCCTTGAAGATGAGAGCGATAAAAAAAACATCCTACAATGGTTATATAAGGATGAAGATAGTCTATCCAAGCAACAAGACCATCACTCCATGGTACAAACTGAACAGTATGGTCAAGGATTCTCAATATTACAAAGAATGGGGTATGAAGGTCATGGGCCAATCGGATTGAGAAAGGAAGGTATCACTGAACCTATCCAACCTCATACATTAATAGCCCAAGACACTACAGGGCTATGCTACACTGGCAAAGCAAAGACCAAGGGACTAGATAAGCATAAACACCAACAACTAGAAACATCTACTACTAACCTAGTAGATCAAATTCATCGACTACAAGGATGGAGTGAGACAGACTCCAATGAATATGAATGGGATAGTCTCTCTAAATTATCTTGTGATTAAAAGGACATAGATGTGGTCCATGAGTATGACCCTACCCATGCAACTAATGAGAGACAAAGTCCAAGGGCTAGACCTCTAGAGTTTGACCCACATAATAATGATAGTGAGATTCGTGAGGAAAGAATGATACCACACTTGACAGATCAACTTATGGAGAGTACCATCACAGGCATTGTCCATGCTTATAATAACTCAATGACAGGGCTTATTTTGGAGAGAGTACCAAGCCTTTCAGTCTCAAAAATGTAAAAATGAAAAGAGATCTAACAGTGAAAACTGCTCTACGGCAGTGTTAGATCATGAAAATAGTAAAAATATGAAAGACGTATCCAACGGTGAAAACCCCTTTGGGGCGCCAAAGGATGAAAGGCTTGACTCTCTTCCCAATCTAACACGTTAGGAGAGATCCTCAATCTTGATAGAACCATCAGAACATATCAACGTCAACACAGGTGACAATCCAAGGATGATCCATATGGTACAATCTTTAACTGCACAAGAAAAGCTAGAGTTCACTGACTTCTTCAAAAGGAAAGAAAACTTTTCTTGGTCATATGCATATATGTCAGGGCTAGACCCAAATCTCAACTTGTCATTAGCTCCAGGAGCTAAGCTGGTTAAGCAAAAACTCAGAAAGATGCACCCGCAGGTCGTGCTCATGGTAAAGGAAGAACTAAAGAAGCTACTAGATGTCAGGTTCATCAGACCAATAGAGTATCTAGAGTGGATTTCTAATATATTGTCAATCGCTAAACCAGATGGAAGAGTTCAACTGTGTAATGACTTTAGGGACCTAAATAAAGCGTGTCCAAAAGATGATTTCCCTTTGCCAAACATTAACATTATTGTAGATCTCACGGCAGGGCACACTATGCTGTCACTATTGGATGGTTTCTCTGGATACAACCAGATCAAAATTGCACTTAAGGACCAACACAAGACCGCATTCACATGTCCATGGGGCACCTATTGTTGGTGTGTCATGCCATTTGGATTGAAAAATGCGGGGGCAACCTATCAAAGAGCTATGACCACAATCTTCCACGACATGATGCACACCATAATGGAAGATTATATAGATGACATCTTGGCGAAATCACTCACAAGAGAAGGACACCTGGCAGTATTAGAAAAAATATTCACAAGATTGGAGCAATTCAATGTGCACCTCAACCCAAAGAAGTGCGTATTCGAAGTCACATCTGGAAAGCTTCTAGGATACATCGCGTCTACAAATGTAATTGAAGTAGACCCAATTGAAGTGAAGGCTATCATGGAAATGCCACCTCCCAAAAATCTCAGTCAACTAAGATCTCTATAGGGAAAACTGCAATCTATCAGAAGGTTCATTTCTCAATTGGCAAATAAGTGCCACCCATTCATGCACCTCCTACATAAGAACATTCCTTTCAAATGGAATGATTCATGCGAACATGCATTTCAACAGTTAAAATAGTATCTCATGAAACCACCTGTATTGATACCACTGATCCAGGGTAAACCTCTGCTACTTTATATCTCCACCACACCAACAGCTCTGGGAGCTCTCCTTGCACAGCAAAATCATGAAGGGAAAGAACAAGCAATTTATTACATCAACAGAACACTGGTTAGCTATGAGCTACAATACACACCAATTGAAAGAGCATGCCTCGCTATGGTCTTCACTTTGTAAAAATGGAGACACTACATGCTATCGCATTCCATCAAGCTAGTAGCAAAAATTGATCCACTAAAGTATTTGCTCAACAAAGTTGCCCTTATAGGTAGATTGTCCAAATGGGTCATGCTTCTTAGTGAGTTTGACATCGAGTATGTAGACAGGCGTGCAATAAAGGGTCAAGTACTTGCAGATCAGCTGGCAGATGCACCGCTAACAGATGATAACCCTTTGAGCTTCAAATTTCCAGATGAGTCCATCTTTCACATAACAACCTGAAAACTCTACTTTGACGGCTCCTATACTCAGCATGGGTCTGAGGCAGGTATCTTGTTGATCACACCTCATGGAGATACCATTCCAAAATTATACAGACTACTCTTTCCTTGTACTAACAATGTGGCAGAGTATGAAGCCCTAGTCATTGGCATCAAGCTGGCAGTTAAATGGAACATCACAGAACTTCAAGTGTATGGTGACTCACAACTAGTCATCAACCAAGTGAATGACAACTACCAAACAAAGGATGAGAAGTTAATACCATACAAACGAATGGTAGATGACTTCAAGGAATACTTTGTTGAGATCTCTTTTGAGCAAATACCAAGGATAGAGAACAAAGCAGCAGACGCCATGGCCACGATTGCATCTCTCCTCGACATCCCTGACAGCCAATCACATTATGAGTTCTTGGTAGAGCATGAGTCTCCCATCCTTCATACGACTCTCCCGAATCCTATATCATTTGCCACATCGTAGGATCTGATTCCCCCTATACGGAAAAGTATTTGCCTATCTTAAAGAGAATACCCTACCCCCTGATCTCTCAAATAACCAAAAATAAACCTTCATTCACCAAGCATCTCATTACGCCATTATCGCCAACACTTTATATCGACACGGTCTCGATGGTACTCTCCTTAGGTGTCTCGGTAGCGAGGAATATCAAACTACCCTGAGCGAAGTGCATGATGGTATATGCGAGACCCACTCTAGTGGTCCTACCCTAGCTAAGAAACTCATACGCATGGGATACTACTGGCCAACTATGGAAAAAGATTCCTATCATTTTGTAAAGAAGTGCAAGAAGTGTCAAATCCATGGGAACCTAATACATGCACCAACATAGGAGTTGCAGCCTTTAACGACTCCTTGGCCTTTCTATCAATGGGGATTCGACTTAGTGGGCAAGATCCACCCTCCATCATCCAATGGCCATAAATTCATAATCACCGCCATCAAGTACTTTACAAAGTGGATTGAAGTTGTACCCCTCGCCAATATCACAGGCAAACAGATTGCATCTTTCATCCTGAACTACATCATTTGCTGCTATGGTATCCCGTTATCCATTATCATGGATAATGGGAGACCATTCAAAAATTGGGATGTCAAAGAACTATGTGAAAAATTCCACATCCAACACCGCTTTTCCACCCCATATTACCCCCAAGGAAACAGCCAGGCAGAGGCATCAAATAAAACCATCTTAAAAATCCCGAAAAAGACTATCAATGATGTCGGTCGTGATTGACACATCCAATTGAATCCTGTGTTGTGGGCCTACTGCACAAGTATCTGCACACCCAGAGGTGCAACACCATACTCAGTCTACGGATCTGAAGCCATCTTGCCCATTGAAGTCGAGATCCCATCCTTGCGAGTATCGTTAAAAGGCCTCATAACAGATGAAGAGTATAGAGTATCCAGACTTCAAGAGTTAGAGCTGCTGGAGGAGAGAAGGCAATAGGCCTTTAACCATCTCAAGGCTTATCAACAAAGGATGTCCAAAAGTTATAACCATAGAGTCCGTCCAAGGGTATTCAATGTTGGTGATCTAGTGCTTAAGGAAAATCCCTAAAATCAGCAGGATAGAGAAAAGAAAGGTAAGTTTGAACCCAACTGGCTTGGTCCCTATGTCATTATTGCTGCCTATGGGTCAGGTGCTTATCAATTGGCTACATCAGAAGGTGAACTATTTGATGATCCCATCAACAGCATGCATCTTCACAAGTTCTACACTTAAACCCTAATGCAAGGGAGTCAAAAGCAACAAAAAAATCAAAAAAATGGAAAAACAACAAACAAATCATCCTTTGGTGAAAACCTGACAAACAGGCACCTTAGATAGGTACCATGATGAAAACCTAGCAAGCAGGTGTCATGTGTACTTTTAGCTTTTGTGCAAATAAAAAGTAAGTGGTGAAAACCTGGTAAATAGACGCTACTTGTGATAAACCGCCTTCTCCATCTTTTCCAATCTTGTTCCTCATTCATACCTCCTAACAGCATCCACCCGATCACATCAGTATACCTACCATGGCTTGTTGTTCGCTCATCCTTATCACCTTCTGTCATCAGGCTGCCAATCCAGACTTGCGTCCATCGTGTCATCCGTCTTGAGCCAATCCATTGAACCGTTGTTGAACTACGTCGCCTCTAAGATGTCACGTAGGCAAGGCCATCTTGTATCGATGTGCCCCCAAGGTTGCCCATCTGTTTCATATCCTCTCACTCATCTGCTAGTCCATCCGCATCTACACCATTTTCCCATCGCCTAGGTCTTAGGTCCACAAGGTTCACCACGAACTACGTTGCCTCTGCGTCGTCACGTAGGCAAGGCCATTTATCAATGCACCCCTGAGGCAATAGGTCAGTCCCTTAGGGCCTATTTCATCATATCTGTTTATTAGTTCATCCATAATAAGTTGATCCTTTATCTAACTGGGGGCATATCCTTGACTTGGTTACGGAATTAGACTCTTGAAAGCCACATGTACTAAGAGGACACCAATAAGGATTGTGATACCTTTCACTAGACAAGCACGTGCAACAAAGCACGCTTCCAAACAGACATTTAGATGCAAAGTATCAACCTATCCAAAGCAAAACAAACAAGTGTTGAAACACCCCAGATGATTTTATCTATACTATGGCAAGAAAACACATCTAATGCAAGAATGTTTTGTGAGCAGGTTAAGTTACAGAGTCTTGATTTTTGTTATTATGTCTTTCTATGCTACTTGAGGATGTCAAAAACTAGAGCTGCTATGATGGGGGCATAATCATTTTCTTTGTCTATTGTTTGTGGATCAATCTTTAGTAATGTGATGACTTTTGTCTAACGACATGATCAGCAAAAGATCATCGAGGACTTCAGAGGTCTAAACATGAAAAGGATCAATCCTTGTCTATTGAAACGCAAGAAATACTCAAGTCATCTAGATTCAATTTTGACTAGATGCTTGTATTAACTTGCTATATCAAAATCCATGTAAGAGATACTCAGGTCATCTTGGTTCAATTATACCTCAATGTTTGTATTTTCTTACAACATTTTAAAACACAAAAAAAAAAAAATGCTCGATGATGAAACAAGCACTTCAAAATACTTCCAATATCAAGATGACATATATCCGCATCCATAAATACATCCATTTGTATTCTGTATACCATCCATAATAAAGATTTTGTGCAAAGTACCAATGTTTACGAATAAACGCTTGTGATTCCTTCATTCACATTTTCTTCTATCAACTTTTTGTCTATCATTGTCAAGTTTCTTCTACATCAATTTAATAAACCTTTTCCAATGTCAGAAGATCCATCTATCCAAATTGTATCTTCTAGTTATCTGTGTGATCCATTCATCCTTGTCCAATCAATCCGAGCAATGATCCAAATGCAAGTCCATCCTTAATCCATACCAATCAAGTTAATCAATCTTGTCAAATTATCCAATCGCAATTAGTGGTCTTGATCCTAATCTGGTCGTAAACCAACTCAATTAATCATAATTATCAGTGGGATATATCTTTCCCATGCCTATCATGTTGATCTAGGGATATATCATTCCCCACAATGAAAAACACTATCGTTAATCATTATCGATTATTCATTGGTTTACAGCTGCACAGGGCCAATACCTTGTTTTTTCTTGTATCATTTGTGCATACTTGCTTGCTTGCTTGTGTGTGTTATCATTTTATCTTGCGTAGTGTATCATTTCAACTCTTTCTCCACCCTGACCTATCAACCAACCTTCTTCATCATGAGATTGTCCGTCTCATGCCCTCGACCTTTTCTTCCCATCCAATCTCCTGAGGGGGCATCCTACCATCGTTAAACCTGTACCAAGGGCAAACTAGGGCATGTATCATTATCAAAAAACTTGTACTTCTTTGAAACAACGTGATAAAACACATTGCATCAAAGAGGGGCAAAATGTATACACCTAAAAATGACACGACTCTGTCCAAATAAATATTCTTAATATTTATTTCAGTTTAATTCCTCTATCAATAAATAAATAAATAAATTTATTTATCTAATTCACATTCCTCCACAAAATTAAATAAAATTATTTATTTAATTAAATCCTTCATATTCCTCCAAATTAAATAATTTCATTTATTTAATTAAAATCCTCCAAGTTCTTCTAAATTAAAGAATACCAAATTATTTAATTAATTCTTCCAAAATTCCTCTAAATCAAATAATATCAAATTATTTAATTACCTCTTCTAAATTCTAAAGTCATTCTAAAATAAATAATGTCCAATTATTTAATTAGTTCTTCTAAACTTAACATCCTCTATATTTAAATAAATCAAAACATTTATTTAGATTATCTATTTCTTCTTAAAAATGGATTAACACCAAAATTAATCCATGCAAATCCATGTGCACACTTAATTAAATATTTTAATATTTAATTAGTCGTTCCCTCAACCACATGTCCTTTTTATCCTCCAATTCCAATTAGTTAACTCATAAATCAAATTTGTTAACTAGTTAGTCTTTTATGTTAACCAATTAATCAATTAGTTAACACTTCATTCTATTTCTATTAACTCCTCTGTTGCATGAAGGAGCAGGACACTTGTCCTCTTCTGATTCGCACACATCCTCTCAAGTTTTCTCAACCATTGATCTTCTTATTCATTCTATATCATTGATCTTCTCTCTCACAAGTCTATAAGTACAACCCCTATTCCTCCATTTCAATTATCTCAGCTTTTAGTAAACTTACTTTGTAGAATTCACAGCACGCATTTGGCACCCAAATCCATATCCATAGCTTGTGATCACCATTTTTATTGTATTGAAGCTCATCTTCATTGCAAGAAGTATCATAGCCATTTCTCTATTGTCATCTTGAAGAACAAAGCAAGGAAGTGCGCTTTCTAAGGGCTTCATTAACATACAAAGATTAATTGAGATTAGGCGAACAATGGAAGATGCGAAGTAACAAGGTTTGTTCTTTGTTTTAAATCTTTGTTATTGCAATTTTTATTGAGTTACTGGGTTATTACTAATCATTGATATTATATCCACATTTTCTCGTAACAGTCTTAACTAGGCTATACAAGGCAACTAGGGGTGTCCTTGATATATGCAAGGTACGTGGGGCTGAAATCCAAGAACAAGGATCTCGTCTACAAGCATGTGTTCATGGGCAAATCAATATCCACTTCACCTTGACTCCATATGAAAAGGGGTGCCAAGGGTGTGCTAAATACATAATGATGGATCCTATTGGGGTACAACTTTCGTTCTCCCCTCTTTGGTATACTCTGTCAAAGCGCATGGTTTTAGTCATCTCCTAAGGTGATGAAATCCTTAGGCAGAACCCTATAGGGAAAGAAATTTGGGTGCTTTTGCTCCCTAGGATCACCTTTTGGTGCAAAGGGAGAGCATACACACTCCAAATCTCTTGGGTTCTATGCTAAAACAAAGATGGATCAAATAGATATTTTTTATCTCTAAGATCACCCTAAGGCTCGAGGAGAGAGCATACACCTTTACCTAACTCCAAACACAACAAACAAATGTTCTTTTCCCTTAGAAATGAAGTGTTCCTAAACTAGTAGAAAATAGATAAAAACTTTGACATGTGTGGCTACAAAACGAACGTTAGTAGTTTCATAAAATTGCCTTGGACTCATGAAATGGTTGAAAAACACAATGTTAGAAAACAAGATAAGCCCAAAAAAGGAGAAAAGATGTAGTTTGGTTAGTATAAAACCTAAGGGAAAGTGAAAATATTGCAAGTAGAAACACAAATGCTTATCTATTTAAACACTTAGAAAATACACAAACGCTCAAAAATAATGGAAACACTTAAATATAATAGATTTTGTGATTTATCTAACTTACTTACATAGACGATCAAACATAATAGAAACATTGAAGTGTTGACAGAGATGCTTTGATAGATACATGCACAAACAGGCGCAAATATTAGGAAAACAAGTGGGTTTACTATATGTTTAAGGTGAAATTTGAAGAGGGTTTGATTTCAATGGTTTGCCTTGATCCTCCTTTCACCACTAAACATTCAATGACATCAACCAAGTAGAGGAACCTACTACAGTCTTTTTTGTCACTTGGAACATAGGGGAAAATTGGAATGGTGTGATTTAGTTGTCTAATTAAGTCCACTTATGCTCAAAACCGTAATTATGTAAATTCAGAAGCAAACAAACAAATCACAGAAAATGCTCGCACACAGAGATATCAAATGACAATCAAATGCGTACCAGATTTTGAAGTTTAGAAAATGAAAAAGTCAGGGACTAATGAGCGGGCGCCCTAGTCCAGTGCCATAACTTTTGTCAGGATTTGGGAACCTTGTCTGCAACCTATTCCTGTTGTTTTGGAGATTTTCCTATTGTGGGATCCAGAGGACTAATAAGAGGACGCCTGAGTCCAAGTCCCTATTTTCTTCTCTGATCTATAATTCTGATAGTCTGCACTACTCTCCTACAACTCCACTTTTTTTGCTCCTACAACCTGTAACCTACAATCACAGAAAAATGGGTTGGGGGTTGTAGTGTTTAGAGGCTTGTCTCAGTCAATCCCTAGAGAGACATTCAAGTCTTTCAAACACCGTTGTAAAATAAAGAGTGTGTATCCCTATGGGATAGAGGCAAAATCCAAATGATAAATGATTGAAAACATAATTGATATCACCTTGTAGTGAAGATCTCATGGAAGGAAGATGCTCTTAATGCCATGAGGAGATGGATGCCAAATCTACAAATACAAACACAAGAACAACACAAATTCTGCTCTGCAATACAAAATGAATTCCTTGAATCACTTTCACAAAAGCTCGTGAATCAAAAATGCCATCTAATTTTCAAATGAATCACTAATCATGCTTATATATGCAACTACAAACATTCCCTCCAAGAATTTTGTGATTGAAACTTAATGTATTGGCATAGGACCTAAATAACGGTCATAAACTGACACTCCAAAATTGGTCCTGACCTAAAATAGGGTAGGACTAGGGCGCAGGCACCCGAGTCCTCCCCCCTATTTCAGGTAGGACATATGTCAAGTACACCCCCTAGGTCCCATTTGCCATGAAACTTCAGGGTCAGGATGTCAAATTAACATGAAAAATGCTCTAAAGCATTCTAAAGACCCAGGAGCTAAACCTTACGAGGGAAAAGCCCCCAAGGGGACATTTTCTGACGAAACATTTAGCCCCCACTTTAATGTATTTATAAACACAAGGCCAATACATGCATTAAAGTACGGTCAACAAACACAGCAAACACGCCAAGCACGGAGAAGACACACCAATCACAAGGAAGACAGTGACATGCACGCAAAACACGGAGAAGACAGTTATAGTCACACAAAACATAGAGAAGATAGTATTAAAGACATGTAAAACACAGTGAATGCAGTGAAGACAATGATGATTTTCTTTTTCTTTTTCTTTTTCATATATGAAATGCAGATGCAAGTGCAACGAAGATAAACACACCACCCATAATGCAGGAGGGACTCATTGCCACTAGTCTTTAAGAATGCATATGGGGCAACAGACACGCCAAACAAGTCAAGCACGCCATACAAATCAAACATGCCATATGTTGGGATGAAATATTGTCCTCCTTTTATATTGTTTCCATAATGTTTTAAGACCTTTTTTGTATGGTTTTGCAAAGACTTCACATACATTATCTCTATTTTATGTTTTTTCATATATACTTTCCCAAGACTTTGACCCTATGTTGATAAATGAAATCAGGTGGTTATGTTATCAAATGGATGATTTAAATTATTAATATGCATGAAATATAGATAGGATTTCATAAGTTTGTTATGAGAGGTTGTTTTGTATATATGTTGGAATAATTAACCCTGTGCAACCAAATAAAGAATCCAAGGAGGAGTAATTACAATAGGATGTAGAACAGAGGAATCACTGAGAATGCGATCCAAGTGCCAGACATAGCAATCGGTGGGGACAAACGTGGTCATCATGGGAGAATAAACGTAGGAGAGAAAAAAGACTCATTCTAGGAATCTCATCGAAGTTTATGAATCTTATTTATGAGTTGTTATGGTTAGAATTTATGTTTGGATAGGACTCTGTTTCTTTTGTTCCAGTTAATAAGTTGATCTCAAAAACAATATCCTGATGTCCAGGAATGAGTTGATGATCGCAGTTAGTTAGAAGGTTGCATAAGACTCTCCCATCTTTATATAAGTTAGGGGATGAGTTCATTGATTAAGTTGTTTGTTATGTTTTACTTTCCATATAGTCATTACTTTGTTACAGTTATCAGTTATTCCATACATGTTATAATCTTGAATAAAATCTGAAGAAGATTCTATCTTTGATATGATTTGAATTCAACTGTATGTTATGGGATGTGTGAAGATCTGAAGTAAATTTAATCTCCAGAAAAAGTGAGATAGTTCCCTGAGCTGGCCACTCAAGGTACTTGTTGGTTCCTTCTCTCTGAATCGGTAGAGGGTTTGCCAATTCCAGTGCACAGGCAGATTCAGCCAACAAATATAGGAGGTTGCGTGAGTTGCCTCCCCTTCACTTCTGGTTCTGCCACACCAAGGGGGGTATCCCTACAGCTAAAGATTTGATCTTGACTCGCCCAATGACAAAAAGATTTAGCTTTACAACAACAGGCAGAATACTCTCATGCTAGGACCAAGATTTGTGTGATAAATCACAAGGTAGGCAGTGTTCTTGAACATATCAAATTGGTTGAGAATGAGAGTGTGTAGGGGTCCTATCTCTAATCCTACAAACTAACAGATTGGAGTTTTGAAATAATTTGTATTTATGTTTGGAGTTATGGGGTTTTCCCTAGACCCTTTAAATAGACAGATTCCCAGACCAGTGCCTTATCTAGGCAACAGAGTCAAATCTATGAATGTAAATGTTTCCCTATGACAACATGACTTCATATCCAGAGGATTTAGATAAAATATTACTGCCTAACAGCAATATATCCAAGAGAGAGTATTACCTATGATCATACTTTGCAAATCCTATGATGCAATCCATTTTCCTTTGTATCTGATAAAAAGCCTATTTAATCCATGCCTTGAGCAGACGCCAGAACCAGACACACAGTATAGCAAGTGTATACTGAAAAAACTTGGAAGCCCTTGACAACCTTGTTTGAAAGAGAAACAAATAACATACAGGAGACAATCATAAACAATACACACACCAAGTGTTTTTCATTTTAATTCAATCTGCATAGAAAGTCATCATACAGGAACTTATCATTTACAAAACAAGAAAGACTGATACACCAGATCAAGGACCGAATCTGCAACAAAAAATGCCTTTCAAAACGCGAACACCTTGTGTTCAAGGTCAAAGCAGAAACCCCCCCCCCCAAAAAAAAAATCCCCCCCACTGTAGAATGGCCACAAATTCCTCTTTAAGGAGCATACAAGCTTCTAGCCACCTACACCTCGACAAACTTCATAAATGCAAAGATCACTCCCTCCAGGTTTTCAATGAAATAATCGGATCCTCATAAATTTTGGTAGCTAAAGAAATCAGATCCATACTGAAAACTGTTGGCAGAAGCAACCTGGACCTCAGGCAAACAAGCAGATGTGACACCTTTCCCATCGCCTTGCAATAGGTTGGTTGAATGTGGAATGAGCGCGCAAAATGGCTCCAACACTCAGTTGTTTGAAACTTCAAACTTAGCCACAGAATCAGGCTCCAAATATGTAAGATCGACAGTTGAAATCTGCCCATCCACTTTGAAAATCCACGTCAGCAACATTGAAAAAGTCCATTGCCAATGATATCGCGCCATGCAGGCGGCCTTTTCTTCCATCGTTGACCTTTTGTATTTGTGAGATCTAATTATCCCACATTCATCCTATAGTGATCCCTCAACTGCTTTATATACCAAACCGTTGGTATACTTAACGTCACACACTTTTCCCTAACACAACTAGTGAACCACCCGCTAGCGGTCTATCGCTCCATCTCCCACCGATGCCAAGACCTTATCGGTGTGACCCCAAGTGTCAGAGCGACACTATCCAGGCAAATCGATCCACATTGTTACGCCGATACCAACCCTTCATCGGTATGACCTAGACCGTCGGGGAAAGCTCTCCACAACATGCCAATACATATTACCTCGTCAATGACCCACCTATATCGGTGTGACCCCAACCTGTCGGCAAACCTGAAAACTCTTCCCGCCGACACATCGATCTCACCAATGATCACACTTGTCAGCAAGACATGCATCATCGACGAACTCCTTGTTCATCCTCCAATATGCCAATATAGCTCGATCGGCTAGAACACCGCTGTCAGCTCAACATCCTGTTATCTGCCCGATGTATATTGTCACTCCGATAGCTCACCTTCATCGGTGTAACCCCAACCCGTCAAAGTGACACTTCCACAGCACGCTGACGAAGACTATCACGCTGATGGCTCACCTTGCATATATCCTTATCTCCATCGGCGATCGGCTAGATGTCAGACCCAGCTACCGATATGCATTGTCTCGTTGATGCAAGGAACAAATCACTGCGAACAATGTGATCGCCAAGACAAATGTATACTCCTACCGATGGACTTAGAAATTTTATGGGTTTAAACTGAAAAGACCAATAGATTTTCAATCTTGAAACCCTAACCCTAGGTGCAAGCACCAACATTGGCTCTGTCTGGGGACACATGCCTCCTGCAGGCATGGCGAAAACCATAGATCTCTGGGATGCAGACCAGTCCCTATCCATTGGGCAACGAAGTCAAAGCTGCACCAACCTACATCACAAATCACACCTTTTAAATTTTACTTGGTGGCCCAGGGCCACCAAAAAGGAAAAACTAGAATTTTCCTTTGTCAAATATCTAATTTTCTCTTGATTTCTTCAAATGAAGCCGAAAAACACCTAGCTGTGCAGCACCCTACTTTGCAATTGGTTGTGTTGCTGCCCATTTTTCTTTCTTTAACAAATCTACAACAAAATAGAAAGCTTAGAATGCAACCCTTCATCAAAAGCTTCATAGTCACCACTACAACCAACACTATCCCCAACTGTATGAGCACACACATCTGCAACTTGTTCATTCACATCTGAATAGTGACCCTGTTTTTCCTCTTCACCAATGCACTGATAATCAAAAGCAATTTTTTCAACCTCTGCATTATAGAGGCGGTCATAATCTTCAAAGAAAAGGCTCACATATGCATCTGAATGCTGACAATCACTAACATATTCACTATCTTCCCTTGAATCTGCATCCTCTATATTCAGAGTGAAGATCTGCATATCCACCTCATACAAATAATCAGGAATAACTGGGATATGCCTATTGCTGCAAGACACAACCTCATGTATATCTTTCATTTCATCATTTGAAGGGCATTTTGTATTTGTAGACCTCTCTTCTAGAGGCTGACAACAATCTTTGTCTTCACCATTATAGGATGTGCCTACATTTTCTACAATATCTTCTTCATGTCCATGCATCACATCATGACTACACCCATTGTTGTGAGATACATTCCCCTTTATAGAATCATCCCTCAATGAGCACACTGGGAAAGCTGAAATATATTCACCTTGAAAACTATTTTGAAGGCTTGCAGTCATGAATCCTACTAGCATTCCATATTTCTGATCATTTTCAATATCCATAGAAAATCTGTAAGCCTGGTGAAGTGTAGCTAGTTCTTTATCTCTCAATAGATAACTCAATTCTTTATCAAATGCAGCCAAATAAATTGCCAAGCACAATGCATCATTGGGTCTCATATATTCAGGAATTTGCTTGAGCAACTTAACAAATCTAAGATTAAAGGCTGGAACCAGTTCCTCATCTCCCTTTTGGATATTCATGAAATGTATGATTAATGAGGCCAAATCTATTCTTTCACCAAACTGCTCTAGGAATGCAATTTCTAAATCTACCCATGAAGAAACTGAACACTCAAGCAGGTCTGAAAACTAGACCCTAGTATCATCCTCTAATGACTGAACAAAAAGTCTCATTATTACATCTTTAGCCTCTACCTCATAATCTTCTATCAAATTACAAAAAATTTGCAGATGTTTGTTTGCAGACTCAAAATTTGATCCACTATATTACGGCAAACATTTTCTAATTTTATTGGGAATAACATTTGGGTAACCACTTATTCCATTAAAATTTATGGGCTTATATCTTTCAATACTGAAACTTCTTTGAGAGCACAACTAGGACTATTGCTCTATTTGAAACATTTCAAGTGAAAAGATGGAATACCTGGAAATATGTTGCATCTTTAGATAGGTTCAGTCAACAGAGTCGCCACCTCTCATAGAGAGGACAGAATATCAACAAGGCACTTTTGTTTTCTGGATTCATCATGCCAGTAGAGCACCACATGGTCATTCCTTGGTATTGCTGCAACAACTTCACTGGAAACTAGATTTTCCAGCCTTTAGATTATCTGACTCTACTCCCCAGTAGAGTCGCCACTTTGTTGGTTCCTTCTCTCTGAATCGGCAGAGGGTTTGCCAGTTCCAGTGCACAGGCAGATTCGGCCAACAAATACAGGAGTTTGCGTGAGCTGCCTCCCCTTCACTTCTAGTTCTGCCGCACCAAGGGGCGTATCCCTACATCTAAAGATTTAATCTTGACTTGCCCAATGACAAAAAGATTTAGCTTTACAACAATAGGCAGAATACTCTCATGCTAGGACCAAGATTTGTGTGATAAATCACAAGGTAGGCAGTGTTCTTGAACATATCAAACTGGTTGAGGATGAGAGTATGCAGGGGTCCTATTTCTAATCCTACAAACTAACAGACTGGAGTTTTGAAATAATTTGTATTTATGTTTGGAGTTATGGGGTTTTCCCTAGACCCTTTGAACAGATAGATTCCCAGAGTAGTGCCTTATCTAGGAAACAGAGTCAAATCTATGAATGTAAATGTTTCCCTATAACAACATGACTTCATATCCAGAGGATTTAAGTAAAATATTACTGCCTAACAGCAATATATCCAAGAAAGAGTATTACCTATGATCATACTTTACAAATCCTATGATGCAATCCATTTTCCTTTGTATCTGATCAAAAGCCTATTTAATCCACCCCTTGAGCAGACGCCAGAACCAGACACAGTATAGCAAGTGTATATTAAAAAACTTGGAAGCCCTTGACAACCTTGTTTAAAAGAGAAACAAATAACATACAAGAGACAATCATAAACAATACACACACCAAGTGTTTTTCATTTTAATTCAATCTGCATAGAAAGTCATCATACAAGAACTTATCATTTACAAAACAAGAAAGACTGATACACCAGATCAAGGACCGAATCTGCAACAAAAAATGCCTTTCAAAATGCAAACACCTTGTGTTCAAGATCAAAGTAGAAAAAACCGCTCAAAAAAAAAAACATCCCCCCACCGTAGAATGGCCACAAATTCCTCTTTAAGGAGCATACAAGCTTCTAGCCACCTACACCTCGACAAACTTCATAAATGCAAAGATCACTACCCCTAGATTTTCAATGAAACAATAGGATCCTCATAAATTTTTGTAGCTGAAGAAATCAGATCCATACTGAAAACCGCCGGTAGAAGCAACTTGGACCTCAGGCAAACAAGCAGATGTGACACCTTTCTCGTCGCCTTGCAACAGGTTGGTTGAATGTGGAATCAAAGCGTAAAATGGCGCCAACACTCAGTTGTTTGAAACTTCAAACTCAGCCATAGAATCAGGCTCCAAATATGTAAGATCGACAGTCAAAATATGTCCATCCACTTTGAAAATCCACGTCAGCAACATTGAAAAGTCCATTGCCAATGATATCGCGCCATGTAGGCAGCCTTTTCTTCCATCGCTGACCTTTCATATTTGTGAGATCTAATTATCCCACATTCATCCTGTAGTTATCCCTCGACTGCTTTATATACCAAACCGCTGGTACACTTAACATCGCACACTTTTCCCTGACGTGACCAGCGAACCACTCGCTAGCGGTCTATCGCTCCATCTCCCGCCGATGCCAAGACCTTATCGGTGTGACCCCAAGTGTCGGAGCAACACTATCCAAGCACACCGATACACATTGTTACGCCAATACCAACCCTTTGTCGGTATGAACCAGACCGTTGAGGCAAGCTCTCCACAACACGCCGATACATATTACCTCGCCGATGACCCACCTGTATTAGTGTGACCCCAACCCATCGGTACACCTGAAAACTCTTCCGCTAACACACCGATCTCACCGATGACCACACTTGTCGGAAAGACCTACATCATCAGCGAACTCCTTGTTTATCCTCTGATATGCCGATATAACTTGATCGGCCAGAACACCATTGTCGGTGCAACATCCCGTTATTTTCCCAATGTATATTGTCACTCCGATAGCTCACCTTCATCGGTGCGACCCCAACCCGTCGGAGCGACACTTCCACAGCACGCCGACGAAGACTGTCACGCCGATGGCTCACCTTGCATATATCCTTATCTCCATTGGCGATCGGCAGGACGTCGGATCCAGCTACCGATATACATTGTCTCGTCGATGCAAGGAACAAATCACTGCAAACAACAGGATCACCGAGACAAATGTATACTCCTGCCGATGGACTTAGAAATTTTATGGGTTTGAAATGAAAAGACCAATAGATTTTCAAGCTTGAAACCCTAACCCTAGGTGCAGGCACCAACAGTACTAACTCTCACTTTGCATGTTTTCTTATTTATTCTTGTATTCTTAGTTAAACTATTTCATTCCATCTTATGTGTTATAATGTGGAGCAAGTAAGAACTCTTGATGGATATTTCCAGTAATTGTGATTCATGAGTAGGGTGCATGTTTTTAATCCTCTAGAGGTTAGTGTTAGCCTTTTCATCATTTTTGAGTTGTTTAGATTAAAACTGTGATTTTCTGTTAAATACGGTTATCTTCAGCTTCTACTGAAGGTACCCATAGCAACTGAAAGTTTAGATTGTTTTTGTTGTTTTCAATTTCCGTTTATTGTTTTACATTTCTGTGCATTCTAGTAAGTAAGACTAGACAAAATAAGAATTGTACAAGATTAACTTAGATTGGAAATGAGTCTTGAAGGCATAGATAGTGCAGGCATCATCATAATCTTACGCTCCTTGGTTGATAATTCAATGTAGGAATGCAATGATAGTGGACTGTTCAATTAGGTTAAACCCTAAATTTTGTTTAAGTCTACAACACATTAGTTTTCCTCTACATTTTTGGTGTCGTTGTCGGGGATGGTGCTATCTTCATAATCTCATTTGTTAGATTTCACATGCTTTTATAGTTAAATCTTGATTTCAGTATTAGATTGCATGAATTCATTTTTCAAGAAACACCAGGCATTCTACTAACATTGTGCAAGGCCACTGAAACACAAAGCTCAATTTACTGTATGCAAAGGCAAAGAGATACTTGAGGTAGATTCCTCCCATCAACTTCTCAAAACAACGAGGGTACAGCTGGTTTCAACAACTATACAATAGGAAGTGCTGAAGAAGAGTTTCCTTTTACATCTTCATCAACACCCCCTACATCTCCATCAGCTTCCTCCACTGCCACAGAGGGAACTTTCAGAACCATGGCAGATCTAGTAGAGGATCCTCTAGGACAAGCTACATTTGAATTCCCTATACCAGACCTAGCACGGGTAGCTACTCTAAAAAATATACCACCTTCTGCGTTGCCTATTTTCTATGGTTTGGTGACTGAAGAGCCTGACACTTTCCTGTTCGAGTTTGATGTTCTATGTAGGAGTTATGATTATACCACTGATCCTAACAGACTCAAGTTGTTCCCTGCTACCCTAAAAGATGTTTCTTTAAGATGGTTTATGGGACTAGGGAGAGATGCCATTCCAGACTGGGATACCATGAAGACAAAATTCCTGGCAAAATACAAAGACTACTGCAGAGGACATGATAGGAGAAAAGATGACATCTTTAGGATGTCACAGAAGGAGGATGAGCCATTAGAGGACTATGTGGAGAGATTCCAATTTGCCTTGAAGAAAAATCCTCAGAATAGGTTGTCCAAAGAATCATTGAAGCTGGTCTTTTTAAGAGGAGTCAATGATGATTGCATGGATGCCCTAAATCTCATTGGAATAGGGGATATCTCCCAACTACCCTTTGAGGATATTTGTACAACTTGCAGGAACTACTCTATGACTTTTTCCAGAAAACCTAGAGGAGAAGGAGTAGCCATTGCAGGCAAGGCAGCTAATGGAGTTTCTCGAGTGGAAATTAGTAACTTGTTGACCAATATGAAAGAAGATATCATTAGCCACATGGCTACACAGTTGGACACTTTTCACATCAAGAAGAAACAAGAAGATGCGTATGCAATGCTCACTAAATACTGCCCCAGCTACAGACAAAGGAAAGCTAATTGCAAATGCAAGAGGGTGGCCAGTATCTAGCAAGAAAGGATTGAGAGACCAGAGTTACAGCAATTGGAAGGGGAGGATGGGCAATTATTCTTCATTGCTCAAAGAAGGCCATGGCAACAAAGACAAGGTATGCCTCCTAATCCACTTTATTTTAATCCCCCCTTTCCTGCTGCAAATCAGAACTCTTCTCTACTTGGAATGCTCAACAATGGTCTGGTAACCCAAATGCATGGCAAAACCCACAATGGCAAAATCTCCAATGGCCTACTCCACAAGTTGGTTGGAACCAACAACAACGTAACCCATGGCCACAGCAAAATTTCCAAGGACCTAACTATAATCCTCAGTGGTCTACCCAGCAGCAACAATGGCAGCAAAATGCACAATTTCAGCAACCTATGATTCCATCTCAGCCACAGCAGCCAGCCATAATTCCACCACCTCAAAATCCATCTCTTAGACCTACCCAAATCCCTGCCCAACCTGTACCTGACCCTAACAACAAGCATATTCAGCAGGCTTATACTAACGAGGTGATGCAATATCCCACCTATGGGGTGGAAGTGAGTAATATTCATCTTAGATTAGGGAAACAACTTGCAGGACCTTCATCTCCCAAAATTACTAAGCTTGAAGATGAAAAGTGCACCAAAGAGACCCTAGCTAAACAACCCTTGGAACCTGACTCAAACCAAGATGCCCAACCTACTTTGTAGCAGAAGTCTCCTCCTTTCCCTAAGTGTTTGGCCATGCAAAAGCAACCAGCTCAAGCTGATACTGCCCTTCTTAGCCAGCTAAAGGATATCAGCATCAAGATTCCCTTAATCCAAGCCATCAAGGATATCCCCATCTATACCAAAACTATTAGGGATCTTTGTATCAAAAATCCAGGAAGGAAGAGAATAGACCCCCAGACAGTGCATGTGTTAGGTAATCTTGCAGACATCATGTTGGGTAATATAATTGTTCCAAAATATACAGACCCAGGAAGTCCAGTGGTGGATGTCAAGATCAACGGGACTCTGATTAAGAACACTCTGATAGATTTAGGTGTTGCTATTAATGTCATGACCAAGGAAACAATGCATATACTCTAATTGAACAATCTTAGGCCTACCCGAACAGTTCTTCAATTAGCTGATAGGTCTACAGTCAAACCTGAAGGAGTCATAGAGGATTTGGTCATTACATTAGACTCTTAGGAGTATTTAGTTGATTTCATAGTTTTGCAGCCCAAAGTTAATCTCGCTAGTTATCCTCTTATACTAGGTAGACCATGGCTTGCCACTGTTGATGCATTTATAGGTTGTAGGTCCGGTAACATGATAATCTCTAATGGGACAGTGACCAAGAAACTGGTGTTGTATCCTCCAGCCCAACCATACCATGAACTTAAGCTGACCATTTGGCCTTTCCAAGAAGAAGAGGACACTTACTCCTTGCAAACACTAATGACTATTGAACACAACCCCTTGTTAGATGTTCCAGATGAAGATGAACTAATTGCTCATGTCCTTCATAATGACTGTGGAAAGCATCCTTAGCAACAAGATTGTCTATCTTGCTTGCAAGACCCTTTGAGCACCACAATACCAAGTGGTTCATCAGAAGAGGTGTCTCAAATATTTCATGCTTTATTACCCCAGCAATGCTTACCTGTGTTACCCAGCCTTGATTTGTCTTTTGTGCAAGAGCTATCCAAACAACTAGAAGTCAGACCAAGAAGGGTGTTAATATTAATAATGCCTTGATTGATGAACAACAACACTCCTTGCATAAAGTTTTAAATGCACACTCAGCAGCATTTACATGGGATTATAATGATATGAAAGGCATTGATAGTGCCTTGTGCATGCATAAGATATACATAGATGATGGCTACAGGCCCATCAGGCAACAACAAAGGCGCATGAATCCAATCCTCTAGGAAATTGTTAAACTGAGCTACAGAAACTTTTAGATGCAGGCTTCATATACCCCATTTCAGATAGTGAATGGGTTTCACCATTGGTTATAGTTCCAAAGAAAGGAGGCAAGTGGAGGGTTTGTGTTGACTACAAAGAATTGAACATTGCTACCAAGAAAGATCACTTTGCATTGCCCTTCATTGACCAGGTTCTTGACTCCCTAGCAGGCAAGAAATACTTTTCTTTCCTTGATGGTTTTAGTGGCTATAATCAGATTAAAATTGCTCCAGAAGATCAAGATAACACAATGTTTACCTACCTTGGGGGACATATGCCTACTCTGTCTTGCCCTTTGGCTTGTGCAACGCTCCAACTACTTTTCAAAGAGTAGTTTTAAGCATTTTCTCTGATTTTGCACATGACAGTATGAAGATTTATATGGGTGACTTCACCACATATGGGGACACATATGATGAAGCCCTACACAACTTGGAGAAGGTATTGAAAAGATGTACAAATCACAATCTCTCTTTGAGTAATAAAAAGTGTTTCCTTATGATGACACAAGGAATAGTTTTGGGGCACTTTATCTCAAGTGCTGGAATACAAGTGGATCCAAAGAAAATTGAAGTTATTTCCACCATACCTATTCCACAAAAGTAGAAAGATGTCAGAAGTTTCCTAGGACATGCAGGTTACTATCGAAGGTTCATTCAAGATTTTAGCAAAATTGCTACACCTCTATTTACTTTGTTAACAAAAGACAGTGAATTTGAGTGGACTCCAGATTGTTAGACTTCTTTTGAAAAGCTGAAAACCTCCTTGACACAAGCTCCTGTACTTAGAGGACCAAATTGGACCTTACCTTTTCACATCCATACTTATGCATCAGATTTTGCAATTGGTGCAGTTTTAGGCCAACAAGAAGGATCCAAGGAATATGTTATTTATTATGTCAGCAAGAATCTGCAAGGAGCTGAATTGAATTATACAGTGACAGAGAAAGAGATGCTAGCAGTTGTTTATGGCATAAATAAGTTCAGACACTACATAACTGGTTACAAGGTCTTCATCCATACAAATCATGCAGTCATTAGATATTTGATGAATAAACCTATAGTAGGTGGTAGACTTGTAAGGTGGTTATTATTGTTGCAAGAATTTGATATTACAATTGTCGACAAACCAGGCAAAGCTAATGTTGTTGCTGATTTTCTGTCCAGACTACCTACACAATCTTCAAATGGCGTGGTTGATGATTATTTTCCTTATAAGCATTTATTTCCTCTCACTGCCCACACTCCATGGTATGCAGATATAGCCAATTATTTGGTTACAAGGCATATTCCAAGATATTTCTATCCAAGGGAAAAGAGGCAGGTGGTGCTTAAATGTTTCTCTTACTCTTGGATTTCTGGATTTCTATTCTACACTGGACCAGACAATATTATGCAAAGGTGTATCAAGGAGGACAAAGTATTTGATGTAATGAAGGCTTCTAATGATGAGCCTTGTGAAGGACATTTTGCAGCTAAATGGACAACCTTTAAAATCCTCACAACAGGTCATTACTGGCCAACACTTCACAAAGATGCTGTCAAGTACACTAGGAGCTGTGATAGATGCCAGAGAATGGGGAAGCCTACTAGAAGTGATGAGATGCCTTTGCAGCCACAAATCTCACTAGCTCCTTTTGACAAGTGGGTTTTGGATTTTGTGGGGCCTATATCTCCTTCATCAAACAACAAAGAATATATCCTGGTATGTACAAACTACTTAACTAAATGGGTAGAAGTGAAAGCATTACAGTTTGCCAAAGATGGCAATGTGGCCAAATTCTTGTATGAAGACATTTTCACTAGGTATGGTGTTCCAAGAGAAATAGTAACTGACTAGGGACAATAATTTACATCTAATTTAATAACAAAATTGGTTTCAGAATACCAGATTAGGCATAAGAAATCCACTCCCTACCATCCATAGGCTAATGGTCAGGTAGAAGTTACTAATAGATAAATTGAAAACATCTTGACTAAGATAGTGCAGCTTCACCGAAGAGATTGGGTTTCTAGGCTCCCTAAGGCTGTTTGGGCATATAGAACAACTTGGAAGACAACTACAGGGTTTACACCTTATGAGTTGGTCTATGGCAAGACTGTCATCCTGCCTATTGAATTTGTTCACAAAACCCTGAGGGCAGCAATGGACCTAGGAATGGATCTGACCACTGCACAATAAGAAAGGCTCCAACATTTGAATACCTTGGATGAAAGGAGACTGGAAGCCATTCATCATACAGAGGTCATACAGAAGCAAAGGGTAAAATGGCATGATAAGTATATAAAAACAAAGGAATTCACTTCAGGAGACTGGGCACTACTTTATGATTCAAGGTATAAGGACTTCAAGGGCAAGCTTCAGTCACGTTGGTTAGGTCCATAAGAAATCCAACAAGTTTTTCCTAATGGTGCAGTTAGACTACAAACTATTGATGAAGTTTGGTTTTCAATATTGGTCAATGGGCATAGGCTCAAATTGTACAAGAAGCCACTCCAGCGAGATGACTTTCTAGTATCTCTATCTGCTCAGTATACTCCTCCTGATACTCCTGATTCAGATGCTGTAACACCAAACAATGTACATTCTGATGTTGATACAACAACAATGTCTAGTGATGTGGAGGTTGAGTTACAATACTCAACCCCTGGTGCTGACAATTAAATTTCTTTGTTTTTCTCACATGCACACACTGCACAATTTCCATGGTTACAACCATACATCTCTTCTAGGACCTATTTTTTACTTCTTCAGTCGGGACCTGACTCAACTGGGACTTGTTCTATTATATTTACATTTACACAATCGGGACCTGTGTTGCAGGCGCCCATAGCAACACCTGTCTACTGTTCTATTCACTTACTTGGTGAACACTACCTCACTTCTGCCACTCATTTTGTTAGCTCGTATTCTTTTCAAATTGATCAATTCACATTATTCCAAGTGTCAATTCACATTTATGAGTTGGTACTTTCATCTGCCATTTTGCACTATTCCATTATCACTCTGTAACCGTACATCCAACTTCCCATTTGCTGCATGCATATTATATAACCTCACAAGTGTTGTTCACAACTTCCAAGGTATGTTAATTATTTCATTTTGATATATATGTACAATCAAGACCTTTCTATTAATACACTTAGATTTCTTTTTTATATTCATGTTTATTCATAATTTATTTCATGCGATGTATATTTCCACCCTTTCTTTTTATTACTCCTTCTCCATCTGTAAAACCTGCCATATGAAGTGCGGTCACTTCATCATTAAGTTGGGGGGAGGGGTTTCTTTTCAAATGATTGTCATTTAATCATTGTTGCCTTTACATTTTTGCCTTTCAAAACCTTGTTTAAAACCCTGCCTTTTGAGAAAACTAGACAAAATACTCTGCGCTATGAACTTACTGTTGTGATGTTCACAACACGCCCCATTTTTACTCCTTAGCAAAATGAGGACCCCTGATGTTGCTTTGCTTTTTTACTTTTTGTGTGTGGATCTGTTTGGTGGTAAAGGGAAAAAGAGGGTAAAAATTGCAAACCTTGTTAAAAATACAGAAAAAATGCATTTTCAATACTAGGGCATACTATGGATGGATTCCTTGTGAAAAATGAGCTAGGGTTGCTTTTTGAACCATCTTAAAATTTGCCATATTTTGCAAGTTATGAGCATTTTGGTAAATGTACATTCAAGTTTGTATGTTGCATGTACAGTGCTCTTGTATATCGGGTTGCATATACAAGGCCCTTTGTATACAAGTTCGCTTGCATACAAAGTCCTTTGTATGTCTCTCTCCATATACAAGGTCGTTTGTATGTGCAAGGGTCATTTTATACTTAGTCGCATGGGCAGTCGGGTTGCATATACATTGTTGCTTGCATGACGGGTCATTGTATGTTGCACATACAAGTCTATTTGTATGTCGGGTTTATATACAAGGGGTCTTGTATGCTTTCGACTAGCACTTTATTCATACATGCATGTTTTATTTGTATGTATCTTATATACAATGGCTACATACAAGGTGGACCCAAAATACTTTTAAGTTGAAATGGATAAATGTTTATGTTCATTGAATGTATCTCACGTTTGTATGTTTGGCAGGTCAAAATATACAAGGGATACATGCATCACGCGGACTTGAAAAGTTATTAAGCAAGATTAAATCGTTGTATCTTCGAGCTTGTATGTATGTTCCAATACATACATTTCATTATGCATACAAGCGCCGGAATCCAAAAAAAAATTATTAAAATCAGGTTAAGTCAATGTATCATTACTAAATGTATATTGAAAGATACATTGCACAGTATGCGGGCCGTAGACGCGAAGAAAAGTAAAGGAGAGTTAATTCGTTGTATGAATCTGGCTTGTATATATTTAGGATACATTGCAATGTGCATTGGCAACATACAAGCGCAGACACGAAAAGTTATTAAAAGAGAAGTAATGCTTGCATATCTGCACCTTGTATGTTGTGATACATACAAGCTAAAGTATGCGTTATGCGGAATTAAAAGGTAAATAAACTGCAATTTATAACGTGATAGGTCCGAATGTACATGCAATGCGGAACTGAAAAGTTTATGAAGTAGAGTTAAATCCTTGTATGTATCTGGGTTGTATATTTTTACATACATTGCGATACATACAAGCCGGATTTGAAATGAAAGAGCAAAATAGAAAATTCATTGTATATCTTAATGCTTGTATGTATCCGACATACATTACCCGATATGCAGAGGAAAGTAAAGGAATTGGCGGGAGTCACAGTGACAAGGGCATGCGATCGGCCAGAATGTTAAGATCAGTGGAGAATTTTTTGAGCTCACCGATGAGAGTTAGTCTCACCGATGCATGCGGTAAGCATGTGATGAACATGAGACATACTTTCGCCATATACAAGGATTTGAACAGGAAAATGGTAGGAAATAGTGCGATAGGGTTTTTGAGGCATTTTGAGCCCGAGTGCATACTTCCTGGTCAACGATGGTTGACCCGATTGGTTTAGCGTTGAATATGCATTTCGGCACTCGATTTTCATGATTTTGGGGCCTGATTTCTACGTTTACACTATTGCGGCTGGATTTAATAACTGCTTATCTTCCTCCCGATTTATTAGGTGAAATGATATTTATTGCTGGTCTATTTTTTGCAGGTTTGCAGTTGAGGAAGGAGCTGAAGCTTAATAGTGATGAAGTCATGGAAGGGAGGAAATCCGATCTCAGGAGAAGGCGAAGATAAGGATGAAGGGCAAAAAGTCAAGGGTCTTCATTAATGAAGACAGAATGCAGATGGAGACATTATTGCAGCAGACCACGGAAGTTATTATTGAGCTACTAGGGTTTCCAAAAGGGCATATTTCGCCCAGATTTGATGTATGCTCAGAGATATTTTTTTGGAGACTTGTTCTCCACCATTTATTGCTGTAACCAGAGGTTTGAACCATTGCTTAACTAGGGTTTTGAGCTGTTTTGAAGACAATCAAAGTCTATATAATGTGCCTCTCTACACTGTAATAAGGTTACACGAGGATTTTTTAGAAAATAGCTAGCAGATGTACTTTATCTCAGGATTTAGAATAGAGAGACCTTTTAGTTTAGAAATAGGAGGTCGCCTGTGTCTGCAACAAGGAGCGTGTGGAACATCCTGCCTCCTTGCTATATCTGTAAAGCTTGTAAGTTTTCTGTAATTTGATCAATGAAGCTAAGAGTCATTCAGACATTGTAAATCTTATATGACTGTCTGTTTCTAATACAATTGAATCTGGAATTCTACATCTATCTTCTGAGTGTTTTCTTTCTCTTCATTGTGTTTGAAACATTTCCTCTTAGAGCTTGCAATCTTAAGTGTATGTTTGTGAAAATGCTCAGAACTTACGCTTAAGGTTTTTTATCTGTGGATTTGATCAAGTTACTGTATGATTTATGAAGTGCATAACAGAACAATTAGATCCTTTGGTAGAATGAATGAAGTTTAGTTTAGATCTTTCTAACTTTTCCCAACCCATCTGAAAGTACTTAGCTTAAAACGCAGGAATTTAAAGGAAATTGTCTCATATTTGAAAAGTATGCATAACCAAGTTGAAAGTAGATAGTTTTCATAATATTGAAGAGGAGAAAGCTACAGTAATTCAAGAAAGCCCTTTAAAGCTTTGCAGCACAGTAACACTTTTATGCAAGAGAATGAACAACATGCTGATATTTATGATCTTTTGCATAGTTTGAGTCCAGTAAACCACTAAAAAACCCTAAATCACGTAAGGCCCCTTGAACATTACAGCTTCACATCAACCTACTGAATTTGCCCAACAGGTCAAGACCTGACCATATTAAACTTGGGATTAAGTGAATCTTAATCGATTCCTTCATATCTTTCAAGTCAGTTAGGTTCATTTTATGTGAATTTTAACTATTGTTATGACTGTGTTAAAACAATCACCAACAGTTTTCTGGCGCTAGAAGGAGGGCCCCATTTGAGTTAGGCTTTGTTTCAAGAAAAACTAGCTAATAACAGCAGTAGAGTGACTAGGTCTAGATCCAGTTCCGGGGATATATTTGTGCAGTTACCTGATATAAGACGAAGTAAGAGTCCTCTGATTTGGAACCCTAAAATAACACACCCATGAGGCTCATCTAACACACCCCCTGGGTCACCTTATACCATCCATAACATTGTGAGTCCTAACATTTCTTCATTCAGATCTTTAAAACTTGGTTTAGGTACTCCTAGAGGTCCTAGTCCTCCTAGAGATCATATCCCACTAAATCCAGGTATTCCTACAGGCACAGGTCAAGCTCAAGTGCCTGCAATGGCTTATTTCAATGTCCATTCTCCCATAGTGTTCCCTGATTATCATGAGATGCCCAAAAATCCTGAGAAGATATGTCCTAGATACCATTTACATCAGGATCCAGAAGATCATATTAGAATATTCAAAGAGGCATGCTTTAGGGCCAGATTAGAGCACGAGGACGTTGTGTGTAGATTGTTTCCCTACACCTTCAATGAATAGGCCTCTAACTGGTATGTAAACTTACCCAATGGCTATATTTCTTCTCGGTCGCTTATGGAAGAAGCATTTCTATCTAGATTTAGAGGACCCATTGATCCTTGCATCCTGTATCACAAATTGGCTACCATAAAAAGAGGTGAGGGAGAGTTGATTGATAATTTCAATGACAGATTTCAAAAGGCCTACTCTAGGTTGGTAGACCCTTACACCGTGGATGATGATACCTTGTTAGCTATGTACTATGCAGCCTTGGATCCTTTAACTGCCATGTTTGTCAAAAGAAAACCTGACATAGATTCAATATCCAAAGCCTATAAAGAGGCAGCCTCAGTAAACCAAGAGATGAGGCATACAACTTATAGTCCATTGGTTAATGGAGAAAATTTTGGGGTGCAAAATCAGGCACAACCTTGGAATGGAGTCCCTATGCATCACACTCCGTTATTAAATCCGGTTCCTACATACACACCTATGTATAGTCCTACCCCAATCCAAGCCATAGCTCCTTATATGGGTAACACTACTAAAAACAGTCAGAATAGTGGTCAGCCTTTCTTCCGACCTCTTAGAGATACAACTGTGGCAAAGGCACAAGAGGAAAGGGAAGAAATCAAAGAGATCACTGCACATTTGAAAAGATTAACCACCGAAGTGACACAACTAAGAAATGAGAATCTCTATGGAAGAGGCAACTAAGGATATAATCAAAATCAGAATTATAGCCAAGGCCAAAATCAGAACTATAATTCAAATCAAAATCAGCACTACAATCAGAGCCATATCCAAACTAACAACCAAGGCCAATGTTCAAATCAAAGCCAAAACTATAATCAGCATCAGGGTCATAACCAAGGGCAACCAATGCAAAATAGAGGGCCAGTGATAGACAATAGGGCTTGGGGTAACAATAACAAAAATCAGAATCAGTCCAGGCCACCCAAAGCATGGAACACTGGACCAAACAATGGTACTCTAGCTTCTCCTTTTGAGAATATAGATAATCATGATGTAAAACAAGCAGCTGGCATCCAAATGGCCAATACATCACTAAAAAATTGGTGCAGATTTCACAATACCAATGCCCATGCTGAGCTTGATTGTCCACAATTCTATTTAGCAACCAACATTTTAATGTAGATGTGTAGCCTCCTACTTCTAAATTTCTCATTCCCAAGGGTAATGAGGTAGTACCCTCAGGATATGATACATCTTTAGTTTTAGAAACCTTTACCTTTGCAACTATAGAAGAGAAAGAAGATCAATTGTTAGATGATGAACCATACTTCTGTGAAAATCTTTATCCTGAATCAGCCTTTGTGTTAAACACCTTTCAATTTCCCTTTGAAACTGAAAATGAAGTATTGACTGAAACAGAAGAGGTGCAGGCTTTTCAACAAACAAATAAAAACTACACCTACAATTTAAGGAATAACACTAGGCCAGGAGGACCTTTCACCACTTCCATTCCTCCTAACAACTTCAATACACCCCCAGATCAGAATGCTAGCAACAATCCCGCCATACTTAAAGCTAATCATCATACAAACAGTGGAACAGCAGTACAAAAGGTCCAAACAAGTAAAATTGAAATAATAAAGACAACAAGATTAATGAGTTACTTGTCCGAGGAAATAAAGAAAATTAAGGTCAGTATACCTTTGAATGAGTTATTGAAAAATTCAGGGATCAAAAATGCATTTATAAAATCTCTGGATACATCCATGACAGATGAGGTCGCTACTGATATAGTTGTTCCTAATAGAGATTCACTGCCTAAAGAGAAAAGTAAGAAAGTTGAGCACCCTTCCAATACAAATGTAGTAATGTATGCTAATAAGAAGGATGCTCCTCCTTTCTTGTTAACTATTAGATTATGTGGGAAGAACATACACAATTGCATGGTGGACTCTGGTGCATCAGCCAATGTAATGCCCTTAGGGATATGTAAAACTCTAGGGCTAACTCCCACCAGATCTGCCAAGGTTGTCACACAGTTAGATAAAACTAAGGTTAGTGTGATAGGAGAACTAATGAACATTCAGATGCAATTAGCTTCAGACCCTAGGGTAAGCCAATTCATTGACATTCAAATAGTGGATATACCCATGAATTATGGAATGTTGTTGAGCAGGGATTGGTCCAAGACATTAAACGGATATATGGCCACTGATTTCTCGCATATGTGGCTACCTTGGAGAGGTGTCCCTAACCAGAATAGGATAAAGGCAGAACCCAAGATGAAACACATGATAACTGAGTATAATCAGATGAATGAAATATTATATGATGTTGTTGAACCTGGTGTTTATAGGATTACTAACAATGGGGTACAAATTGAAGAGATCATGATGTTAAACTTTAGAGAAAAACATGTCAACAATGAGGCAGCATTATTCATTGAGTCTGATGGAAATTCTTCGGATGAAGAAAACAATGCAATAAACAAATTTGGTCATGCCATTAGACAAGAGGTGGAAGAGTGCATTAAACAAAATCTTCCAGTCTAATGTAAATTGTATAAGGACAGATGTAGAGTTCACGATAGGCCACATTCTGAGGTGAGTTGTAGGATGTGCAAAGACCTCGTTGAATATGAATATAAAAAATGCACAAGGAGGGTAGGGCTCCAAGAGGGAAATGTGAATCCTGATCAACCACAGAGATATTCTCAGAGTAATGTAGATGCTCTGATTTCATATTTAGAAAAGGAAAGGGTAAAAGATGAGGGTAGTTGTCTTTCTGATTTACATACTAAAAATACACATATGCAAGTTGACCAAACAGAAATGCCCATGAATAAATAGGCCAGCACCTCACAAGTAATAGAAGGAACAAAGCATGCCAAGGCAAAAGGTTAGAAAAGCAAAGATGGCATGTGGACACTAAAATGTGATGGATCCAAATCAAAACAGGGTGCGGGTGCAGGTGTTGAACTCATAGATCCTCAGGGTAAATCATATATAGCAGCATATAGACTGCAGTTTTCCTGTACTAACAATATTGTTGAATATGAAGCCTTAATTTTGGGACTTGTCATGGCCATCAAGAAAAAGGTAAAAATGATTAAGGTATTTTCATATTCTGAGCTAGTGGTCAGACAAATAAGGAAACTATACACATGCAATTACAAGAAAATGATTTGTTACAGACATAGGGTATGGGGTTTAATAGATTCATTTGATGCTTTCAACATAGAGCGTATCCCTAGAGAACTGAACCACAGGCCAGATGCACTAGCAGTTGCTGCTGGCACACTAGAACCCTTGACACTATCAGGATTGAGGTGATTTGCTGTTGAATTAGTTAATGTTCCCAGTATCCCAGACAATGTTACACATTTTCATGTATTTGGAGGAGATCAGCAAATTATTGATTTTCTGACTTGTAATGAGGTATTTGAGGCTCAAATCATTGACGAACAAGAAAGGCCTGAGGTAACATGGGATGAAGAGGATATAATCAACTTGAAGAGCAACTTCTTACCCAAAGGAGTAATTGAATTAGAGCATATTTTTGACTTTGATGGGGTAATACGACAGAAAGACTTACCCAAAACAGAAGGGGGTAAGTGTGATCTACACGACTTAGGGACAAAGCAAAATCCCCAAAATGTGCTAACTAGAAAGGCTTGCTCTGAGAAAATAAGAAAAGAAATTTTAGATGTCCTGAGAGAATACAAACACGTCATAGCATGGACATATGAAGACTTGAAAACATATGATACATCCATCATAACTCACGTGATCCCTTTGAGACCAGATCTTAAACCATTTAGGCAGAAACAAAGGCCAGTGAACGCCATTTTGGAGCCTTTAATCTTTGAGGAAGTTAAAAAATTGTTGTCTGCTGGAATAATTTTTCCAGTCAGACACTCAGCCTTGGTAGCTAACCTAGTACCAGTAAGGAAGAAAAATGGAGACATCAGGTTATGCGTAGACTTTAGAAATTTGAACAAAGCATCTGAAAAGGATAATTATCCTCTGCCTCCAATAGACGAAGTGCTGCAAGCAGTAAACAGGGCGAAGATGATGTCTTTTTTAGATGGTTTCTCGGGCTATAACAAGGTCTTAATTGATAGAGATGACAGATTAAAAACCACCTTCACTTGTAAATGGGGAAATTATGCATATAGAAGAATGCCTTTTGGTCTGATCAATGCAAGTGCCACTTTTCAGAGAGCCATGGACATTGCATTCCGTGGGTTATCAAGTAAGTGCATTGTTGTGTATATGGACGATCTGACTGTGTATTCCAAGGATGCATCCACTCACACTGAAGATCTTAGGAAAATACTTAAGCGATGTGAGAGGTACAGAATTTCCCTTAACCCTAAGAAATGTTCATTTGGAGTAACTGAAGGTAAATTACTAGGGCATGTCATTTCTGAAACTAGAATATCAATTGACCCAGATAGAATAGAATCAATAAAAAATTTGCAAATACCAAATAGTAGGAAAGAGTTGAAATCATTTTTTGGCAAGATTAACTTTGTTCGGAAGTTCATCACAGGTTTTGCAGAAATCATGCAGCTGTTAAATGCCATGTTGAAGAAACATGCGCAAATGGAGTGGACACCAGTGGCTAGGGCTACATTCGAAGATATTAAGGAGGCCATTTCTAATGCCCCTATACTGACAAGTCCAGACTACACAAGGTCATTTTACATATATTCCTTTGCATCCTCCCATTCAGTCGCGGCTGCCTTGACGCAAAAGGGTGTAGACAATGAGGAAAAGCCCATAGCTTTTATGAGCGCGCCGCTGAAGGATGCACAACTGAGATATTTGGATACCGAAAGACAAGCATTCGCACTAATGAGGGCCATGAAGAAATTTAGGCATTATATTTTGCGCAGCCAGGTCAAAGCCATAGTGCCAGACGCAACAGTAAAGATGTTGCTGATGAAGAACAAGCCTGGGGAAAAGAGGGGCAAATGGATCACCACGCTGCAAGAGTTCGACATGGAAATCATTCCCATGAAGCTGGTCAGAGGGCAGGCGTTGGTGCAAACAATAGCGAACACAGACCTAGATTTGATAAAACAATAGTATGTACTGAACTCCCAGGACACATCAGACTGGTATGGCTACTTGAGCACTTTTCTGATATCTAGAAAGTACCCAAATAGGATGAAAGCTTCTCAGAGGAGAGATTTGAAGATTAAAGCACAAAAGTATATGGTGCAAGGAGGTCTTCTATTCAGGAAGAACCATGATGGAATTTACTTGAGATGTCTAAACAAAGCTGAAGCAGATAAGGTGTTGACAGAACTGCATGACAAGTACGGAACCGGCCACGGTTCCCATCTAGCTACTACACATAAAATATTGAGGACAGGCTACTATTGGCCTACGATGTTCAAAGATACAAAGAGTCACATCAAGAGTTGTCACACTTGTCAGACTACAGCAGATAAAGGAAGAAATCAGGCCAATCCATTATAGCCTGTGATTGAATCAAGACCATTTGCACAATGGGGCCTGGATTTTATTGGAGTCATCAATCCTCCATCTTCCACAGGACACAAGTTCATACTAACGGTAACAGACTACTGTACAAGGTGGACTAAAGCCACATGTTGTAAGTTCTCCATGACTGAGGTAGTTATCAAGTTTCTTGAAGAAAACATCATAACCAGGTTTGGAACTCCCTATTCATTGGTATGTGACAACAGCCCTACCTTCTCTTCTTTAAAGTTTTCTAAATGGGCATTTGAATACGGGATCATTTTAAAGTTTTCTTCAAATTATTACCCTCAAGGTAATGGATTAGCTAAGTCTACAAAAAAAAATTTATTAGATATAATCAAGAAGCTAATTGCAAAGAGTCCTAGAGAGTGGAATACCTTGTTAAAATATGCATTATGGGTAGATAGGACCAAGTTTAAAATAGCTTTAGGAAGTGCACCTTATCATTTAGTTTATGGGACTGATCCCATACTTCCAATAAATCTGAGAATACCAATCTGGAAGTTTACCAATGAGTATTTAGGCTTTGATAATCATAGGGAAGCTAGGATAGTACAAATGCTACAACTAGACGAGAAAAGAGGTCAAGCCATCGAGAAATTTGCCAAACACCAAGCAGTAGTTAAAAGGTGGTTTGATAAGAAGGCAAGAGTCAAAACATTTAGGATATCAGACTTAGTGCTGTGTTGGGATAAAGCACAGGAAAAGAAGGGGAGTCATGGGAAATTCGACAAACTATGGTTAGGTCCATTACAAGTATCAGAAATAATAGGAGACAATGCGTTCAGACTCAAGGCCTTGACTGGGGAAGATGTGTCATTACCAGTTAATGGCCAACATTTGAAACACTACTTCCAGGCTTGAGGTAAAAGGGCAGTCCTTTTTGTGTAATATAGTGTAAGTAGTGTACAGTTTTCCTTTTGTTGTGTTTTCTATTTTTCTTTTTGTTGTTTCCTTTTGTTGGTTTGTTGTTTGTATAGTTTTGTTTTGTTTCTTTCTATTTTGTTGTTTTGTTTCTTTCTGTTTTGTTGTTTTGTTTCTGTTTTGTTGTTTGTACAGTTTTCTTTTCCTTTATTTTTGTCTTTCTTGTACAGTCTATTGTTGATTTGTTGTTGTCTCCTCAGCAGGGATCCTTCTTTTTCTTTAGAGTATTAAGAGGCAAGCTAACGACCATTAAAAACAATATAAAATTTAGAATATTTAAGTTAATCATTTGCAATTTATGCATAACTTGTTGTGACTGTCATGAATGTAGAGAGTTGTTTAGCTTCTAAAATTTCGTATTCAATAATAGTGATTGAGAATTCAAGGGATGTTTCTCACGATGACACACCTAAAATCCTTGGGTTTGTTGAACCTACCAGTGTAGATATTAGGTGAAAAATCCGAGGTCACCCTTGCTACCATTACAATTCTCAGCTTAATTTTAGCAAGTGTTCACTCCTTGCATCATGAAGTTACAACTGCAATATCTTATGAAATCTCTTTCAAAAATACAAAATATAAAATATGAATAAATAAAGCAGATTATACTGAAAATTCAGATTAAGCAATCTAAGTAACTCTACCGGGGCTATAGACGCTCGATGGTAGTGGGGCTCTACTTAGGAGAATTGTAACGATAACCTTGTCAAGGCTATGAACGCCTGCTGGCAGCAAGGCTCTATCCGGTTAGCTATGAGGGAATATCCTCAACTACGTAGGCTAATATCAGTCACTGGTTTGTTCAACAGATCTTCAAGATGAGGATAATTAATCATGTGCACACACCTAAACTAAAAATGAAAATTCATGCACCCTTATTGAATATCTTGAGTCTCAAGTTGGATAATGATCTGCATAAAAGATAGTTGGAAGTTATGGATTTATTTCATTTAGTTTTCTTTAATGCCTTAAATTTAATTGTTTTGTTTGGTTGCTAGTTGTTGTGATGTTCACAACACGCCCCATTTTTACTCCTTAGCAAAATGAGGACGCCTGCTGTTGCTTTGCTTTTATGCTTTTTGTGTGTGGGTCTGTTTGGTGGTAAAGGGAAAAAGAGGGTAAAAATTGCAGACCTTGTTAAAAATATAGAAAAAATACATTTTCAGTACCAGGGCATAATATGGATGGATTCCTTGTGAAAAATGAGCTAGGGTTGCTTTTTGAACCATCTTAAAATTCGCCATATTTTGCAAGTTATGAGCATTTTGGTAAATGTACATTCAGGTTTGTATGTTGCATGTACAGTGCTCTTGTATATCAGGTTGCATATACAAGGCCCTTTGTATACAAGTTCGCTTGCATACAAAGTCCTTTGTATGTCACTCTCCATATACAAGGTCGTTTGTATGTGCAAGGGTCATTTTATACTTAGTCGCATGGGCAGTCGGGTTGCATATACATTGTTGCTTGCATGACGGGTCATTGTATGTTGCACATACAAGTCTGTTTGTATGTCAGGTTTATATACAAGGGGTCTTGTATACTTTCGACTAGCACTTTATTCATACATGCATGTTTTATTTGTATGTATCTTATATACAATGGCTACATACAAGGTGGACCCGAAATACTTTTAAGTCGAAATGGATAAATGTTTATGTCCATTGAATGTATCTCACGTTTGTATGTTTGGCAGGTCAAAATATACAAGGGATACATGCATCACGCGGACTTGAAAAGTTATTAAGCAAGATTAAATTGTTGTATCTTCGCGCTTGTATGTATGTTCCAATACATACATTTCATTATGCATACAAGCGCCGGAATCCAAAAAAAATTTATTAAAATCGGGTTAAGTCAATGTATCATTACTAAATGTATATTGAAAGATACATTGCACAGTATGCAGGCTGCGGAAGCGAAGAAAAGTAAAGGAGAGTTAATTCATTGGTATATATTTAGGATACATTGCAATGTGCATTGGCAACATACAAGCGCGGACACGAAAAGTTATTAAAAGAGAAGTAATGCTTGCATATTTGCGCCTTGTATGTTGCAATACATATAAGCCAAAGTATGCATTATGTGGAATTAAAAGGTAAATAAACTACGGTTTATAACGGCGATAGGTCCGAATGTACATGCAATGCGGAACTGAAAAGTTTATGAAGTAGAGTTAAATCCTTGTATGTATCCGGGTTGTATATTTTTACATACATTGCAAGATACATTGCGATACATACAAGCCAGATTCGAAATGAAAGTGCAAAATAGAAAATTCATTGTATATTTTAATGCTTGTATGTATCTGACATACATTACCCGATATGCAGAGGAAAGTAAAGGCATCGGCGGGAGTCACAGCAATGAGGGCATGCGATCGGCCAGAATGTTAAGATCGGTGGAGAAATTTTTGAGCTCACCGATGAGAGTTAGTCTCGCCGATGCATGCAGTAAGCATGTGATGAACATGAGACATACTTTCGCCATATACAAGGATTTGAACAGGAAAATGGTGGGAAATAGTGCGATAGGGTTTTTGAGGCATTTTGAGCCCGAGTGCATACTTCCTGGTCAACGATGGTTGACCCGAGTGGTTTAGCGTTGAATATGCATTTTGGCGCGCGATTTTCATGATTTTGGGGCCCAATTTCTGTGTTTACACAGTCGTGGTTGGATTTAATAACTGCTTATCTTCCTCCTGATTTATTAGGTGAAATGATATTTATTACTGGTCTATTTTTTGCAGGTTTGCAGTTGAGGAAGGAGTTGAAGCTTAATAGCAATGACATCATGGAAGGGAGGAAATCTGATCTCAGGAGCAGAGGAAGATAAGGATGAAGGGCGAAAAGTCAAGGGTCTTCATTAATGAAGACAGAATGCAAATGGAAACATTATTGCAGCAGACCACAGAAGTTATTATTGAGCTACTAGGGTTTCCAAAAGGGCATATTTCGCCCAGATTTGATGTATGCTCAGAGATATTTTTTTGGAGACTTGTTCTCCACCATTTATTGCTATAACCAGAGGTTTGAACCATTGCTTAACTAGGGTTTTGAGCTGTATTGAGGACAATCAAAGTCTATATAATGTGCCTCTCTACACTGTAATAAGGTTACACAGGGATTTTTTAGAAAATAGCTAGCAGATGTAGTTTATCTCAGCATTTAGAATAGAGAGACCTTTTAGTTTAGAAATAGGAGGTCACCTGTGTCTGCAAAAAGGAGCGTGTGGAACATCCTGCCTCCTTGCTGTATCTGTAAAGCTTGTAAGTTTTCTGTAATTTGATCAATGAAGCTAAGAGTCATTCAGACATTGTAAATCTTATATGACTGTCTATTTCTAATACAATTGAATCTAGAATTCTGCATCTATCTTCTGAGTGTTTTCTTGCTCTTCATTGTGTTTGAAACATTTCCTCTTAGAGCTTGCAATCTTAAGTGTATGTTTGTGAAAATGCTCAGAACTTACACTTAAGGTTTTTTGTCTATGGATTTGATCAAGTTACTGTATGATTTATGAAGTGCATAACAAAACAATTAGATCCTTTGGTAGAATGAATGAAGTTTAGTTTAGATCTTTCTAACTTTTCCCAACCCATCTGAAAGTACTTAGCTTAAAATGCAGGAATTTAAAGGAAATTGTCTCATTTTTGAAAAGTATACATAACCAAGTTGAAAGTAGATAGTTTTCATAATATTGAAGAGGAGAAAGCTGCAGTAATTCAAGAAAGCCCTTTAATATTGAAAATTTTGAAGGTGAAAAGGAATTGATAGAAGACAGAGATATAAGGAAGGAGTTGCAGGAAGCCCTAGATAGAATAAGGCAACTTGAGGAGCAGGTAAGGGGTTATGAAGAAAGAGATAGAGAAAAGGAAAAGAGGATTCAGGAGTTGGAGGAGAAGATCCAAACTTATGGCCACGGCTCTAATTTAGATTTGTTAGCACAGGTGGCTGAAAATAAAGCAAAGATTGAGGAAGAAGCAGTACTTACTCTCCAACCTCCTATGGTAAAAACCCCAAAATACCATACTACATTGTCCTTGGGTTTTGAACTAATGAAATTGATTAATGAAAATAAGAAAGAGAAGGAAAACTGGGAAAAAGAGAAGCATAACCTTAATGAATCTGTTGCAACAAAGGATTTGAAAATTAAGCAGTTAGAGCAAACGTTGATAGAGGTTATTGAAAGGGCCAAACAGATTATGGGATGCAGACCTCCATCAAGAGTGTATGCATTGTTTTTGAAAGAAAAATTTCTCAGTTTTTAGTTTAACAGGTTTATCAATGATCAACCTAACTTGCATTCAAGGTTTATCTTTTGTAATTACTTCAAAGAGGTTAGCCTAGAAGAACAAGCCCAGTTGTGTGATTATTACCCACACAATTATATAATGGATGAAGATACACAATGGAATCTCTGCATTTATGTTGGAGACCTCTAGGTCAGAGCATTAATGTCATATTTCAAAATGAACAACTCAAAGGGTTATTGATGGACCAATATGAAGAGAAGGAAAAGAAAGTACCACTGTAACTGAGGAATGAAGCCTTGAAGCCTAAAATCATCTTAACCCAATGGTTGACATTGTTGTCTCATAAAGGACCAGGTAAGGTGATCATGGATTTAAGACTTAGGGATTATAGAAGAATACAGAGGATGGCAATGTCTATCATGCAAAATTGTCAGAGGTATGTGCAGAGAAGATGGGATAGTTTAACTCCACAGTTACAAAGAAAGGAACCCCATTCTATCCACAACTTCATTAATATGCTTGAAAGATTGCGCAGATATATCCAGATATCAGAACAGAGGGGAGTATCATGGTTACCTCTCACTTACCAGCCTCCTATATTTCTTTATCCAGTACCACATTTGACAGGAGGGAAAAGTGAGCAATGTACGTGTGTTGACCTTATCAGGATGGAAAGACTTGTATACTCTAATGGGTTCTACCTCAAGCAAGGAAAAGGAGTTAGCGAGGACACAAACCTCAGGAGAATTACCCTGCATTATAACCTTTTTCCATAGGTGTCTATTTCTTTAATTTTGCTTAGGGACAAGCAAAAGTCTAAGTTGGGAGGAATATTGGGATGAAATATTGTCCTCCTATTATATTGTTTCCATAATGTTTTAAGACCTTTTCTGTATGGTTCTGCAAAGACTTCACATACATTATCTCTATTTTATGTTGTTTCATATATACTTTCCCAAGACTTTGACCCTATGCTGATAAATGAAATCAAGTGGTTATGTTATCAAATGGATTATTTAAATTATTAATATGCATGAAATATAGATAGGATTTCATAAGTTTGTTATGAGAGTTTGTTTTGTATATATGTTGGAATGATTAACCCTGTGCAGCCAGATAAAGAATCGAAGGAGTAATTACAACAGGATGTAGAACAGAGGAATCATTGAGAATGCGGTCCAAGTGCCAGACATAGCGATCGGTGGAGATAAACGTGGTCATCATGGGAGAATAAACGTAGGAGAGAAAGACGACTCATTCTAGGAATCTCACCGAAGTTTATGAATCTTATTTATGAGTTTTTATGGTTAGAATTTTTGTTTGGATATGACTCTATTTCCTTTGTTCTAGTTAATAAGTTGATCTCAAAAACAATATCCTGATGTCCAGGAATGAGTTGATGATTGCAGTTAGTTAGAAGGTTGCATAAGACTCTCCCATCTTTATATAATTGTTATCACCTAAATATGCACCTTGACTAATTTGTAGAAATTAGTCTATTTGATGAAACATGGGAAGACCTCTAAAGTCGTGGGCCACTTTGTAAGCAGAGGTCAACCTCCCGAGAAGGCCGGCTTCCTAACTTTATATCACCTAAAAATGCTACTATTATATGGCTTTGACAAAGAAAAGGGCAAGAAAGACATGTTCTAAAACTAAAATTTAACTCTAAGGGTGATACACCTAGCTAAAGGAATATGAAACACCGAAACATGCACTTGTTGTACTGACAGGGAAAATGTTTACACAACCTACTACTGTATACTTTTTGCATAAATATTTCATAGATAGGTCCCAGTGTTTAGACTTTTAAAAGGAAAGATAACTTCACATTTAAAAATATTTCACACTTTTAGACACAATCTGTAACCTGCATTGGTATATTTTCTTCTTAAAGGCTATAAAATCTGAGACAAAGCTACAAGGAAATAAGAATTACCTCACAAATAACTCGATCAATCAGTTGGTAAGCAATAATGCAAAGGAACAAATAGGCAGAAATCCAAATCAATGATACTCAAGGCATTCACTGTAATTTGTAACAAGTAAAAAGATAAAATTGAGTTACGAATTTGCCAAAATGTTGAGCAAGGATCACAAAAATCACAAGTCTCCCCAACTACATAATCAAAACTAATTACAAAAAAGTCACAAAAGTGACTATATCCACCACTATCCAAGTGGTTCCACAATAGAAGGAATCTCAAATTGATTGGGGTCGGATGCCCCCAAAAAGCCTAAAATCTAGGACCTATATCCTCTCCAAAAGTGTCCATAATGCAAGAAAAAGTCCATCATGACTTAGTCAAACATGAAGAGTCATGAAAACAAGTACAAAAGGACTCTAAGAGCAATAAAACAGTCCTAGATACCCTCTCCAAAACAAACCAACTACTAACTGCCCTCAAGACCTAGTCAAACCTCTCTCCTCCAAGGCAAAACAAAATGCTATATCATTGGCATGTGTATGCCACCTCTCCACAACTCAACTATATTCTCTCCAAGACAATAAAAATCTCATCCCTCACTCTTCTTTATTCCCCTTTTGCAATAGAAGTTAACAATATCACTTAAATGACTCATAAAGGTCATCATTTAAGGTGATGGTTTTACATTTCACTTAGTATGCAAAGAAAAATAAATCCAAAGAAAGAAGATTTTACATCGAAATGCTTACCTTTTAAAGAGGGAATAAAGACTTAACAAAGTCTTAATTATATTCAACTAGGCCACCTCATGGCACACTCCTAGGCATTACATTCTTAATGTTTTGGACCACGGGCAATTTTCAAACGTTATGCAAAAATAAAATGCAAAAGAGGAAAATAAAGCCCATCGGGCTTCTAGGGTTATGAAACCTTAGGACACAAAAAGGCAAGTTTTGCCTTCATTTTACATTTTTACAATCTTGAAATCTTGTTTTGCCAGTTTCAAGACGCCATGAGGGTTTTACCAGGAACTTCCTGTAGCTATCTTTGCTGGTTTTGAATGCATCTCGGCTGTGTTTTTTGATGAAAAGCTCAAGATACTAATGGTGAGTATAACAAACTTATTTTTCTGAAGCAATACTACAATTTTATCATTTTTTGGGCTGCTTTTTACCACTGTATATGTTGAATCATGCATTCTCTTTTACTTTTACTTATTCATGTATAGATTGTTCTTCAATTTCATTGAATAAGAAAGTTAATCTCACGGCTTGTGTGAGATAATGTACATTTTACATTCAATAAAGATTATTTATTTTTCATATAAGATTTGTATAAATCTTTCCTATGTTACATGCACTTGAATAAATGCAGTAATTTGGTAAACACAATCCTTTTAAATTATTTCATTTATGCACTTGAATGTAATCTGGGAAAGATTAGATAAAATGTACCTTTTAAGTTTTGAATCAAAGTTCTACCTAATTGAGCTGTTAGCGAAAATAGGTAACAATAACTTAGGGGATGAGTTCGTTGATTAAGTTGGTTGTTATGTTTTACTTTCCATAAAGCCGTTACTTTGTTACAGTTATCAATTATTCTAGACATGTTATAATCTTGAATAAAATCTGAAGAAGATTCTATCTTTGATATGATTTGAATTCAACTATATGTTATGGGATGTGTGAAGATCTGAAGTAGATTTAATCTCCAGAAAAAGTGAGATAGTTCCCTGAGCTGGCCACTCAAGGTACTAACTCTCACTTTGCATGTTTTCTTATTTATTCTTGCATTCTTAGTTAAACTATTTCATTCCATCTTATGTGTTATATTGTGGAGCAAGTAAGAACTCTTGATTGATATTTCCAGTAATTGTGATTCATGAGTAGAGTGCACGTTTTTAATCCTCTAGAGGTTAGTGTTAGCCTTTTCATCATTTTTGAGTTGTTTAGATTAAAACTGTGATTTTCTATTAAATACATTTATCTTCAGCTTCTGCTGAAGGTACCCGTAGCAACTGAAAGTTTAGATTGTTTTTGTTGTTTTCCATTTTTGTTTACTGTTTTACATTTCTGTGCATTCTAGTAAGTAGGACTAGACAAAATAAGAATTGTACAAGATTAGCTTAGATTAGAAATGAGTCTTGAAGGCATAGATAGTGCAGGCATCATCATAAGCTTACACTCCTTGGTCGATAATTCAATGTAGGAATGCAATGATAGTAGACTGTTCAGTTAGGTTAAACCCTAAATTTTATTTAAGTCTACAACACATTAGTTTTCATCTACACCATACAAATCCCAAAGCATAGGAGGGACTCATCGCCACTAGTCTTTAAGACTATGCTTGGGAAAAACACGCAATACACACACTTGGAAGACACGGAGAAAACACGGTAGACAAGTGATGGAGTGTTCTTATTTCTAGGTTCAACACCATCTCAGGCACATTACAGGTACACACCGATGATTGGGCTTCACCACAACAATTATCAAAGACACTCTTAAGGGTTGAGTTAGTCACAGAACCGCTCCTCGCCTCACGATGAGGACTTTTGAAAATGACAGGATGTGCACTCTCCACGAGAAATACACCATCCCCACCTCCACAAAAGGCTTAAGATAGAAAAAGGGACGCAATATCCCCACCTCGCAATAAGGGCTTAAATGATTGCAAACAAATATCAGAGTGTAGGAGGGACTCATCACCACCAATTTTTAAGACTACACCTAAGAACAAGCACATTGCTAACATCTACAACAGACAACTTACCTTATATATGCCCCCACCTTAAGGTGGTTGATATCAGGTACCGATATCAAGCACGTTAAGGTAGGAAGAAAACACACAAGGGAGCACGAGCTCTCGCAAATCCCATGCCCCCTGGAGGTGACATGTACCTTACGATCGCCAAATGTTCCCATAAACACATCCCTGCAAGAAATGTGTTAGTGTCCATATAATCATGATAAACAACAATGCGTAATGCAAGATTCAAGATAGACAAAGTGCACGAAGCAACAGTATTGTTATGTTTTGTAAGTGTGATAAGACAGCATCAAAATCACTGGACAAATTGCACGAAGTGATTCTACTAGCCAAGTGTCAGATAATATATAACAAGCCCATCGTCATATGAGAACTAAGTCCAATTTTTGATTTCTCGCTAAAGGGATGCTAGGTCCACAACAGTATAATATGTTTTTCATAATCCACCCGCTAGATAGAAACACTAGAGGAAGGGATTTCAATAGTAAATTGAGAGAGGAGAAACAAGTGTCTTAGGGACAATCACATAGGAGGGTGCCCCCAAGTCACCAACCGCGACGCTATGTCTGTAAGACACAACACACAACAGTGAAAAAATAGAGGAGAAGCAATATAGAAGAATGATTATACAAATAGAAGAAGGGTCACAACAGAGGTGATCTGCTAGTATCCTGGACCTTACAAGAGAATCAAGGGTCATCTCAGGAGGCCTGAACAACACATAACACATCACGGGGGAAACATCTCACAAGAGATAAAGGGTTAGAAATACTTACCTGGTAGTACCATCATACTAAATTTTAGAACTTGCGAACCTCTTGGAGAGGTATTTGATCAAGTTTTGAGTGAAGGTCGAGTGGTTCTTATGAGAGTCTTGTTTATTGTCAAAAAATCCATGTAATGCTTGTTTCTTGTATTCCTGTGTAAGTGAGACCTTTTGTTGCTTATGAGGAGGAGAACCACTATTATTTCCCACTATTGATAATCATCTTACTGTTTTCTGATTTTTAGCCAACTTTCGTTGTTGATTTTGTCTACCATAGTGACAAGAATCATCTTGTACTATCTCACTCTTTTTCTTTGTTATAGTTGTTTGTATCAGTTGTTCCATTTGTTTTTCTAATGCATTTTGGTTATCTCCCGATCCTTGTAAGGATAACGAAGGAGGAACCTCAACATAGATTCCTTTTCTATGTGGACGAGGTGGGTTATCCAACTTTTCCTTATCCACTTCTATTATGCCCACGATGTTATCGTATTCCAAATAATCATCATCGTTTACTTCCACTAAACCATGTTCCATCATATTGTTATCAGTATGCTTAGGGAAAGGATTAGTAAAGATTTGTAAATTTTGATTCAACGGAACAACCGACTTTTTTCGATTATCATTCACACCCGATACCTATATCACATTCGAGTTGATGAGGTCTTGTATTTCATGTTTAAGACGCATACATTGTTCAGTATCGTGTCCTTGTGTCTGATGAAAATGACAAAAGGTATTAGCATCAAAGTAAGGTCCTTGAGGTTTGTTAGGATCCAAAGGCTTAATTGGGGGAAGCTTCATAAGATTATTGTTCATAGCTTGATTCATGATAGAATGATAAGACTCAGATATTGGAGTAAACTTTCTTTGTTGATACGGTGCCTTCTTCGGATTAGTGATAGCAGACACTTGAGAAAAGTCATCGAATTCAGTCCATTAATCTTGATGAAAATCCTATTATTGTTCTTCTTAAAGTTGTTTTGCGATGGTCCACCCATGGATTGACCAAGTTGAGCTGATGAGTTTTGGTTTTTGTACTGATTAGACGAAAGTTGATAATCACGAAGGGTAGTGCATAAATGTTGAAAAGAGTTATACTTCATCAAGAGAATCTCATCATGGATGTTAGGTTGTAGATTTGTAATAGACACCTTCTAAACATCCTCATCTTTCAACTTATATTGAATTTGTGCATAAAGAGATTGATATCGACTAATAAACTCAGTTAACTTCTCTTTCAGACCTTACTTGCAATGAACTAAATCAATCAAGGAAACTTGAGGTCAAATATTTGCTTGGAAATGTTGTAAAAATTGATCAACTAATTGCGAAAAGGAGTGTATTGAATTCAGAGGTAAAGAGCAAAACCATTCTAAAATAGTATCTTTGAGAGATCGCAGGAAAATTTTTGCTAACAAGTCCTCTTCAAAGTAGAAATCACTACACATAGCCGTGAATTCTGCCACATGAGTATTAGGATCACTTTTTCCACCATATTTTTCAAAGTGGGGGGTCTCAAACCTTTCAGACATGGGAGTTCTCAAAATTGCATAAGATAGGGGATTATGGGCATGATAAGTTGATATATTAGATTGTGAATAATTTGTCAAGTTTGTCACTTTTTGTTGTAAAGCAGTCATGCCCTGCAAAAGTTGGTTTAGGATGGCATAATTGGGAGATGCAGTTTGTTGCAATGAATTAGAACCAAAGTGAGGAGGTGATTGAGCCTGAGTTGTGATAAGTGGAGGTTGTGAATAGTTCAATGGTGGTTGGACATAGTGAGAGGTGGAAAGTGGTTGTGAATAGGTAATATGTAGTTGAGAATGAGTGGAATGGATAGGTGGTTGAGAACAATTATTCATAGAAGAGGTCCCCTTAGAAACCAAATTTTGATAATTAAATCCCACGACTTTGTAATTTTGTGAACTAGTTACATTAGATAATCCAATACCAGTGGTAACATTACTACAAGCATTTGCATTAGTTGTTAAAATTGTCGATGTGAATGTAGATATTTCAATAGTCGGTATAGGTGTCAATACTTGTGTATGAGACGGTGACGATATGTTTTTGATACCATTCACACATTAGTCACTGCCATGACATTATTGTGTACAATATGTGTTAAACCTAGGATAACATCAATTCCATATTGTCCTTCCTTTATCAATTCTCTTATGTGGTGAATCACAGGGACAGCTTCTTTTGCTATTCTTTATGTTTCAACAAATGCTTGAAAATCAGCTAACTCTTTATCAAGTTTGTTTATTTTCTCATTAGGTACACATATGACCACCTCAATAGTGTCATCGACGTCATGAAATACTTGATCTTCCATAGTGGTTGTATGATGTATAATATCTTGCAAATTTTGTATCTCTCCTTTTGTAAAGAAGGTATTCAATGGATTTTCAGAGGTCTGAATATCATTTCCTTCAAGGGCACTAGATCCCATGAGTCTTCTGCTTCTTCTCAAAGGAATGTTTCTATTAGGGAAGTGGGTCATAAGGCTCATTCAAGAGCATACAACATAGAATGCACAAACTAATAGAACAAACCCTATGAGCAGGATATGTTTAAGATCCAAAATGCTTGATTTTTTAACTTTTTTCAATGCAACTCACTAGGATAAAAGGTGTTGTAAGGAAATTGATCAAGGGAAGAAAATAATATGTCTGATATCAGTCCAATAAAGAAATAATATCCTTCACATCACACTTTTGATGCAAATCTATAGTAATGACAAGTCAAAACATAGTGAAAATACACTAAAATATGCAATTTTTAACAAATTTTTAATGCAAAGACCCAATAAAACGGGTGTTGTAAAGAATTTTAGGAGGTGAAACATATTATAACAATAATATCAGTCACATAAAGCCATAAAATCCATCACAACACGCTTGAAGTGCAAATCTAAGTCAAAGCCTAGGGAAAATATAGCTAAAATATGTAATTTTTGACCAAATTTTTAATGCAAGGGTCCAATAAAAAGGTGTTGTAAAGAATTTTAGGAGGGGAAGAAGATCATAACCCTGATAATAGTCAATTAGTGTATAAAAATCCTCTACAACATGCATATGGTGCAAATCTAGAGAGGCGATAAGGCCAAATCTAGTGAAAAATTGAGGTTTTCAAACCCTAGGCATGAAATTTTTGCAAGCAAAACACTATGATGCAACACTATAGTTAGAAATAAATCCTAATGAGTGTTTTAAAATGGTAGTAAAATCTTAAATAAGATTTTGACTACAAACCCTAGCTAATGCAAAACTAGGTTATATTGAAAATTGCACAATTTCAAGTAATTTCTATCAATTTAAGCATGAAAATGCAATCTAAATGAATGATGAATGAAAAAATTATGTATTTTAAATCAATATGATGATAATGGCAGAAATTTATTGAAATTAAACGCAACTAATTAAAATTATATGAAAATGCAAGCTAACATACCAAATTTTTTCAAGTTTTTCCAAATTTTGAATTTTTTTGTAATTTTCCAAATGCAATAAGATGGATAATGATATGAATGAATGAAATGAATGTAAATCTAAAGAACACTCAGAAAGGTGCAAAATTCATTAAAAACACAGGTTCACCAAAATGTTTATGGTGAAATTTGAAGAGGGTTTGATTTCAATGGTTTGCCTTGATCCTCCTTTCACCACTAAACATTCAAGGACAACATCCGAGTAGAGGAACCTACTACAAGATTTTTGTCACTTGGAACATAGGGGAAATTGGAATTGTGTGATTTAACTTTGTTCAATTAAGTCCACTTATGCTCAAAACCCTAATTACATAAATTCGGAAGCAAACAGATAAATCACGAAAAATGCTCGCACACAGAGATATCAAATGCGTACCAAATTTTGAAGTTTAGAAAATAGAAAAGTCAAGGACTAATGAGAGGGTGCCCTAGTCTAGTGCCATAACTTTTGTTGGAGTCTGGGAACCTTATCTCCAACTTGTTCCTGTTATTCCAGAAATTTTCCTGTTGCGGGATCTGGAGGACTAATGAGAGGACGCCCAAGTCTAGGTCCCTATTTTCTTCTCTGATCTGCAATTCCAATAGTTTGCACCACTCTCCTACAACTCCACTTTTTCTACTCCTGCAACCTATAACCTACAATCACAGAAAAATGGGTTGGGGGTTGTGGTGTTTAGAGGCTTGCCTCAATCAAGCCCTGAAGAGACATTCAAGTCTTCTGAACACCATTGTCAAATAAAGAGTGGGTATCCCTATGGGATAGAGGAAAAATCCAAATGATAAATAATTGAAAACATAATTGATATCACCTTGTAGTGAAAATATCATGGAAGTAATATGCTCTTCATGCCATGAGGAGATGGATGACAAATCTACAAATACAAACACAAGAACAACACAAATTCTACTCTGCAACACAAAATGAATGCCTTGAATCACTTTCACAAAAGCTCTTGAATAAAAAATGCCATCTAGTTTTTAAATGAATCACTAATCATGCTTATATATGCAACTACAAACATTCCCGCCAAGAATTTCGCAATTGAAACTTACCGTGTCGACATAGGACCTAGATAATGGTCATAAACCGACACTCCAAAATTAGTCCTGACCTAAAATAGGGCAGGACTAGGGCACGGCTACCCAAGTCCTCCCCCCTATTTCAGGCAGGACTTATGTCAAGTACACCCCCTAGGTCCCATTTGCCATGAAACTTCATGGTATTCTCATCGGGATGTCAAATTAACTTCAAAAATGCTCTAAATACATTCTAAAGACCTGGGAGCTAAACCTTAAGAGGGAAAAGCCACCAAGGGGACATTTTCCAATGTAACACTATATAGTCAAAGATATGAAAGTTGATTTGGATAGCATATCCCCTGCAAAACTGATCTCTATCATAAAATTGAGAGCTAAGGATGCCAAAAAATGATAAAAGGCCAAAACAATAGGGCAAATACGGAGGCACATGTGTACAACATGTAGATGCTCGTTTAAGACAAATGCACTTGTTTATGAAAACCAACGAAAACAACACAAAATGATAATGAAACTATGGCATTCTTGTTATAAAATCACATGAACATTATGATGGCCTGTAAAAGTGTCTTCTGACAAAAATCCAAACTTTAAAAACTTAAAATTTGTTAAAAGAAACAAAATGAGGTCAGAAAAATGAATGCACGCCTATGCGAACATAGGCGCTTGGCTATTATAGAGGTGCTCGTTCATAATTTGCCAAAATTTTCACCCAAAATCTTGAAAAAAGGATGATTAAAGTGGTGAAAAAGGGTGTTACAGAAATTAAGAATGAAATTGTTGATGGTTAAAATCACGCAGGTTCTAACACCAACATGGGAAGTTTCAAGAATGTGGGACTTGCTACTTGAAACAACCTCCAGATTTTAAAAAAAGCTAGCTCTTCCTATTTTAATGGGGTTTTGAGTAAAGGGAAAGAGATAAACAAGATTACATATACAATAAGTAAATCTAAACTATGGTGATGCGTCTAAATGAAATGTATTCCTTCAATTTAGCATAGTGAACCAATCTTTAAGATGCAACTATATTAAAGAGCAGATACTGCATGATTAATATAAACAGATGTAAATGAATACTATCAAAGGGTATACTCAGACAACTTTGCAAAGACACAGATAATATCAACTAAGGCATAGAACAGAGTTCTTTACATTAATTTCCAACAACATAAGAGGCACAGAAACATGCACAGGTATATTAACTTTCTTATCAGAAATAACAAAATTAAGGCAAATGACACAATCCGGTCACAGCAAAGTTTTTGAATTCTCTATTAGATTCTTGATAAAACATATCAAAATTGGATCTCTTGTCAAAATTTCATCCTCATCTATTACAATTGCTACATATTTATAATCACGGACTTAACCCAAGATTACCTGCAACAACCCGAATCTTCAATGGCAAACAGAACTGGAGCTAGTTAAGAGTCTTCAATCATTGAGATTCCTAAATTTGCAACTGCTTTCCTTCCCACGCGCTCATTGGCTGAGGAATAATTGTATGCGGCACTCTAACTGTATCATTGTTAAGACACATGACGACACCCGTGGGCTCATAACTCAAAAGAAATTATGACACATGGTGGCATCTGCTTACTTAGAACTCCTTTACCTTCAAAAGAAACACACAGGAAAATACCACTTGTTGCACTCCAATTACTCTTGGAAGTGATTCGTGTCCCTCTACCCTAAGCGCTTAAAATGTATCTTTATGCCCGAGCAACTTGTTGCTATGACATCTGTCACCATCCGCAACACTTAGAAACTGAGATATAATATCATGGGACCCACTGCATATGTCACTTACTACTTGCACAGAGAAATAAACTGGTACACATAGCGCCCTCCACATGAAACAAACTAGACACGCGACAGCCTCTGACAAAACAAGTAACTTATAAAGACTCTGAAGGATCCCTCGGAGACTGACACTTGTTGCACTCTGGTGCAACTGTGAATCAAAATGCCTTCATCCCGAGAGCATTGAAATAAAAGAAAGCCTTCCTCCGTTGTTGCCACGTGGTGCTCTCTGTAACAATTTTGAAACTGTGTCTTAAAACTGTGGCCCACCATATATATGCTGGTACTAATAAACTTTGAATAAAAGATACACGTGGCACTATCCGCTTAAGGCTCAAAAAGACACACGACAACACCCGCTAGGAAGCGGCATAAAAAGTAACTTTTAGAACTGTCTCTGGTGTTAACATGTGGTGAAGCCCACAGCCACTATGAAACTTCAACAAAAGAAACTACTACCCAATACGTGGCAAGCTCCACTGCATCTATTTAAAAGAAAAGTAACACGTGGCAATTTTCACATAAAGCTTAAAATTGTTCCCTTTTGCTATAGCTTAGACACTTGGCACGATCCGTGCATAGGAACAACATACATAGTCACAAATATATAAGTCGTTGTAACATATTATTGTAACACTGCTGAAACAAAATGTAGAGTTAAAACTCTACAGTTCTTGGCGACTACTAGGACTTCTGAGCCTGCTTAGAAAGAACCCCAAAAAAGAAACAAAAATATGTTGCAACAGATATGAAAACTTCAATTACAATTCTACAATGTGGTCTGATATACAGGCCATTCTAAATCTGATAGCCCTTGCCTGCTCTACAAATCTTGAAATACAAAATCAAGATTGATTATATCTTTATGCAAAAATGATTGCAAAATCTGGACCACAGCTTTCAATTGAAACTCTAGCTGAACCATTGACACCAACATAGCTTCAACCTCTCCCATAGTAGATGAATCACTCAGACCTTGGAAAATTGTCTGACTATTCTATTTCGTCAAAAGCAGCATCTTTATTTCATCTATCATCAATACTGTATTATTATCCGGGAAAGGTGAAGGAAGACCCAGTTACACTAGATCTTCAATATGCTTCTTCATATTTTTTACTCCTTCCTTTACAATATCCAGGAGCTCTTTACAATTCATAGCTGCAGAATTACAACTCAAAACTTCATTTACCTTCTTAGAAGCAATCATCCTGTCATTTATACCCACTACTGATAGTGTCTTATCTATTGTATCATATAACTTTTGCAATAGAAGTTGAGAATTAGAAACTCTTAATGAAACAATGGACAATGTGGCCTGCACAAAAGATTCCACCTTCTCACATAGCTGTTGGGAATTCAATAAGAAAGTGAGAGATGATTTGAGTTGAATAATCTCCTCAGAGATTCTTTTCCATAATGAAACATATAACTCCTTGACCAAGTTTAAAACCCCTGCATTCTGTGATCTATTGGCCAACTCAATTGTCAGCTATTTTATTTCCTGCTACTAAGCCATGTACTGTGCTTGAGCTGCACTATTGGCATTCTATTCTTTTAATAGTTTATGTTGCAATTGTGTTGCTTCTTGCAACTTATCCTGATATCTCTTCTTTGTAGTGGCCTTCTCTTGCCTCAAAACAGCAACAGCAACTTTCTCTTGTGCCAGCTCAGTCTTTAGAGAAGCAACTTGAGCCTATGTGGCCTAATGTATCTGTAATGAAATAGTAGTCTGCAACTGTTTGTTCAAGTTATCAATTTCATTTATTTTGGATTATATTTCCCAGGTGAGGTTACTACTATTAACCTTTTCCCAGGTCAAATCGGCTTCCACCCTTTCTAGTTTTTTGGTCACTTTCAAGTAGTTAGTGGCAACTGTAGTAGCAATTTCATTCATTAACTCTACCCGGTCTTGTGGTATAAAAAGGGACATATCCATGGCCACTGCATTCATTGCATAATCCTGTGGCTGCATCTGTTCATTTGGCTTAACCACATTTGGAGACAAATGTGTCACTGTCAAAGATTGTTGAATGGGGTCAAAGAGTGACTTCATATGAGCCATAGCAGGGCTTTTGTTCTCTTTCTTTCTCTTCTTTTCTATTCTGGCCTCTCTGGCCTTTCTTGTTGTATCTACTCGGGCTTGGAAAGTAGGAGGAGATGTAATATAACCTCTAGCAAAAGGATGACCCTAAGGCAGGCCATAAGGAATAGTAGATATTTGTTGGCTAGGGGAAATTTGAGGCGGGGCCCGCTTGGGCACAGATGGAGAAAATAATGGTAAGGTTATGGCCTGTGAAGACATGGCCGGTGCACTGGCAATTGGGGTGAAAGTTTGTGAAAGCACAGTATCTAAGTGGCAGGAGACATGGAAACCTGGGTACTTGGGGATGCCACTCCTAAGTGAGAAGAAATAGAGACAGGAGAGAAAAGGGAAGAAGTACTTACTTGAGTCACTGGTGAGATGGCTGGAGCTTGTTGTTGCTGAGGTGCTAATACTTCTTCTTCTTCTTCCTTAGGTAGAATCATTCTTCTTATCTTCTGAGGCCTACCTGTTGCCTCCTCTAGATCCTCTTCTTCAACATTTATGATAGGTTGTTGTAATGGTGCCACTCTGCAACCCCCAGATGCCGAAGCTACATGGGTCCCGAGAGGTGGTGATGACACAATTCCTTTTTGTTTCTCAAGGATGCTAAGAGATTGAGGCCATGGAGATCTAGGATCAGCAAATGATGCTTGTCCTGTTTCCTACATTCCTGGAGCCTCCTCTTTTTCTTCTTCTACTTCTTCACCCCCTTCTGAATTCTGCTTGTGTCTAGACTTGAGACTGGAGATGGATGCCATTCATCCCAAATTGACTCCCATGTCTCATCAGTTTCAACATTTCCAAATACATGGATAAGTTCAGAGATTTCTTTCCTATATTTCCAATAAGCTTCAATCTTCTCTGCACTCCATTCTTTACTTTTTAATGTCTTCCTCAGGCCTGTGGTCATCTTCAACTTAGGATCATATTCTTTCTCTTTCACATAGAAAGTTTCCCAACACCTAGGCCCCTCATAAGGCAATTCAGTTAATTCCACATAGAAGGATGGGTCATCTTCTTTTGGTGACCTTCTGTCCTCCCAGAATGGGCATCCCTCATGTACTACTTTAGCAGAAACTTTATTGTTAATAATCCAAGAAGCCAAGAAATTGTCTGGGTCATATTTCCATTTATCTTCTATGATTAGGAAACCATATGCAGCTAATTTTCTCAGCAGGAGGTTCTCAGTTCCCCTAAGCTCAATTATCATTTTCTCTCTGGTCTAGGGGACATCATACATCTTTTTCTTCCTCTTTTTGTGGCCATAGTCATTGTCTATAACAGACACTTGACGAGCTACCTCTAAAAATGTGACCCTAGGGGTCAAGACTTTGGGTAATAAAATAGGCTCCCCACTAAAACCATGGACTCTAATTATAGTAGTGTGAACCCCAAAGAAGTAATCACAAGGTATTGGGTAGTTGGTTAGAAAACCCCTAATGCTCTGTGCCATCATGTGTTCTACATGCTCGGGACTTAATTGGCTAAAAGCAAGAGCAACAAAACACTCAAAAAATTCATAGGGGTCTAAGGTATCAGACAACACATGAGCCCATGCGGACACAGGGATGATTCTACTACTATTTGACTCTGGGTCATACATATTTAGAGTCACATGTTGCTTAAAGAGACCAAAATTTTGATACAACATTAGATGAAACAGATATGCGGAATACCTAAACACACGCTTTATTTGGAAATTTGTAAGTTGGTCAATCAGGACTACTACAATTTGCTCTGAAAAGTCTAGTAGATACTCTTGAGACTTGTCTATGGTCTTCAGTCTGAAAACGACTGCCAATTGCCAGTCATGAAATGTGAAATCTTCATTTTGCCCAAAGACGAAAGCTAGCATAGAAAGGGCCTCTTGGACGTCAGGGTTGAATTGAGCGCGGCCAGTGGGTAGCATAGGTAATTGGGTATTATCCTCACCCAGACACATCTCTGTATTCAGAAACCTTAGTGTGTTGTGTAGATTTGCCCATGTGCCCTGCATCTTGGCAATGGTTGGAAATGTGGCCGTTCTATCATACTGCAAAGCCAGCATGTCTCTTATTGCGTTGGGAGTAATGTGAACCATGAAAGGGCCTTGCTAAATAGAATTTGACGGTGGGTGACACAACTCTGCACATAATTTAATCAACTCGCGGCATGGGTGCACGTTAGGGCCCAGAAACTGTGCCAATTGAGACGTCCATATCCTCATCCTGAAAGTTTCTCATTGACCCTTTGATGCTCAGATGAGGCACATCTGATGTGCTCCATCCCAAAGACTCTTAGTATTCTTTTGCAGGTGTGTGTCATATATGTCGTCAGCATAATCCTTTACCTAAGCTGGGTCTACACTCACCCCTGTTTTAGGGACCCTTGTCCTTGGATAGTTCTTCCTCAGCTGCGCAAGTGCAGAAGCATAAGATTTGTTGTTCATCAGCTTATTAGTGGGTTTAAAGATCTCGAGTCCTTCATGCGGTGATTGTGTCTCTGACATTTATTTATCTTTGTGGGAACTTAGAAGCTTTTAACACAAAAGATAAGAAAACTGTAAAAAGAGTTATACTTAGCTAGAAATGTCTGCGGGGAATGGAGCTTGGACGCAACAACAATTTAGAAATGCAGAAAGACAATAGCAAATGAAACTCTCTAAGGGACTAATACTTAGCTTAGTGGGGCATTATGAAACAATAAATAACACATCTCATCGTATTAATGGCATTAATGCCGAGAGATAGTTAGTGTATCTTTTTGAAATCCGTATTGGACGGAGGGTCAGATATGCTATAAAAGTGGCTATCTTTCTGAAAAAGTGTGTACCTCCTTGGAATGTAAGGAACTACCGAACAACCTTAATAAATGCAATTGGTTAAAAGAGACGGAACCTCTGCGCTGCTGACACGTGTTCTTGGAACACTTATTTAAAAGGGAAAAAGTGGGAAAGCAAGACAAAAGCAGGAAAAAGGAATTGAAAGCAACTAACTAACTATGATACATGATGAGTCTCCTCTTAGGTATAATGTTTCAAGAAGATCCCGTTTACCAGAATCTCTTCAGGTTCTCCATCCATAGTCTCTAATTCAAATGCATTTTACTGCTTACAAGAACAAATCTTAAAAGGTCCTATCCACAATGATTCAAATTTGCTATGTCGGCCTGGCTTGGCAGCTCTCTCATCCCATTTCAGCACTAGAGACCCAACTTCAAATTTTAGATTGGAAGATTTCTTATCAAACCAACTTTTAATCATTTGCTGATGTTTCAAAACTGGCTCATGTGCCTTTTCTCTCTTTTCTTGTACTTCTAACAACTCAGCAAGTCTGACTTGCATTGAGCCATTTTCTTCAATTTCAAATTATTTCAATAATTGCAAAGCAGGAATCTCTACACTTAGTGGCATCACTGCATTCTTGCCATAGACCAGTTCATAAGGAGACATTTTAGTTACTTGCTTTGGTGTGATCCTATTAGCCCATATTGTTATATTAAGTGACTTGTGCCATTCTCTCTGATGGTCAACTCCCATCTTTTTATGAGTCTAATCAAATTCTTGTTGGTAGATTCTGCCAAGCCATTACCTTGTGGATAATAGTTAGAAGAGGTCTTCAGATATATTCCATTTTTCAAAGCAAACTCAAACAATTTAGTCCCCAGGAATGCTTTAGCATTATCTGATATGATGGTGCGAGGAGGACCAAACTGAGTAGTTATCCCTTCTAAGAACTCTAGGATTACTCTTTTAGTAGCCTCTTTGAGTGGCACTGCTTCACTCCACCTTGTAAAGTAGTCTGTTGCAGTAAGAATCTACTTATATCCCATATTTGACACTGGATTGATCATGCCAATGAAGTCTAAACCCCACTGATCAAAGGGTTCATCTACTATTATGGGACTTAGAGGTAATGCTGCATTTCTTCTCTTCCCAGTGTAAAACTGGCAAGCCTAGCATTCTTTGACCATTTGATAGCAATCTGCAAATAGGGTAGGCTAGAAATAGCCAACTTGTGTTACTTTGATTGCAGTAGTCTTTGTTGAAAAATGCCCTCTTAAGGCTCCATGATGGAATTCATGTAATATCTTTTGGGACTCATCTCTCTCTCTACACATCTCAATAGTATTCAATCAATATTCCTTCTGAATAATACATGATCAGTTAATACAAAATGAACTCCCTACTACCTATAGTATCTTTTCTTATCAGGGGAGAGTTCATTTGAGAATACACCAGTTCTCATGAACTGTATTCTATTTTTTACCCAAGAATCCTGGTCCATTTCTTGGAGTCTCAGCACTGTTTCATTTTCTTTTTCTTTCGGCATTGATTTTTCTATATCTTGAGTCATGTATTGACACAGTCCCTTGCCTCTAACCAACTTGGTAGGCCTTACTTCTACATCATATTCTAAAATCTTTGTTATCCAATTGGATCTTTTTTCAGTGATCTCACCTTCCATGATGTATTCCCTTACACTAGGGTGGGCTACTAATATCAGAATTTTATTTCCTGTTACTAAATGCCTGAATTTCTTAAGGGCTTTTACCATAGCATATGCTTGTTTTTCAACAAAATTATACCTTGATTCATACTCCTTGAGTGTTCTGGAGAAGAACACTATTGGATGTTCTCCCTCCTCTTGATCATCTTTCTGAGTTAGAACAGCTGCAACACTGAATTCTCCTCCATACACATACATTATAAAAGGCTTAGAGAAATATGGGTTTCTTAGTACTGGTGCAATTGAAATGGCTTTCTTAACTTCTTCAAAATCATGTCTTCCTTTGGTAGTCCATTTGAAAATCAAATCTTTCTTTAGCAATAGAGTAATAGGCCTGACTAGTCCTGCAAAATCAGATATAAAGCAGCTGACAAAATTAATCCTTCCCAAGAAGGACTGGACTGCCTTCTTGTTAACTAGAAAAGATAGGTTCATTATGGCTATGACCCTCTTTGGATCAATGGAAATCCCATCCTTTGAAACTATGCGTCCCAAAAGTTTCCCTTGAGGCACAACAAAGATGCACTTCTTAGGGTTTAGAGAGATTCCAAATTCTTGACACTTCTGGAAAATAGCCTCTAGGTGCTCAAAATGATCTTTGGCATCCTTAGTAAATATGGTCAGATCATCTAGATAAAACAAAATGATCTTATTTATGAGCTCCCCAAATGCTACATCCATAGCACGCTGAAAAGTAGCCCCAGCATTTGAAAGACCAAAAGGCATCTTGGCATATGCAAATGTTCCCCACTTTGTAGTGAATGTTGTCTTGTCTTGGTCTTCATCTGCTAGCCAGATCTGATTGTATCCTAAGAATCCATCAAGCAAAGAAAACCTCTCTGACCCAGCCATAGTCTGCAAGATTTGTTCCATAGAAGGCAAGGGGTAGTGATCCTTTAATGATGCTTTATTTAGGTCTCTGAAATCCACACAGAGTCTTATAGCACCATTCTTTTTCCTTACAGGTACTAAATTAGACACCCAGGTTGAGTGCCTAATTGGAAAAATGATCTTTGATTCTAGAAGCTTTTGAAGTTCATCTACCATTAGTGGCTCAATTCTAGGATTCACTGGCCTTTGCTTATGTCAGACTAGTTTTGATCCTTCAGCAAGCTCTATGGTATGCTGAATGATATCTCTATTATAGCCATGGAGATCCTCATAGGTCCAAGCAATCACTCTATCATACTTGTTACACAGAGCAATCAACCTCTCCTTTTCCTCTTGGGTAGTAGCATTACCTATTTTTAACTTTCTTCCTTCACTGACCTGAATTTCAAAATAGTCATCTTTACTTGCCTTAAACTTCCTTTTGACTAGGCTTACATCTTCAGGGTCAAATAGATTCTCTAGAGTGATAAGTCCTTTTGGAAGCTTATTTGATTTCAGTTGAATGATTTGATCCCCATAAGCTTCTTCAATTTTGGGTTGTAACTAATCAACAAATTCTCCTGACTATTGCAGAAAAAAGAGTACTTGAGATCGTTATCAAAAACTTGCCAATTCTGGTCATTATCTGGGATTGCTGGTCTCACTATAACTTTAACTCACTCACTATTAACAAGCAGGTCACTTGCTAGGTCAAATTGAGAACCAATTTGTGTCATTTTTTCTACTTCAATGTTTTTTGTCATAGGGACAACCTCAATATTGAAAGAATCAAAACCATCTATTAGATCCCAAATCATGTGACGGTAAGACCTCATTCTTACATTCTTTGCTATTGCTTTCTCCTTGACTTGTTTCACCACTAGTTCTGAGTCTCCTCTAACTATCAAATTCTTGATTCCTCTTTTCTTGGCCAACATAAGACCATGTACTAAAGATTCATATTTAGCATCATTATTAGTGCAAGCAAACTGAAAGCGTATAGCTCTTAGAATCTTCTCACCATTTGGGGCGGTGAGGCAAATACCTGCTCCAGCACCATTTTTGCTCCTAGCCCCATCAAAATTTAAAGTCCAAATTTCATAATTTCTTCCAGACTCTTCATTTTCAAATAATTCTTTTCTCATAACATTTGGAATTTCTTGGCCTTCCTCAAAAATAACATAAGTGCCCAGACTAGTAGAATCATAATTTCCATAAGGATCACTCTGCATCATGGTCATCAATTGACTATTTTCCTCTTCTTGTTGGTCATGTTCAGTCCAGTCACCTAATTCTTCCACATAGACTCTCTCTTCCTTATTCATCATGGCATGAGATGCTTCTATCCTTGGGGTTGGTTCATTGGTGATATGATCTTTGGACAAAGGTTCAGACAACACTTTCATCTTTGTTCCATACTTGGTTCTCAAAATTTGATGTGGCCAATCTAGTGACATATATCCTCCTATCTTGGCTATGAAATCTCTATATAGGCATAGACCAGAGACAGGGGGAATATCTATGACCACTACATCTTATTTAGCAATTATATTGGGGCAAGTATACAACTGCAATGGGAGTTGTTTGATCCTTCCTATAGTTTGGATAGATTTTCCATCTAATTGCATGACTCCTCTAGTAAGTGGATCATATTTTATCTTTAAAGCATCTATTATTTGCTTTGACATGACTATAGTAGTAGCTCCAGAATCTATCATTGAATTATGCAGCAATTTATTTCCCACTATTAAAGTCAGATAAAATGGATCTGGCTTAGATTTATCTACCTCAAGTGCATTGTTCAATAAGGCTGCTATCTGCAAAGGTGTAGTGTCTTTGTATTGACCCTTTTCTTTATCAACAACTCCTTCTTTAGCACTGGCAGATTTAGAGCCCACCTAGCTTTGTAATGCTTCTTGTAACATCTTTTACTTAGGAATAGCCAGCATATCCCAGATTGACACATGGGCTGGAGTCTTTTTCAATTGCTCTACCACGTTCATAGGTCCTTATGTTTGTGTCTTTGGGTAGTAAGGATATCTTGCTCTTTCCAACATCTGACCAAAGGGTGCTTGATTCTGAACTGGCTGAGGTACTTCTTGCCTGGAAACTGGATTATAATGATTCTGCAAAGGAGCTCCTGTTGATAACTGAGAGGGGGGGTGAATCAGTTATCCTAATTATTTCTTCTTTTGAACTTTCTTATTAATCAAAGCATCATTGAATCAAACAAACAAACATTACCATGAAATGAGAAACACATGACACAGTATTTTTGACGTGGAAACCCGGTTAAGGGAAAAAACCACGGGGTGATTAACCCAAAGATTATTCTCTGTTAGAAGAATAAGGAATTACAAGATGGCACTTGCCAATTAGGGCTCACTGCCCAAGCGCACTGCTCACAAATAGGCACACTGCCTACAAGGAGACACACTGTCTACAAAAGAATGTTTATACAATACTTGAACTGATTGGAAGCATCTACATATGCTGGAGTTCAGTTCCGGTTAGGCTCAGTACACTGATCTACTGCACTTCATCTTTTCTCTATTCTTTATTCTGATTTCCTTTCACATACCAGATCTTTCTTACTGCTTCTGCACTGCTCTGCACTTATTTGCATACACCATACCACAACTACACCTCTCACAACAAAATCTATCCTCTATATATATCCGCACTAGTGATTTCATCATCTTTCTAGTCGGCACCCGGAATAGTCTATCTTCTCACAAACTTTGTTCTGTCGGCTGAATCCTTGCATATCAAGTAATGTGGATCAAGCATATACTTGTAGATATCATTAATCATGTTGGCCAAACATGATTCATGCCTTCACAACCTTTATCATCAACAGTAACACATCCAGAAAATAGTCTGATGCTTTGTCAGTCAGTTCTTCCTCTGTTCTCACTGTCTCTCAGGAATCCGGTACTCAACTATTCATATCTTTCTCCTTGTCCATCGCTGGAGGTTAAATCCTTGGAATATACCACTCAAGGTAGTCCTCTTGACTTCCCCAAATCCGCACTGCACCAAGACACTTCCTCTGAGAGATCCGGACCAATCTGTCGGACCTTGCCACATGCTCTGTTCTTCTTCACCGAACCACAACAATCTTCATTCTGACTTCTAGTAGAGACACACCATGACTTGCGGATATGTGGGATGATCTTTGTTGCCATCAATGACAACAACCATGAATCCATATAGTGTCTCTTGCCAACAATCTCCCCCTTTGGCATTGATGGCAACACTTAGTGAAAAATGACTAAGTGTTTACACTATGCTCCCCCTTGGCTGATGCTCTATCTTTATATACAATTTCCGGAACTCCCCCTTAGTTGGATTCCTCATTTTTCACTGCTCCTCACTCCCCCTTTGACATCAATGGCAAAGGGTAGGGTCCGCACACCAAAATTTTCAAAAATTTACTATACTTAGCCGCATATTACATACTCACATAAACTGAAGAATGTCTGCAAAGGATGTCTTCAATTGGACCAGTTCTATAGCCCAACTTTGCTTTATTCTGTCCAAAATTGAAATGTGACCACTTAACAAAAATGCAAAAGCTTCTGCCCTCTTGAGATCTGTTGGATCATTTGTTTGGGCGGTAGTCTGAGCATCACTTATGGCCTCATGCATAGTTTCTAACTTAGGGATTATAATCCTTCTAAGTTCTCCCATCCGGTTAGTTATATTCTTCCTTTCCTTCTCAAAGTTCTTTATTGCATTTGTGATTGCAATAGTTTAACATTCTTGATTTACTATGGAGGAAGAGAGAGGATCAAAACTTTGAGACAAACTTTGTAGTTTGTCTTGTTCCTCTTTTATTTTCTTATCAATTTCTACTGTTGCCTTTGACTAGGAGATACAAAATTTGTAGATGTCACCGCCATCCTTAAGAGCACTTTCTAAGCTCTTTATTCCAATACTCATATTTCTCCTATCATTAGAGATTAATCCTAGTACTTTTGAAAATCTCTTATCCAAAAACTCTTTCCGGACCTTTTCTTCAGCTGATTTTTCTAGAGAATCAAAATGTGTATCAACACTGCTGACTAAGGTTTTGAGATTACCAGAAGAGGAGGCTGTCGGATCTATCTAGACTGATGGCATAATCTTTTCAAGCACTCTGGAAGTAGCCTCTATCAACTCACAGTCTTCCATATGAGACTTTAGGAGTTTTTCATTTGCCTTAGCATTTGCAAATGAAGCTATCTTCATTGTCTGTACCAGAGAGAGGGAGTCAAAGTTGAATGGACCTTTTAGAAGCTCCAGTTCATTAATCTCTATTATTTCTTGGCTCAGAAATTTTTGAACAGTTTGTGCAGTGTCTCTTGCCGGAGACAGATGTTTCTTCTCTTCTGTAGTTTTGTCATTTGGAATCTTTTCTCCTTCCACATTCTTACCACTTTCAATTGTGGTTTTCTCTGTTGGAATCTTCTCTTTCTCTGTATCCTTGGTGCTGTCAACCTCTTTTTCTTTTACTGCTGCTTCTTTCTCCTGTAATTTCTCTTCTTCTTGGGATCTGGAGACTGTAGGGGAAGCCGGAGGAGAGATGTTAGTCTGTTCAAGGGCCACTTCTTCTGGAGCAGATGATTCCAAGTCCACAGTTGTTTCTGCACCTAAGTCCTCTACAACAGGAAGATTAAACCTTTTGAAGGCCTTCCGGAGGATCTCTTCTATCTCTATGGCCACCTTGTCAGTCTCACCAAGCATGAGTTGATTCATTCTTGCTTTACTCCTGAACTCATCTTTGCAATCTTTGAATATTATGTTCATTGTCTTGGGATCAATTTGAGGATATAGCTGAATAGCTATCTGCTCCCGGATCTCAAGATCTTTTGCCTGAGCATTATTCTTTCTTATTTCTAATTCCTTTTCTAGGCTTTTAGGAATTAGAGATATGATCTCAATGAAAGCCTTATTGTATATGTTCAGATACTTGATTGTGGCTTCCTGCAGAATCTTTTGGTCAGCCTCATTGTAGTCATCATAGAATTCAGTCATTGGTTGAAGGTTTGCATCCACCGTGACTGACTTGATTACACTCTCTAGAGACAGGGTGGGCTTTTCAACAAATACCTCTGCCATTTCTTCCTTGTCTTGGCCTGTGGAGGGTTTACCGGATCCTTTCTTCTTCTGTTTCTTTATTTCTTTTACCCCCTCATCTGATTTCATTTCCTCTTCATCTTTCTGACTTGTATAAGCCCTTGTGGCTTTTATTTTAGATATTTTCTCTCCTTTATTGGATGTCTGACCTTCCAGTTTAGATATTTTTGAGCTTTTGGTTCTGACAGGTGTAGATCCTTTTGATGATCTGGTCCAGGTTGAGGTTTCCACCGGAGCACTTTTCTTGCTTTTCTTTTCTGCCTCTTTCTTTTCTTCCTTAGCCTTTCTCCTCTTTTCCCGGTTGGCATCAAGTGCCTCCTTTGGGATGCCTAGGCCTTGAGCAATATGCTCTACTTCTTTTCTCACCTTTCTCTTTATCTCAGGTTCCCTGAGTTCCACATGGATCTTCACACTCAGCTCCTCAAAAGTTCCAAACCTTTCTGCCTTTGGATCTTTGGGCTGACTAAGCATGTGTTGAACATGCAGTTCCACAATCTGTTCATCAACCTCATACCCCATGGGCATGATCCAGACTGTCCTTGGCTCCACTGCCTCCATTAGGCACTGATCAGTATCCACCATAAAGCAAACTGAGTCTTTGTATTTTTCAACAAGAGACTGGGGAATTCTTTCTCTTGCTTCCATCGTGCTCTGGAAGTTTTTGAAGTATCCCCATAGGGCTGTATTTCTTGCTTTGGCATCCCCAAGCCCATGTAAATAATCTCTTATCTGGACTGCAACAGGTTTGTCATTCTGCCATGCCCATCCACTTGATCTGGGCAGCTCATTCATGAAGTAGAAAAATAGACATAATATAAGAGTACCATACTTAAAAGAATTCTTTTTGTCCTTCTTGATCTTCTGTATATTTTCCATTAATTGGCTTAAGAGAAGTTCACAGAGATCATAATCTGCATTCTTCCTCAGCATTTCATAGGCAGTATATACTACAGTTCTGGATACAGAATTCTCCCTACTGGAGTGATAGATCTTGTATCCTATCATCATGGATGCATACTTGATATCTGGATCAAAAATATCTTCAATGGTCATTGCCCTCTTATCAAATTTTGATCCGGTGGCCTCAATTACAATGTTATTTTTGACAGATTTGAGGATAGGTATCCCTCCGAAAGAGTATAGACCAGTTACTGCCCTAATTGCCTCTTTTGTGATCTTGCAGGGTCTATCCAGCCATAGGAAGTTGTCATGCATCCTACTCAATACATACCGGACCCATTCATCTTCTTCAAAGCAGGGGAAATGAATGAATTGATCAAACTGTTTCTTCTAGATACCCTTATACTCTGGTTTAAGCTCAAAAGCATTGTCTATCAGTTGTTTGTGATAGAAATCTCTCAATTTGAATTCCTCGAATTCCTCAATGCTTGCATGTATGTAAACCCTAATGTCTTCTCTGTGTAAAACGCCATGAGGAACACAAGAGAATGCTCCTAAGGGATCTACCTCCAATGACTTGTATGGATGTTTCTTAAATTCAGGTCGGGGCCTATCTGAGATCTTTACTATATTTGGAGTAGCCATTTCTCAAAAGATTTGTAGCAAGATATTGAAAACGGAAAATACCTTATGCGTCTTCGGTTACACGGAGTGGTTGGATTGATTTCTGTATGTAATGACTTCGGCAGGAGATCTTTGGTGAGCTTGATGAAACTTGATGCAGAGCTCCACTTTTCGCTTCTTCTTGAGTGCAGAATGGGCAAGTGATTTTATGAGAAATCCCTTATATTGCTCCGCAAACCCTAATATCTGATGGCAATAAATGCTCAACCTACATTGTTCCGGTTTGCCTTATTCGGATAGCTTGGAGTACCGGATCAGTCCTGATCCATGAACATCATGCGGATCTTCTAACCGTGAACAAATCAAGATGACACATTACAAGAACATCCCAAACATTTTGTCCAATCCGCAGAATAAGACAATGCACTTCCGGATCTCTCCGGACCCTTTTGTAATCCTCTGTCATTCTGGAGCATCTCCCGGAACAGGTCTTACTTGATCGATCACAACTTCTTTACATCTTCATGCGGACCTCTGAAATCTTATCTGGATCATCTCAAGACCTATATCTTCAAACCCTTTACTCTGCATCTTGTGCCACATCCGGCACCACTTGATTGGCTGGGGGAACAGGATTTTCTTTGAGTCTCCCCCTGAGCCAGAGCTCACTTTTTAATTTCCGGAAGGAATATCAACACCAGAGTCTGGTGCGGATCCAACTTCTATATTCTCTGAACTTTTCTTCACCCAAATCTTATTCATCTGATTCCTAACTTCATCTGCATTCATCTTTTGTTTACCCTTGTCTTGATTCTGATTATACACCAGACCTCTTTTGTCCTGATTCTTGCTTCTGTAGATTTTTGCATTATGACCGGACCTATTACAGATTTGGCAACTAACATTTCTTTGCATATTTGACTGATAACCTCTTGATCTGCATTGATTAGCCATATGACCTATTCTATTGCATGCAAAGCATCTACCATTGAATGATTTGTTTATTTGCATATTTCTGCATTCATGAGACTTGTGTCCATACCTTTTGCAGTTAAAGTACTGTCCGGAGAAGGATGAATTAGTCTGATTCATTCTCTTTCTGCACCGATTAGCTTTGTGACCAAAGTGATTGCAGCTGTGGCAGTATCCATTGAAAGATGGATATCTTTGAGCATTGGGTTGTCTTACCGGAGGTCTTCTAGGCCTATTCCTTGGATTTTCTGATCCAAAATTCTTTTGACCGGATCCGGAGCTTTCTCCTTTCTCATATCCCAAACCATACTTGTCATCTGTCCTCTTTTGACTTCCAAGAAGTACTTCAAGTTGGGCAGAACTTATCTTGAATTTTTCTTTATATTCATTTGATGTTTGAAGATCTCTTTTGAGAGAGACAATTTGATCCTCAAGTTTTTCTTCATTATCTTTGGCATCTTCAAGATCAGATTCAAGATGTCTGATAATCCTGTCCATCTGGTGGCATTCTTCTGATTTCTCTTTAAGAGATTGTCTTAGATTGTCTTCAGCTTTTCTTTTCTCTTCAATCTCTTGAGTAAACTTTATAGCTCCTGATTCCATTTCATGTCTTAACATAATGACTTCTTTTGATAACTTTTCACATAACTTGGTTTTCTCAGTCAATTCTTCATTTGTAATGCTTTCTTCACTTTGTCTTGCCAATTGTTGGAGCAGCTCCTTTCTCTTTTTCATAGAGAGACTTAATTTGTCCTTTAGTTCTCTCATGAATTCATCAGCCTGTTTGAGTCTTTCCTTTAATTCATTAACTTCAGAGTTTGACTGTTCAAGATCCTCAAGGGCAGTCTTGAGTTGCTCCCTTAAACCATAGGCATCCATTTGAACTCCTAGATCTTCCTCAAGCTGTTAGGCTCTATTAGGAGGAACTTAGCTCTGATACCAATTGTTCATAACTGAGAGGGGGGGTGAATCAGTTATCCTAATTATTTCTTCTTTTGAACTTTCTTATTAATCAAAGCATCATTGAATCAAACAAACAAACATTACCATGAAATGAGAAACACATGACACAGTATTTTTGACGTGGAAACCTGGTTAAGGGAAAAAACCACGGGGTGATTAACCCAAAGATTATTCTCTGTTAGAAGAATAAGGAATTACAAGATGGCACTTGCCAATTAGGGCTCACTGCCCAAGCGCACTGCTCACAAAGAGGCACACTGTCTACAAAAGAATGTTTATACAATACTTGAACTGATTGGAAGCATCTACATATGCTGGAGTTCAGTTCCAGTTAGGCTCAGTACACTGATCTGCTGCACTTCATCTTTTCTCTGTTCTTTATTCTGCTTTCCTTTCACATACCGGATCTTTCTTATTGCTTCTGCACTGCTCTGCACTTATTCGCATGCACCATACCACAACTACACCTCTCACAACAAAATCCATCCTCTATATATATCCGCACTAGTGATTTCATTATCTTTCTAGTCGGCACCCGGAATAGTCTATCTTTTCACAAACTTTGTTCTGTCGGCTGAATCCTTGCATATCAAGTAATGCGGATCAAGCATATACTTGTAGATATCATTAATCATGTCGGCCAAACATGATTCATGCCTTCACAACCTTTACCATCAACAGTAACACATCTGAAAAATAGTCTGATGCTCTGTCAGTCAGTTCTTCCTCTGTTCTCACTGTCTCTCAGGAATCTGGTACTCAACTATTCATATCTTTCTCCTTGTCCATCACCAGAGGCTAAATCCTTGGAATATACCACTCAAGGTAGTCCTCTTGACTTCCCCAAATCCGTACTGCACCAAGACACTTCCTCTGAGAGATCTGGACCAATCTGTCAGACCTTGCCACATGCTCTATTCTTGTTCACCAGACCACAACAATCTTCATTCTGACTTCCGGTAGAGACACACCATGACTTGCGGATATGTGGGATGATCTTTGTTGCCATCAATGACAACAACCATGAATCCATATAGTGTCTCTTGCCAACAGCTCCAATAGTCTCATTATTTGTGACTTCGGGCTGTTCGATCATTCTTCTCTTTGATCTTGTATAATAGTCGAACTGCACTAAGGGTTTCTTGGAAGTAGATGCCTCGTTTAAGAATACTGAATCTTCATCTTCAATCCATGAAAATAAAGCGTGCTCAAGAGCAATTTCCTCCTCTTGTTGAATAGACATCCCCTGCATCTGAGCCATCATTACTGCATTCTGGACACCAGGTGACTGATATGGAGGAGCATTAGATGCCATGACTTGACCTTCTCCTCTTCTCTGTTCTGCTATTTTTTGTTGTAAGTTGCCTCTGGGACAATCTCTAGGCATATGGGCATTGTCGCAAGGGAAGCACCAGGCATTTGTGTCTCCTACTAAATTATTTTGTCCTAGAACTATTTCTCTGTTGGGATTATGAGGAACAACCTGTAGAGGTGTGGGGACTGTGACCAATTGGTTTGATGGTTGGGGATTATTTTGCCTTTGAGGACCTTGATATTGATTTGATTGATAGGGAGGTATATTCCCTTGGAAACCTTGGTAAGGAGGCTTTGGATAGCAAGTTTGTTGCCTTTTGAGATTAATTATCTCATTTGAAAAGGTTCTGAGGATATTCTTGACATCATCCATTTCAGATGGTTGAGCAGAAGGTGTTGCCACAATAGGTTGTTGAGATGCTGGTAATGTATACATAGACACAGGTGGAATTGTAAGATTAGGAGCTTCTTGTGGCAAGGGTAAGGAGATTTCTGGGAACATGGGCATAAGAGGCCTTGGAGGCAATTTTCTAGCATCTATCAGGTTGTTTTCAACCTTAACAACTAATTCATATGCTTTTGGCAGAGTCTGACCTCCTAGGGACTGAATCATTATAGATATATCAGAATTAAAAGCTTTGAGGTAGAACACAATAGCCATACCTGATGGTGGCCTTGCTGTAGCAAGAATTCTATCCTAGGTCTTTTGAAACCTTGAGTTGAAATCATTCATGGCTTCTTGTGGTGCCTTTTTATGGTGATTAATTGCTGCAGCAGAGATGATTTGTCACCCTTCTCATTAAATCTTGCAAAGAAAGCATCATCAAGCTGATCCCATCTAGATATTGTATTTGGGGTCAAGGATCTATACCAGTCTAGAGCCTTTCCTTTAAAAGAAGCTGCTAACAGTCTGATTACTACATTTTGTACAGTAATAACATGTACTGCATAAACATCTGATACATCTTGAAGATGTTCTCCTGGTGTCTTAAAATATTCTCCACTAAATTTAGGTAGAGCCTTCAAAGCATTGATTGGAATTGGGTCCCAAGTAGCTGGTGGTATTGGAAGAATGAGAGGACTACTAGTGTTCCAATTTACATAGTTCCTTGGAGGTACAGGTGCTCCCATATTTATTCCTGATGCTGTTGCAACTTGACTCACTCTTCTTCTTGGAGTAGTAACTAATGGTGGCTGTAAAACTCCTGGATTTGCAGCAAACTGAGCTCTTGTTGTTAGTCCACAGCTCTTACTCCTTGTAGCTCTCTGGTTCATACGATCTTGATAAGAACTTCAAGAAAGGTCCCACCGAGCATGCCAAAAACTATTGATGGTTAAAATTGCACAGGTTCCAACACCAACATGGGAAGTTTCAAGAATGTGGGACTTGCTACTTGAAACAACCTCCAGATTTTAAAGAAAGCTGGCTCTTCCTATTTTAATGGGGTTTTGAGTAAAGGGAAAGAGATAAATAGGATTATAGATACAATAAGTAAATCTAAACTATGGTGATGCACCTAAATGAAAAGTATTCCTTCAATTTAGCACAGTGAACCAATCTTTAAGATTCAACTATATTAAAGAGCAGATACTGCATGATTAATATAAACAGATGTAAATGAATACTGTCAAAGGGTATACTCAAACAACTTTACAAAGACACAGATAATATCAACTAAGACATAGAACAGAGTTCTTTTCATTAATATTCCAGCAACATAAGAGGCACAGAAACATGCACAGGTATATTAACTTTCTTATCAAAAATAACAAAATTAAGACAAATGACACAATCTGGTCACAACAAAGTTTCTGAATTCTCTATTAGATTCTTGATCAATCTTATCAAAATTGGATCTCTTGTCAAAATTTCATCCTCATCTATTACAATTGCTACATATTTATAATCACAAACTTAACCCAAGATTGCCTGCAACAACCTGAATCTTCAATGGCAAACAGAACTAGAGCTAAGTGAGAGTCTTCGATCATTGAGATTTCCTGAATCTGCAACTTCTTTCCTTCCTACGCGCTCATTGGCTGAGGAGCAATTATATGTGGCACTCTAACTGTATCACCGTTAAGACACATGGCAACACATGCGGGCTCATAACTCAAAAGAAATTGTGATACATGGCAGTGTCCGCTTACTTAGGACTCCTTTACCTTCAAAAGAAACACATAGGAAAATGCCACTTGTCGCACTCCGGTTACTCTTGGAAGTGATTCATGTCCCTCCACACTGAGCGCTTAAAATATATCTTTATGCCCGGGCAACTTCCCGCTATGACATCTGTCACCATCCACAACACTTAGAAACTGAGATATAATATCATGGGATCCACTGCATATGTCACTTACTACCCACACAGAGAAATAAACTGGGACACATGACACCCTCTGCATGAAACAAACTAGACACGCGGCGGCCTCTGGCAAAATAAGTAACTTATAAAAAGACTCTGAAGGATCCCTTGGAGATTGACACTTGTCGCACTTCGGTGCAACTGTGAATCAAAATGCCTTCATCCCGAGAGTATTGAAATAAAAGAAAGCCTTCCTCCACTATCGCCACATGGTGCTCTCCGCAACAAGTTTGAAATTCTGTCTTAAAACTGTGGCCCACCATATATATGCCGGTACTAATAAACTTCGAATAAAAGATACATGCAGCACCATGTTGGTGTTGGAACCTGTGCAATTTTAACCATCAACAGAAATTACATGATGTAAGTATGAGGTTAACCAGTGTTGTCATTGATGTCAACATACTCATATTGCATTGATAAGAAGGATTGGATGAGCTGTGTGCTGAGGTTATTGAGGAAACTAGTCTCCATCAGGAACAGTGAAGAACAGTGATGAGAAGAAGGCAAAAGTACTCAATAGGTTGAGAATTAGAGGATGCGGTTTAAAGGGTTTGTAGATATGAGTCTTGAGATGTTCTAGTTAAGATTTCAGAGGTCCACATAAAGATCTGAAGAAGTTATGGTTGCTTGTGTAGAACTGGTTCCGGCAGGTGTTCAATGGAGACAGAGTGTCACAGATTGGTCCGGTGAGATCCAGAATTACATTATCTCATTCTGTGGATTGGAAGGAGTGTTGAAGACGTCAGTGTGAAGTGACAACTAGATTTGTGAATGATTTGAAGGTCCGGAAGAACCTTTTGCATTATGACAGTGATGACAGATTGTGTTCTTGAAGTTCCGGATGAAGAATAGAAGAATTCGAGTAAGCTAATAAAGTGTGGATGTTCTTGATGACTCGGGAAAGGTTTTTTTGATCTTTGGATCGTGTACAATTTTTATTGGCGGTCCACATTGAAGTTAGAGTTTGCATTTGAAGAATAACCACGGATATTGGTGTTCATCCTGAGACAGGCCAACCAGATGTATTACACGTCTTGCGAATTATCTTGTAGATGTTTGCCGACTTAGATGATTGTTCCTAAGTCGTTGCCTTGTATAAATAAGGGATTGTGAATTCATTTTGAAGTGTGTCTTGCGATGATGAGAGTGATATAGCGAAGAGAAATGTGAAAGGCAGAGCAGGAGTTTTGGGCTTAAATGGAACTGATCCAGGCATGGTAAAGATGTCAATCTCCAGTTCAATTTTGTAATACTTGTTATCTTGCAGACAATGGGTCTCTTGTAGGCAGTGTGCCTCCTTGTGAGCAGTGTGCTCAGGCAGTGAGCCCTAATTGGCATGTGCCATCTATTTTTCTTATTCTTCTAACAGAGAATAATCTTTGGGTTAATCACCCCGTGGTTTTTCCCTTAACCAGGTTTTCCACATCAAAATCTTGGTGTCTCATGTGTTGATGTGTATCTGCTCTGGTGTTTATGCCTTATGCTTTCATGAATGATTAATTGCTATGCTATTGATTAACAAAGTGGATTTAAGTGTTTGAATTGAAAGCAAATTAAGGATAACTGATTCACCCCCCCTCTCAGTTATCAACAATTGGTATCAGAGCCAAGTTCCTCTAAAAGGAGCTTAACCGCTTGAGGAGATCCAGGATGTCGTCATACAAGAAGGACAGTCCGAAGTTCGATGGAACCAACTTCACTCTTTGGAAAGGCCGCATGAAATGTCACTTGGAGTGTATGGGAAAGGCGTACTTGTCCATGGTCACAAAAGCATATACACCTCCACATGGTGGTCTGACAACTCTCAATGAAATCACAGATGTTGAAAATAATCTACAGACTAAAGAGGCTCTTCTAAGTGCATTAACTGACTCAGAGCTCTCAAATGTTATTGACCTACCAACCGCCTATGAGATCTGGATTAAACTGGAACTTCTGCGTGAAGGAGATGAGTTTCTTAAGAGTGCAAGGTTGCAGAGTCTCAAAGGGAAATTTGAAAGATTAAAGATGAGAGATGATGAAAGTATCACTACCTTTATGCCAAGAGTAAATGAGCTGGTGTGTGGAATTAGGAATGCTAGTGGAGTTTTGGATGAAAATGAGATTGTTTGCAAAATTCTCAGATCCCTTCCTGCTGCCTACAAAATCAAGGTTGCTGCCATTGATGAATTCAGAGCCCATACAACTGTCACAAGAGACCAATTGGCTAGCAAACTGGCTGCATTTGAAATGACCGAGTTTGGAGATGATCCCCCCAAGACTAAATCTACATTCAAAGCCAGTGCCTATGTAAAAGGCAAATAAAGATTTGATCCGGGAGAAAACTCTTCAAGGAAGCTGTCATGGTATGATCAAGCAAGAAAAGACATGGAAGAGGAAGAAGCAGAAACAGCTCAACTTGAAGCCCTCATTGCAAAAAGACTGCCAAGGGGATCCGGTAAGTATGAAGGAAAATTACCCTTTAAATGCTTCAATTGCAATAAGATTGGTCACTTTGCTTCAAGATGTCCGGAAAGATCCACAAGATCAAATTCTAACAGACAAAGGTTCCAAAAGAATTGTTATTATGTTCATGAAGAAGCTGATAATGAAGGAGTAACAGATGATGAATCAGAGATAGGAGACAAATCTAGAAATGAATGGGTGTTCATTGCCATCAAGGAAGAAGATCCAATATTCCCTGAATCTATCAATCATAATTATAGAAAGAGCTTTGGCTGCCCAAGTTGATGAAAAGGATGATTGGGTTATTGACAGTGGATGCTCTCACCATATGACAGGTGACAAGAACAAGTTCTTAGATTTGGAAAGGTATGAAGGAGGAATGGTAAAGTTTGGTGACAATTCAGCTGGTAGAATCAGAGGTAGGGGAACTATCTCTTTTGATGGAAAGAACAAAACCAGTAATGTACTGTATGTTGAAGGATTGAAGCACAATCTTCTCAGTGTTGGTCAGTTGGTGGACAAAGGCTGTGATCTTCGGTTCAAGAATGGAAGATGCAGGATCTTTGAAAGCTCCGGAACTGAGATTGCATCCGGTACTCAAACAAAAAGTAATATCTTCCATCTAGTTGGTACTAATAAAAGTTGTCTGTTTGTTCAAATTGATCAGAGTTGGTTATGGCATAGAAGGATGTGTCATGTAAATTTTGATAACATCATCAAGATAAGCAATACTCAGGCTGTAAGAGATCTTCCAAAGTTGGTAAAACCTACAAATAGTTTGTGCAAAGAATGTCAGCTAGGTAAACAGAGTAGAGTCTCATTCAAAAGCAAGGATCTGTCCTCTACTGGATTATTGGAGTTAGTTCATATTGATCTATGTGGTCCGACAAGAATCAAGAGTATGCAAGGTGATAGATACTTCATGTTACTGATTGATGACCATTCCCAGATGATGTGGGTCACCTTTCTGAAAGAGAAATCAGAAGCGTTTGAGAAGTTCAAAATCTTCAAGGCTATGGTAGAGAATCAAACCAAATTAAAACTGAAATGTCTAAGGTCTGATAGAGGTGGTGAATTCACATCCGGTGAATTCATAGATTTTTGTGAGAAGCATGGTATAAAGAGACAGTTATCTTCTCCTAGGACTCCACAGCAGAATGGAGTAGTTGAGAGAAAGAACCGGACCCTCCAGGAAGCATCCAGGACAATGATGATGGAAGCAAATGTTCCCCAGATGTTTTGGAAAGAAGCTGTCAGCACTGCAATCTACACTCTCAATCAAGTTCAAATCAGAAACAATACCGGTAAGACTCCTTATGAACTTTGGTTTGGCATCACTCCTACTATGAGATATTTCAGAGTATTTGGTAGCAAGAATTACATTAAAAGAGATGAAGATCTAGGAAAGTTTGATGCTAGAAGTGATGAAGGAATTTTCTTGGGTTACTCCACTCAAAACAAAGCATACCGGTGTTACAATAAGAGACTAAGAAAGATGATAGAAAGTACAAATGTGAAGGTTGATGAAGGTATTGAGAAGCCCTCAAGATTTTATCAGTATGATGAAGATGATCAGAATGATGTTCTGGTTGAAGGTGCTCCATCCTCTCCTGAAAGTCAGATTCAGACTGATCCGATAAATTAGGAAGAAGAGACAAGTCTGAATGAGCATGATCAAGAAGCAGAAGTGCAAGAAACTCCCAAAGTTCCAAGGTATGTAAGACTGAACCACTCTGAAGATCAGATCATAGGTGACAAACGAAAACGTGTGCAAACTAGAAGGAATGTTGCTCAAAATTTAGATGAATTTTGTCTGATTTCAAAGATTGAACCTAAGACAATAAATGAAGCATGCAATGATGAAAATTGGACAAAAGCAATGGAAGAAGAATTAATGCAAATTGAAAAAAATCACACTTGGGATCTTGTTTCTAGACCTAGAAACAAGAATGTGATTGGAACCAAATGGGTCTTCCGGAACAAACTAAATGAAGTTGGTGAAGTAATCAGAAATAAGGCTAGATTAGTCTGCAAAGGCTACTCTCAAATAGAAGGGATTGATTTTGAGAAAACCTTTGCTCCGGTGGCAAGAATTGAAGCAGTCAGACTATTTCTTGCATTTGCTGCCTTCAAAGATTTCAAAGTGTATCAGATGGATGTCAAATCTACTTTCCTAAATGGTGACCTAGAAGAAGAGGTGTACATTGAACAACCGGATGGATTTCAGTTATTTGAGCATGGTGATATGGACTGCAAATTAAAGAAGGCACTGTATGGTCTAAAGCAAGCCCCAAGAGCATGGTATGAGAGGCTGGATAAACATCTTTTGAAGATTGGTTTCAATAAAGGTACTGCTGATAGTAACCTATATTTCCAAATTGATCATGAAAACATCTTGATTGTTGAAGTATTTGTTGATGATATCATCTTTAGAGGAAGAGACAGTATGTGTAAAACTTTTGCAAACCAAATGAAAAGTGAGTTTGAAATGTCAATGCTCGATGAAATGAATTTCTTCTTGGGTCTGCAAATTACTCAGACAGAGAAAGGAATCTTTATCTCTCAGACCAAATATGTGAAAGAACTATTGAAGAAATTTGGAATGGAAAATTCAAAGCCAATGAACACTCCCATGGCTACTGGATGTAAGTTGACCAAAGATGATGACTCTCCTAAGACATATCAGACAAAGTACAGATCAATGATTGGTGGATTACTGTATCTCACTCAAACTAGACCAGATATAATGCAGGCTGTTGGTCTTGTGGCGAAATTCCAGGTTGATCCCAGAGAATCTCATGTCATGGCAATCAAAAGAATTTTTAGGTACTTGAAAGGAACAGTTAAGTATGGCCTATGGTATCCCAGAGATCATGACTTTTCTCTTCATGCATATATAGATACAGATTGGGCAGGAGATGTGGATGATAGGAAGAGTACAAGTCGAGGAGCATTCTTTTTGGGAAAAAGGTTGGTTTCTTGGCTAAGCAAGAAACAAGAAGCAATATCCCTGTCTACAACAGAAGTAGAATACATTGCAGCAGCAGGTAGTTGCACTCAACCTTTGTGGATGAAGCAAATGCTAAGAGATATTCAAGTAGAATATGAGGAGCCTATCACAATTTTCTGTGATAATTCAAGTGCAATAAATATTTCTAAGAATCTAGTATTGCATTCTAAGACCAAGCATATATCTATCAAATTTCACTTTTTGAGAGAACAAGTGAACAAGGGTGAAGTCAGATTGGAGTATGTGCCCTCCAAGGATCAGCTTGCAGATATTTTTACTAAACCTCTTCCCAAGGACTCTTTTGAGTATCTCAGGGAGAAGTTAGGGGTCCTGGCCCCTCCGGTGATGAACTAGGATGCATTGATGTGCATCAGTCCGGTGGATATCACAGTCATATCTTGTGATCCAAATTGATGATGGGGAGCTGCTACTAAGGGGGAGTAGCTGGTATGATTCTGATGTGTTAGAATTGCAAGTATGAGCCCTTTGCCATTGATGTCAAAGGGGGAGAGAAGACATGTGAAAAACAAGTGGTTGATGATCAAAGGGGGAGCAGTAAAGGAAGAAAAGACATGTGAAGAGTTGTTGCTGATAGGGGGAGCTGTGACAAAAAGGAGAAGTTTTTGTCTTGATGGTTTTTCACATCATATGTTGCCATCAACGACAAAGGGGGAGATTGTTGGAAGTATGAGGTTAACCAGTGTTGTCATTGATGTCGACATACTCATATTGCATTGATAAGAAGGATTGGATGAGCTGTGTGCTAAGGTTATTGAGGAAACTAGTCTCCATCAGGAACAATGAAGAATAGTGATGAGAAGAAGGCAAAAGTACTCAAGAGGTTGAGAATCAGAGGATGCGGTTTAAAGGGTTTGTAGATATGAGTCTTGAGATGTTCCAGTTAAGATTTCAGAGGTCCGCATAAAGATCTAAAGAAGTTATGGCTGCTTGTGTAGAACCGGTTCTGGCAGGTGTTCAATGGAGACAGAGTGTCACAGATTGGTCTGGTGAGATCCAGAATTACATTATCTCATTCTGCGGATTGGAAGGAGTGTTGAAGACGTCAATGTGAAGTGACAACTAGATTTGTGAATGATTTGAAGGTCCGAAAGAACCTTTTGCATTATGACAGTGATGACAGACTGTGTTCTTGAAGTTCCGGATGAAGAACAGAAGAATTCGAGTAAGTTGATAAAGTGTAGATGTTCTTGATGACTTAGGAAAGGTTTTGGTGATCTTTGGATCATGTACAATTCTTATTGGTGGTCCACATTGAAGTTAGAGTTTGCATTTGAAGAATAACCACGGATATTGGTGTTCTTCCTGAGACAGGCCGACCAGATGTATTACATGTCTTGCGAATTATCTTGTAGATGTTTGCCGACTTAGATGATTGTTCCTAAGTCATTGCCTTGTATAAATAAGGGATTGTGAATTCATTTTGAAGTGTGTCTTGCGGTGGTGAGAGTGATATAGCAAAGAGAAGTGCAAAAGGCAGAGCAGGAGTTTTGGGCTTAAATGGAACTGATCCAGGCATGGTAAAGATGTCAATCTCCAGTTCAAGTTTATAATACTTGTTATCTTGTAGATAGTGGGTCTCTTGTAGGCAGTGTGCCTCCTTGTGAGCAGTGTGCTCGGGCAGTGAGCCCTAATTGGCATGTGCCATCTATTTTTCTTATTCTTGTAACAGAGAATAATCTTTGGGTTAATCACCCTATGGTTTTTCCCTTAACCAGGTTTTCCACATCAAAATCTTGGTGTCTCATGTGTTGATGTGTATCTGCTCTGGTGTTTATGCCTTATGCTTTCATGAATGATTAATTGCTATGCTATTGATTAACAAAGTGGATTTAAGTGTTTGAATTGAAAGCAAATTAAGGATAACTAATTCACCCCCCCTCTCAGTTATCAACATTATATACTACCCCTGCAACACAACAAAACATTAGCCTTGAAAATGTTGAAAATAAGCCAAAAAAGAGTTAGTTGTCACGGGGATTCCCAAAAACATAGGTGCTCATGTGCAGACACAACCACTTGTATGTAAGAGAGGCACTCATGCAGAACAGACACGCTCAACTGCAACCTGTTTGCCAAAGCAAAATTAACAACAAGAAAACATTAGATGCAAGGGACGTGGATCCCATCGGGCATGCCAAAATGTGAACCTATGGAAATGAATAGCAAAATGAGTAAACTAAGCATGCTAATCTACTCCATTCATTAGCATAAAAGCACTTCTAGATAAGACTAAGAAGACCAAACTTAATGAAAACAATATACCCTAGTTCTCACCAAAGCCTCCTTGATGCACCAAGTGATTTGGTGGATGTGTCCAAGGATGAAGTTGGAAAAAGTTGGAATGTTTGAGTGCTCAAAATGGTAGCATAACCTTGAATTCAAGAATTGTATGTGAATGACCTCCAAGAGTTCTATTTATAGGATTTGGTAATGGAGGATGGAGGGCTAGGATTATTTTGGAAGATCAAGGGCTCTCTTTGCTTGAGTTTTTATCTAGTAAAAAATAGATAAAATTTTTGACATGGAAGGCTACAAAATGAATGTTAGTAGTTGTTGGTGTAATTAAATATTTAATTACACTTTAATAAGTTTACTTGGGGCTTATTTTTAGTCTTAGGTTATTATTAAGTCATATTAGGGTTTTATTTAACTTGCAAATATAAAAGCAAGTGGTCGCATGTAATTCTCAATCCATTTCATTAATTCATCCTTATTGTGCAAATTATTTCTTTTTGCTTTTTTCTCTTGTGAAAGGTAAATCTTAGGTTTTGCAAGTGATCTTTGTGGCTTGAGTTAATTATCAACTCCAACATGGTATCAGAGCTCCAGATCTTCAAGCCCCTTCTTAGATATGGGAAAATTTCAAGCAAGAGCTTTTGTAGGATGCATTTTTTAGTAAAACAAACCTCACCATTGCGCTCAGAAGGCCCCAAACCCCCTATTTTCATATAAGGCACTCTATATTTTGCTGACCAAAAATCTCTGGGTGTTTTTTAAGGTTTCAAAAAAATTGGTTATGTGAAATATGTACGACCTGTACGGAATCCGTACGGTTCCTCAATTTTCATGTTGCCTCTATTTCTGTGCCATTGTTATATGAGTTAATTTTAATTTTGGAGCTACCTTAGTTTGCGTGCCATCTCGATTTATGTGCTGCCTCAATTTTCGTGACATCTTGATTTGTGTGAACAGGTATAGCTGAAATTTTTTATTAATTTCTAAATAAAAAAGGATTTTTTTATTTTTTAAGGGCTAGCCCCTAGGTTTTAACCCTTGGTCGCATGGGGGAACAGCCCATAGCTTCTACGCGCCAGTCCCCAGAGACTCAACCCTTGGTCATATGAGTGACCATTGCCCTAGCTGCTAGCCCCCAGAGACTTAGCCCTTGGTCACATGGGCGTCCAGGAGCTTCAATAGTGCTTTTTTTGGCCTCTTTGCCCTAAAGGAGCGGTTTTAGTAAATAGGGCATATCTTAATCATACGGAGTCAGATTTTTGAAAACAAATAGGTCTCAAAAAGCTAGTTCCAAGCATAATCCATTGGTGTAGGTATTTTTTCCATATTTTGTAGATTGGTATAATTTATTTCTGTTTGAAGTCTAGATATAGTTTTTGGCCTCCGAGCTCGTATCTTTTTGCCACAGTATCCAATTTTCGTGATTCTTGTGAAATTGGAAAGGTATTGAGGAGCTCTAAACAACCATCCATGCACTTTTTCCAGATTCAGCCCTAGGTATTCTTTATTCAATTTGTTAGTTTTATGGCTTTTGTTTGATATTCTGGACATTTTGGCACCTGGAGAAGTTATGTTTGTTTTGTTGGGCTTCATTTATTGGCATTGATATATATTTAGATTGTTGATCTCTAATCTAATTTATTTGAGGGGATATCATGGGTTTTGCTATTCACCCTTTTGTGGTAACATTGGGTAATGATAATTATGAGTTTTGGCAAAAGGACATTTTGACACATCTCATGTGGCTTAATCTTTTGCCTTATCTTTATGGACTCATACCTGAACCAGATACACCTGGGAGGAAATTTGCATGGTGAAATTATGTTGATCATATTGTAGGATTGATTGGTTCTAGTGTTGATTATGACAGTATGTGTTCTATCTCACATATTGAGTGCCCACACGCTCTTTGGACTAGCATTTGAGAGATCTATGGAGACCCACATCTCTCTCCATTCCCAGATGATCCTGCTATGGATTGCCACATACCCCTTGATGATGCAGATTACATACCTTTTGATGATGATACAGTTGAGGAGCTTGCATATTTGATAGGTTTTGCTAGTTCAAATGACACAGAGACTTCACGTGCTTCTTCTTCTCCTCTTATCGAGATCACATCTGTATTACCTGTTGCTACATCAAATTCTTTGCAGCAGGACATTATCAATCTTTCAGAGATAGCTCATTGGGACACATATCTACCAGATATATCATTATTGTTTGTAGAGTCCCACCTTGCAGATTTGGATGACCACGTTGAGGACATTTGTCTTCTCTTTGATGATAGCTTCTATGGAGTTGCATCACCATCATATTCTTTAGAGATTATTCTTCATCCTCCTATTCAGTCACAGTTTTGTAGTGGATTGGAGACATTTGAGCAGTTTTCAAGAGCATCATTGTTGTCTTTGGATCATGTGCAGAGTTCAGAGACATTTATCCTTCTTTCTATATATTCCTATTTGGAATGGGAAGACATTATGCACACATCTACAGTTCTATTTCTTCCCAAGGGGAGGAATGTTGTTTTACGTTCATGGGTCTTCATCTTTATTTTGTGTCGAGCATCTTCCAGCATTGTAGGAGTCATCTTGAGGAGCAGCTTTATGGTCTCTCTTCTCATCTCTATTTTGGGAGGGAGCATTTCCTCGCATTAGGTTTCATCCTTCTCACTTCTGGGGGGGTCATCAGACCTTCTCTCTTCTTCCTCTCTTATGGGGGGGGGGCATTCATGATTGTAGTTTTGTGATGGATTCATTTCTCGGGGGTCTTAGTATTAGTCATTCCATCACATGTTCATATACTTGTATTTTCTCTCTTTTAGAGAGGAGTTTTCTCCCATTGGGTTTTTCTCCTTTTCTCTACCTTATGAGAGATTCTTTTTGTTCATGGGTACCTAACATGGCCTTGTAGCTGGGACCCATTCTTGCATTAGTTACATGCTTTTAATTTATCCCTAAGTTGCACTTATGAGGAGTGTTGGTGTAATTAAATATTTAATTACTCTTTAATAAGTTTACTTAGGGCTTATTTTTAGTCTTAGGTTATTATTAAGTCATATTAGGGTTTTATTTAACTTGCAAATATAGAAGCAAGTTGTCACATGTAATTCTCAATCCATTTCATTACTTCATCCTTATTGTGCAAATTATTCCTCTTTGTTTTTTTCTCTTGTGGAAGGTAAATATTAGGTTTTGCAGGTGATCTTTGTGGCTTGAGTTAATTATCAACTCTAATAGTAGTTTCATAAAATTATCTTGGACTCATGAAATGGCTGCAAAACATAGTGTTAGAAAACAAGATAAGCCCAAAAAAATGAGAAAGACATAGTTTGGTTAGTATAAAACCTAAGGGAAAGTAAAAATATTGCAAGCAGAAACACATACACTTATTTATGTAAATGCTTAGAAAATACACAAATACTCAAAAATAATGGAAACACTTAAATATAATAGGTTATGTGATTTAATTGATTTACCTACACAGACAATCAAACATAACATAAATGTTGAAGTGCTAATGGAGATGCTATGATAGATACCTGCACAAACAAGCACATACATTAGGAAAAAAAGTGGGTTTCCTATATAGTCAAAGACATGAAAGTTGAGTTGGATAGCATATCCCCCTACAAAATTGATCTCTGTCATAAAACTGAGAGCTAAGGATGGACCCAAAAATGATAAAAAGGCCAAAAGAATAGGCCATAGATGAAGGCACCTGTGTACAACATGTAGACACTCGTTTAAGACAGACGCACTTGTTTATTAAGAACAATGAAAACAAAATGAAATGATAATGAAAACTATGACATTCTGGTTATAAATCACATGGACATTATGATGGTCTGTAAAAGTGTCTTCTAACAAAAATCTGAATGTTAAAAACTTAAAATTTGTCAAAATAAACAAAATGAGGTTAGAAAAACAAATGCACGCCTGTGTGGGCACAAGCGCTCGGCTAGTATGGAGGCGCCTGTTCATAGTTCACCAAAAATTTCACCCAAAATCCTACAAAAAAGGATGATTAAAGTGGCAAAAAAGGGTGTTAGATCAATTAAGAATGAAATTATAGACCACACACTGCAACACAACAAAATATTAGCTCCAAAAATACTAAAAATAAGCTAAAAAGGGTTAGTTGTTGTGGAGAGTCCCAAAAACATAGGTGCTCATGTGCAGATGCAAACACTTGAGTATGTAACAGAGGCACTCGTGCAAAATGGGCATGCTCAACTGCAACCTGTCTACCAAAGCAAGATTAACAACAAGAAAACATTAGATGTAAGGGGCATGGATCCCATCGGGCATGCCAAAATGTGAACCTATGGAAATGAATGACAAAATGAGTAAACTAAGCATGCTAATCTATTCCATTCATTAGCATAAAAGAACTTCTAGATTAGACTAGGAAGACCAAACATAATGAAAATCATATGCCCTAGTTCTCACCAAAGCCTCCTTGATGCACCAAGTGATTTGGTGGATGTGTCCAAGGATGAAGTTGGAGAGAGTTGGAATGTTTGAATGCTCAAAATGGTAGCATAACCTTGCATTCAATAATTGTATGTAAATGACCTCCAAGAGTTCTATTAATAGGATTTCAGAATGGAGGATGGAGGGCTAGGATCATTTTGGAAGATCAAGGGCTCTATTTGCTTGAGAGGATTGGAGGCATGAGAAGCCTCCAAGTGGAAATCAATGAGAGGTGGTCAAATGGGTGCCCTTGATTTAAGGAAAATCAAGGGTGGAGATCATGTTTTGGAAAGGTTGGATGGTGGAGATGAAAAGTTAACTATTTGGAGGGTAGTGCAAATCTTCTCCGTGCTTCCAAGTACCCCTCGAGTACTTGTTGATTGACAAGTGTACTCACATGAAGACTTGACCAAATAGAGCCTTAATTAATCATGACCATGTATGTGTAAGTGATTAGTGATGGTACTAGATATGATTTAGCCTTTTAATCAAAAGTGCACAAAATGCCAAATTAAATAAGTAAATAAAATTATTTAATTTCTTTTGAGATGAGAGATGAACTTAGGTGCATAAATATTTTCATTTATTCACCTAAGGTTAGACTATAGGAAGAATGCTAATTAATTGAATAAATAGTATGACTATTCAATTCATTATGGATGATGGATAATGAATTTATCAAATAAATATTATTTAATTAATAAATGGAAAGAAGTGGTTAATTAATTGAATAAATGTGCACTTAATCAATTAATTGCAAGGGAAATGTTGGATGGATGACCTAATTATGGGTGAGATGTGAGTAGACGATGTAGGTGTCTACACTATGTTTTCTTCGTGATGAATTATTTCTACTAGCCCCAACATTTTTTTCTCCTTTTAGTCCTAATTGAGTAGGCATGCTTGGTTCACAAGTTTTTGGTGCACTAGTTGATCCTAAAACTGTTGGATTTTGGTTATGTACTTTGCCACTACGATGGGTAGGGAAATGATCTTGAAAGATTTTCATGTCTGCATTCTACAATGTGATGGGTGTTTGCCTTGTGTTGTTATAGTTATTTGCTATTACTTCTTGTGGGTTGAGGAACATCTCAATGAATAGGCATTGTTGTTCTTCTAGAAATCTTGCTATGAACCTATTGTATTCGTGACATGATTTAGTACTATGTCCCCTCATTCTATGGAAGGAGCAAAATTGAGTGTATTCGAAGTGTCGACAATATGGCTCATATCTATTTTCATTCCAATTCAATTCTTTGATTATTGATTATCCCTATGGTGATAATTGTTATTTTGAGGATAATTTAAGGCGTTGATGTTTTGAGGGAAATAATCCCTTCCATTGTAATCATCTTTTACCGTATTCCTCATGGGGGGTTGATCCATCACCCCATTTATAGTTGCACTGCAATTGTTTTTTAGTATTTTGATTATGGAAGGGTTGCTTTCATTGTTACCATTCGCTTGAGTTGTCAATCATCCATTTGAACTGTAAGTCTTTCATCCATAGTCAATTGCAGTTTGATCAATTTCAACATGCTCTCTAACGTTTCCTCATAAGATTGATACAGTAAATTTTGCACTTCCTCTCTAGTATCCCTGTTAAGGGCATGCAAGAAGAGGTCGCACAACTATCTGTGATCCATGTTTGAGGCACTAGTCAAAGAATAAAGGACTTGCCTCAATTGTGTGATAAAGTGTGTCACTGATTCATTTGCATCTCGATTCATTGTTAGGAACTCTCATATTCCTATTCTAATCAATTTGTTTGTGTCAAATGTTCTAATGAACTCACCAATGAGTTGCAGAAGGAATGAATTGAAGCCTCTATGAGGTGATAGTACCAATCTAAGATGATTCCTTCGAAGGTCTTAGGGAATATTCTTGCTACAACTCCATCCCAAGGAAGGAGTTCTCTTACTACTATGGTGTAGGCCTTGATATGTGAGTTCGGGTCTCCCTCTTTAAATTTTGGCAAGTCAGGGAGAGGATGTGGCAATAAAATGTTGTGAATGTTGTAGTCTAGGGGTTACTTTAGATATTCGAGATAAGATCCAGAAAATGCAATTTGAGATGCCGATGTTGAAAACATGAGTCTTGTGGATGGGACTTGTTGGTTTCACATGTTTCTCTGATACCTAGGTATGGCTAGATATATCGGTTGAACTTGTTGATAATTTTGAGGAGCTTGATAATTTTGCATTGGATAGGCTCTGTTAGGTTGTCGTGGTTACTGCATTGTGTCATTGCTAGCGTTATGTGAATAAAAGTTCAAGTATGGGGGGTTTGAGTTGCCCGCTAGTTTTGTTCAACTTTAACACTCAATGGATTGATTTGTGCTCTAATTATTGTTTCAACTATGTTCTGTGGTGGCTATTTTGGTCCTGTTGGTTTTTTCCCATACTGGATGCTTATTCCCAGATTTCCCTACAAGGTAGCCATCAGTGATCAACAGGATCTCTGGGCCAGGGGCCAACAGTGTAGGAGATAGACTCTATATTTTATCTCCTCTTCTTCTTCAGGCTCTGCAAGGCCTAGGGGGGTATTCCCTACTCAACATCCATGAGGATATGCACACAAGGCTGGGATGCTGACAGAAAGTAGATAAGTCCTCCTGTAAGTAGACCAAAACTGAAAGATAAGAGCAAAGGGGCTAGCTTTGGGCCTATTTGCAGTTGTAGACAGAGGACTGAGGATCCTAAAACTAACTCTAATGTCCTAATGGTTGTTTTAGATTTTGATTTGGATTTTAAGTTTGGATGCAAAGCTGGACATGGTTACAACACAAAAACAAAGCAAGATTGGTGCCTATCCAGGGCCTGGAGTCAGTAGACATACACCTGTGAATGATCAGCTTGAACAGCTAAAACTGGATTTCAGGGGGATATATGTGATATCTGCCTTACAGATATCTCCCAATACAGAGTGTTAAGTTATCTCTACTTATGGCATCCCTACTGCAGTATACCCTTCCCAATGTTCAACCTGAAAACAGTTTAATCTACCCCTTGAGCAGAAGTTAAAAGGTCAGACATTCAACATAGGAATTCTATGCTCTAGAATCTAAACATTACCCAAATATCCAGATTCAAAAGAAGAATACATGCAATACTGGAGACAGAATTAACAAAACACATGCTAAGATAGCATTTCTCATATAAGATTAATCATGAAATCAGTGGGTTCATGCCAAAAACATACAACAAGAGATACATAAACTCACAGGTTAAGCTGTACAGAACAACCAGATCAGCTTGTTTTGAATTACAGAGCCAAAAATCTTCAACTTTCAACAACCACAAATGAGTAACACATCCTGCTTATAACAGCCAGGTAGTGTACCACAGCAATTAATTACAGGGTTGACCAAAAATCCCGCCAGATACACAGTATCAGCAAAATGGCGCTCAACGCATTACCAGATTGGCGCCCAAACATGAATGCAGCAGGTAGGGGAGGAGACAGGAAGAAATCTCGAGCCCTGCGCCACTGTCCGCTGATGTACACCTTCAGTCAGGTACCAGATCCGCCCATACCTCTGCAACCTTCGCCATTAATGGCGCACCAACCCGCGGCCTCGGGAAAACGTCAATTCTGCATCGCAACCATTTCCCGCCGAGATTCATCATCATGATATTTCGAATATGCAGGATATCAATTATCCCACATGCACCCCGCAGCAACCTCTTTAACATTTTATATACTAGGTCATGAGCATATATGATGTCGGTGCTTTTGCTCCTGACAACACTAGTATAAGACTTCATCATCATCATCCTCCAGCAGCATGATATCCTGTCGCTTGAAATATCACCCTGACGTCAGCATCATATCGCAATATAACCTGCATGATAATTGCCTTCATCCGCACAACCTGATCCATCGGAGGAACATCCTCCTGCTGAGCCTATACCAAAAGTCTGGCCGATGAACATCCTGATGACGTCATCATCATATCCTGCTGACGTCATCATCATATCTGCCCACTGCACACCTCCTCATATCCGGATGACGTCATCATCATGTTTGCAAATATCGGGGGATCTCCACAAGATGATCAGTGTTAGAAATATGACCCCCCCGGACCTTGATGACGTCATCATCATATTGACATCAGGATGATATTCAGAAGATAACCGGATATTTGGAAATATCATCCTGATGCACAAATATCAGGTCGCACTGTAGCTCCACTATAAGATCGGGGCGATAGATGAATATGATGATGCTTGAAAAGATCACCCCCCACTAGATAATGCACGAAGCCGGCAGGCGGATATCTCCTTGATATCAGCATCATCATGACACTGGAACAAATATACATCCGGGTGATATTCAAAAATAAAAATATCACCCCCTCCTTCAGAAATATCATGATGCAGATAGGCAGAGAAATAGATATCACCCTGACATAAGAATGACGTCAGCATCATCAGGATGATAAAACAACGAACATGAAGTGATACAACATCATCAGGATGATATTGACTAAGATCATCCTGACGTTCAAAATATGATGACCCCAGTGAATATCGGGTCACACTTAGAACTCTTCAACAACATCATCAGGATGATCATAACCAAGATCACCCGATGATAAAAATATCACCCCGGCGAGATATCATGAAGGCAGAAAATATGATGACCCCCGCAAGCAACACGGTGATAACTAGAAATATGATGATGATGATGACGACCCTTAAGAAAGAACAAGTCAGGTTGAACAACTCAAAGAATAACCCCTTCAGAATATCAGGGCAACATCATCATCATGTTTGGGCAAGGTGATAATTGGAAAATCACCGGATACTTGAAAAATCACCTCCGCAAGCAAATCAGGGCGCACTGTAGCTCATCAGCAGGATCAGGATGATATCCAGACATCACCCGATATTGAAATATGATGATCCTGATGAAAAACAAGTCGACAGAAAACATGATAATGCAGACCATCATCGAAGACAAGATGATGATGATGATCTCCTCCTCAAAGAAAATATGATGCTGCAGCTGAAAAATGCTGAGGAGGTCCAACACTTAGGAAAATGGGCAAGAAGATATAGGGTTCAAATGAAGAAACCCCCTAAACATGAAAAACCAACCCCAGGTCAAAATGAGTGCTAACACTGGCTCCGAATGGGGACGTGCAGGTGAAAGCCTGCAGCGAGAACCAGATCTCCGGGCAGACCAGACAAAAAAACAAAAAGTGCGAGCTGTACAAGGCATTTACACTACATACATATTTTTTAAAAATGTGCACAGCAACAAGTCATTTATGCAAAATAGAACTTAAGGAATTGGCCATGCACAGGCAATTCCAGAACTTCACCATCTAGGGCCTGGAGGAAATAAGAATCCTCCCCATGAGTATTGCAAACCTGATATGGGCCCATCCATAAGGGTTCAAATTTACCATGTTTACCCTTTTCCTGACCTTTAGCATTCCAAATGAGCACCAGATCATTGACTTGAAACTTCCTTTTTGTAGTTCTCCTGTCAAACTGATATTTCACATCTTGTTGTCTTTTGAGATTGATCTGGTGGGCTTTCCTTCTGTTTTCATCCAATGTAACCAGCTGATTCACTCTTTCTGTCATGGAATCTTCAATCTCCTCATCATTTTCCTGAATGAATCTGTAAACTGGTAGGAGATTGTTTATGGGTAATCTAGCTGATGCACCATATACTAGTTCAAAAGGTGACTTCCCAATAGCCCTTTTCACTGTCACTCTGTCAGCCCATATTGCTAAGTTCAATTTTGAGTCCCAAGCTCTCTTGTTCTTGTCCAGTATCCTCTTGATAATTTTCATGATGCTCTTATTGCTTGATTTTGCTTGACCATTTCCTTGTGGGTGATATGGTGATGTATATGATAGATTTATCCCATACCTGTTGCAAAAATCAACAAATTCACCTGATCTGAAGCACATAGCATTATCAGTGACTATCTTCAATGGTACTCCAAACCTGATGATGATGTTTTCTAGTATGAAATATGTCACCACCTTACTTGTAGCTCTCTTAGTTGGAATGGCCTCAATCCATTTGGTAAAGTAATCAGTTGCCACCAAAATCCAACTGTGTCCCCCACTTGATTTGTCTGCAATTTCCCCTATGAAGTCAATTCCCCATTGCTGAAATGGAGCATCCACAGTTACAGTTCTGAGGGGTAAAGCACCATCATATTTCAGCTTTCCTGAAAATCTTTGGCAAGGGTCACACTTTCTCACTAACCTTTGTGCATCTGAAAAGAGAGTGGGCCACCAATATCCTGCTCTGAGAATTTTATGAGCTGTTGTTTGGGCAGTATAATGTCCACCACACAATCCTTTATGCATATCAATCAAAATATTGTTAGCCATATCCTCATCCACACATCTCAGCAGCACACCATCAGGGTTTTTCCAGTATAGCTCACCTTGAACAATAACATACCTGATTGCATGTAACTTTAAAGTCCTCTTTTGACTGTCACTGAAATGGGAAGGACAATTCAGATTTTGCAAGTAGTAGATAATATCCTTGTACCATTCAGATCCTGATACATTTACACTCTCATTTAGGATTGCATTAACTTGGCATGCTTCCAAGTTTGACTGTGCCATCATCTTGGCTAATCCTTGTCCTCTTATCAACTTAGTAACTTGTATGTCTATGTTGAACTCTTGCAGTTTGTTTATCCATCTGCACCTTCTTCCAGTCACCTCCTGCTGAATGAATATGTCTTTGACTGCTGCATGAGGTACATATGCAATTATATATGATCCTACCAAGTATGGTCTGAAACTTTTGATGGCTCTGACTAGTGCATATGCCTATTTTTCCATAATATCATACTTCAACTCAGAGGCCTGCAAGGACATACTGAAGAAAGCGATGGGCTGTTCAAAACCATCTTTGTTTTTCTGTAGCAAACATGCAGCAACAGTATGAAAGGAAGCAAATGAAAATACTTGGAATGGCCTAGAAAAATCAGAAGATTTAAGAACAGGGGCCATCTTGATTGCCTCTTTGATACTCTGAAATGATTCTATTGCTTCCCTTTCCCAGTTGACAGTTGCATCCTTCTTCATCATCTTGGAAATGTTCCTTGTGGTTTCTGCAAAGTTGGGAACAAATCTCCTAACAAAATTTATCTGTCCAAAGAAGGACTGAACTCCCTTTACAGTTTTTGGCATTTGAATCCTGTCAATAGCAGCCACTCTCTCTGGATCTATCCTGACTCCATCCTTGGAAACAATATGTCCCAGGAGCTTTCCTTCAACTACTCCAAAGGCACACTTCTTTGGATTTAAAGAAATACCATACTCTAATGCTCTTATGAAAATCTGCTCCAGATGCAAACAATGCTGCTCTTCTTTCTTTGAGTAAGCAGTCAAGTCATCCTGATATACAGCCAGGATTGAATCAATCAACCCTGCAAAAGCAACATCCATTGCTCTTTGAAATGTAGCACCTGCATTGGTCAGTCCAAATGGCATTCTAACATACACATAAGTTCCCCATGGAGTGGTAAAGGCGGTTTTATACTGTTCTGATTCCTTTACCTTCACCTGATTATATCCTGAAAATCCATCCATCATGGATAGGAGTTCACAACCGGTCACTCTCTGCAACATAGCTTCCATATTAGGCAGTGGATAGTTATCCTTTAAAGAGGATACATTCAGGTTCCTGAAGTCAACACAAAGCCTAATATCACCATTCTTTTTTCTGACTGGGACAAGGTTAGACACCCAAGTTGAATGTCTGATTGGCACAATTATTCCAGCTTCCCTGAGCCTTTTGAGTTCTTCTTGCATCTTGGGAGCTAAGGTAGGATTAATAGGTCTTTGCTTTTGTCTAAATGGCTTAGCTCCAGGCTTCAATGGGATCTCATGCTGGAATAAATCTTCCCTATAGGCTTTTAGGTCCTCATATGACCAAGCAAAAACATGTTTATACTTTTTCAGTAATGCAATCAGCATACTTCTAATGTGTGGTTTGAGCTGTTTACCAATGTATACCTTCTGAGGGGCCTGAGATGTCCCCAAATTTATCTCCTCTAAATCTTCCTTATTTGTGGGAGATGTCCTTGTGACCAGTTTATCTCTACTGTCAAAAGCTCTTTCCAAAGCTACCAACCCTCTAGGGATTTTATTAGTCTTCAATTGAATTATCTCTTTTCCCACAAGAGTTTCTTTTCCATCTACAGTCTCTACAAAAGCTTGGAAATCAATTTCTTGATTCTCATATTCATCTATGCAGTGCAAAAATTTCAACAAATCCCTATCATCATTAAACACTTGCCAACTGCATATATTTTCTGGTACTGCAGGCCTAATTTTAACTTCTACATTTGTAACACCTGACAGAGTGATGTCATCTGGCCTTATTGCAACATTGGCTAAGAAATCAGCCATAACATTTTTTGACCTCTCTACCCAGCCTATTGAAAATGCATCAAATAGTTCAATGGTATCCCAAACAGCATGCTTATATTGTTTCAATCTTTTATTTTTTGCAGCATACTTATTTCTAATTTGGGATACAATCAGCTCAGAATCCCCAAATACTCTTAACATCTTAATTCCATGTTTGAGAGCAATATTTAGGCCTAAGAGTAAAGCCTCATATTCTGCAATGTTGTTTGTGCAATCAAACCTCAGCAAGAAAGAGAATTTGAGGAGCTTACCAGTTGGAGACAGGAAAACAACTCCAGCTCCAGAGCCTTCTTTTGCACAAGCTCCATCAAAAAACATGGTCCATAAGCCTTGCTGATCCAGCTCTCCAATGCAGACATTTTTCTTTTTATCTTCTGTATCATCTGACACAACCTTGAAGTTATCACAGTCAGTGTCTACAAAGCATACCTGTTCATTTGCTTCTTGGTCTTCCACTGTCTCTGATGATCTTCGTTCTCTGATTAGCTTAACATCCCTGCCATTCATTGGAATCATGGCATATGACAGGTCCAGCTGCATACTTCCACCAATTAGTGCTGCCCATCTCCTTGACAACAACATACCATACTGTGGCTTGATGTCAACCACTGTTATATTCATTTTATATCTCTTTTCAGGAAATGCTGCCAGTTTGAAATCTACATCCTTCATGATTCCAATAACTGGTACCTCTCTGGCATCCATAGCATAACATTTTCCACATGCCTTGTCAATTTTTAATCCAGTTTGTTGCATGATGGCCAAAGGCATGACATTTGTAGATGCTCCAGAGTCAAGCATACAATTTCTAATTATTTTTCCATTTATAACCAGGGAAACATAAAATGGTTCCACTTGTGAAGGACACTTTGTCATAGTCACTCCTAAATAGACTTCAGGAGTCTCATCTTCTTCATTACACATGACATGTTTTTCACCCTGGGTCTGAACATTTTGTTTAGCTTGAAAAGGTACCCCTGAGATTAGGGATATTGTCCTATTCTTGATCTCTTCCACTTTCATGAGTTCCATAAGTGGAACAGAGACTTTTACCTGAGAGAGGATTTGAGCTATATCAAATGGAGCACAATTTTGTATAACAGTTGTAGCTTGCTCCACAATCTTGTTTTTATCCTGAGCTGATTTAGCTTTCATTTTCATAGTTCCCTGATCATCATTCTTGTCTTGGGAACCTTTACTTTGATCTTCAGCCTGAGGGATTTTGTTTTCTGGTCCTTGAAATTCATGACCTGTTCTGTGTCTAAAGTTTTGTTTATTATTTACCCACTGCCTTTTTTGTGGTTCAGTTCCTTTATGACCATGCACTAGCTGACCTGCAGAAATATCTTCTGGCTGATGTGGGCTGCCTACTTGATTTTTACCTCTGAGATTGTAGTTGCTTTTGACTTGAGCAACTGCTGCAGCTGTGAAGGCTCTAATTTCCTCATCAGAAGGTCGTTGTAAGTTACTCAGAAAATTGTGTGAGTTCTGAGCATACACATAGTTATCTTCATTATCTTCATCATATGGGAGCTGTTGGCAGGCCTGAATTTGATGATCTGTATTCTCATCAGCATCATAAAGAGTGTATCCATTGCCTATGGACATCATATTAACATCATCATCCTGCACATGATGTGGTTCATTGCATTCATTACAAGATGTAGCATTATCATACAAGGATTGAGCAATCATACACTGTGACTGTGAATGTGGCATCTGACAAATTATACACCACGGAGCATCATCAACAATACTTATAGCTTTCTTTAGAGGATCAGGAGTTTCTTTGACATGTTGAGCCCTCTGATTTGTGTTGTTACGTGGGAATATAGGCTTACCATCATGCCAATTGGTGTTATAAGGCATATCATGTAATGATGGCCTCTTTTCATGCCTTTGATAGACTTGCCTATCAGGACCCATCCCTTTTTCACTTCTAGCTAATCTATAGCTTAGGTCCTTAACAACATTTGCCAATTTGTCTATCTTATCTTCAGGAGCAGATGTACTACCTTGAGTGTTCTGAGGCTTGTTTGGATTCTGCAGAATTTTTATATCATCCCTTCTATTTGTCTTGCCTGATGCTTTCCTGTTGTTTTCAATATTCACTGCAATTCTGAAAGCATCCCTGAGAGTAGCAGGACCTTTATCTCTTAATCCATATGCAGTCTTTGCATCAAAGGCATTGATATACAGAATTATGCACATTGGTTCATTTGGCCTCATGTGATGTGGCAATTTGTTCAACACTTTAGTAAATCTTGCATTAAAGTCTGCAACCTGCTCATTTGACCCTTTAGTGATACTGGTGAACTCATTTACAAAAAAGCTAGGGTCAGTTTTATCACCATATTGCTCCTTGAACATCCTTTTAAAATCATCCCATGATGAAATACTCCGGTCAGGCAGATTCTTGTACCATTCTCTTGCCTCATCTATTAAGGATTGCATGAATGACTTCATGAAAACATCCTCATGTTCAACCTCAAAGTTATCCATGACATTTTGAAAGGCTTTTAGATGATCTTCTCCTGACACTGTGTTGTTTCCTGAAAATTTAGGCACTTGCAGCCTCAGATGCTTATCAATGGGGTTAGGATACCCAGGAATACCATCAAACACCAGCTGCCTGAATCTATCTAACTGCATGGGCTGTCTGTTTAGCTGATTAACATTAACATTTCTGTTTGCATTCTGGTTTCCTGCATTGTTCAGTGGTATCCTAGCATCATTCACATTTTGTCTCTCATCATGATGCTGATGTTGCACTTCATATCTTTGTTGATGTCTTTGCACATTTGCATTCTCTAGGGTAGGAAATGAATCATTTTGGGCAGTTCTTAAGGCTTGCACTTTCTGCTTCATATCATCTCTGATTTTCATGGCTTGTAGATATTCTAGTTCTGCTCTTAGACTTCTGATTTCTTCAGCTAACTGTTCATCCTTAGGCCTGGAGGTAGATGGTCTCATACCATTCTGGTCATCATCTTCATCATCCCTCAGAGACTCTGCCTCCTCAAACCTTTCACTTGGGTCTAGAAAAGGGCGTTCTTGGAACACCTCTGACCTCATTCTCATGCTACCACCCTGTTGCCTCTCATATGCACCTTGAATATCAGCTTCTGCATTTGAAAAGTAAGGCACATGCTGTCCTGATGGCCTAGGGTTATCTTGTATATCATCACTTTTTCTGGGGGAACCCTCATGACTAACTGAGACAGTTCCCTTTCTTCTGTACATCATTCTTTTTGTTACTGGTAACTCTTTAAATAAAGGATTTTGTTGGGATCTTCTCCCCTGCATATAAATTTTACTTTGACCGGTTGGGAGATTACTTCGGAGTCGCCACCTATTACTAGGAACTGTTTTCTTTTGAAAACCAGGGTTCTTTCACAAGTTCCCCAGCAGAGTCGCCAATTTCTGTTGGTTTTTTCCCAGACTGGATGCTTATTCCCAGATTTCCCTACAAGGTAGCCATCAGTGATCAACAGGATCTCTGGGCCAGGGGCCAACAGTGTAGGAGATAGACTCTATATTTTATCTCCTCTTCTTCTTCAGGCTCTGCAAGGCCTAGGGGGGTATTCCCTACTCAACATCCATGAGGATATGCACACAAGGCTGGGATGCTGACAGAAAGCAGATAAGTCCTCCTGTAAGTAGACCAAAACTGAAAGATAAGAGCAAAGGGGCTAGCTTTGGGCCTATTTGCAGTTGTAGACAGAGGACTGAGGATCCTAAAACTAACTCTAATGTCCTAATGGTTGTTTTAGATTTTGATTTGGATTTTAAGTTTGGATGCAAAGCTGGACATGGTTACAACACAAAAACAAAGCAAGATTGGTGCCTATCCAGGGCCTGGAGTCAGTAGACATACACCTGTGAATGATCAGCTTGAATAGCTAAAACTGGATTTTAGGGGGATATATGTGATATCTGCCTTACAGATATCTCCCAATACAGAGTGTTAAGTTATCTCTACTTATGGCATCCCTACTGCAGTATACCCGTCCCAATGTTCAACCTGAAAACAGTTTAATCTACCCCTTGAGCAGAAGTTAAAAGATCAGACATTCAACATAGGAATTCTATGCTCTAGAATCTAAACATTACCCAAATATCCAGATTCAGAAGAAGAATACATGCAATACTGGAGACAGAATTAACAAAACACATGCTAAGATAGTATTTCTCATATAAGATTAATCATGAAATTAGTGGGTTCATGCCAAAAACATACAACAAGAGATACATAAACTCACAGGTTAAGCTGTACAGAACAACCAGATCAGCTTGTTTTGAATTACAGAGCCAAAAATCTTCAACTTTCAACAACCACAAATGAGTAACACTTCCTGCTTATAACAGCCAGGTAGTGTACCACAGCAATTAATTACAGGGTTGACCAAAAATCCTGCCAGATACACAGTATCAGCAAAATGGCGCTCAACGCATTACCAGATTGGCACCCAAACATGAATGCAGCAGGTAGGGGAGGAGACAGGAAGAAATCTCGAGCCCTGCGCCACTGTCCGCTGATGTACACCTTCAGTCGGGTACCAGATCCGCCCATACCTCTGCAACCTTCGCCATTAATGGCGCACCAACCCGCGGCCTCGGGAAAACGTCAATTCTGCATCGCAACCATTTCCCGCCGAGATTCATCATCATGATATTTCGAATATGCAGGATATCAATTATCCCACATGCACCCCACAGCAACCTCTTTAACATTTTATATACTAGGTCATGAGCATATATGATGTCGGCGCTTTTGCTCCTGACGACACTAGTATAAGACTTCATCATCATCATCCTCCAGCAGCATGATATCCTGTCGCTTGAAATATCACCCTGACGTCAGCATCATATCGCAATATAACCTGCATGATAATTGCCTTCATCCGCACAACCTGATCCATCGGAGGAACATCCTCCTGCTGAGCCTATACCAAAAGTCTGGCCGATGAACATCCTGATGACGTCATCATCATATCCTGCTGACGTCATCATCATATCCGCCCACTGCGCACCTCCTCATATCCGGATGACGTCATCATCATGTTTGCAAATATCGGGGGATCTCCACAAGATGATCAGTGTTAGAAATATGACCCCCCGGACCTTGATGACGTCATCATCATATTGACATCAGGATGATATTCGGAAGATAACCGGATATTTGGAAATATCATCCTGATGCACAAATATCAGGTCGCACTGTAGCTCCACTATAAGATCGGGGCGATAGATGAATATGATGATGCTTGAAAAGATCACCCCCCACTAGATAATGCACGAAGCCGGCAGGCGGATATCTCCTTGATATCAGCATCATCATGACGTTGGAACAAATATACATCCGGGTGATATTCAAAAATGAAAATATCACCCCCTCCTTCGGAAATATCATGATGCAGATAGGCAGAGAAATAGATATCACCCTAACATAAGAATGACGTCAGCATCATCAGGATGATAAAACAACGAACATGAAGTGATACAACATCATCAGGATGATATTGACTAAGATCATCCTGACGTTCAAAATATGATGACCCCAGTGAATATCGGGTCACACTTAGAACTCTTCAACAACATCATCAGGATGATCATAACCAAGATCACCCGATGATAAAAATATCACCCCTGCGAGATATCATGAAGGCAGAAAATATGATGACCCCCACAAGCAACACGGTGATAACTAGAAATATGATGATGATGATGACGACCCTTAAGAAAGAACAAGTCAGGTCGAACAACTCAAAGAATAACCCCTTCAGAATATCGGGGCAACATCATCATCATGTTTGGGCAAGGTGATAATTGGAAAATCACCGGATACTTGAAAAATCACCTCCGCAAGCAAATCAGGGCGCACTGTAGCTCATCAGCAAGATCAGGATGATATCCAGACATCACCCGATATTGAAATATGATGATCCTGATGAAAAACAAGTCGACAGAAAACATGATAATGCAGACCATCATCGAAGACAAGATGATGATGATGATCTCCTCCTCAAAGAAAATATGATGCTGCAGCTGAAAAATGCTGAGGAGGTCCAACACTTAGGAAAATGGGCAAGAAGATATAGGGTTCAAATGAAGAAACCCCCTAAACATGAAAAACCAACCCCAGGTCAAAATGAGTGCTAACAGGTCCTCCAACTTCTAGCATCTTTATTTGTTGGACCAAGGTGGCTATAAGATTTGTAGGGGTTTCAACCTCCATTCTTTGAACTTCTCCACCTTGTAGTGGGTTTTGTTGATTTACTCCGCTTGTTTTCTCTCCTGAGACATTTTATAATTGTTCACCTTGGCATGCAATGTGTAAAGCTTCCCTAGCTTCTTGTAAGTGCCTTTCTAGATGACTTACTTCATTGTCTAATTGAGTGGTCATTTTAGTGTAACTTGTTAAAGGGGGTCCACTTGGTGTATTTTTGATTGAATGAGCACTCAACGTGATTTGCCTTGGTTGGAATGATTGGGTTGTAGTATAGTATCTTGTTTCCATGCAGGATTGTTGAATGTTAAAGAGTGATGAGTTTCTTGTCTATCATTCTAATAGTCAAAATCTTCACAATCAAAATAATTTATGATGGGTGCTGAAGGATCTGATGATATGTACCTATCGATTGGAGGTGTTATCAGTTCACTTGATGGAATTTTCCCTAGGTTTTGATCTGATTTCGTCATATTCAGGGGTGTCATAAACACTACAGAATAAACATAATGGAGAGGGAGGAGGATGAAAATGAGCAATAGGATGAAGATGTAAATGCTGTATGAAATGGAGGATGAAGATGTAAATGGGATCGAAGCAATGAAAATGCAAAAAGTTTAACCAAAAGGTTTTGCAATTCACATTGGGTTCATCAAAATATATTGTTTAGAATGTGACTTAGACACAACACGAGTGAGCCAAACTCTGATGGAACACTTGAACTATATCCTTGCTATAGGTGACCACCTAGCCACTTTCGCTCTCATGGAAAGAGCCAGCCGAGTGGAGGTATAACTAGGGGGTGTTTTGTTTGTGAGGGAGTAAGATGTTGCGAATTGCAGTTGGGTTAATCTGTGATGTATGGATATATGTGTTTGGCATAAGTTGTTATAAATGTTATGATGTTGATGAAAACACTCAATGGTTCTTGTGGTTGTGATTGTAATATGACGCAAAGGGTCACTTGTTTTAAGTTTAGATCAAAGAATATTTTGCTTATTTATGATATGGAGGTGATCTAACCTCCTTTGTTCATTTTGAATGACTTGTTGAATGAGCATTTGTTGATGAATGATTCTTTGTTGATGTTCTTTAGCTTGCCTTCTTGGTTCTACTTGAATGAGGCTCAAGATAAGTCCTTGCTCTTGGGTTGTTTCCTTTATGGGAATTGGTTGAGGGACGATCCACCTAATCTCATCTAAGATGAATTTAACCCAATCTTTCCTAATGCTTGGGCACATCGAATGCTAGACAAAAGGGGGAGAGTTTTCATTGAATGTTTTGATTGAGTTGAATTTGATTTGTTGACTTCGTGATGAAATTGAGGGTTTGTTTGATCACTTGATTTTTAGTTTTCTACTATTTTTGGTATTTTCTGAGTTCCTAAATGTAATTATGCTAAATGAATGCAAAACAACTTTTGATTCCTTTTTTTGAATTTTAGATGAATTAATTACTAAGGGAAAATGTATTTAACTTTTTGTATGCAATCTAAACTATGTTTTTGTAGACCAATTTTGACTTGTAATCTAATGAAATAAAATTTAATCTAAGAGAAATGGAAATAAGTCCTCAGAGGTCCTTTTTGGCAATCATCTCTTCCTCTATAGCAGCGGGGTCCTCTTAGCAACATGGATACAAATAGGGATATGAAAAGTAATTGGATTGAGCTTAGAAACTATGAAAATTAAAAGTAATTAGATTGAGCATAAGCATGCTAAGACAAAATAAATGGCTTGAGATTTGGAGCTATGTAGAAATAAAAGGTGCACAAGGTCTTGTGTTGGGCGTAAGAATGCTAGTGGGGGTAATTTGCAAAAGCTTGAGGAAACCAAGAATGTAATAATGATTTTGCCTCGCTAAATGAATAGAGGAGGGGGATATCTGTAGGTTTATAATCACACCAAAGGTGGCAGTGGTTGGGGAGTTAACGAGGATTGATTAAGGAGTGATTTGGCGTTGGTTGGAAGAGAACAAAGGTTGGAGAGAAGATCACAAAAGATTGATTAGAAGATAATAATTGACTGATTGGGAGCTAACAACAGACTAATTGAGAGTCTAGGAATAGTCAAGCTAAAATTGAGGTTAAATTGGGCTAAAATTAGAAGAAATCACACATGGAAAAGATGATAGAATAGCCCCTATCAGGAAATAAATTACCCTTGTTAGCAGGGAAAATTGCCCAAGGAGATTCAATAGATGATAGGGGCAATTTGACTTAAATGGATGAATCTCCCAAGGGAGATTTGACAAGTGAAAGGGGTAATTTGGCCAAAATGTGTTAATCAGGCAATCTGATGGTCATAGAGGAATGAATGACAAGATAACCCGTTGAGAGGAGTGAATCTCTCCTCTTAGTAGGGCTAATCTCTGAGGGAAGATTTGGTTTAAGTGGCCTAGATGGACAACAAGAAGGTGTGTAGGACCTTGGAAGGTTAGCTTGAGGGTTAGGGAGGCACCAAAAAAAAAACTTTTGAAAATGTGTCATGAAGAGAGAAATTGTTGAGATGTATATACAATTCACGCCTTCGTGGGCATGATTAGGACTCTAGATCATCATTAGATTGCCATGTTGGTTTATGTGCCTTTTTCATACTTACAATAGCACCATTTATATAGTAACATGATATTCTTAATAGATTTGCATGACACTTGTGAATTTAATAGAGATCTATCTTCTGGGAATTGTAATTATCATATTCCATAAGAAGATGTTTGATCTAGTCATGTTGTCAAACATAGAGCAAGGATTTGCCAAACTTCCAACTTGTCATACATGATACATGTATTGAGTAAGAGAGTGTTTGTGGTAGATGTAAATTCTCTCTTATTAATGTGAGAGTGAATTTGTTTGCCTTGTGAAAAATCATTGTTGTGTACAATGCAATAGGGATCTACAATTTATTAAATTGTAATATTTTCTTGTATAATTTAACTGTTAATAGACATAAGTGTGATGATAATTTTGGCTTTTAATTTATGGTCAAGTGCTCATAATCATCTTAACAAAGCTTCCCACTAGATATATTGCAAGGCTTGGGATTATATGTAAATAATGGAATCAATTGTTATCTAAAATAGATGCATTTAAAAAACTACCCAAATATGCCACTTGTGCGTACCCCTGCATTTTTTTGGTAGATTTGTTGGACTATAGGCCCTAGAGTCACTTATGCTTACCCACTTGATGATATACAATCATGGGTTATAAATCCTGTAACTAGAGAACTACACAAAGTTCCCATTAAGTAATGAGGTACTATAAGCTTTCAAAAGAATCTACTATTGTACTCTCTTGCTTAGTCAAAGTGAATATGATTTTGATGTGGAAGATGAGTTAGACAGTGGTAGAGAAATTATAGTTGAGATTTATTAATCGAAGTATGATGCATAGACTAAAATGAATATCAATATCCTAACAATGTTGGTTCACCATTAGAAAGTGGTGCTTACTCCAATAGAAGATTTTATTGGGTAAATGATAATGACAATAGTCATATAGTGTGGTTTAATATCAAGGAAAGTCTTTGGAGCAATATTTAAGGGCCATAATGAGTCTATTTGCTAGATTGATTAGCAACTACTTTTGATGTTGTATCAAATTTGTATGGATTACTTATGACTTCAAGCCTCTTATAAATTCTTATGTTTCTATGTTCACCCAATACTACTTTCCAATTTATAGGAAATTCTATATAAATTGCAATCAAGGTCGCCATTGTACTTCCTTTCGATACAAGTGCTAGTATACATACATACATACATAAATATACATATGTACATATATGTATATGTATATATATTATATATTGATTGATGGTTTATTCAAAATCTAACTTTTCATGTAATAAAATTTCTAACATTTTGATTGTATTTTACAATAAAAATATCAAAATACGACTATGCAACCATCAAATTTAAATCTTTATTATATCTCTTTTTATAACATACACCCACATATATATTGATGGTCTATTCAAAAATTCACCTTTCATGTGACACAAATTTTCTAAAATTTTGATTATATTTTATAATAAAAATACTACATATAATTATATAACCATCAAATTTAAGCCCTCATTGAAACTCCTTTATAACACACACCTATATATATTTTTGATCTATTCAAAATCTCACCTTTCACTTCATATAAATTTTCTAAATTTTTGAAATAAAACTATTAAAATACAACTATACAACTATAAATTTAAACCCTCATTAAAACCCTTTATAAAATCATATATTTTGTGTACGTCCTAATATAATACTTCATACACACCAAACTCTCCTAAAAGTGGGAGACAACATTACATATAAGAAAAAGTAAGGGTAGGGCCTCATGTGGCTCCTTAGCTTATTTTGGCTAGCAAACATTGCTCAACTTTTAAGGGAGTTATTTGTGGAGCTAGTGATCCCATGAATATTTAATTTTTCTGCTTTTTTTTTAATAAAAAGAGGGTAAAAATTTTATTGAAATTAGAAATTCACCAATACACAGAAACCAGGGACCATAAAGGCTCCCCAAGAGAAGGAACACCAAATCATCCAACCAAGACACAAAACCACTACAACACCAACACCAACCCACCTCATTCGATCATAGCCTCTGAAATATCCTCTCTGAAGTTTGACAGTAATTTGGGGATAACTGCTCCCATCCCTCAATCTGCCAATCACCAGCATGCTTAGAGGCCCACTTGGACAAACAGTCTGCAACCTTATTCCATTCCCTAGGGATGTGGGTGAAAGACACCATCTCCGACCTAGAACACAGCTGTAAAATATTCTAAACAAGCAAAGCAAGTTGCCAATTAACCCCTTCTAGATTCTGCTCATTCAACAGATTAACAATGATCTGAGAATCTGATTCACAAATAATCTTACGCCAACCGAGATCATAGGCATTCTCAATAGCCCAAAGAATCACCAACCCCTCCATAAGATTATTGGTTTGTTGTCCTTTATGAATGGAGAAAAGGAAAATAACTAAGATAGAACAGTCTCTCCCAGCTCCACTAATCCTAGCAGGCCCAAGATTACCCTTAGATGAGCCATCAATATTGATCTTCAAAACATCCACCGGAGGAGGAGACCAACTCCCAACCCTTTGAACCTTCTTTTTAGCACGCCTACCTCTTCAAACACAAAAGGAGTCAGAGGTCAATCCCTACAGACCCAATCTATTCACAATCTCATCATCACTCCTTTCCAAAGGAAAGACCACTTCACATTTAGCTTCCATAGTCTCCTGGATCATACCAACAATTCTTTTCCAAACCTGTTGAGTCATCAACTTATCCCCACAAAAAATCCTACGATTCCTTTCTAGCCATATTTGCCATAGGATGAAGGCAAGGCCAATGCACCACACAATCTGGAGGAAGGAGGCCTATGTAGGAGGTTTCCCTGGGCTGCTCAAAACTTAATAAGAGAAGAGACATGAACACAAGGATGTTTCCAACTACCACACCAAAAATGCCAAATAAGCATAGAAAAAGGGTAACAGAAGAACAAGTGAGAAGAATCCTCCTCACTGCACCCGCAAAGAACACAAATGGGACCCTAGAATCCCCGCTTCTGAAGATTATCCCAAGTCAAACATCTGTTCCAAGTTAAGGTCCACAAGAAACAATTACATTTAGGCCAAGAGAACTTATTCCAAACACTTTTCCACCATGGAACTTCCAACCCACCATACTTTTGAGCAATCAGCTCCTGATACCCACTAGCCACTATGAAAACTCCCTTAAGATCTAGACTCCAAGCCAAAATATCCCTATCCTGAAGAGATCTGCACTGTCTACTTGCCAGAATATTACAAAGCTCAGCACAATCCTCCTTTGGACCAACCATAGGCCATTCACTAGAAGCCTTCCACCTAGACACCTCCATATGCCCACAGAGATAAGTAGTCTTAAAATCAATCACCCTAGACCAACCAGCCTCCAAGAAGCATTGACATAGATCCTGTAGATTGGGATACCTACTAAGAATAGGGGAAAACCCATCCCAAAAATCAAACCAAAAAAGAGCCTTAGACCCCCTATTGCATATCCAAAATAATCCCTCCTTGATCAACTTAGCACCATTTTTAAGCGTGTCCCAAATCACAGAACCTTTCCCCACAGGTGGCTACTGGGGAATCTCTTCCTTTGGTATCCCACTTAGATATTTGTGAGATATAATCCTAGCCCAAACATGATCCTATTCCACACACCATATCCAATAAAGCTTGGTAGACAGCGCCAACCCAGCCAGAGTCGAATGCCGCAACTCGAGACCACCAAACTATTTCGGCCTACAAACAATATCCCACTTCACAAGGCTCCACTTAGAAGACAACAAGCTACCAACCCATAAAAACTTCTTAGCCAGAGAATCCAAATCTTTAATAAATCCAACAGGAACCACCTGGAGCATACACCTATAGTTGGGAAGAGCCTGCATCACCGACTTAAGAAGCTGAACCCTACTAGTGAAAGAAAGCCATCTATGAGTCCAATGGTTCACCTTCGCACGAAACTTGTCTATAATATTTTGCCAAGAACCCCTAGGGAGAGTGCTAGAAGAAACAAGAATGCCAAGATAAGTCAAAGGTAGAGAACTAATATGAAACCTCAAAATACAAGCAATCCTCTGTTGAATGAGCCTCAGAGTATTAAAGAAATAAAAGGAAGATTTATCCTCATTAATCATCTGCCTAGAAGAAGCCAGATAAATGTCCAAGGCCTTACGCAAATTAGTGGCCTCTTTGACCTTGGCCATGCCCATCAAAGCAGTATCATCAACAAATTACAGGTGTGACTGAGGTGGTAAACCATTGCCCCAAACCCAACCTTGGATAAGACCTAGCGACACATTGCTCTTAATCAATCTCCCCAAGCCTTCAGCCAAAAGAATGAATAAATAGGGAGTGAGAGGAACCTCCTGCAACAATATAATGAAAAATGCACAAAATAACAGAAATAAATATGAATAGCAGAAACACATAAGGAATTTATTGATCGTAGGCCACTTCGAGGGGGCAACGTCCTTTAAACAAGATCAATATAATAAATTCGTGGATGCCTTCATTGGCCTCAACACGTACTTATATACTAAGTCTAATCTAAACAACTATTACTTCCCATGAATGTGGGATAATACAATATACTCACGAGATGACTTACAAAGCATATGCGTCTAATATAATATACTAACAAAGTAAAGAGAGGGGCTAAACATGGGTTCCTAACATCCCCTCCCTCTTAGAAAAGCTTTGTGCTCAAAGCGTAAGATGTGGAAATTGTTGCTAAATCTGAAGGAGTGGTTCCCATGTAGCAATCTCTGGGTGCATTCCATGCCACTGAATTAATACCTCTATGATGGATCGAGAGTGAAGATGACAAGTGTGCTTGTTGAGGATTACCTCCATCTCTAGAGGAATGGATCCTTCATTTTCCAGTTGTGGTAAAATAATTTGTGCTCTGTTGTTGGCCCCAAGAAATGTCTTTAGACAAGAGACATGAAATACTAGATGAATGCGGGAAGAAGGAGCCAACTTATGATGCCCAATCTGATCCTGGGTGCGGAGAACTATGTCGACTACCTGAACTCGTGAACTGCTGGGGAATTATGGAAGGAGCGCTGGCAGTGTCTAACCATAGATTGCTTCATAATGAGTCATGTTAGATGCAGTATGGTAGGAGGTATTGTACCACCATTCAGTGAGAGGGGGCCACTTTGCTCATTGATGTTGTTGTTCTGAGGTGAAGCAATGAAGATAAGTTTCCAAACATTTGTTGATAATTTCAATCTGACCATCTGTTTGTGGGTGATACGCAGAACTCATCTTCAATTTGGTGCCAGTGTGGTGAGATAGTTTTGTCCAAAAATAACTGATGACAGTTGCATCATGATCTGAGATAATGGAAGAAGGTATGCCATGAAGACGGAAGATCTGGTCCATGAAAATTCGTGCGACTGAGGAGGTAGTATAGGGATGGATGAGGGCATAAAAATGACTATATTTTGAGAGGTGATCACCCACAACCAAGATCACTATCTTCCCTCCAGATTTAGGGAGCCCCTCAATGAAATCCATAGAAATATCTATCCAAATCCTTGTAGGGATGGGCAAGGGTTCGAGCAATCCAAGGAGTGTCATTTCACCCTTGTTGCATTGGTAGGTATCACATGTAGCCACCATTTGTTGAATTGCCCTCTTCATTGCCTTCCAAAAGAAGTGACACCGTGCCCGCTCATAATTTTGGAGGAACCCAGAGAGCCCCACCGATGGAGAATCTGCCACAATATTGTCCTTACTCTTCTTGTAAGTGATCTCATAGTCATAACCCATGAGTTTGTTGATCCATTTCTATTGTGCTAGGGAGGAGACCCATTGTTCCAATAAATTTTCAAACTTTGGTGAGCAACCCTGATGCAAAAATGATTCCCTAGTAGGTATGGCTGCCACTTTTGTACTGCATGCAAAATAGCCATCGTTCGTTGTAGATCCGAAGGAGTAGTGGAGACCACGGATGGTTGCATCTGAATGGAATGAAGGTGAGTGATGACACCATGTGAATTCTTCTTAAGAAGATTTTCCATGCGATGTGAACTTATGATGCTGAGAGACCCCGGTTGTAAGCCCTTCAATGTGTGTTTGTGCCCATTGTTTGAAAACTGCATCCAAAGTTTAGCAAAATCCCATAAGATGGGTCCAAGTATGCATAACCATTGGGTGCCCAAAACCACATCACATCCGCCTAAGGGCAAGGCAAACATGTCAGAGCGCAGGTTATAATCTCCAATAGAGATACGCATATTGCGAGACTTCCCTTTGCAAGGTAATGTGCCCCCATTGGCAATCATGACTTCAAAGTTGGAGCAATGATGAACAAAACAATCAGCCTGTTGGGCTATTCGAGGGTCAACGAAGTTATGAGTGCTACCAAAATCAATGAGTATTGTAAGAGAGAGCTTCTTGAAGTAACCCTTGATCCGCATGGTTTATGGGGTGGTGACTCCTGCTATGGCATGGAGAGAGATCTCTGGGTGGTCTTCCTGAGAAGTAGGGTCAACAAGTGACTGCTAAGTTTCAACCTGATTAGCTACTATATCCTGAGCATTTGCATAAACTTCAGTTTCAGGCGGAGAATCCACATCCAAGAGATAGAGCTTTTGCTCAACACATCTATGTCCCCCAAGTGAATTTCTGATCACAATTATAACAAAGCCCTTTTTCTCTATGTGCTCGCATCTCTGTATCAGTCAAATCCTTGATAGGAGTTGTTCTAAGAGCTGGCATTATTTGAGGGCCTTGGGAATCCATATTTCTGAATGGAACAAAATTGGATTTGGAGCGTTGTTGAGCTGTGATCTTGTCCTCTGCCAACTTAGCCAACCCTAAGGCTTCCATCATTGTGCTTGGACAAAACATTTTAACCTCCGAGCGAATTGTATCATTCAGACCACTGACAAAACAACTCCTGAAGAATTCATCAGACAATCCCTCTGTGTGATTGGCTAGTTTTTCAAATTCTATCTGATATTCTCTCACAGTGCCTGTTTGGCACAGTTTCATGAGTGCTCCTGTGAAGTCATCAAAAGCACTAGGGCCAAAACGTTGCAAAATGAGTTTGCAAAAATCTGTCCATTTTGGCTCGTCATGAGCCTTGATTGACCAACGGAACCATTGAAGGGCTTCATGTTCCAAATGAAAGGATGCAAGTGGTACTTTGTTGACATCAAAAGTATTATACAGATTAAAATATTGTTCTGCTCGGTATATCCATCCAGTCGGATCATCACATTGAAGTGAGGAAAATCAAGCTTCAGCCCACGAAAATTGTTGGAAGAAGAAAACCCTATATCTGTAGAAGACTCTGGCTGCCGTCTATTGTTCATGGTTGAAAGCTGAAGATTAAGGCCGAGGATTTTTTCATCCAGATCTTGGAGTTTGGTCTTGAGAGCTGCAAGTTCATCCTCCATGTTTTTTTCTCCTGTGCGAGTGACAATCATAACCAGGACCTTTTTTTTGGGGGAAAGGGTAGAAAAATAAAAACAAAAACTTTTTTAGTAAAGGAAAATTTGGATTTGGGAAAAACTTTGATGGATAATTAGGCTTGGACTAGGTTTTGGACACTTTCTGAGGGAAAGGGGAGAAGAAAATGGGGATTTCAGAAGCGGGGTGAAAGAATGGGAAAATTTGTCCAAGAGGGACAAAGGAGCAGAAATATGAAATGAACATTGTGGCAAGATTTGAAGGCTATTGGGTGAGAATTGAAGAAGTTATGGCAAACCCTAAAAATAGACAAATATATGATTTATGGCTTCGATAAGTGGAATTTGGGATAGGGTCCTCAAGGAAGGAAATATGTAGAATGGAATTTTAGGGGTTCCAGCGGAGTTTGAGAGGAAATAGAGCTAAAGGAAGGAAGATATGGTGAAAAAATAGTTTTTTTTTCTTGGAAACTATCTGCCAACTGCTTTGGATGGATTCAATTTGTGATTTGCCAGCTGTCAATAGATATGGGCCCCAGGTATGTTCGGCTTCCTAAAGGTTCAGGGGATTCACTCAGCTACCAATGTTGTCTAATGACTTGCATATTGGGGCAGTACCCCTCACTCCATGACTCAGGTAAAATTGATAACCGCTTTGCCACAAACGATAGCTCTTGGTTTACCTCGTGGATGGGAACTAGTCAATCAGGTAGGGCTGTTGTCCTTTTCACTGGCAGGTCCTCTCAATCAGGTAGGGCCGTTACCCTTTTCGTTGGCAGGTCCTCTCAATGGGCCAGTTACTTCAGGGTTCCTGTGGTACTCATAATGAGTTTTAGGGCTATGCCCAGGCACTTCCCATAGTTAAGCAGACATGGATTATTCCCCGATCCGAACTTGCAATGGAAATGAACAATATAGATGCGAAAAAAAAAGAACTAATGCAATAATCACAACGCTTGGAGGCCACTACAGGAAAAAACATTTGGCTGAAACTCAACCTAGTGAGCCTAAGAAAGCACTGTGATACCAGATGAGAGGAACCTCCTGCAACAATATAATGAAAAATGCACAAAATAATAGAAATAGATATGAATAACAGAAACAAAGAAGAAATTTATTGATCGCAGGCTACTTCGAGGGGGCAACCTCCTTTGAGCAAGCTCAATACAATAAATTCGTGAATGCCTTCATTGGCCTCAACACGTACTTATATACTAAGTCTAATCTAAACAACTATTACTTCCCATGAATGTGGGATAATACAATATACTCACGAGATGACTTACAAAGCATATGTGTCCAATATAATATACTAACAAAGTAAAGAGAAGGGCTAAACACGGGTTCCTAACAGGGAGAAAGAGGATCCCCTTGGCAAAGTCCTTTGGAAGCACCAAATAAGGAGGATGGTTCACCATTTATCAAAACTGAAAAAGAAGTGGTCGTGACACAACTCATAACCCACATAACCCACTCCTCAACAAAACCAAAAGCAATAAGAACTTTGTGCAAGAAGGACCACTTAACTCTATAATAAGCCTTTGCCATATCCAGCTTGATGAACATTGCTTTTTCTTTAGAAGTCGCGATGGAGTGAATAGTTTCAGTGGCAATGACCACCCCATCCAAGGTTTGTCTATCAACCACAAAGCCTCCCTGTTCCTTAGAAACAAGCTTGTTGAGCCACTTCTTCAACCTCTCAGCAATCAACTTGGAAAGAATTTTATATACCGCACTGCAAAGAGAAATAGGCTGAAAGAGACTTAGTCGATCCGCTCTATCCCTCTTAGGGATGAGAGCAAGAAAGGTAGAATTCATAGCCCTTAACATCTGCTTGTTCCTCTAAGATTATCGAACCACCTCTAATAAGTCTAGATTTATAATGTCCCAAAACTCCTCAAAGAATTCGATCGAAAATCCATCAAGACCAAGAGCTTTCTCTTTCTTCATCTGGAAGATAGTAGCCTCCAATTGCTCCATGGAAATGCAACCCAAGAGACCTTGTTCATTCATTTTCATAGTAACCAAAGAAGGGATATAGGACAAAACAAGATTTTCTTCTGCCATCACATCTCGAGACTCCTCCCTAAACAAGGAGGAAAAGTATTGCAAAGCTTCTCTAGAAATATCCCTCAAAGAGGTTAGATGTTTGCCCCTATCGTTCACAAGAAAAGGAATTGAATTACCATGTCTCCTGGCTTCACAAAGTTGAAGAAGGCAGTGTTTTTGTCCCCCTCCTGTAACCAATCAACCCGAGCCTTTTGTTTCCAATAAATCTCTTCATGCAACTCACACTCCTCCAGAGCCTTCAAAGCCATCGCCTCCTCCTTGAGAGAATCCTCAGTAAGGCCAAACTCCCGAATCTCTCGAGTGATAGCATCCAAATTAGCCTGAGCTGCAACCTTAGCATGGAAGATGTTACCGAAACACTGCCTATTTCACCTTTTGAGCTAGTACTTCACATACTGCAGCTGTTTGGCAAAAGAATACATAGCAGTGCTAAAATCAGGTCTCCCCAAACTCCACCAATCAGCAACATGATCCTACAAAGAGGGATCCCGCAACCACATAAGCTAAAACTTGAAAGAGGGAGATCGAGAAGCATGAGTCGAAGAAGCAGAAAATTTAATAGGCTAGTGATCCGAGCCCCTCCAGTCAAGAATTTCAGAACAAGTAGACCAAGATCCACCAATCCAAAAACAAGAGACCATGAACTTGTCAAGCCTCTCCATGATACAATCCTTCCCCAGTCTCCTATTGTTCCAAGTAAACTAGCCATTACTAGGTTTAATGTCAACAAGATTTAGGGCAAGAATATTATCACGAAGATGAAAAGAAGGCTCCAACCTCAAAATTCCACCCCTCTTTTCATCCAAATCAGTAATGGCATTGAAATCACCTATAATAATCCAAGGATAAAGAGGAACAAGGCTCCAAATAAACCGGATGTGATACCACAAGTGTTGCTTACCAGGCAAATCAGTAGGAGCATAGATGATGGAAAGAAGAACCGTTTCTCTAATTTCCAAGCTTGAAGCAACCGTAGAAATAGAAGACTTCCAAGATATCCACCAAAGAAGGTGAATCTTTAGTGGATTCCATAAATAGGCCACACCCCCAACATTACCCTGGGCACCAATGCATTAGCATTGACCCTGCCCCCAAAGTTTAGGCACCAAACCACACATATTCTCAACAGACAACTTAGTTTCCTGTATGAAAAGCACATTAGGAGAATGAATTCTCACCAAATCACGAACAACTTTTTGTCGAGGGCCACTGCTCAAGCCCCTTACATTCCATGAGAGGATAATCATTTCTGAGGGTTGGCAAAATGAGAGTCTAGAGTCTTAACAAATCTTGACTCCACAAATGTCTCCCCCATCATCTTGATTTTCTCTAAGTCCTTTCTCCCAACCTTGGAAGCCTTCTCAACAACCCCTTTTTAAGAGTTTTTTGGTGAACCCCCAAAGAAGAAGAAGCCTTGTTTCCTTTTTCTGAATCGGATCCCAACTTCACCAATGGACAAGAGATCTCTCCCCCACTCTTCTCGATAGCAACAAGGACCTCAGGCACCCTTGAATCCCCCAAACTAAGGTCAGTGTCCATTTGCAAAGCACCATCAACTTGTGTAATCTGAAGATTGTAAAAAATATTGCCTTCCTGGACCGTCTCCAAGACACCTTGATCTAGAGCCATCAAACTCAGATTCACCTCCTGTTGACTAAGGTCATCCAACACATCAAATCTATTAAAAGTGCCCCCTTCCTTTTGCTCCTTAAAAGTCCTCTTCTGTCCTCAATTCCTGTTACGAGCCTTAACAAGAGTGAATCCCTCTATACCTACAACATCACCAAAAATGGGAGCCTTGCCTCTGTCAACCTTAGGAGGGTTGCAAGGATGCTAAGACTTAGAAGACTTGGTCCTGGGACATCTTTGCTGCAAATGTCCATATTCATGACACAGATGGCAGCGGAACGACAGAGTCTCGTAATTAAGTTGTTGCATCCAAGAAGACGTCCACACATGAATTTCCAAAGAATCTGGAAGAGGGTTACTTAAATCAAGCTCAACACAAGTGCGAGCAAAAGTCATTACCTTTCTATCCTATGTTTGCTGAGAAGGACCCACTGGTTTCCCCAGAAGCAAAGCCACCATTTGCAAGATGTCATTGCGCCAATACTCAATTAGAAATAGAGTAAGACACACCCACACCAGAACACGATTTGGGAGCTCCTCCAAAGGATTAAAACTAGTGTGCCAAGGTTTAATGAAAAAACCAATCTCGTTGTGAAAATAGGGCCCTCCTTTGAAAACCCTATTGCGATCAGCCTTGCAATTGAAGACAACCATAAAGTAACTATTTGCCAATAACATCACTTCCATTTCACCCTCTGGAGACCAAGTCCGTTGTGTCCACGACTCCAAAAAAGGAAGCAAGACACACATTCCCTTAAATTTGCAAATGAAGGCATGATTTGAGAAGTACTCAACATCCTTAACAATTGATTCTGGTTGAATCACTAGAACTGGCCTCTCCTTGCTCCTTTCTAGGCAACCATTAATTTTCGGGATTCGAGGGCCTCCAGATGGAGCATACCCTCCCACTCCCAAGTCATTAAACAACAAATTATTCTCAGCACCCCTCTTTGAGAGAGGAAGCGACTTCGCTCCAAAAGCAACACAAAAATCTAGTGAGGGTTTAATGCCTGATGCTTCCCCTGACTCCATTGCTGAAGAAAGAAAAGAGACAACACAAAAAAGACCCTTATATCTCCATGCACCCTTATCCAGACACCAACCAAGCACCAAGATAAAAAACCACAAAAAAAAACTAGCCCCAATCTCACAGATAAACCCCACCAAACCAAAATTGCACCCCCAAACGTGTTTAAAAACCCCCCCGAAGGTTCTGCAAAAACCCCTGACCCCTTTTTTGCTTATTTTTAAGTAGTCATCTTAAATTTTTTTTTTTTTAATTATGTATTTTTTAAACTAAAATTTTCAGAAATCATTGCTATTAACACTGCCACATCATTTATAGGCACCAAATTTTTAGCGAGAAGGAATAATTGAAGATAAATGTAAAAAAGGAGGGAATGAAATGTATGGAGCCATGTGGCATTTTTCTCATTATGCTGCTTATTTTTAGCCTCCTTTTTTTCACAATATATTTTCAATTCCTACGCAAATTCTAAATTATCCTTTCACATAATTCAAAATTTGCATGGGACCACCCTACTCTTGGGATAAGTCATTAATATTGTAAAGTTAATTCTAAGTCATTATTATTAATTTTTTTTGATAATTTAATTTTTTTTCTTCTATTAATTAAAACCTGAATTTTGGCCTAGGAACCATCCAAAAAACCAGAGGCAAGCTCTGTATCAAAGTGTCATATTTGTGTTACCAGAAATGTCTTATGTCCCACATCATCTATAAACAGACCATACTAACATGCTACCACCCATCCCCCAGCCCGCAGAAATACACCATGACCATTATACCCCTACACTAACAAAGTTTCTAACAATATCATTTTCTAAGAAATAAAAAACATCTACTTGCAGTGGAAGGGGCAAATTACGCAGGCCCCTTCCTTGCTCCTTTATCAACACAATCTTTTTTAGACACAGTACCTACCACCTCTACCTCCGGTGACACTTCACTAGACATCTCTTCGCCATTGCAACAACACCTAGAGGCCTTGAACATAGACGCCGAAAGTGGCACCTTCAACCCCTTAGCCAATTCTTCAATCGCGTTCTGCAGACTAGCTTGCTGGCACTTAATTCCATGCAAATGGTCATGATGACAATCATGAAAAAGGTCCATCTAGTTATCCACTTCCAGCAAATCATCATGGAGGAAAGAGCTCGCTGCCGTCACCATGATAGAAGCACAGGTCAACTGAGCCCCATCAAAGGCATTCCAGCAACCCCTGGTGTATCTTGGGTCCAACATGAATGCAACCATGACCTCCCTCAACTTGGTTTCCAGAAGCCCATCGATGTCCTTCACAACACCCAACATCTTTACCATCCATCAATGTAAGCAAGGATTCTCAATTTCCTCCTCTACGAACTACATGAAATCCTCCACCGCTTCTTTCCTCGACACCCTCCTCTTTCTCTTCCTCACTCATGACACCCCAACCTCTCTCTTAACCTCCTCCGTGAACAACATTCTCCCTCCTATGTGTCTCTTCCCTGCCGGAGCTACCATGGATCGCAACTACCTAGGCCCACCTCAAAAAACTCGTCACCGTGCTCAGAGTCGAAGACAAAATGAAACTGAATTGAAGACACCTCAAACATTTCCAATAAAGACCTTAATTCATCATAATACCATCTGCCTTAAGCAATCATATCACATTAATATCACCTCCCTTGAAGTCATTGGCCAACCAAACCATCATGAATTCGTCCTCCCTCCTTCCTACCTAGATCCGACCTGGCCACCACGTTGGTCCTTCTGACAAACTAACACCACACCTCCTACCACCCCTCTAAGTCTACCACCTCTGAGTCTAACCCATTATCGGGAGATTTGATAATTTAATGTTATATAGTTGATAGTGATAAAAATAGTTGATAATTTAATGTTATATCATATATGTCAAATCAATACAAAATTAAAAAATCCTCATAAGCATCTTTGATTATTGAAGAGCTCAAAATTACAACCTTGTTCAAGAGGGGTGAGCTGTAGGTCGGTGAGGATTTCCTTCCTCTACAGTACCTAACCACTGGGTTAGTGCAGAAAACCGTTCGAGACAACTGCAGATCTCTGAGAATTTGAAGGTTTGAAGGAAGACAAACATGTCCATGCTGGATTTATTACTGGGCAAGAACTTCCCAGGGGCCAAATGGTCAGATTTCCTTCTCGTTTCTGTTAAATTAGTAATAGATTATTGTAGCGCAATTATGCGTGAGAAAGTAACAAATTATTCACAGATTCGCAGCCTTCTCCTGTTCTCTCTGAATTATTATAATTTAATCAGGGCTACAACATAGTAACAATATGGATCTTTTATTCTGATTACAGAGAAATTTAATAATTGCTTGAAAACATGCCCCCCAAAATTAGCCCCTTTTTAGACGAAGAATAAGTTTGTATTAGATGCCTCGACCATGCTTATCGACGGGGTCAAATTTACATAGGGCTTGCACCTGGTATAATCTCTTTAAGTATGCCACAGTCACACCCAGAATTGGATGCGGTAATTTGTTCAGTTTTAAACATTGTCGTTTGACGATTTGATTTTGAGTCTTTGCTATGGATGCCCGTTCGATGCAGTGATTTCCCAATGTTAAATTTTATCTTTCCCGGATTCAAACTTGAGTATTTGCCATTAATGCCCATTGGAAGGAGTAGTTTTCTCAATTTGAAACTTGTCTTTGAGGGATTTGAACTTGGGTTTCTTCTATGAATTCCCATTGAGCTCATCCAAGTGTGCTTTTGTTCTTCTTTTAGTGCTCTATCACAGCCTTACATTTGGTCTATGGAAAGTTTTCTTTTGTTTCGGTCAGTATTTGATGAGTGTTGCAATCAGGCACGCTGCACCCGTAAGTCATCTGGCATTGTTAACTTTCTTCATAAAATTTAGAAAACTTATGGCCTTTGTGCACTGCCTGTTAGGGCAAACTATTAATATGAAGTATACTTGGCAAGATAATATAGGTCTAGATAAGTATAGAGTAGGGTTGGGATAGGGAGAATTGGCAATGCAGGCACTATGTGGTATAAATGTTTCAGACAATTTAAATTAATTGAAGGGATTCAAGACTTTTTTGAGATTTTTCCATTCCTAATGGCGAAATTATTGTGGCCTTTTGAATACAAAGAAATATGGGCCCTAGTGTGTGGTATCAGATATGCTCAGCGTACGATTGCAATGCTGTATGCTAGTAAGGATTCAACACGTGTCATCATCATTTCATTGCTATGCCTTACCATTATATCATTGTTCACCGGGGGATAAGTCAAACTAAGTAAAATCTGTGTTTCTTTCCTTTCTTAAAGTTTCTGATAGCCTACTGCAGGGATTTCACTGTTTTTCTCTAATTTAATCTGCGAAGAAGTGTTGAAGATGATAAATTGTTGATATAATGTTCACACGGAATGGCACTTACCCCGATTGCGAATGAAATGGCACCTACCCAAATTTTCTTTTACATATTTTTTTTCCCAAATCAAGTTGCAAACATCTTCTGTAAATATCTGTGAGAAGCATGCAGATTATCATCAAACATAAGGATTTGGTGGAGGTGTAATGGGCACCCTAGTTTTTTTTTTCTCAAAGTTCCACACAAAGAGGAAGATGCAATGGTCAAGTTCTTCCATACTCTTCTGATCACCCAGATCCCTATGTGGGCAAGGTGAGAGCATACAAGTGCGTCCGAGTTAGCATTTCAAACCAACATGCAATAATAACAACTTCCTTTTATTCAGTGGGCATCCGCTTACGCAACAGGCATCCACTTAATCGTGGGAATCACCACTTATTCAGTGGGAGAAAACTGAAAGTAAAGTTAGTCACATCCACTTATTTAGCGGGAAGCCATTAACTATTAAACCACTTATTCAGTGGGGTGAGAAATGAACAGAAAACAACTACTCCATTGGCGGTAATACCATCCAGGGTTACATTCATAAATATTGGAAGTTGAGCAACTAATAACAGTAACACAAAGGGTTAAGGCACACTGCACTAATTATAATAACTCTGGTTCTTACCAGTTATCTCTGTTGTAGCAACAAAATCAGAATATGAGAGTGAAGAAGTCACCCTAGACAACACCCAGAAGCATACTCATGAAGCTCTGTTGCTGGATATGGATGTAATGACTCTCAAACATTGATACTACACCTTTGAAAACATTCTAACAGCAGAAAGCACAGTTCTGATACAGAAATCAGAAATCTGGAAATGCACAGAAAATCCTGAAAATACCCCCATAACTCCATGCATACTGCAAAATCCACACCAAAATCACAACAAACAGATATTACTGTTCTGGACGCCTCCCAACAGCAACATAGGGCAAGGAAATATGAGGCGTTTGGGCTCTTGGGATCTCACGCCCCCATTTGCATGTGTATGACCTGCACTAAGGTACGAGCAGCATGATTCCTTCCTCCCTAAACATTATCACTTCAAAACTCTTCCACAATGTTATTAATGATGCTGCGCCTAGAAGACAATGCAAAAGGTTCAGAAATCACAACAATTTTACTCCATCAAACCTCATGCCTGGCATGTACGGCTTCCAGAGAGGTACGACTGCAAGGTAATTTGTACGGCTGGGACTTGGCATTGTTCATTTACTTATAATCTGCAGAAATTCTCAAACCATCACACCAAAATTGATAGCACCAAAATTAAACTCAGAATACCTCAAAATCTACAAACTCCATGATTGCGCACAGGGGATCTCTGAAATGAAATCACTCCCAACCAGCTAGGGTAGATATTTCACTACCGAAACCAGCAAATCAGAGAGGTTAAACAACCCCAGAAGAACCAAGCTCAGCAGCTCACATTCACAGAAGAAACCATTCTCATATCAAAAAATGCTTAAACTCCCATGAGCGTTCAAAACTCCATTTTATAACTTCCCGTGCATGCCAAGGATAAATAAAATATATTATTGCATTATGGCTTCATGGGTATTTATTTCCCACTAAAGTGGGGCGCTCACTTTAAAGAATAATATAATCTTTTTCACCAAGAGCTCACCAAGCTAGAAAAGAACACTTTTAAAATAATTAAAGTTGTCAACTTTAAAATATAAAGTTAAAACCAAGGACAACTTAATTTCAATTATTTTAAAAGTCATTTCCCTTAAAATGACCTAGTTAGCCTTAGGGTAATTCACGGAAACAAGGCTAACTATTATTAAGTTAATTACCGACGGAAAGGGGACATTACAGGGGGTGTTCCATAGAATTGACTCAACAACTCATGAACAAAGCTGCAAGCAACTGTTCAAAAATATATTATTTTAACTCAATTTAAACAGGGGCGATGAATGGCCCTTATCTAATATATGGGTATGCACAAGGATGTCTTTCATTTTCTTTTGAATGTGTTGTAGCCATAATATAACTTGCAATGGTGAACCGTGATATCATTTGCTCATTTGCAATTAAAACAAATAGGCTGAAATCCTTTCTGCCAGTATCTTTTTGTGGCTTCTTAGTGCAGAATGATTGCAGTTCAAATTAATATAGAATTTATTATCTTATAAAAAGTTAAATAAATTCAGAATGGCATATTACAACCATTTGTAAGAGAAATCAAAATATACATTTTCAAATACTTCTGTATGCAGACGTTTGTTATCCATTGAAGTCTAAAGATGATAAGTCTAGGGGCATGTAAAGCTTCCATTTAAAAATCAACTATCATAGAAATGATATGTAATGCTGCAGCCATCCATAGGTGTTAATAATTGCTTGTTTCTCACTTTAAAAATTAAAAACACATAAAAGAAAGACATCAGTATTGTATTCTTATGCAATGCAACCCTACTCAACTAACTAAGATAGCTGGCTTTAAGCTTTGCATTGTGATTTGATAGCTGCACCATTAAGAAATTATGACATATGGCAAAATACCTGCAGAGATACATGTATTGTTATAATCAGGAGATTCAGGACCATAAAATTCAAATTGTCATAATTACATTACCATGAGAGTAACCTGCTTGTGGCTCTGCACATTATGTCATAGTTCCAGAAATGTTTCTAGACCATCTTTAGAACCTTTATGCCAACTTGCCAAGTCACTTGGTTTCTTCTGTTGTTTCCTCAAAGTTCAAACTTTTCCATTACCCATGCAACTCGTAATGTCCCCCTTTTTGGGGTCTCTAGCAGTGCAGTTTGACCTTTTGGGTCTGTGTCATCTTGTTCAGAGGGGTAACTTGATTTACCAGTGAGCTTTGCTGGTTTAGAGGAGTTATATGATGCTCTCAGAAGTTGTTTCCGGCTTTCGGTTTGGGCTCCAAGATTCTTGGAGAGGGCGTCTATTTATAGAAAGTCGCCCAGTTGGCTCCGTTCATCATTATTTTTCATCAGGATCACTCCAGTGCAGTCAAATTTCGATTCTGATGCATTCCAACAGTTTCCACAAAATGAGTATATTAATGGCTTTATTTAATTATTTTACGAAGGTTGCTAGAATATTATTTGAAATATTTTAAGAGCACCTTAATGTTATATAGCTCATTGGAACTGAGATGAAATGTTTTAAATTATGGATGCATTAAACAGGGACCTTGTGTGTCAAATTATCATTATTTTATTTAAAAGATCATTTCGAAGCTAAAATGGAGTTTAATTAAAAAAGTGGCTATAACATGATGTTATAAAAGTGACTTAACTTTATGATGTTATAAGTCATAACTTAAAGTTGTGTGCTAGGATATGGCCCCCCTTCATGAGGACTCATGGGTTTTAAATAAATAAAACAAAATAAATAAAAGAATTCCCTCATAGGTGTTGGAAGTCGAGAAATAAAAGGAGGAACTGAGATTTCATTTGCATCTATTGACTTTGCAAAAAGAAAGAGACTTTGTTGTGAAGCTTGAAGCTTGGCTTTCTGGCTGATCTAGGGTTCTGTTGAGACGAAAACCTCTGTAGAATCACTCGCTTCGTGTTTGGAAGACAACATCAGGCGGGTTGTGGGAAGTTTCATCAAGGGCTTCACATTGAGCTTAGTTTGATATATTTTTCTGAAGATTTGGGGAAGTTGCTTATATTCTTATGCAGATTTATGAACAGCTGAGAACACAAATGTTCATGCAGATTTGAGCAGTTTTGAGGTGGTTATTTGGGACGGCTAGGGTTTGTTCATGTTGGAGCAGAATTTTACTAAGCTGGCCGCTAGGGTTTGAGACCCATTTTGGAGGTGTTTTGCAGATTTTGGGGTTTTAAAGATTTTTTATGCATTTTTCAACTTGGGCGACCTGATCTAGGGACTTTTTGGCATCATTTGAAGGTCGTTTCAGAATTTTTGGAGCTGTCTCTGATTTTATACGAATTTTCCTCTATTTTGGGCTACTAGGGTTTTGAGGAAATTGCAGAATTAAGTTTCAGATTTCAGTAGTTTAATTTCAGATTGCTGGAGCTAGGGTTTGGAGACTTCAACTGGCATCTTTTGGTCTTATTTCAGCCTAGGGTTTCTAGGGTTTCATATTTGCCCTAGCCGATTTGCATTGGAGAAGGTTTGGACATTGTTTAGGGCATCAATTTGAGCTTCATTTCCAGATTTGCTTTGGAGGAGTTGCTGGTCTGAAAATATTCAGAAAATCAGTCCACTTTCCAGTCATTGTCTTCTTCATATCATTGCTCTTATTGTCCAATATGACTTCTTTGTAATTGGGTATGTTTGCATTGTCAATAAACTCTCTTTGATATGGAAATCAGACTTGAATAGCTTGCTGTTGTACTCAGATCAGAACTTTATTAAGTCTGATATACTTTGTTTTCAAGGAGAAATAAGAAGTAATTAGGGTTCCTTTTTATTGTGTTGCTTTATATAAATGTATGTTATCATTTTATGTCATTGCCCATCAAAACATAAGGCATACATCACAAATAGATATCCAAAAGCATCGGTATACTAAAAACAATCAGCAGTGAGAAACGGAAAAAAATATTGGCATAAAAACTCTACCGGGATGGTGTACAGTACACAACTGCTTATGCCTTTGAAAATCTATGTCCATAGTCAGAAACCAAACATTTATCAATGCTTAGATACATGTATTAGACCCATCATGTACAATTCTATTTGGATGCATATATGTACATGCATAAATACATGTGCACACATTTATGCCATTCTTGTTAATAATACAATCATACTACCTGTTATAGAGAGTGTCCATACAAAAGGTACACAGCTCCATATACTTACCAATATGGCAGTAGTCAAGTTTGATGTAACCTATTAGTCAACAGAAGCCATTCCTCCCGATGACGTAACCATGTTATTAATCTATTTCACAATCCCATTTCCACAATGCATGACTTAATTGCCATCATTGAACAAGGCCAATAATGGCTCTATGATAAGCATCCCATCCATAATTATGAGTCCATATATTCAACAGGAATCATGGCATGGTGTAGCTGCAAATGGTCATAATGACCAAAAGAAGAGCTGTGGTTCAATTCCCTTTGGGGAGAATTTCAGTGTAAATCGCTTGGGGGGCAGTCCACATGGAAATCCCGCATGGAAATCCCTTCTGGCTAGATATGCACTTTGTGCTCAAAGCTCCTATCCAAAAACATTTAATAATCCAAAAAAATGAGATTCATGGTATGAAAGGAGACTACAATCAACAAAATATTATAGCAGAGTGCCAGAAAACAACTTCCTCCGTTGTATCCTCTTCTTCAGCCCTCGGCTCGGATTTTAACTTTAGTCACTCCCTTTTACTATCCCTTATCCCTTTCGCCTTTGATTCAAATCTTGATCTCTACTCCTTTATTCATTCATCCTTGACAATGCCATAGCCTTCTTTGCTGGAATTTACAGGGCAGCAGTTACAGCCTTATTATTCTGACCCTTAGGGGTTAATTATTGCAACTTTTGCAGCAGCATGCTCAGTGTATGTTTGGCAATGGATCTAAATGTTAATTGAAAAAAATGAAAAATAAAAGATGATAAAATAAGGAAACAGTCAACAAATGCCCTCATTGAAAATTGTATTCTTAATGAAAATTAGGAATCCTGAAATAGAGATATTACCAAGTCTTGTTCAAATGGAGATTTCTGTAAAAACTGGATACAACTGCATATCACAAGCTCCATCCAAAAATATGTCTGCCCTATCCAAAATCAAGTCATATCTAGCACATTGTGCAGGAAGCGTAGTAGGTAAGATTTTGGAGTCTGCAACCAAACTTTATGTAAATCAAAGAATTATGATCCAAAATTAAGTCCAAATCCCAAGAAGATATATGTTGGTAACCAAAAAGCAATTAACATCCACAGAAGGAAAGACTCTGCAAACTTTTTTAAAATAGTGATCCAAACAAATTCAAATCCCAGGATACCCAGGATGAGATCTGATGGTTTCCCATTAATGTTCCGGCCTCTGCCATAGGTTAAGTTTTTAAAAATTACTGGTTGCATTCTCTTAATGATTGCAATGATGCCTGCTTTCTCTACATACACCATTTATCCATTTGCAAATGATTAAATTCAAACCCCACTATTTCCAATTCTAATCGACTCTTTGTCAAAGCTGCTATATTGAGCTGGGAGAAAGTTTAGCTGGGGTTGTGATGGTGTGAACCATAGGTAAAAAATTTGGACTTCGCTAAAACTTGGCAGCCCAAAAATTTAACTTGAACTCGTACTTGGCAAAAAACTTGTCAAAAACTCTAGAAATAAAATAAATTACATAAATACACAAAATTATCTTAAATAATGCATGAAAAGGTGAAATATCCCCAACAGTATATACTAGTTTGTGTTGCTTTCCACTTTTATAACAGTCATCAAACAGTAATTTAATTTTGAAAGAGATACATGGATGAAAGAACAGATTGAAATCACCACCAATGATATTATGAATATGCAGATTTGGAGTTAAGTTATTTCAATAGTAATTTTCAGAATTCAAGGAAATCTGTTTACAAAGCCCTCAGGCTGTAATATATTACCAATCACAATGATCAACATACAAATCAGGTTGCTGTGTCTCTACCAAAATGCTATGATGGCGGTGATTATGACTGGTAATTAGTTGCAGATCTATTTGTGCCTGTGAACAATTGATACTGGCAGCATAGGAGTTCCTGGTTCGAATCTGGCGCCTTCTCCAGTGGTCTGGGCAGAATATGATCTGATGGAAAGAGCTGAGTGAAGAATGGCGCCTCCCCACTCGAAAATGGATTAACTCTACTGGTCGCTCAGTGTGGTCGCGGCACTTTAATTCAGTGCTTGGTACTGTTGCTCTGCTATGGTGCGCTTCAGATAACGCCTTCCTCTTTGGTTCCACACTCCTTGAAATGATATGCCGATTCTCCCTGTTGCACTGGGTAATTCTAGCGCCTATGATTGCCTCTTGAAAGAAGGTCAGTCTACCACGCCAAAGTTTGAGATTAAAGCGATCAGATTTGAAATCAAATGACGACCTCTGATCAGATGCTTGAAACACCAAATATATCCTGTTAATACCGATTGTGACACCTAAATGGTACAACCAAAGACGAGGGGAAGGTTTTCATCTTCACCTCTATGAATCACTGTCAAGGGTTTGTGTCCTTGATAGCTTCAAATCACCAATGCAAAATCCAAAAATCAGATACCTTCAAAATGAAAACAAATCACCTTTTTATACTTGTTTATGATTGATCAAAAGGGCCCAAGGTTGATGCCCAAAATCAAATTTGAATTTATTTTATATTTTTATTAATAATAATAATAATAATATTATTATTATTATTATAATATTATATTATTTTATTATCATTAGTGTTGAAAAACAATATTTTTTAAATTAAAAATATAATTACTTCATGTGAGTGAAGGAGGGGACATGACAGTCCTCCCTTCCCCAAATTGCTTGACCTCAAGCAATTTCAGATTTGGGTAATAAAAAATCTTTGCTACTTCCCATGTCGCATCCTCAAGAGGCAAATTTTTCCATTTCACTAAATATTCTGGAATGATCTTATTTCTAAGTTTCTTCTCCCTCATATCCAAGATCGCTTCGAGCTCCAAAATTAATTTTCCTTCATCATCAAGTGGCGGCAGCTCCGTACAAGGAATGATATGTTGTTCCAGCACCTTCTCGAGGCGAGATATATGAAAAACATTATGAATTCTGCTGTTTGTTGGTAACTCCAGCTCATATGCCACCTCTCTTACCCTCTGTGTGATCTTGTAAGGTCCATAAAATCATGGCTTAAGCTTCTCCGGACCACACTCCCCTTGAGGGTAGATTGCCTATAGGGCTACAACCTTAGAAAAACCAAGTCTCCCACCTCAAAAGTCCTCTCCAAATTGTGGCGATCAATGCACATCTTCTACTGGTTTTGAGCCTGTTGTAAGTTCTCTTTGAGTGCATTCAAAATATCCATACTCTGTGTACCAAATCTTTAGCTCCAAGAACTCTGCTATCCGAAAGAAGCAAATCCACAAATGATAATGCCTCATAGCCATATAGTGCTTTGAAAGGAGTCATACCTATTGACATATAATGAGTGGAATTGTAGCAATACTCCCCAATATGAAGCCACTTAATCCATGTTGTTTGCTGCCCTGTAATATAATTCCTCAAATACCCTTCAAGCCATTCATTCACAACTCTGTTTGCCCAACCGTTTGAGGGCCATAGCTAGTGCTTGGAGTCAACTCTGTACCTGTCAACCAAAAAAGTTTTTGCCAAAACAAACTAATAAACCTGTTGTCTTTGTTACTCACAATATTTCTAGGTAGTCCATGTAATCGAAACACCTCTCTAAAGAACAAATCAGCCACTCGAAGAGCTCTATATTTGGAAGGTATGGCATAAAAATGAGCATACGTAGTGAGTCTATCCACCACCACAAAAATACAATCCTTACCTTGCACTTTCGGAAGACCCGTGATAAAATCCATCGAAATACTCTCCCATTTTCGATTTTGAATGGATAAGGGCTGCAACAAACCAGATGGAAATGTCGGTTCTACCTTTTTTTTTGGCAAGTCAAACACTCTAACATGCTTCAAAACATCCCCCTTGAGGCCTTTTCAAGAAAATTGCTCTCTTACTTGTTTATATGTCTTGTAGTACCTCTGATGACCAGACAATGGAGTGTCATGATATACTCTCAAAATCTTCTCTTTCACCTTTGATCCTAGGACAAGGTACACTCGGTCCTTATAGAGAATGAGGTCCTCAACCACCTTATACCTATCATCTTGCAACTTGCCCTCCAAGATGTCATTAGCAAATGCATCCATGACATACTGTACTAATATAGAAGCTCTCCAATCAACATAAATATCAGTCATAGAACATAAATAAGGCCTCCTAGATAATGCACGACCACCACATTATTCTTTCCCATAACATACTCAATATCAAAATTATAGGCCTACAACGTACTTACCCACTTTTGCTGCCTATCGTTCAAATATTTTTGATTGAGGAAGGACTTCAAACTGTTATGATCCATCTTTACCACAAATCTCTGAACTTAGTTAATGCATGCATGATGGCTAGCATCTCTTTGTCATAAATAGAGAAACTCCTCTCTGACTCCTTGAGCTTCCGACTCTTAAATGCTATAGGGTGCTTGTTTTGCATCAATACTACTACAATCTCCTGAAGCATCACACTCTAAAACAAATGGAATTGAAAATTTTGGAATAGCCAACATAGGACATGAACTCATTACCTCCTTGAGCTTGTCAAAAGCTCTCTATGCCGCCTCACTCCAAGAGAATGCTTCCTTCCTAGTCAAATCCGTCAACGGGGCAGCCAACTGTGAAAATTGTTTGACAAACCTCATATAATAGTTGCAAAGTCCCACAAACCCTCTCAAGTGTGATAAAGTCCTTGGTCGAGGCCAATCCACTATTTCCTTGATCTTCTCCTCATCTACACCAACGCCTTGGGCACTAATCTTATGCCCTAAATACAAAATCTCAGTCACCTCGAACTCACATTTGGATGCCTTGGCGAAAAGTGATTGTTGCTCAAGTATATCCAATACCTCATCTATATGCCTCAAATGATCGTCCCAAATTTTGCTATAGATCAATATGCCATCAAAGAAAACCAATACAAATCTCCTCAACTGCTTTCTAAATACCTGGTCCATGCAATACTGAAACTTGGCTGGAGCATTTGTCAACCCAAATGGCATGACTAAAATCCCATAATGCCCAAAATGACATCTAAAAGCTGTCTTGTGAATATCCTCCTTTCTCATCCTTATCTGGTGGTACTCGGATCACAAATCAATATTAGAGAAATATACTGCACCATGAAGCTCATCTATCAACTCATCGGTCTTGGGAATTGTGTACCGGTTCTTGATTGTATTCATATTGGGTGCCCTATAGTCAATGCACATCCTCATAGTACCATTTCTTCACCAATACTTCAGAGGAAGCAAAAGGGCTAGAGCTCAGTCGTATGTGTCCCATATCCAACAGCTCTTTAATTGCCTTCTTGATCTCTTCCTTGTACCTCCTTTGATGACGATATTGTGTAGTGATGACTAGCTGAGATCCCTCCTCCAACTCAATGACATGCTGAAATCCCCTATTTGGAGGTAGTCCTGGAGGAAAATCACTGAATACCATGCTATGCTTGTCCATAATAGGCCGAATATCTATATGAGTAGTCTTTTCACCAGCGGGTGAAAATCCATCGGTAACCAAACATTGGGCTGCCCAATCTACCTGTCCTCTACAAAATGCTCTCTCCATCCTCTTAGCTGAAACAACCCTTGGAGCTCCATTAGACAAACCCTGAAGAACCACCTCCTTACCCTTAGATTTGAATGTCACCTCCATCGTTTGATAGTTTTGGGTAAACTCACCAAGTGAGTGCAACCACTACACACTCAAAACTACATCTGTCTCACCAATGCCAACCTTATAAAAGTCATCGCAAACTTTGTGCCTCCCCAAGGTGATGTCAAGCTGCTGGATCCTTTGTGTGCATTGGATAGTAAATCCATCGGCCACAATCACATTGAAACACTCGAAGGTATCTGTCTTCAACTTCATCCTAGTCACCAAACCCTCATTAATGAAATTATGGGTAACTCCACTATCAATCAAGATTGTCACCTTATGACCCTACAATACTCCATGAACTCGAAAAGGGTGATACCTAGGTGCTCTTGGAAGAGTGGCAAGTGTGCCTCTCGAAGAACCTCCTTTTGTCTCATGTTCCTCTATATCTTCTACAATCTCAACCTCAGGTTCTTTTGTCTCTAAATCATCATCTGATACTACCTCTATGAAATGCCCCTGCCCCTTGCCCAAACACCTATTCCCAAGCACCCACGGTTCCCTGCATGAGAAACATAGTTTCTTCCTTCGGAGCTCATTCTTGGTCTCATGATTCCTATTGGGTCTTGGGGGTAATGCCTTGGGTGGAGGGAAACTCCTTTGGAAGGGTTTCTTTTGCTACCCTATTGGAGATGGCTTGGGGTTGAACTTGCTTTTAGCCACCAAATCTTCCAAACTCAAAGCTCTCTTGATGGCCTCTTGTAAAGATCCTGGCTCAAATGCTCTCACCAACCTCTTGAGTGAATCACTTAGACATTCCACAAAAAGCACTATGAGTCTCCTCTCCGTCTCATTTGGTACCATCACTGAAAGCCTCTTGAGCTCCACTACATAGTGCTCAATTGCCCCCTCTCATCTCAATTGTGCTAACTCTTTGAAGTATGTCTTTGGATCTTTCTTGTCAAACCTCTCCATCAATCTCTGCCCAAACTCCTCTAAAGTGGTAATGGAACCATGCCCTTGTGTCTCCATGACATGGTACCACCATTCATGAGCTACACCCTTCAAATGTAAAGTAGCGAACTTAATGGCGTCTTCTTCAAACATGGAATTCAATGAGAAATATGTGTCCAACTTTTGCAACCATGCTCTAGCTGAACAACTGTTTGATCCCTCATATGTGGGTATAGTGATCTTTCCCAAACGCTGTTGTATATCTCTACGGGGCTGCTCCTCATACCTTCTCTCCTATGCTCATTTCTTGTTTTCATCTCATATTATTCAATGAAAGAGATGTCATGACGGATGGCTGGGTTTAGGGCATTATATTCAGCATGATACCTGTTGTGACCTAAGCACACATCGCCCCATTGCAAAGGGGGACCCCCTTTTTTTTCGAGCTCCAGTGCTTTTCTTTGGTCTTGGATGATGTCTTTGGTTTATTTCCTGATGAAGTCAGTGGTGTTTTAAGCCTATAGCTTCGTGGTGGAAACCATAATCTCCTGATGCATGTTTGAGATCCTGAAAATGACTAAGTCTAATATCCTGATATCCTGAAAAATCCTAAAATCTAACTAAGTCTGAAATCTGGTGGATCCTCAAAAATCTAGAATCTGCATGTTAAATCCTATAGATCTGAGACCTATCTCAAACATCCTCGAAGTATATTTCAAAAATATTTAAAGTATAGGCTATACTTAAATATATTTTTTAAATATACTTCCACCTAGGGACCTTCACCTTCAAAATTTGCAAGAAAATGGTTAAGGAATTCAGGGCGCATCTTCCCACTTGCAGAGACCCAAATGTGCGCCTAAGGTGGAGACTTAAATGTGTGCCTAGAGGAGAACAAACTTTGAACCACTCCAAACTATGGTGCCTTGATTGAAATTGATGTTGGAAAGCCTTAAACGTTGAAAATTTAACAAAGAAATGACCTTAACGTCTAGGCGTGTGTAGTATCCACTTTTAGCGCCTTGATGTCAAATGAAGTTTAAATCAATGATAAATGAGCGCCTAAGGAAGAATCTTGCTAAAAATTGTTGTTTTCACCCTCATTGTGACTTTAACTTAGAAAATCTTGGAAGAAAGTACCACAATAAGTCTAGGCGCACTTTACCCTTTGTTTAGACCAAAAGGTGCGCCTAAAGTTGGAGTATAGTTACCTCAGAGAGTCAAGGCGCATTTCATCATTTGGAAATCCTCAAACTTGCGCCTTGGAGAGAATGATGTTGGAAGTTGCAAGAAAATGGGTGCTTGGAGGAGTTTGACTTTCCAAACACTCCCAATGGTTTAAAGTCCAACGAATTCATTCACCCTAAGCTAGGCGCCAATTTGCACTTGTAGAACCACCTTTGGGCGCCTAAGTGAAATGTCTTGATTTCATGATCTTTGAAGAAGTTTTAAGACTCCCTTTTGAGCCTTCACAATGGTTTGAACACCTTTAAAATGGAGTTAAGGTAATCAAGGCGCATTTTTCATTTCCCACCATCTTAGATTGGCGCCTCAAATGAAGTCACATTAGAGCAAATTCACTAACTAAATCTAGGCACAAGATCCCTCTTGAACAACTACAAAGTGCGCCTAGCAATGAAAGAAGTTTGAAATCATGAATTCTAGCACCTAAAGGCAAGGAGGTCTCCTGAGAGCTTGAACATGAATTTGAAAGTGTTAAAGTGCCAAGAAACTAGCTAAAATGGTTTAGGCGCAATTTTCAACCTGTTTTACCTTAGATTTGCGCCTAGCTTTGAAGAAAACGTCATCCAACTTAAGGCACTAATTTATACTTGTATAACTCCAAATGAGTGCCTAGTAATCATAGAGTTCAAAGACACCAAAATAACGCTTAATAATGAAGAAATGGCCTATAGGACTTAGGCGCACTTTCATGCAACCACAGAATGCGCCTAGCTATCAACGAAGTTTGGAACACTTAAAAACCAAGAATTAGCCCCAAAAAGAAAGTAGTCACATTTTATCACTAGTAGCAACCTAAAATTGCGCCTAGATGTGAGTATCATTATATCAAGGAAGTTAGGCACATTTTCTTGTCTTTACATACCAATTTTTGCGCCTAGAAGACATGGGGTTTGAAAGCAGAGTGTTGGGAACTTTGAGATTAGGCGCCCTGATGAAAAAGTCCATGGGAAGTCTAAACATGAGTTTTAAAACGATTAAAAGGTCAATAAACAAGCTAATAGGACTTAGGCGCACTTTTACTCCTCTGCACACCTAAATGATCGCCCAAGAGGAAATTGCATAAAAAGACACCATTGAGTGAGCGCCTTGCAAGAAAGAATCATCATAAGTCATCCTCAATTGTTTAAAATCATAAAATGACAAATATAAGGTCATCTAAATTTAGGCGCACTTTAGCCTCCCTGTACACCAAGATGTGCGCCTAGATTGGAGAAGGGTTAATAAGTGTTTAGAAGTGACTTCTTTATGATATAAAGTGATTGATATTGTTTCTTTATGTTGCAGGAGCGTTGATGGAGCTAAGGAGTCATCTGAGAAGCAAGAGCTTGGAGTCACCTTCATGCAAGGAGTGAAGTTAAGAAGTGCTACTGCAAAGGAGACATCATGTAGCTACACCAAAAGGTCACTTCAAGTCTAACATGCAAGTACTCTTTATTAATTACATCTAGAGAAGACATTCATCCATCACTTCAAGTTCTCTCAATCTTCAAGTCTCCGAGAAGTCTCTTACTCCATGAAGCATCATTATCATCTTCACTACCCTCTATCAAGTAGCATCCAAGAAAATCAACTTATATCCTGCAAGAAGAAGTACACAAAGTTAAGCAAATGAGCTACATACATCATACATTCAACTTACAATGAACAAGGCAAGATCAACAAGGACACGTTCCCAAACATACAAGTTCATTCAAGCGATCACATTCGAACACATCACACAGATGATGCAATTTGGGAATATGTTGAGGTGGCACCTACGTGGCATATACATATCATTCACCAATCACAATTCGCCACATTATTCAACAAACAAGGAGCCAAAGAGAACGCTTATGTGGAAGATGCTCTAAAAGATTCCATTTCATCCTTATCTTCTTGGAAAATGTGCCTTCATTGCCTCTCTTATGTACTAAAATTAGCAATTTGTTGTAACAAACTGCCTTGTTGGCACAATCTAGTCCATTGGCTTTGCCAATCGATCCAGGCCATTCATTGTAATTTTGGACTTCTATATAAAGGCCTTGTTGCCTCATTTGTAAAATAGTAGATAGTAGTTAGTAGGCAGTAGAATAGAGAAGTAGAGTAGAAGAGACTCTCGAAATTCTCTGAGAGTACTTGAAGTTGTTGTAAGTGTTTCTCAAGATTAATGCAATGACATTGGAACTTACTTGGTGTTAAGTGTGTGAAATGACATGGTTTCTTGTATATTGATTGAATGAAGAGATGTTTCTAAGTAGATTAGAGCTCATTGATGTAATGTATGTTTGTATTGAATATTTGATCAACTCCTAGGTCATGCTTTTGACATTCATCGTTGGTGAAGTGTTGTGTAAAGCTAATCTGAGCTTCATTATCATTTGTTTAAGTTTGATTGTGGATGCTTGTTTGAGCTGCGCCGTCTAATGGGTGCTTGTCTAAGTTGTAGGGTTCGCCTGCCAGAGGTGCGGGTGCGGGTGTGGTGCGGCTCGGGTGTGGGTGCGGGCAGGGTGCAGTGGAAGGGGGCTAGGTGTGTCTCGGACGCACCCGGGTTCGCTAGGTTCGAACCCAGCCTAAAAAAAGAGAACCCGCATAGCACTCGGAATGCACCCACGCCCCCATTCATTTTAAATTTTTTTTTTTCAACTTAAACATCAATTTTATATTTTTTTAAACATTCTAAAATGCAAATGAAAACCTAAAAAGACATTATAAACACAATTTTGCCATTTTCAACTTATTTTTTTCATTCCAAAACACAAAAACTCTCCATTGTGGCTGAACTCAAAATTTTTTTTGTGGTTGAAGAAAGAAGCTTGAAGATTGAATCCTGAAGGTTGGAAATTCATTGCTCCACCATTCCTACTCATTTCCAACGGTTTAGAGGCTGCCAAGAAGATCAAAGGAAGAGTTTTTGCAAAGAGGTAGGTTTTCTACTCATTTTTTTTTTGCATTTTTGAACAACAAACAAATTCTTTTCAACTTGTTTTTTTTTTTAAACTATTTATATGAATCATGAATGTATCACCATGTTTTTGTTTTTGTTTTGATTCTTGAAAGTTTTGAGTTTTCATTGTTTCCATTTTGTTTACAAAACTTATTGCCACACCCACAGGTGGCAGGAATCACAATGGCAACTAGTTCTAGCTCAGTATCACAATCCAAATTCAAAATCGATCCACACTCACCTCTTTGGAGGCATGTTGAAATGATTAAACAACAACCAGGTGGTGGGGGTTACCTTTGGAAATGCAATGTTTGTGATGTGCAATATAACAGTTCATATAGTTGGGTGAAAGCCCATTTGTGTAACATCCCTGGGATGGGGATCAAAGCTTGCCCAGGAAAGAGTAATAAACCTATACCACAAGAGCAAGTGTTGGCATATATCACGGAGCAAGAAGCAGCAGATGAAGCAGCAGGCCGTAAATCAGTAGCAAACATGTCAAGGAAAAGAGGCAGAAATCAAAGAATGGATCTGTTGTGACGTTTTCACACATCGCCCCATTGTAGATGGGGACCCCCTTTTTTTGGGACCAGTTCCATTTTTTACTTTGATCTTACAGTTTCTTGCCTGAATCCATGAAGTTGAGAAGAAGTTTCCACATGCTTGGCTCACGGGGAATTTGAAGAAGGCTTGAAATGGTGAAGAAAAGAGTGATTATCCCGAGGATGATGAAACCCTAATTATCATTCCTTGATCAAATCTGGCCAATCCATGGCAGAAGTCTATCATTCCATAGGAAATGTCCAAGTCCTTCACCCTCAGCATAAGGCTCCGTGATGAATAAGGAATCCTGTTCCAAGACTTCAGTCCGGAAGTTCCTGTTCCAAGACTCCAGTCCAGAAGTCCCTGTCCAAGTCCCAGTTCCAGGGTCTCTGTCCAAAAGTTCCTGTCTGGGAATCCTGTCCCGAAGTTCCTATCCAGGAATCCTATTCCAAAGTTCCTGTCTGGATTCTTGTCCCGAAGTTCCAATCCAGGGTCCTGAATTCAACAAGGCTTGTCATTTCCATGTCAAAATCCATCTTTCCACCTTAGAACCCTCTCCATTCCCGGCATGGAACTCAATTCTAATCTTGTTCCAAGACTCCATGTCCCACTCAGGAAGTCATTCCTGGACTCCAGTCCAGGAATCCAGCCTCGAGGTCCAGTCTGGAGTCCTGTCCAGAAATGCATATCGGGGAGTCTTGAATCAAGGAATTCCTGCCCGGAATCTTGTTCTAAGGTTTTATCCATATTCTTATCCCAACTAGACCCGAAATTCAACAAGAACTGTCACTCCTTGGAATGATCATCCTTCAGTCATGGAACTCAGTTCCTGGCCCGACAGCCCCAGTCCAGAAGTTCAATCCAGGGGATATCCTTCTAATCCCAGTCCGGCAATCAACCTCATTTCTTAACTCGGAAGATTCTCAAATCAACAGGGTTTTCAAATTCCTAGGGTAAATTTCAAAGCAACAAATAGTGTTTAAGGTACCTTCCCAGAAGGCTGGAAATGCAATAGGAACTTTCCTGGTCGCATATTCCAGTACCTGCTGGAAAATGCTCCCAGGGAGGAAATTTATCCCTGGTCGCATAATCCAGCAGGTACTGGATTATGCGCCCAGGACAAATTACTGGATTTTGCGCCCTAGGACTGGAAGTGTCCAGTTCTGCCTTCAGCCCTGTCCAATCAGTGTAGTTGACTTGAAAATCATACTCTGACTCCTCTGTGGATGCTTGAACCAAGGAATTCACAGTCTGGCTTGGAAGAAACGAACTTTGTATCTCGCCATGGAAGTGAGAGATTCCTCAAGGGGATGGAAGAAACGAAAGATGGAACAAATGAAAGACTCCAAGTTCACCAACTCTGTATCTCGCCATGGAAATGAGATATTCCTTGAGAGGATGGAAGAAACGAAGGATGGAAGAGACGAAAGATGGAAGAAATGAAAGATGGAAGAAACGAACTTCGTATCTCGCCATGGAAATGAGAGATCCCTCGAGGGGATGGAAGAAATGAAAGATGGAAGAAATGAAAGTCCCGTGTTTCTGATCCCGTATCGATAATTGAACCTCCGTAAAAACAGCTCAAAGTGTACCTAATGCAAAACTGAAATCCCACTCAAAATTGAAGAAAGGATTTTTTCCAAGGCCAAAATCCATGAAACTGGACAGGTAGGGTCAAAGGCGCAAAATCCTTTACCTGTTGAAATGTGCGCTCCAGGACAATTTTTGTCCTTGGGCGCAAAATCCTTTACCTCTGGAAATGTGCGCTCCAGGACAATTTTTGTCCTTGGGCGCAAAATCCCTCACCTCTGGAAATGTGCGCTCCAGGACAATTTTTGTCCTTGGGCGTAAAATCCCTAACCTACTGAAATTTGCGCTCAAGGACAATTTTTGTCCTTGGGCGCAAAATCCTTGACTGCTAGGAATGTGCGCTCCAGGACAATTTTTGTCCTTGGGCGCAAAATCCTGCACCAATGGAAATTTGCACTCTTGGGGAACTTACCCATTTTTCAGTGTCTCTTAGGGTAAAGGTATATTAAAAAATATATTTAAGTATAACTTATACCTTAAATATTTTTCAATATACCTTTTAGGATGTTTGAGATAGGTCTCGAATCCACCGGATTTAACATGCAAAATCTAGAATTTGGAGGATCCACCAGATTTCAGACTTAGTCAATTTTTCAGGATTTCAGGCTACTAGACTTAGCCAATTTCAAACAGATAAGTTGCAAAATCATTCAAACGGAAGGAATCCCTGACTCAAGGAGAATTTGTCCAAGGTCTCATAATCCCTGACCTCAGGAAATCCCCGACATCAAGAATTCCCCGACAGGCCAAATTCCCCGACATCAAGAAATCCCCGACATTGCAAAATCCCCGACGTTCAGAAATCTCCGACATCAGGAAATCCCCGACATTGGAAAATCCCTGACAGGTGAAAATCCTCGACCACCTGGAAATTGTTCCCTGACTTGGAAATTCCTCCTGTCCATGCCTGGTAACCCTGGAATGAAGGAAAAGTCAGTCGAATATGAAGAATGCCGGAGAATGAGGGAAATCCTTTGTTTGTTCAGGAATTTATACGTAAAATTGATCAAAACTTGCAAAATCATTCATGTTTCATTTCATATTGCATTGCATTTATGGATTTTGTGCATCATAACTATTCGAGGTTTCCCTTGTTTTGCAGGAATCCAAGACGAGGATAAGTTCCATGAGGAGGATGAACAAAGATGATTTGGGGCAAGCAGGATGGATGCAGAGAGTTCAGGCGCCGGAAATGATGACCATTTCAAGGATCCAAGAGTTCCGACAATAAGAAGACTACACATGCATACCGAGGGAAGGGAAGGCAACATCAAAGATTCCAGTTCAGCGACAGGGAGACTTCGCACAAAGGGATAAGGAAGATCAAGATGTCCTTCCAAAGATTTCAAATGACACAGAGAATGCCTGCATCAAGGATGGTGGAATGGGAGAAATCACTCCAAGTCCAGTATCAGGGATTCCAGTTCCGGACAAGAGGATCAATCCTTGGAGAGCCAAGAACAAAAGTACAGTTCACCATCCATCAAGAACGGGAATCCACGCCAAGGATGAGGAATTCCAACCCAGGAATCCAGGACAGGGAATTCTATTCCACGACAGGGAATTCCAACTCAGGAAGGAATTCCATTCTAGGACCCTAAGGAAAGTGCGCCCTTGCTCAAGGAAGGATTCCTCCACACAAAGTTCCTTTTGACCCCCTGGAATTTGCGCCCAGGAAGAAAATCATTCCTGGTCGCAAAATCCTGTTCCAAGTGGAATTTGCGACCAGGACAAGTGGACTCCAGGACACCATGGAATTTGTGACCAAGGAGCAGGACAAACAGACAGTTGACTGGTCTCACCTACCTACCAAGCAGCTTAGTCAGCCTGATGTCCAAGACAGGGGGCAGCATCCCATGGAGCCTATGACATGTTCATCCCTATCTCTTTAGGGTTTGCACAGATTTTGAGGAAATCTGATCTTTTTCACCTCCTTGTTTGCTAGCTAAGCCTATATAAAGGCTGAGGGATGCTTCATTTTATCTCTCTTTTTCTGATTTTATCATTCTGATGCTCCTAGAGCACCTTAGTAACTAGCTTTTATTTCTGCATTGTTCTTCCTGAGTTGAAACTCTAAAGATCAGTCAGATTGTTGTAATACAGACTTCTGAAGCAATAATATATGCATTGAAGAATGGTGTTCATATATTTCTTTAGATTTTTGGCATGGTCTTATTGATTTCTTCGAGCAAATCTGAAAGATATTGAAGTTCTCTCTTGTATTTTCTTACTTTCATTAGATAGATGCGATGGAAATGTTCTTGTTGAATGATTGAAGTTGATTTGTTCATACCATTTGTGATCTGTGGTTTGCAAATCACTTTGTATGGTTAGTCTGAACGTGATCCATGCTTAACTTCGGCTGTTTCTGTATGATCAGTTCCATGTTCCATGACAGGATAGTATGAAAACCTCTACCTCTACTCCAGAAGATTGCACCATCCCTGCCTAGTTGTTGTCTCATGGCGAAGCAGAGGACTGGTTCCAGTTTCATCTTCAATAGCAGTCATTTCCATTGATTAGATTCCTAAACCCTTACCTCATCTTTTGCATTTTTTTTTAGATTTTCACTAGGATTAGTTTTCTAGAAGCTTCATTGCCAAATCATCCGCCTAAACCAGAGAGTGGAACCTAGGAATTCCAAGTTGTTCATTTGTGAAGGAGTTCCATTCGCCCACAAATCCGAGTCCCAGGAGTGAATTCCATGTCTACGAAGGAGTAAGCCCACGTAAGTCCCCCGCGTGATTACTAGCAAATCACATCATTCCACTGAGTCTATCCCTGTGCACGTCAAGACCTGACATAAAAGGGACCTTGGAGCAGTCTCATTCGATCACGTAGTTCAGCCTCTGAGAAGCTTTATTCAAGAGAGGATAGAATACTCTGTGTTTTATTCTAATGTTGTTGTAGTCACAAACACCTCATCAACAGGATCCTCCATCTATTCCTAGTTCCAATGTTGTGATAGAGAGCCACCCATTTTTGGTCACTCCTCAAGAGCAACCCACAAGCACTACAAATAAGAGACCAAAGGGACCTTTGGAAACATCATTTCAAAATGAGGCTCGAGATATTGCTGACCAACATATAGCCAGATGCATTTATGCAAATGGTATGTCATTCAATGTTGTTCGCTCACCATATTGGCAAGAGATGGTGAGAAAAATTAATGAGGCTCCAAAAGGGTATAAGAGCCCAGGTTATGGGAAGGTGCGTGGCACCTTATTGGAGAATGAGGTGAAGAGTATAGAAGATGCATTGAAGCCCTTAAGGGATTCATGGAGTGAGACAGGGGTGTCGATTGTCTTTGATGGATGGAAAGATGCAAGAAATCGGCCTTTGATCAATGTCATTGCAGTGTCCCCTAAAGGGGCAATGTTTTTGAGAGTTGTGGATTGTGAGGGACAGGTGAAGGATGGTGAATTTATTGCTCAGATCCTCATTGCAGCCATTGAGGATGTGGGACCTCGTAATGTTGTTCAAGTGATAACGGACAATGAAAAAATTGTAGAGTTGCTGGGTTGTTGGTTGAGGAATGATATTCACATATCTTTTGGACACCTTGTGCTGTCCACTCTCTCAATCTAATGCTACAAAAGATTGGGAAAAAAATTGATTGGATTAGAGAGTTGTATGGAGAAGCCGAGGAGATACGAATGTTCGTTACCAACCACCACATGTCCCAAAGCATAATTAGATCATTTTCTACATTGGAGTTGTTGAAGGTAAGTGAAGCAATATATTTTTAAATTTAAATTTTTCATAGTGCTTTAAATTTTTAATTTCACATATTCTATTTCTTCTTAAAAGTTAAAGTTTGTTTTCAATTTTTTAAATGTTTAAATTAAATTTTATTTATTGTACTTTTTATTTTTGATATTTCAATAGGTTGCCGAGACCCGTTTTGTCTCAAACACAATTGCCTTCAGACGACTTGTGAAGGTCAAACAGGCTCTTATCAGCATGGTAACAAGCACTACTTGGTCCATATGGAGGCAAAGCAACACTGAGAGGGCAGCAAATGTTAAGGGGATGATCCTAAATGACTATTGGTGGGATCGTGTGGAGTATCTCCTTAGTTTCACCGAGCCCATTTTGAGCATGATTTGTTATACAGACATGGACAAGCCTTGCATGGGGGAGATATATGATGGCATTGATTCAATGATAGAGAAGATAAAGAACATCATAAATGAGAAGGAGAAGGATCCTCAAGAAATTCTCTTCAAGCAAGTGCATGAAATTATTGAGGCTAGATGGAACACAATGACAACCCCGCTGCATCTTCTTGCATTTGCATTGGCTCCAAAATATTACAGCAGTGAGATTCTTTCAGTGACAAATAGGATTCCCCCATGGAGAGATTTAGAAGTGTCTTCCCTGATCCAGATTTGCATGATATGGTCACTGATGAGTTCACTGATTTTGTACACTCCAATGGTCTAAGCATTGAGGCTCTTCATGATAGATTCAAGAAAGATGCTCACAATTGGTGGTACTTTCATGGCCAACAATTCCGGTGTCTACAGCCTCTTGCAGTCAAAGTTTTATCACAAGTAAGTTTACTAAATTTCTATGTTTTTTATAATTTATAATTTTATCTTAAAGACTTTTAAAAATTTGAAGTTTGAAGTTCCATAATTTTTAATTATTATAAATTTTATAACTTGTAACTTTATAAGTTTTAACTTTGTAAGTTTTTATTTTTAACTCTTTCTCTCTACTTTGTCGTCATAGTTTGCTAGTTCCTTTGGATCTGAGAGGAATTGGAGCATGTACTCTTTTATCCACTCGATAAAGTGCAACCGATTGCACTCCAAAAAGGCGGAGAATTTAGTGTATGCGCATTCCAACTTGCGCCTCCTTTTGCACAAAAAGCAAGACTATAAGGAAGGGGAATCAAAGTTGTGGGATGTGGAGCCAGAGCAAATTGACATGGATGCTTCTACTTCCCAATCCAAACATGTTGCACTTGAGGGATCAGAGAGCGAGCACACTTTTTCAGCGAGTGCTGCGAGTGGCAATGGTGTTGGTTGTGGTTCTTCAAATGATCCTGCTAATGTCCAAGATGATGATGATGATGTGGAGGATTTAGCAAATCCATATGATGATTGACACTTGTCATTTGACATTGAAACAATGAAAATTGATTGTTGAACATGATATTATTATTTTGAATCTTGTTATTGAACTTGAAGTTCGAGTTTTATGTTTTATGATATTCAAGTTGATGGTGGTTTTGTTGATTATATGATGCTATGTGGTGTTCTACACTTTATTCTTGCAATTCTACACTTTATTCTTGCTTCTATGCTTAATTTTTTTGCATATATATATATATATAAACGAATCCAAAAACGAATCCAACCCCCAAAAAAATTTTTGGCCGAACCCGAACCCACACCTGAACCGGCAACTTAGGTGCTTGTATAAGCTTTCATGATTTGAAAACCTTTCGCTATCCTTAAGAGATTGCACCAACTTCATGTAGTTGTAGGCACCCTTGGCAAAGTGGAGTTAAGTTGATTAAGGAGTTTGTCTATTCTTACATCATCATTGCCTCATTGACCTTAGATTAGTTCCTCAAAACCCTTATCCTTTTTCCTTTTCTTTATTATTGAAGCATTGCACATATATCATCCACACTGAAAGGAGAAATAAGCTAAGTGAAGCAAGAAGAAGTCTGCGTAAGTCCCTTTGCGATTATCAGCAAGATCACATGTATTCACCGAGTCTATCCGATACAATCACGAATAAGGAATCTTGAAGTTACTTCATTGGATCACATAGCTTAGCCTTTGAAGAACTTTATTCAAGAGAGAGTGGGATACTTAGTGTTTTACTCTATTGTCGAGTTGTCTAAAAACAATCATCAACAATACCTTCCCATTTCATTCTCCTGTCGTGGTGGTATGTGTTGTTCTTCCTCAAAGGGATCTGCCTCTTCTCTTTGTAGAAATTTGGCTCTGATGTCTTTGTGGGTGGATTAATTGAAACCTTGTCATTAGTTGAGTTACTCCTCTCTGCAAAAGGCTGATTGGATCTACCAGCACTCCATTGTTGACTCATTCCCCGTAGGATTCAAGCTATCTCTGCCACAGAGTCTCTCATAGAGGATTGAATTTTTTTTGTTTTCCCGGATAACTTACTGCATATTTTCTTCATTTCTGTCACCCATACTTTCCTCTTTTTTCTTTTCCCTTCGTTGGTACTTGATTTCCCTATCACTCTTGTGCATGAATCTGCATTATAACAGTCCCACATGCTGGCAAGAAAAATGGCTCTGATACCACTGAAATATCCCCAACAGTATATATTAGTTTGTCTTGCTTTCCACTTTTATAACAGTCATCAAACAGTAATTTAATTTTGAAAGAGAACAAGGATGAAATAATAGATTGAAATCACCACCAATGATATTATGAATATGCAGATCTGGAGTTAAGTTATTTCAAAAGTAAATTTCAGAATTCAAGGAAATTCGTTTACAAAGCCCTCAGGCTCTAATATATTACGGTTACCAATCACAATGATCAACGTACAAATCAGGTTGCTGTGTCTCTATCAAAATGCTATGATGGCAGTGATTATGATTGGTAATTAGTTTCAGATCTATTTGTGCCTGGGAACAATTTATACTGGCAGCGTAAGAGTTCCCTGGTTCGAATCTGGCGCCTTCTCTAGTGGTCTGGGTGGAATATAATCTGATGGGAAGAGCCGAGTGAAGAATGGCACTTCCCAACTCAAAAATGGATTAACTTTAGTGGTCACTGAGTGTGGTTGCGGCACTTGGATCAGCGATTGGTACTGTTGCTCTGCTATGGTGCGCTTCAGATAATGCCGTCCTCTTTGGTGCTACACCTCGAAATGATATGCTGATTCTCCTTGTTGCGTTGGGTAATTTCAGTGCCTATGATTGCCTCTCGAAAGAAGATCAGTCTATCGCGCCGAAGTTTGAGATTAAAGCGATCAGATTTGAAATCAAATGGAGACCTCTGATCGGATACCTGAAACACCAAATATATCCTGTTAATACCGATTGCGGCACCTGAATGGTACAACCAAAGATGAGGGGAAGGTTTTCGTCTTCACATCTATGAATCACTGTCAAGGGTTTGTGTCCTTGATGGTTTATGATTGATCAAAAGGGCCCAAGGTCGGCACCCAAAATCAAATTTGAATTTATTTTATATTATTATTATTATTATCATTAGTGTTGAAAAACACTATTTTTAAAATTAAAAATATAATTGCTTCATGTGAGCAAAGGAGGGGACATGACAAAAGCATAAATAATGAATTTAGAGAATACATAACTCTATTTTGATCATAGTAGCATTATTTAGAGTCAGGATTGACTTGGCAAACCAAAAGTATAAAATGGAATTCGATTACTTGGGATTTAATTGGAATTTTTTTTGGTAAACTAGAAAACACTGAAATATTTATAAAAACAGGGTAAAAGTGCTCTTTTTGTTATTCCAAGCCAAATAAGGGAAAAAAATGCTCCCTTTCTTTCCAGCACAGCTGAAAACAATATATAATTTTTGCTTTTTAAAACCAGAGTGGGGGCCTGGGGGCAGCAGCCCCAAGTGGGGTTGAGGGGCAGCGCCTGGTGCAGGGTTGAGTGGTGGATCCCCCACCACCAAGCCCCAATTAAGGCCTTTGAGGCCACAGGGACCTTCATGGCATATGCCATTTTTCTTGTTTTTATTGCATTTAAACAACTGTCAATAAATCCTTCCAATCACCTGGCAATTAATTCATGCCCCTCCAAATTACTGAAGACAAAATAACAAAAATTGACAAAAAATAATTGTAAGGGTTTTATGCAGGGTTTTCTGCAGCAGCCAAGTTCTCATGTTGGATTCACCAAGTCCAAGCAAGTATCAACAGAGACTCATGATTTTCTGTAGAAGACTTGTCTTGCAAGTCTTGCACAAGTTACTCATCTGCTGTGAAGATTGTGAGCATTTGCAAGCCCGTCATGTACTCACTGATTTTAGAACAGTGTTGTGAACCATAGTAAGTGATACACAGATAATGAGAAAATAAAACAAAAGTGGTGGCATTATTCTGATAAGGAAACTACCACATGCACCTCTGTCTTACCATCTCTAAGATTGCACTTCACTAATTTCCTTTGAGATCACGGTAATATTGCATTGTGAAATTCTCAACATAAATTGCTTTCTGATTAAAGAGGATTTAACTTTAAGTTAACAACGCAGTAGTAAACGATACTTTTTAATTCTTGATCTATCTAATTTCAGTGTGGAAAATGATAAATTTTATTCTATAGCAATTTCAAGTGGTCTACATATCCCCACACACAGGTGGAAATAGACCAAGGGAATGAGTTAGGGTTTAGATAGATTCTTCATGTTACAGATTTATCTAGGACTAGTAGAAAAACAGAATGCTGAACCTGACCTACCCCTTCACCAGCACATAATATTGTAAGTATATGTGGATTAGAGGAAGCAGGTGAAGCAAACAGGTATGTAGTTCATCTAATCTCTATCCATAGTTTCAGTTGACTTGTGTGTTTTGTCAAGAGCATGGTGCCACATGTTATTACCTGGGACATAAGTACTATATCATTCACATTTCTTACTTACCTTTAAATAATTCCAAGTAGCATTGGAATCAGTCTGATTCAGAAAGTTAGAAACAGAGAGTAGGGCAAATACACACAAGGGCACAATATGCTATTTACTCAATCTGATGTTCAATTTATGTTTTGGAATTCTAATTTCTTTAATTTGTTTTAGACTTGTTTGTTTGAAACTTGTTGAATAAAGTGATCTGAAACCCAGAAAATTTCAGGGGATAACACATCTTTTGGGGCATTGATATGTTATTGTGATGCAGAAATGTAAAAATAACAACAATTACACTAGAAAGCCAATTGTAGAAATGACCTGCAAATTAATAGAGTGGCATTATATATCAGATTGCATAAGAACAAAGAGTAGATAATGTAAATATAAACTGCATGTATTGATGTAAACTCTGTGACATGAATAGAGTATATAACATTACAAGTTTGGAGTAAAGAGCTGCTTGGTTCTTCAGATGAACATAATGTTGCATCCCTGGCTCCAATGCAAATGAGGGAGGGTATGTGTATACAATTGTACTCCTCAAGGAATGTGCTTAGAATCCCTGTATGTGAGAGTGAGATGCATGTGCAAAAGTTATGATGCCAAGTAGTGTAGTGGTACCTTTGTAGAGAAATACTCCTTCCGCTCTGTTCTTTAGAAGATGCATGTATGTATGTGCAATGTGCAGTGAACCTTTTTGGGGGGGAAGAAAAACCAACTCATATCAACTGAAGATAACATCTTATGTTGGATATAGCATCTAGAGACAATTGCGGACTGCACAATCCTACCAGGGGCATTGCTTCTTGATCTGGCAAGGAGCTGCTGGCCCTTTATCCCGAAGGTGAGCAAGGGAAGCAACAGTTAGTTGGCTGGGGCTAGCATTTGCTGAAAAGGCCCTCATGTTGAACTGCAAGCTGGATCTTAAACATCACAATATTTAAAGGATTTTAATGTTCTTTTGATGAATTGTGGAGTTTTCCCATATTTAATTATGTCTCCATAAATCTCTGTCACCATATCAAGACATTTTTTAATTTTATGGCATTATTAGTGGTAAATGACTTACCCAAGCTTCAATTACTGGGATCTTCTTAATGACATATAAAAATAGGAAAAACACATTAAGGAGGAGTTTAAATTACATTTTTCTTGAGACTATTATATGCACTTTTCAGATGCAATATAATTGTACTGACAAATAGAATATACTCTTTAAAGTTGGCAATGACATTAATTTAGCCGTGAGATGAAATGAGCTTTGTTTAAATGATATGAAATCTGTAGTAAACAACCTTATTTTTTTTCTTATAATTGATTTTATTTTCCAGTTATTCTTATTTCTGACAACTAATCTCATCTTATTGCTGAATAGCAAAACGTTGTTGAAGTTGAGTCTTGCACGTATTAAGTTGCTAAGAAACAAAAGGGAACTGCAACTAAAACAAATGCAGAAGGAGGTTGCACAGTTTCTACAGGCTGGACAAGAGCCTACTGCTCGCATTCGGGTATGTCTACAACTCAAAAAACATTGAGAGATCATATTGGAGGGAGAAGAGACTCTTAAGGGCGTTCTTTCCTACAAAGATTATCATAATGTCACCGAAAATTCTGAAAGTTTGTTTTTTCCAATGGTTATTGCCTATGCATTTAGACCCAGATAAGGAAAATTCTTCTGGAAAGATGCAAATGCTTTCATGCAATAAAAAATTGTAAATTAGTGTTTCATTTCAGGTGGAACACATCATACGGGAGCAAAACATTTTGGCTGCATATGAGATTCTGGAGCTATTTTGTGAATTGGTGGCTGCTCGGCTACCAATTATTGAATCACAGCGGTTAGCAAGCGATATAATTCTCTATTTTTGTACTTCTGATTACAAGCATAAGAATCAATGCAGTTTTCCAAGAGACATTATGTTTATGGAGAAATTTAATTAGTGGGTTGTTTTGGTTTGATATTTGAGCTCTGTACTCTGTAGATGCTTACTACTCCTTGAAAAATATTGATTGGAAAAGTTGCTTTCTTTCCTTTTAATGTATTGTTCCAGTTATATAAATTTATCCCAACTTTAATATCTCATAGATATATCGTCTTATATCAGTTAATAATTCCATAAAAGCTTCAATATCTACATTGGAGGCCTTAATAGGAGTTGGCATGAGATATCTATTCTAGAAAGAACTGTGTTAACTAAGTATGTTTTTTAAGTTTTATGTTCTCAATGATCAATCTGATCCAGAAGTTCTGGTTCCTTGCTTTACTCACACAGCTTAATTGTCATTGACTTTCTTCATGCGTTCTCCTTTCCTAGTTTGATTTTTGCTTGTCTTCTTATTGTTCTTAGCACTGGGTAACATTAAGATTAGAATAGATAAGTACTTTGTGAGGTAATGCAAACCGATTGCCTACCATCCACATGGCTTGATATAGTTTATATGCTCTATTTAGGTTGAATTTTATCACTATCAAAGGAGCAAGACTCCATCCAGCATTAAGTCATAGATGGTCCATAATCTGGGGCAACTATGCCTCACTCCAGCAAACCAGCAATATGGGTTTTGTGAGAAGTCTTCAAACTACCTCTGTATGCACCAATACCAACTATAATGGCTGTCAGTTGCCATGACATGTGCAATTGTAATGCCCCTTTCTAGGATCCTCTTATTTTGCTTTAAATAAATAACTCTAACTCACAATAAAAGTTGCATAATTAATTATAAATATTAATTTATCCTAAAAATGGTAATTTTGATTATAAAGTCAGATTTAAAAGCTTATGGTGTATCTCTGAAAATATAAAACTTTCCCTTTATGCTCTTCTGTAATTCTTCTTCCAATCTGCAATAATTTTTCTTTAGTAAATTGCCTTTGAAATGTCTTTAGGTCTGCATGAATCATGGGTTTCCGTTCATTAACTCAGCAATAGTGATTAAGGGTTTTCGTCTTTAATGGCATAAACATGAGGTGTTTCGTCCTCAGATTTATAGATCAGGTTTCATGCTCCTTAAGGAGTAGATTCATATAAAATTATCTTTTTCCATTGATCGATATCTTCTCCTTGAATGATCTTCCATATATATCTTGTATCTCCAATGGTTATGATTCTTGATGCAGCGGCTCAGTTCACATGGACAGATTCCATGATCATTTTCAAACACTCAGCTAAAAGCAAAACAGAACACAGATAACAACATCATAGAATAACTATTTAAAACTCAATCGTAGACCATCAGAACCTCCCTAACGGAAATTAACCATCTCCCTTTCACCAAAACAAACACCGCCTATACACAGCGAAAAAAATGCCATGCAAAGAAAAAGACTCCTTTTTCTCTAACTCCCCCAAACAAGACATTCATAATGGTTGTTAACTAAATCGCTGAGCTGTTAACAAACAGTTCTAAAATTAGTAATTGCTGGTAATCATGCTACCGGATTCTTAGGGATCGACCTAAGGAATCGGTTTACATCATTCTCCCATTCTTTTAAAATTTTGAACCTCCTGGTTCAAAGAGTTAACACATTAAGAAACTTAAAAACTCAGTTATTACATTTTTTTTTGGTGATGCAGGATTGCTTCTACCCCAGGATGCTACTGCATCAAACATCCAAGCAAGTGTTTAGGATAGATGGTAGAACCATCCTTTTGACCCAAAGAATAAGGCCACAGCTTGCCCTTCCACCAGATAAAATATCTTTGCAATTTTCCACATTTTCTCTTTCTTTCCTTCCAACTACGTGTTGGACCATAAGTCATTTTGTAGAGCCAATCAGTCCTCTTTCTCTTTTTCCACCTTCTTCTGGGCTTAAACCCAATTCTGGTGGTCATTCTCCACCAAAAGCCATCATGGATCTTCTCAATGCTTATCCTATCTTCTATTGCATCTACACATAAACCATTAGAAACTGAAATCAAGTTAAGGGAATCAAAAATTCTCATAGTTGCCTCGTCTACTGCATTTTTTGCATTGTCCTCTTCCTTTATTGCATTTTCTGTATTGTACTCCTCCTTTGTACCACAAATGAATATGTCCCTCTTCTCTCTCTCAATCATTCTCATTTCTTCTCCAAGAAAGAGATGATCTCCTCCTCCTCTCTTTTCATCAATCATGGGATTCTCTAGACATTCCTCTAGCTGCTGTTGTTTGGTTGTGTTCTCTAAAAGTTAAAACCAATAAAATATCATCACATAAGTTGCTCCCAAAGATCTCTATCTTTGTTGCAGCTTCCTCTTCAAAGTGGACTGCTGCCACCACTGCAACAACTTGGGTCATGTTGATGATTGTTTTTAGACAAGTCAACAATAGAGTAAAAACACTAAGTTTCCCACTCTCTCTTGAATAAAGCTCTTCAAAGGCTAAACTAAGTGATCCAATGAAGCAACTCCAAGGTTCTTTTTTATAACTTATGGTGGATAGACTCAGTGATTACATGTGATCTTGCTGATAATCACAAAGGGACTTACGTAGACTTCTTCATACTTCATTTAGCTTATTCCTCCTTTCAGTGTGGATGATGTATTCATGATGTATCAATGATATAAAAAGGAAAAAAAGATAGGGTTTAGGAAGCTAATCTAAGGTCGATGAAGTAATGATGATGCACGAATAGACAAACTCCTGAATTAACCTAACTCCACTTCGCCAAGGGTGCCTACAACTACATAGAGTTGGTGCAATCTCTTAAGGAAAACGAATGGTTTTCAAATCATTAAGGCCTATATAAGCACCCATTGGATGGCGTAGCTCAAACAAGCATCCACAATCAAACTTAAGCAAATGATGAAGCTCAGACTAGCTTTACACAACACTTCACCAGCGATGAATGTTAAAAGCATGAGCTAGGAGTTGATCAAATATCCAATACATACATACATTACATCAAAGAGCTTTTAATCTACTTCTAATCTACTTGAAATGTCTCTCTACTTCATCAAGATACAAGAAACCATGTTATTCCACAAGATAATACTTGAACACCAAATGAACTCCAATGTCTTTGTATTAATCTTGAAAAATATTTACAACTTCAAGTCCTCTCAAAGAATTTCGAGTCTCTTCTATTCTACTCTACTTTCCTACCAACTGAACTATATCTTTACAAATGAGGCAACAAGGCCTTTATATAGAAGTCCAGATTACAACGAATGGCTTAGATTAATTGGCAAAGCCAGTGGACTAGATTGTGCCAACAAGGCGGTTTGTTACAACAAATTGCTATTTTTAGTACATAAGATCGGCAATGAAGACACGTTTTCCAAGAAGATAAGATAAGATGGAATCTTTGGAACATCTTCCACATGGACGTCCTCTCTGTCTTCTTGTTTGTCGAATGATGTGGCAAACTATGATTGGCTTGATGATGATGTACATGCCACGTAGGTGCCATCTTAGCAACTCTTATGGATTCCAACTGTTTAGTCAATTTGTTTTGTGGGCATATTCCCAATTTGTATCCTCTGTATGATGTCTTTGATGTGATTGTTTGAATGAAGTTGTACATTTAGGAATGCTTGGGAATGTATCTTGTTGATCTCGCCTTGCTCATCTTCTTGCAAACTGGATGCATATGATAGATGTTGCTCATTTGTTTAACACTGTGATTCTTCTTTTGCAGGATGTAAAAATGATCTTCCTTGCTTCTTCATATGGAGTAGCGTATATGATGATGATGTTGCTTCCTTCATGATAACATGGAGTAAGAGACTTCTTCTGGAGACTTGAAGATTGAGAGCACTTGAAGCTGGATGGATAGATGTGTCGTTGACATGATGCAATTGATGAAGTGTACTTGCAAGGTATTCCATGAAGAACTTAGAGCTTGAAGTGGCCCTTTGGAGTGGCTACATGATGTCTCTTCCTTGTAAACTACCTCTTGACTTCATCTCTCGCTTGAAGATGACTCTAGACATTTGCTCTTCTGATGACTTCTTAGCTCAATCCAAGTTCCTACAACACAAATCAAGAAGCAATATCAATCCTTGGATTTATAACACAAAATAATCATTATAAATCCACTTCTAACCTTCCCAATCCTAAGTACATTGGATGCCAATTAATTGATTTTCTAAATGCAGTCATAAAATTTAAACTATCACATATGAATGGCGCATTAGATGCCAATTTCATTCTCCGGTTGCAAAACTTCACAAAACTTGAATTTTACCCCACATGGGAGTGGCGCATTGGATAAGGCTTTTGATCTCTATTGAATTTGGCGCAGCAGATGGACAGTTCACTTTCCCCTTGGTCTTGACGCATAAGGATTTTAGACTTGGGTTGAATTCATCTTTTCACTTAATATAGATCCCTTATCATGGCGCATTGGATCAAGCGCAAGAGTTGAGCATTTTGATCTTTCTCTCAACATATCTTCGATATCCATCCTACCTTGCCTTCCAAAATGGCGCAACAGTTGAGGGATTTGAATTCCTCATAAAATCTGCATTTTGATACTCAAAACAACCTTCTTGTTTTGGCGCATTAGATCAGAGTTTTAGGCTTCTCTTGAAGTTGTCTTTAAAGGTTTGGCGCAGCAGATGGGAATTTTGGTCTTTCCTTAGAATTGGTGCAGCAGATGAGAATTTCAATCTCTTCCTTAAAACATGTTCAAACTTTACTTCCATCTTACCCAAGATTGGCATGTTGGATCAAAACTTGACTCCCTCTAGTGAAATTTCTTCATTTAACTTAACTTCATCCTCATACCAAGGTGGCGCAGCAGATCAGGTTTTTGAATCTTCTTGAAAAAGTGTTGGAAACTTGAACTTAAACTATCTTTAACATAGGCGCATTGGTTGAGAAGTTTGAATCCTTATCAAAATGGCGTCAAAACTTAAACTTAACTCCCTCCATAGGTGGCGCATTAGATGAAGAATTTGAATCCTCTTGAAAGTTTCATCCTTTGCCAACCACATCAGCCTTCATGCTGTGGCACATTAGATTAGAAATTTGCTGCTCGGTTGAAAAATCATCATTGGATCTCCTCTTTGATAAAGGCGCATCAGTTATGGCACATTGGTTAAGAGTTTTGGATCCTCTTAACATCACTTCTTTCACTCAATAGGAATCCCTCATCATGGCGCATTGGTCAAGGATTTTGATTTTTCCTTGAAAGTCTTTTGGAATTCTACATTCTTATCCCTTGGCGCATTAGATTGAGGTTTTAGATCCTCTATTGAATGCTTTCAAAATCTTGATTTTATCATCTTTCATAAGGGCGCATTGGTTCAAGCGCATGAGATGAGGATTTTGGATCCTCTAGAAAGGTGCACTTCCATCCTCAAGATACACTTCTTCACTTTGGTCGCAATGGATCATGATTTTGATCTCCCTTAAAAATTTCACAAGATTTAATTCAATCTCCTTCATGAGTGGCGCTTTAGTTGAGGCGCTTGAGTTGAGACTTTTAAATCTTCTGAATCTAATCAAACTCCCTTCTAATGACGGTGCATTGCTTCAAGATTTTGTATCCTCTGGAAATCCTTCACAAAATTTCAATTTTACCACCAAAACAAGCTTCATCAACTTGGGCGCATTGGTTCAAGATTTCATGCTCCGCTTGAAATATGTCTTGGCGCATTGCTTAAGGCGCATTGGTTCCATGTTCTAGTCTCCGGTTGAATGTTCTCATAAGGGCGCGTTGGTTGAGGATTTTGAAACCTCTGGAGTACTTAGCCGTTTTTTCAGTCTTCTTCAAGGTAAGGTATATTAAAAAAATATATTTAAGTATAAGTTGGATTTCTTATACTTTAAATATTTTTCAATATACCTTTCAGGATGTTTGAGATAAGTCTCGAATCCACCGGATGTAACATGCAGAATCTAGAATTTGGAGGATCCACCAGATTTCAGACTCAGTCGATTTTTTTTCAGGGTTTTCAGGATATCAAGATACCAGACTTAGTCATTTTCAGGGTCTTAAACATACATCAGGATTGATCTCATAATGAAAGCACATGACTCTTGAATTAGAACTAGACAAAGAACTCAAACAACCACTGACTTCATCATGCAATAAACCTAAGACATCATCAAAACTTAATGCAAAGCATCAGAGCTCAAAAAAAAGGGGGTCCCCCATTTGCAATGGGGTGATGTGTGATTAGGTCACAACAGGTCACCTCTTGTGATCAGCTGCATTCCTCTTTTTTGTAGTCTTTAAGCTCTTCTCTTGCATTGTAATCTTCAATACCTTCCCCTTCTTTAGGGTAACGCAACTCAACAACTTCACCAAACTCATCCTCTTCATTTTCATCCCATTCATGCTTTGTTTCCAACTCTTTGCAAATCTCATTTATTGGCCTTTCGTCCAATAATAATTTTGCCAACTCATCCAAGGATTTAAGCTTTCCCTGTTCTAGGAGTTATATCCCTTGGCTAATCCTTGCCTCTATGGCTTTCCTCTTTGAAAATAACTCTTGCTCACAAGGTGAGTATTTATCCTTACCATTCTTTTTCACCTTCTCGGAACTCTTCAATGCCTTTGTTGTAGATTTCTTCTTTTGTGTCTTCTTATTATTGTATGCCTCACACTCCACCAACCACCACAAATTCTCCAATTCATGCTCTAATTCTTGCAACTCCTTTTGTTGGTCTTTCGTTTGCTTTAGTCTCTGTCTTTTCCTTATTCTTTCTTCTAGCATGGCTATCCTCTTTCTCACATCATGATATAAATCCATATTTAAATTCATAGTGATAAACACAATCCCCAAAATAGAGCTGCAACTCTCTTCTTTTTTTCTTTTTAATTCCAGATGGACAATCTATTGACCATGTAACAATATTCTATTGCTATTCTTCATCCCCTTAACAAATTAACACAAATTCAAATAGCAAAACAACAAGTTAGTACTCCATAGGCCAATACAAAATGACTTCAAATCTTAGCAATCTTCAGCTTAGACAACATCACTTAGCAACACAACAAAGAACTCGGTCCTCCAACAAGTTTTCATTTACAAGTTTTGTTTCTCACCATCAATGCCCTTTAAACAACCACATATCTCCTCTAGACTAATGTAGAGTCAATAATTATTTGTTCCAGAGTAACAAAGATCTTACGTTAATACTTTTGGCTCTCATAAAATTATCTCCTCACTGTAGAGCAATAAAACAAGGGCTCAACTAGACAACATTGTGGTGCACTTATCAGTTACTTAACAAACACCTGTTCATGCAAGACTGAAACATGGCCGGAGCGTTTGTCAACCCAAATGACATGACTAGAAACTCATAATGCCCAAAGTGACACCTGGAAGTTGTCTTGTGAATATCCTCCTTTCTCATCTTTATTTGATGGTACTCGGATTGCAAATCAGTCTTGGAGAAATATACTGTGCCATGAAGCTCATCTATCAACTCATCGATCCTGGGAATTGGGTAGTGGTTTTTGATTGTCTGCTTATTGAGTGCCCTATAGTCGATGCACATCCTCATGGTACCATCCTTTTTAACCAACACCACGAAGGAAGCAAAAGGGCTAGAGCTTGGTCGTATGTTTCCCATATCCAACAACTCCTTAATTGCCTTCTCGATCTCTTCCTTGTACCTTCTTGGATGACGATAAGGTGTAGTGATGACTGGCTTTGATCCCTCCAACTCAATGACATGTTGAAATCCCTTATCTGGAGGTAACCCTGGAGGAATATCATTGAATACCATGCTATGCTTGTCCATAATAGGTTGAATATCTATGTGAATAGTCTTTTCACCTGTGGGTGAAAATCCATTGATAACCAAGCATTGTGCCGCCCAATCTACTTGTCCTATACGAAAGGCTCTCTCTCCATCCTCTTGGTTGAAACAATTCTCGGAGCTCCATTAGACAAGCCCTGAACAACTACCTCCTTATTGTCAGATTTGAATTTTAGCTCCATGGTTTGATAATTTTATGTAAACTCACCAAGTAAATGCAACCACTGCACATTCAAAACTACATCTGTCTCACCTATGCCAACCACATAGAAGTCATCACATACTCTGTGCCTCCCCAAGGTGATGTCAAGTTGTTGGATCCTTCGTGTACATGGAATAGTAAATCTATTAGCCACAATCACATTGAACTCCTCAAAGTTATCTGTCTTCAATTTCATCCTAGTCACCAAACCTTCATCAATGAAATTATGTGTAACCCCGCTATCAATCAATACTATCACTCTATGTCCTTGTAACACTCCTTGCACACAAAAATGATGATATCTAGGTGCTCCTGAAAGAGTGGCAAGTGTACCCCCTGAAGACTCTTCTCTTCCCTGATCCTCATGCTCAACCTCATCCAAAAAAACCTCGGGCTCGAACTCTTCTGCCTCGGAATCCTCATCGGAAACTACCTCTATGTAGTGTACTTGGCCCTTCCCCAAGCATCTATGTCCTGGCTCCCATGGCTCTCTGCAAGAAAAGCACAACTTCCTCCTCCGAAGCTCATTCTTAGTTTCTTCCAACTTGCTAGGTTTTGGAGGTAATGTCTTGGGTTGCGGAAAGCCCTTGTGGAATGGTCTCTTATGTTGTCTTGATGGTGCACTCTTGGGGTAGAACTTGTTTTTGGTCGTGGTATCTGTTGTGATGTAATCACACATCGCCCCATTGCAAATGGGGACCCCCTCTTTTTTTTGCTCTCTCGCTTCGTTTTGCTTTAAAGTTTAGTTTTGCTCTGAGCTTGTAGGGTTTTGGCAGTGTTGTTTTGCCCATGTCTCGATAGTTTCTTGCCAAGAGGTCTATATGTCTTCATCCTGATGCATGTCACTGAGACCCTGAAAATGACTAAGTCTGATATCCTGAAAATCCTAAAAAAATGACTAAGTCTGAAATCTGGTGGATCCTCAGAAATCTAGAATCTGCATGCTAAATCCTATGGATCCAGGACCTATCTCAAACATCTTGGAAGTATATTGATAAATATTTAAAGTATAAGTTCTGACTTATACTTAAACATATTTTCAATATACTTCCATTTAGGAAATCCAAAATTTGACTAAGGCAAGAAATTCCTCACTCCATGTCCAAACTCGCCCAGATTGGGCGGCCTTACAAGGTCCTCTTGGACAGTGTCTTCACCATCAGGAGAGCTTGTCCAGACAACACCCTCAAAGCCGCCCAGGGAAAGTTAGGATGTTTTCACAAGTTTTTGCTGATTGAAGGGAGTTAGGAAGTGATGATGGAGTCAAAAACTAAGATTTTGATGAAAATTCCATGCCTCACCTCCAAACCCGCCAGACTGGGCGGCCTTGGCACAAGGTCATGGATTCAACGTCATGCACATGCACTTGTCCAAACAAACCCCTCAAACCCGCCCAAGGGAAAAGTTGTCAAATTTACAAGGTTTTGAGGACAGAGATGATAAAATTCAAAGAAATTTCATAAGTTTGAGTGATTCTAAGGCTTCACATGACACTATCCAAGCACTCCTTCCTAGCCCGCCTAGCCTAGGCGGCCTCAAGGTGCTCTCATGGACTTTGTCTTGTTCTAGGTGACATTGTCCAGTCAACACTTACAAATCCGCCCTAGGAGAAAAATAGTTAAGTTTTGAGGTTTTCATGCACAGAGCACTGAGATATGATGATTTGTAAGCAAGGTTTATGAGTTTGAGTGAAGTCAAAGTTCATTCCAAGTGTCACTCCTCAACTCGCCCTACCTAGGCGGCTTTGGCATGAAGTCATGGATGATGTCGTTATCTCCACCAGGTGACACTCTCCAGACAACACTCCCAGGACCGCTCAAGGATGTAGGTGGCATAATTTGCAAGTTTACTTGATGAGAATGATGAAGATGACACCAAGCATTACTTAAACTCCTCCCAACAAGGATGAATCAATTGGAAAGAATGATAAAAAATCACTAAGCCTGATGTCCTGAAATCCTGAAAATTGGCTGAGTCTGAAATCTAGTGGATCCTCCAAAATCTAGAATATGCATGTTAAATCCTATGGATCTGAGACCCATCTCAAACATCTTGGAAGTATATTGATAAATATTTAAAGTATAAGAAACTCAATATCTGACTTAAACATATTTTTAATATACTTCCATTCATGACATTTCCAATATGGCGACAAGACTTGCATTCCAAGCACACCTTCTAAACCCTTCTAAACCCGCCCAGCCTAGGCGGCCTCACAAGGTCCTTCTGGACAATGTCATCACTTTCAGGACACTTTGTCCAGACAACACCCTCCAACCCGCCCAAGGAAAAAATGATTAAGTTTTCAAGGTTTTGATGCACAAGGCAAGGAGATATGATGATTTTTTAGTAAGGTTTGCAAGTTGGAGGGAAGTTAAGTTGATTTTAAGCAAAATTCCATGGGCTATCTCCAAACCCGCCCTACCTGGGCGGCCTCAAGAAGCCCTTGTGGATTGTATCATCTCCCACATCAAACACTCCAAAAAGTACCTTCAAAGCCACCCAAGGTGAAGAATAAGATAAATTGCAAATTTTGTTTGATTTCAATGATCAAGAGGCACCAAGGAGATGAGATAGTCAAGTTGAAGGAGTAAGAAGTTTCTAAGTGACAATAATCCAAGACCTACTCTCAAACCCGCCCTACCTGGGCGGCCTAGAGAGGTGAGCTTGGAATTTTGGTGTCTAAGCATTGCAACTACTCCATCTTGATTCTCTAAACTCACCATGATGCCTCACATCCTAGAGAGAGTCATTCAAGAAGAGAGAAGCTTGAAAAATCACTAAGTCATGAAGATGGAGGAATGAACAATCAAGGGAGGTTGGAATCCCTGCACTATTTACAATCCCGACCATGCTAGGCGGCCTTGAGCTCTATACTTGGACAACTCCATCTCCTGCACATGACACTCTCCAGACACCACCCTCAAACTCGGTTAAGGAGAAAACCCACCAAGTTTGCAATATTTTGAGTTGAAGTGCAAAGAAATCATGAAGGTTTGGTGAAAGTTCATAAGTTTGAAGGTATTTTAAGGCAAAGTCCAAAGGTCACCTCTAATCCCGTCCTTCCTAGGCGGTTTTCACCATGACAAGTGGACAAGATCATCACCTAACATCTCAACGTTTGCCTTCTCACTTCACAAACACCTTAAAATGGCTAAGTCTTAAGCAAGTTCAAGAAAAAGAGTTATCATAAGGAAGAAACAAGCATCAAATGAAGTTTAGAGTTGAAAAATCCAAGCCTACCATTGAAACCCGCCCTTGCTAGGCGGCCTTCAACAGTTTGCATGGACTACATGTCCACAACACACACTCCGCCTAGACCCTCCAAACCCGCCCAACATGGGCGGCCTAGAGAGGAGGTCATGGATTCAATCCATATCCACATACACTCTCTCCACACTCAACCTTCTAACCCGCTCAAGGAAAGATTGGAGAAAGTTAGCTACTAGAAGATGAGGTAAAGATGATTAAGACAACTTTCAAGTGAAATTGAAGAATTGCAAATGTAAGACTTCATGGTGGGCATGTTTAATGGAAGGCTTAGGGAGGTGAGCATGGAATCAAGTGTTTGAGCACTCATGTCACTCATCATTTGCCTACCAACTCCACCCATCTGCTTCCACACACATGCAAGTCCAATAAGGAGGTGAAAATCATTAATTAATCATAAGTATTGGAGTCAAACCCACACACCACCTTCAAGGCTGCTCATCATAGGCGGTCTCCACCATTGCACATGGAGAATACCTCAAATGCCATTCAGATCACTTCTTGACTTCACTCAAATGAAGGTAATTTACATGAAGAACATGAAGAGAACACTAAGTCATGCTAAAGAGTCATCAAAAGAACATCAAATGAAGTCTAAGTGATGAAATCCACTCACCACCTCCTAGCCCGCCCTTCCTAGGCAGCCTTGACCACCTTGCATGGACTCCACATCCTTCACAATACACTCTCCGGATGACACCCCTAAACCTGCCCAGCCTGGGCGGCTTTCACACCCTGACATGGAATTCACATCAAATAATCCATACTACCCCTCTAAACCCGCCTAGGCACTTAGGCATGGATTTCATGCGAAAGGATATGTTCTAAAATGTCATTTTTTTAATCCCACATGCATAAGATGAATGTAATTTGTTATTGAAAATCCTTCATATCAAGTCTTAATTTGATGTGTTTCTTTTTGTAGGTGATGGAGGATCCAAGGAGGTGAATAGCGAGAGCTCATACATGAGAAGTTTGGAAGGTGGAGGAAAGTTGCTCAAGTTTGTCATCATCACCACATGGAGGAGAGCTCCTGCATCAAGTTCATCTTACTTTGAAGACTTCGTAGACATCAACGCCACGCATGAGGAGTCATCATCCGGAGTTGTCTACTTCATGTACATCCATCATATGCAAGTCTACTACAAGAAGTCACGCACAAGACATCTTCCACCTTAACACTCCATGAGTCAATGCAAACTATCCAGAGGCATGATCCTGCAAGAACAACATCACAAGATGAGAGATGAGCATGATCATCAAAGCGATCCATGAGTTACATCAAAGACAACAAGAAGAAAATATTCTAAGTGAACATGAGGTGAACCACACTAGTTCGTGTGAAGATGCTGAGGTGGCACGTACACATCATCAAGCCAATCGTATTCTGCCATGTCATTCATTTAAGAGGGCCCACCATAAAGATGCTCCAAAGATGCTTATCACATTGGGAAACGTGCCTTCATTGCCTCTTTCATGTTCTAAAAATAGCAAATTTTGTAACAAACTGCCTTGTCTCAATCTCGCCCGTTGATTGCTAAATCAATCTGAGCCATTCATTGTAATTCTTGAGCTCTATATAAGGCTCACTACTCTCATTTGTAAGGGGGCATTATTAGAATTAGAGGAAGATCATTAGAGGGACATTAGAGGAGAGACTAGAAGCAAAGATCAAGTAAGAGTAGAGTAGAGAGGGAACTCTTCGAAGTCATGAAGAGAGACATGAGGTTGTTGTAATTGCACATTTCAAAAGTAATACAAGCTCATTGTTGTTGTTTTGCATGGTGATCTTGTGGCTTTGAAATGTTGGCATGGTTTCAAGTTCTCGAATATGACGGAGATGTGTTTCCAAGAAGCTTAGGTAGTGTTGATGTGTTTTTCTTGCACGTGCAAACTCATAATAAAATACTAAGTATTCTATCCTCTCTTGAATAAAGTCTCTCGAATGCTAAACAATGTGATCAATCGAGACAACTCCAAGGTTTCTTATTCATGTTTTTGCTATGGATAGACTTAGTAGTTGATGTGATTTGCTGGTAATCACAAAGGGACTTACGTTGAATATGCTCCTTACTCCACTCAAATGTGTTACTTCTTCCTTATGAAATGGAACTTCTTCCGACTGGGTACAAAATGAAAATGCAAAAGACAAGGGTTGAGAAAGCTAATCTAAGGACAATGAAGTGATGGATGATGTTTCAATAGACAAACTCTTTGAACCAAGCCTCGCTTTGCCATGAGAGCAACAACTACACGAAGCTAGTGCAATCTTCAAAGGGAAATGAAGGATTTTCAAACTGCAAACATGCATCCAAATACCCACAGCTGGCGCAACTTGAATGAACATTCACAATCGAACAAAAGCACATGAAGGTTTAGACTAACTTTGCATTGTGAATTGCAAGCCACAAGTCACAAAAAGTATGAACATAAAGGAATTCATCAAATATCTCAACATAAATCCATATATCAGTGAACTTCTAATTTAATTCTACTCTACTTGGAAACATCTCCCCATCACATCCAAGAAATTAGAAACCATGTTAACATTCCGCAACCACACAAAATCACCATGAAACAACCAACAATGAGCTTGTATTGATCTTGGAAGTATTTTTACAACAATTTCAATGTCTCTTCAATGACTTTAAGAAGTCTCCTCTACTCTACTTGCTATTCTTCCTACTTCTAATATCCTAATGTATCCCCCTTACAAATGAGAAGAATGAGCTTTATATAGAGCTCAAGAATTACAATGAATGGCCAGGATGGATTTGCAAATCAATGGCCCAGATTGAGACAACAAGGCAGTTTGTTACAACAATTTACTATTTTTACACATGAAAGAGGGAACAAAGGCACGTTTCCTAATGTGATAAGTAACATGTCAAAATGTGATTGGCCTGATGATGTGTACATGCCACCTCAGCATTGGGCGAACTAGTTTGATTTTCTCCCTATTCACATTGCTTGGAACAACTTCCCAAATTGTATCATCTTTCATGGAATAGTCTTTGAACTTGGATTTTCACCTCTGGAACTTTGCATCTTTCGAACTTGCAAATTTGGGATTTTGGATTTCTTGTTGTTGTTGTCTTGACATTTTTTAGTTTGAATGTAATTCATGGATTTCTTGATAAACTTGCTCATTTCTCATCTTGTGACGTTCTCATTCTTGTGCAAGATTTTAACTCTGGATGGTGCATGAAGTAGAAGATGTTTTATGCGTGAATTCTTGGAGTAGACTACATGATGGATGTAGATGGCTCATGGAATAGATAACTCTGGAGCTTGAAGATGCAAACAAATTCCTGGAAATGGATTTCTGGACGAATGTCCCTCTCACGATGCTGGATTCTTGAACGTGTAGGTGGAATGATCTTCTGGATGCTTGGATGATGGCAAACTTGATGATGCAATATTCTTCCTCCATTCTGGTGATGTTGCCTTCTTTGGAGCAAGGTGAATCAACTTGATGACACTTCGACCCTCTGGATGGCTTGCCTCCACATAATTCAATCTTTCACTTGATCTCGCTCTCCTTCAACATTCACCGCATACATTGCAAACCTACAAGCAAAATACCTCAAGTTAGTACATCAACATGATATAAAGGAATTTTACCACTAAATTCACCTTCCTTACGAATGTGGGACAAATAAAACAATTTCCATATATTCATCAAACAATTTTCAATTTAAGCCAACTTATTCAATAATGCAAAGTGATTTTTCATTAAAACTTTCAAAAAGTGGAAATTGTTCTGGTCCATGGAATATGCGTCCTTCTAGGGCGCAAAATGCAAGCTCGAGAACATTTTCCCATTTTGCAACTTCAATATTTAGAATTTTTCTTGTTCTTTGCTTCAAGTTTCACTTCTTTGGTAAATTCTCCTTCAATTTTAATGATCTTACATTCAATTTTGCATTTGTAATGAGTGAAATTTTCCGACTTGGCAATCTTCCTTCAATACTTAGGCAATTTTGTAAACTTCCACCTTGTATCAACCTTTGACAAACCTTCTCTTGGAGCTTCAAAACAAGACTGGAGTCTTCAAGATACTTCTCACTTAGTTCAACTTCTTCGTGACTATATGGGCGGAAATTGCATGGAGTAGAACAATTTCCTTCGTTGTAGGGCGGATTTTGCATGCTCCAGAACATTTTCCACCTTTTAGCACTTCCACACTTAACACCCTTAGTAACTTTCTTCCAAGTTCCTTGCACTAAATCCTCATAAAATTGTATCAACTTGCAAGAATGGGATGTTTTTCCAAGTGCAAAGATCCTCCTCTAGAAGGGCGCAAATTGCATGAGGCAGAACAATTTGCATCTTGGGAGGGCAGATATTGCATGGAGTAGAACATTATGCGCTCTAGGATGGGTGAATTTTGAAAGGGGTAGAACATTTTCCTCCATTTTCAACTCAATCATGACTTTCACTTTGAATTTTCAAAACAAGGATGATTTCTTAGAATGTTTCATACTTAGTCAAATTTCCTTGTTCCTTCTAGGGCGGAAATTGCAAGAGGTAGAACATTTTCCACTATTTCCAAGTCTCCTTCTAGCTAAAGCGCAAAATGCAAGGGGCAGAACATATTCCCCATTTTGGTATTCTATCATGACCTTCACTTGAACTTTCAAAACAAGGTTGAACTTCCCAAGATGTTTCATACTTAGCTAAATTTCCTTGTTACAAGCTTAGGCAGAAATTGCATTAAGTAGAACATTTTGCATCATCCTCTAGGTAGGGCGCAAATTCCACTTGGGAGAACATTTTCCACCTTTCCATTTCCCAGACTTAGTCAAATTTTGCACACTTTCACCTTGGGCGCAAATTGTAGGTTCTAGAACAATTTCCTCACTTTGCAACTCATCTCCAACTAGGGCGCAAAATGCAAAGGGCAGAACATTTTCCCCATTTTGCATTCGATCATGACCTTCATCTTTCAAACACTTCGCCAAAATTCCTTGTTACAAGCTTGGGCGGAAATTGCATGCTCTATAACATTTTGCACTCCAAGTTGGGCGGCTTTTGAAAGGTGCAAAACATTTTCCTTCATTTTGCTACTTAGGTTTTTCTTTCAAATTTCAAATGTTGAGTGAATCTTCTCCCTTGGACTTCCTTCATTGCCTTAAACATGGATTGAGTTTCAACATCCTTCGCACTTCATGCATCTATCATGAAATTCCTAGGGCACATGTTGTAGGCTTGAGAACAATTTGCAAGTAGGGAGGGCGGATTTTGAAGGGTGCAGAACAATTTCCTCCATTTTGCTACTTCAACAATTCATCAAACTCCAACTTTCTTCCAACTCCACAAAGCAATTTGTCATATTCTTTGCAAGTATTCTTGAGAATTTGTCTAAGGCAATCATGCATTCGAAAATGGAGACCTTCAACCTAGGGCGCATATTGCATGAGGCAGAACATTTTCCACCCTCAAACTCACTCTCTAGCTAGGGCGGAAATTCCTTGAGGCAGAGCATTTTCCTTCATTTTGACACTCATCTCCCAAGCGCAAAATGCAAGGTCTAGAACATTTTTCTTCGTTTTGGGATCCATTGTACTTAGCCAAATTTTCACAAGTTCTTCTTGAGCGCAAATTGCAAGAGGCAGAACAGTTTCCATGTTGGGAGGGCGGATATTGCAAGGTGCAGAACAATTTCCGCCCAAGGTCCAAGACTTCAACTTTTTTCGCCCGATTTTGACATGTCCTGGATGGAAGTATATTTAAAAATATAGAATTTTCTATACTTTAAATATTTTGAAATATACTTCCAGGATGTTTGAGATAGGTCTCAGATCCATGGGATTTAACATGTAGATTCTAGATTTTTGAGGATCCACCAGATTTCAGACTTAGTCAATTTTCAGGATCTCAGAACATCGGGATTCCAGACTTAGTCAATTTTCAAGATCTCAGGATATGCATCAGGATGGGAAGATACAAACTCCTTAGCCAGAATTTATCGAGACTTGGGTAAAACAACACTACCAAAACCTTACAAGCTCAAAGAAAACCTAAACCCTAAAGCAAAGCAACGACAGAAAGCAAAAAAAGAGGGGGTCCCCATTTGCAATGGGGCGATGTGTGAAGACGTCACAACAGGTAGTAGGGTAGATAAAGTTCATTGATGTGATGAATATGCTAAAGATATTTGATGAACTCCTCCTTGGTTCATACTTTTGATGGTTTGTCGCTGGCAAGTTATCGTGCAAAGTTAGCCTGAACTACATTTGCTTAAGTTCGATTGTGAATGCTCGTTCAAACTGCACCAGTTGTGGGTGTTTGGATGGAGGTTTACAGTATGAAAATCATTGAGTTACCTTTGGAGATTGCACTTGCTTCGTGTAATTGTTGGTTTTCATGGTGAAGCGGAGTAAGGTTACATGAGGAATTTGTCTATTGTAGCACATGCATTATATTATTGTTCTTAGATTAGAATCCTCTCAACCCTTTCTCTTTTTCCATTTTCTTATAATCAATTTGAAAAGTTCCATTTCATAAGGAGGAAGTAACTTGTTTGAATGGAGTGAGGTGACAATTCTACGTAAGTCCCTTTGTGACACAGCAAATCACATCACATCACCGAGGCTATCCATTGCAAATCACGTACAAGGAACCTTGGAGCGTTCTTGTTTGATCACGTAGTTTAGCATTTGAGACGCTTTGTTCAAGAGAGGATAGAGCACTTGGTGTTTTATTCTAATGTTGTTGTTGTCAAGAAAACATCATCAACAGTATCCTCCAAATTCAAAGCCCTTCGGATAGCATCTTGTAGAGATGTTGGCTCAAAAGCTCTAACCAAACCTCGGAGTGACTCCGATAATTCCTCAATAAAGAAAAGCACGAGTCTCCTCTTTGTAACATCAAGCACCATGACTAAAACCCGCTGAAATTCTGTTACATAATCTTCTACTGAACCATGCTGCCTTAGACGTGTCAACTATCTAAAATGCATCTTTGGATCCCTCCTATCAAACTTGTCTATGAGCCTCTGTGTGAAATCAACATATGTCACAACATGATGCCCTTGTGTGATTAACCCATGATGCCACCACTCATGCACTGTACCCTCCAAATGAAGAATAGCAAACTTGATGCTTCATCTTCCGTCATACGGCTGAGTGAGAGATATGTATCCAATTTTTGAATCGAAGCCCGTTCAGTGACCTTCCCCAAACCATCAAAAGTTGGGAGAGTCAACTTACCCTTTGTTGTAGATCTCTATTGAACTGCTGTGTAGGTTGTCTTCTCTCTCCCCTTGGCCCATTCCTTGATCTGGCATTATTGAATTGTGCAAATGGGATCTGACTTTTGATATCCGGATCAAGTCTCATGTATTCATCTATGCAAGTATTAAAGTCATTTGCAGTTGGGTTTGGCTCCTCTTCCTGTGGTGACTCCACTCTAGGCAAAAATGTAGGCTGGAAGGGTCTGGGTGCTGATCCAATTGGAGTTTTGCTATTTTTTGTGTGATTTCTAGCCCCGTTTTGATTCAAATTACTCCCTTTTCCCACATAATTTTGTGCAGGTTTGGTGGAATTGTTAGTAATATTCATGTTTTGCATCATTTGGATGAGCATTTGTGTTATTCGTTCTTGTCTTTGTGCCATTTGTTCTTGTTTTTGCATGAAAGCCTTGCACTCATCCTCTTGATCTGCCGTCTTCTTCTTACCTCTGTGTGCAATTCTAATGCTAACCTCTTGTAATGCTGCCTCTAGTCTTCTTCTTTCTCTCTCCAAAGCTCTCTGATCTCTTTGACTCAACTGCATAAACTAAATCAAACTCTCAGGTTGGTAGGACTGCCTGCTCTGATACCACTGTAAGATACCCAAATTTAGGGCATGAATTTTGCTTTTGGAGTTCTCCTGTTTTAGACAGTAGTAAATCTAATTCATCCAAAAACAACAGATTTCTTTAACAACAAAGTGAAGTTATGAACTATGATATAATGTATTTAGTTCACCAAGGATATGCATACATATATGAGAAATAACACAGATGTATGAATGCAACCAGAATATCCACTTTCAACTGGAAATATTGTTTTAGTCATTACAATGAGTGAGCTCACTGCGAATTAAACCTGGGCCCTCTGCTGGGATGATTCCCACTGACCTGTGTGAAGATGGCCGTGAGGCATGCCTGATGATTCAATTCCAATGACCCTGGAAACCTAGCGTTCAGTCAAGAGAGAGAGTTGGTTGCATTTATGCTGTAATAGGGCCAGAGATTCACTCCTCAGAGGTCTGTAATGGCTTAAGTACCTAGCCGCAATGACTCCCTTAGTAGTTCCCCAAATCTGCTGTTTGGTGGCGTCGTCTTACTGATGTTGGTAAACCCTGACGGCTGGAAATGTGAAATATTGCTCAACCCTCGATGAGCACTGTAAGATGCCCTAGGAAAAATGGGAAGTGATCAGGTCGCACCCTTCTTTAATGCTGTTTGGACTGATTTTTGACCTCTGCTGATCACCGATTAAACCCTAACCCCAAATGGAAACTGCTGCAAGTTCTGAGACCTTTATTGTCAATCTTCAATCCAAAGTGAAGGCACCAAGTTGGCATGCAGCTGAAGGGGGTTATCTTTTGATGAGAAGAAAGAACAATGCTCAGATCTGGATTGAATTGTTTACTGCTGTCCAGCAACCTGGAAAAATCACAATAAATCTGTTTTAGCCTGACTGCAACCACCCAAATGGCGCTGCCCATTAAGAGGGAGAGGGGTTTCGTTCTCACCTCTGAAACTGCCTGCAAGGGTTTTCGTCCTTGAGGGAAGTTGAGCGCTAAAAAAATCAAAATGATAATTGCAAAAATAAAAACCCGGATGAGAAAATGGTAAATGAAACTTGCAAATATACTTCTCCTGGATAGGACGCAAGGGCCCAAAATGAGTGCTTTATTTCAAGTTTGAAATTATTTTTTATTATTATTATTATTAGTGTTGAAAAACACTATTTTAAATTTAAAAAATATAATTTATTTAGGCGAAGGAAAGAGGGGACATGACAAAAAACCATTAGTGCCCAACCAAACCTCCAAAAAAATGGCTTTCCATGCCATATAAACATGGAAGCTTCTCTTCCCTGCAAATTGTTTCACCTTCTACATCTTGCCCTTCAACAACAACACTGCCTAGAATAGCGAAGGACCCAATGGGAAAATTGACACCCAACATGCAATAGGAGAACAAATGTAGCCCTCAAAACTGTCGTTACGCTAGCTAGGATAAATAAATTTAGCTAGGAAAGGGAAATTGTACTACCAACAATGGAAAACAACCACCCAGGAATGAAAGGCACACTTGCCAATGGAGGAGAACATATGCACTACTGGGAAAAGAAAAGGTCACCGTCAACGAAAGGTAAATGGTTGCCCTCAAGAAGAATGAACAGTTGTGCGTGCCAATCAGGGTAAACATGCTGCTGTTAGGGAATGTGAACAGATGCGCCCAAAGGAGAACACAATGCCAAAACATAACAGACGACTCCTATCAAGGAATAAAGGTCCCTATTAGAGGAGAGTGGTACTGCACCCAAATGGGGAAAAAATGGTTACTGCCATAATAGGAAAACAGTTGCCGCCCAAATGAACTAGCCCTTTGACTTCCTATTTGTCACTTCAAACCTCTGTTGTTGCCAATGACACACTAACGTGACATTTTTGATCCTTATGCAATTATTGGACGCTACCACACTGCTCGATTAATTGCCCTTTCCATTCTGCCACACCCACAACATTGTTGCAAGCAATGATAATGCCTTGGGCTATACCTGCAACATTGCTGGAAGCAATAGTATTGCCTCCAATAGGAACAATTCGAGCTGTTGCATGTGTTCTGTCAGTTGACTGGTTTCTGTCAGATGACTGGAGCAAAGGCAGTGTTGGAAACAGTTAACTGACTGTTGGAGTGAAGCCTATCACTCTGAATGTTGTTGCAGGCATGGTAGCATTATACTTACATGACAGTGACACCACAAAGTGAAAGTGTAAATGGAATTCAATTACACGGGTTTAAAATGGGAAAAATGTCGCAACTTAAAAAATGCTAAAACACTCATAAAGACAGGAAAAAACTACAATCGTTATTTCATTCCTTTACCAAAAAGCATCTCTTTAGCATTATTAGGGGCTACACTGAGCCAATTATATTTGGAGATTGCCAATGCAGATCTTTTGTTGTTTCCAAGAGGATTGCTAATTCTTTGTTTGACATTTGCCCATAGGATTGATGATCACATGGAAAATAGAGGAGAGAGATTTTAAAACAACTGGAAGAGCTTCAACATCTAGAAAAGTTGTTTCATATTCCATCGCTAGAAAAAATTCTTGATGATAAAAGTATCCATGCCCTTGCCTTGAAATGGTGTCGACATTTATCCAAAGAAACAAGATCTCAGTCATATAAGCATGTTGTGCATAGTCTCCCAGCATGTCCATTGAATTGATGCGTTTGCCTTATCTTTACCAAGACCTTCTGCAAATGTTAGCTACTAGTTCCATTATGTTTCCATTTCCATGACACTGGACTATATCTCATATTGACACCATCCCTTTCCAAGTACATGATAGTGTTGTACTGAGTGTAAATCTATGCCTGATCAACCAGCATTGAAAAACCCAATGCCATTTTGAAAAACCCGAGGGCTTTTTAATTAAAATGCATTTAACCCATGTGTTTTTCGCATCTGCCTTATTTTTTGGTGGTTTGACTTGGTTTTGACCAGCTTATTGATTAAACTAGGTGTTCTGGTTCTGATTGGCATAGGAAAGTTGTTAGGTGTTGGCTAACTGCAATTGACCTTGGGTTTTTCCTGGTTTCAGCTACTGTGGCTGTAGGTGACGCTTGCAACAGATTGGGACACTTGTGGCTTCTGCTGCAGGTGAATGTGCAGCCCCACTAAGCGCTAGCAAGCTGCTACAGGTGAACTTGCAGCCTTGCTGTGGATGTCCTATCAACTTGTTGTAGGTGAACTTTAGCATGACCTTGTTGGTCCACCTAAATTGATCCACTTTCGGATCAGCAAACACTTTCTTTCTTCAAACAAATAGAAAGGCATAAAATCTATGATGATAAAGGGAATAAGTAGGGAGTATAAAAATGACATTTAAGGTTTAGGGCACTAAGGGGCGGGAAACTTCACTTTGTGAGTTTCAAACTTGAACACTAGTGTAGGGGGCGTGAGTGACCCAAACACTAGTGCCCATGTGTATTTGCATAGTGAGATTTCCAGGTTTCTGGGGATGGCTAATAACAGGTTCTTAAGGCTGAGGTCACTTGTAGTATCTTCTTGTGGTCAAGGGTAAGGCTTAAATCAGGTGGAAATGGACTTAAAAACACACTAGAGGAGTGGACACTAAAATGAGTGTAAAAATGTAAGGTGGAGATTGCAAAGTAGACAATTTCTGGCCTTGCAGCTGTGAAGAACCACCATGTTTTTCCATTGAAACACAAATCCACGAGGAAAATGTCACCAAAGCCAAACTACATAGCCACCTACCAACACCGTCTTCGATGCTCGTTGCAGAGAGACAAGAATACAATGAAGAAAAGTCAATGGCATTCAAAACATAAAAACCTCCTTTGCACCCTCTAATGATTAAGACACATACAATGAATTCACTAAAACACCATCTTCCATTAAGTCACCTATTGCGCACACTAATCGCATGGGTCGCCGTCAAAGTGAAATTAGAGTAGATAGTACAATATAGGAGGCATAAAAGAAAAAGGGGACTATGGTGGCTCCCTAAGTCCCAACCAAGATTTAGGATGCATGTTGTATAATGTTGTCAAAGGCTCTTGATCCACACTCGAGCCGGCTAAAACCTCTGCCGTTGAATTCACCTCCCGAAAGCAATGCAAAAAAACCCCATCATTAAAGGAAGAACAAAGAGCTTCCGCCACCTCCTAAAAATGCCAGTGTCCAATTAGGACAAAAGCTTTTATGAGGACTGTTGATGATGTTAAGAGAGTCACCTTCAACCACAAATTTCTTAAAACCAAGGGATGGAGCCAAAGAAATCCCGACAACCACAACATCCCATTCCGTTTTATTATTTGTTTGGCAGTCAAGACAAAGAGAACCACCATGAACAAAGCTACCTCGCTCCATCTCTTAGCACCACACCTGCATTAGAAAGACCTGGATTGCCCTAAGATGCTCCATCAAAGCTGACTTCAGAAATCCTTTTGGGGGCCTCAACCATACTAGTTTTTTCTAACAAACTGTTTGATTCTCACCCCATTAATGGTGGAGCATTTTTCATGTCATATTACCGCCTGTGCTTTCAATCTAATAAAATTATCATATCTTACCTTGTTTGTGTAGCTTTCTACATGCACAACACCCTTTTGGTGTCCGTTTGCATTTTCTTTTCTATTTATAGCTTTTGTGGCTCCATTTGCTGTCAACTTAGTCAACCCCCATCTGTTAGCTTTTTCACCTCTAAGGACCCAGTTCCTAGTGGGACAATGGCTGACCCTCACAAAGATTTAACTCGCGAAATCCTGTGCAACTGATCACACAGCAAATTGCTCTCAATATATATATAACCCAAAGTGCAATGCAAAATTTTTAAAATATTAATATAATGAACCATCAAATGGGGTTAGACACATGGCCTCAAAATTAATTCATCCAGTATAGTCATGAAATAAACACAGTCCATATGCAGAGTAAAGAGGAAGCATAATGAATTAAATTTGCAGAGTGAGCAAAACAACTAAGTTGTATATATATATATATATATATATATATATATATATATAACCCAAAGTGCAATGCAAATTTTTTAAAATATTAATATAATGAACCATCAAATAGGGTTAGACAAATGGCCTCAAAATTAATTCATCCAGTATAGTCATGAAATAAACACAGTCCATATGCAGAGTAAAGAGGAAGCATAATGAATTAAATTTGCAGAGTGAGCAAAACAACTAAGTTGTCTCTGAGGGGCATTGTAGATTTCCTTACCTCCATGTGGTTATTTTCATTTAGTCTATGATCTTGATTGAATAGATTTGCTTATGGTTAACAAATTTGGTCTGCCACTCTGTTATAAATGATTGACTAGAGCTTCATTTAGCAATAAACATCTATTTTTACCTTTGGGGAAAGAAAGAAAATGGCTGGATTTATTCAGTTTAATGGTTGTTCCTTTTTTTATTGTTATAGTTGTTTTATTGCTTTGAGCTTCAAAGAAACTTCTGGCAATTGCAGGGAATGCCCCCTGGACTTGCGGGAAGCAATAGCTAGTTTAATTTTTGCTGCACCAAGATGTTCTGATCTACCAGAGCTATTACACATACGCAATTTGTTTGGTGCGAAATATGGAAAAGAATTTATTGTGACTGCGACAGAGCTTCGACCTGATTGTGCTGTTAATCGTCAGGTCAGTTACAGTAAAAGATCTGTTTTCCACATCTGAAACACAATAGGATATCAATTATAATATTAGCGAATAGACAAGCCTACTCTATCAACTATAGGCTTGATATTACTAATAGTTTGCATTATTTGCACTTTAGGCATTTTCAATTCCTGTAGGAAAATTTATATGGCGAATCAAATCTCCCTCAGATGCGTTTATCCAGTGGTCAGTGGCACAGGTTCTTGTTACAGTAAAAGTAGGCATTTAGATTGCAATTATCTCTATAATCACCATATAGTTATGGGTACAAGGTTTATAACTTCGTGGTTCATATGTCCTTTCCAAAAAATAATAAGAAAAGGTAGGATTGTGCTCATAAGCACAGCTCCTTCCTTAACCTAGTTGAATTTCCATTACCTGGACATGGGATAAATAGGGTTAATGTAATAATATGTCAGAACAGCAGCTCTTTTCTTTAGGAAATAACCTAGTTAATCATAGGTGAAATAATCCTATATAAAATTAGTTAGCTATTATCTGTACCAGCTAGATGTCCATTTGTCCAGTCCGGACACCTGTGAAGATAATTTCAGAGTCTATTAGATTGATAAAAAGCTTCTGGAAAAACTGTTTGTAATTTATATGCATTGACATTTTGAATCACATTCCATGATATCAGCAGGATGAAAGCAAAAACTGTGTGTTTATGATGACAAAATATGTTTGTAGTAATCAAAATCACCACACGTATAGTGATGGGCCTGGACACCCATCCGGATGTGCCAGATTTACAGGTATAAATGAGAACATGGCGAAGGGACAATGCATGTGCCATTTCATTGATGCATCATATCTTTAGGAAAATGACTTGTAACGTCCCTAAAAATTGGAAAGAAAGGTAGAATGAGATTAAAATTCAGCGAAAATCTTCTTAGCCTGAATCAGAATCCAAAATGTTGAAACTCAAAATATGTTCAGCTCAGAGGTCATGTGATTCTTATAATGGAGGTTAAAGTCCAAAAAATGCATATAACAGTGATCTGGACCATAAACATTAACTGCAATTTGTGCCCTATACATGCATGTCACCCTCTAATGCTTAAAGGCAATGACTTTTGCTGGTCATTGCTGAAGAATATGGAGATAGTTGTCATTGTAAGGTCACACATTTTTCATTGGTCTCTCTCTCTCTCTCTGTCTCTCTGGGGGTCGATTGGGGCCTGTTATGACTTATTCACAACATCGCCCCATTTGAAGATGGGGACCCCCCTCATTTTGAGTTTCTGGTTTGAGTGTGTTTTGGCAGTGATTCCTGTTTGTAGGAGAATTTGCAAACAATTCATGGTGCATTTGAACGACCCCTCCCCTAGGCGGACTTTCACAGTCCTTTGACAATCTAATTTCTCAGTTTAAAACTTGATGATTTAAATCACCCACCTAGAGTACCCGTCCGACTAGACTATGCAAACCGCATTCTTTTTTAATTATACACGGGTCCCTCCAAACAAATATACGATCATTTTATACAAGAGGGAAGTTTTAACTTGTGCATAACCTTCCGTAATTTCCGCCCTGGGCGGACTTTTGCTATCCGTTTGCAATCTTTTTCAAACGTCATATGCAATTGTGTAAAGATTGTCTGCCCGTGCATTGTTCGCACTTTTTTTGAGTTTGACCTGTCTCCACGCATACATTCATGATTTGACATCTCACTCTACGTAGTTATTCGAAAATCTCCATACAACTTTGTAATGTGCAAGCTAGTTTAATAGTGCCGCTCAAGCAGACTTTTGATGCTCTATGCAAATCTCTCTTTATCTTAATACGTGACGGCTTCAAATGTCCGCTTTGGCGCGTATTCATAGTTACCTTGCTAATTGTTTTAAAATCCAAATCGTGCATGGCGTTCAAAAATCCCTGCTCAGAAGGCAATTTTTTTGGGTCGATATTGTATAAAGTAAATTTTCAATGATGCCCGGTATGTCCGCTTGACTCATGAATTCGGATATTACACATCAAGTAATGCAATTCCACTTGTTCGTGTATTTGCAACGACTAAATTCGCTCATTATGAGCCCAAGTCCATGAAGTTTCAAAGTGAAGTTTTTTCGCACTTGACATGCCAAAATTCCCGCCGATGCATATCTTTTGAGAGATTTTGCAAATCGCGATGATCTGAGGAATTCTTTTTGAGCGCCAACATTCTTCATGGTATGCATAGCATGCCAGGATATCCGCCCAAATGCACATTCAAGGAAGTGTTTCAAATTTAGCAAAGTGCAGTGAATATTCAGAAGACTGCTCTGGTGCACTTCAAAGGCTAGTATACAAGGATTGAAATTTTTAACATTATGCAATCCATAAGAAAAGGTCCACCCACTATTCTTAGCATATCCTCGCGCTCCATACATAGAGCATTGAAAGGGCCGCTCAAGATGCTGGTTTAAAACGATTTTGCATTTATAAGTTCTTCATACGGAGGCATCCAAAAAGTCCACCAAGGCACGCACCATTAAGAAATCTTGCGTTTTTAAATTTGATCCTTTGCATTAAAACTCAAAAGGCCATCTAGGCGTGTATTTAATAAAGGATTGCATTTTCAAATTAACGGAGGTTTTCAATTCATATTCTTAGTACTAGGCATCACTCTAGAACATGTTTTCCCTTGAATAAGTTATTAGAGCCTGCGCATGATATACACAGGTTTAAGATCGACGCTTCCCGCCATGTTTGCATATACAAATTCGAAGTTGAGAATATTAGGTAGGTTTGCCAATGTGAGGAAAGAAATTGTTCGAATATCAACTAAAATTTGCTTAAACCTGTGGCGCCAACATGCAAAGGGTATTCACCTATTTTAATCATGCATTTCCAAATGTTGTTTTAAGAGTAGGTTTTAGCAACGCAAGGACGTATTAGAGCCAGATTTGTCGAAAAACAGTCAAGTTTTTTTTTTTTTTTTTTAAATTTGCATTATTGATTGAAATAGAGCAAGGTAATTTTAAATTTCATATTCGATTTATCCCGCATGCATTGTGCGGTGAAATTGGTCCTATTTGCTTGTCTATTAAGCATCATTTTATGATGCTGACGTCATGATATGCGTGCAGGTGAACGATCAATGCGAAGGAAAGGCAGGCGATGATGAGGAGCGATATGAAGGGAACGTGGCCGGAAACGAAGATTACATCAAAATGGTGAAATCTTGGCGACACCAATCTGGTGAGAACCAACATGGAGAAGATTCGACAAAACTTGTACAAACCCAATCCTTCGGATTTGATCAAGCGAATGTTGAAAAATGGAATTGTGTAGGCTGCCTGCTTCCCGCCTACGATACTGAGTTCGGAATTGATGTTGGAATGCGCCAAGCATTATGATCAAGCAAAGAGATGCATTGTGACAAAGGACGGCAAAGTACTGGCTTATCTGAGAAAAGAAGCAAGCGCAGAGGCCATCTGAGAAAAGAAGCAAGCGCAGAGGCCTTCGACATTCCTTCGCATAAGACTACTACATTCTGCGACAAGGAGTCTGCTCTGCAACTTTGTCTGGCTGGACCCAAAAAGTGCATGGAAGTAATAAATAGCAATTGGTTGGTACAATCGAGGCCACATGTGAGCAGAGTGCCTAAGAAACTTCACAAATCTGATTTTCATCAGGAGATCGGCTATATGGTCATATTTCTGAGTCGCATTATGGACTGTCCACAATCAGCGAATTTCGAGTCTTGGATGTTCTTCTTCATTGAAGAGATCATAAGTGGAAAAAGGATGATCGATTGGGCTGAAATGATTAGCAGCAATATTGATGATCAGCTGAAGAATCTGCAGGAGACAAAAACATTTTACATGAGTTCATATGTAATATACATGCTTGCCAGGAACGAGAGATACCTAGGGCTGAATTGCAAAGGGAGAGTTGGAAACGGAGATGGGCAATTCAAAGTTTATGACTGCTATCCTCAGCTGCACTTACAGCTATATCTCATTACCGAAGGTTTAATGATGCTTTCTCCATGTACATTGTCAGATTATTGCAAGGCAACACATGCAGGAGATTGTCAAAAGAGGCTATGAATTTTGTGGAAAAGTACGGAAAGTGGTTTATTCAGTTTCCCAGGTTCACATACCTCCGTGTTGAAGGCTATTCATCATTGCCCTACAGGTTGCCAAGATATCCTACAGATAGAATGGTTTTGTTAGAAGTAACGAGACAACTAGTGGCCTTCGACAAAATTCAAAGAAAGAGAAAGAAAACTACGACCAAGTTTCCAATTAGTATTGGGAGGCTGGAAACTTGTATGTCATTACAGGCAGCTGAAAATTCGGAGATAGAGCTGCAAGCCTATAACTTGGTGCGCCACAATGATGCACGCAACAATTTTGATCCATTCAATGCAGTCAGGCAGAAATTTGGAAGTAAATATGAGCACCAACCACAGCTCGAGGATCATTGGGAGGATGCACACGATGACATGGAAATAAGGAAGAAAAGCTGCTACAGATTGTCTTTGGACTTGGTAGAGCAACAAGGGTAATTAACATTCTAGATCAGATTGAGGAGAATCACCAAAGGCTCTCACAAAGTTCATATGATCAACAGAAGAACAAACCTTTCACCATCAATTGGTCAGAACAAGAGGTCACACGCAATGATGATTTGATGATACCAATTGTGGCACATACAAGAAAATATGTGGACTTCCAGGTTCGAAGGCTTCAGGAGAAAAATGTTCAATTCACTTACAATTTGATGGGAGGAGTTAGTGTGCGTCAGTCCAGGGATACTTCAAGTAATGAGTGAAGCAGTGACTCTAGTGATTCTAGTGATTTAGAAAGTGCAGGTGCTGATTCGCAAGAAGATATTTAGCCAAATAAGAAGGTGAAAAATAGTGACCAAAATGCAGCCAACACTTATTCAAGGCAAGAGGACAATAGTATAATAGATATTGAGGGAGATGAAACAAGGCCTGATGAACAAGTAGCCTTGAATGTACAAGCTGGGAATGATAAGCATGAATCCTTGGAATCCAACATGCAAGGGAATCAGATTGATGAAGTTCTGTCAAATCCATTGAAGGAGCAAAATCAAGTCCTGATTGAGATTGATGTAGAAAATCAAGATGATAGGGAGTTATATGAATTTGATGAGGAGGCTCTTCCTACTGTTCAACAGAAGAAAATTCTAGAGGAAAATCAGGAAGAGTTGTCAGAATTGCCAAGAGTTGTCAGAATTGCCGGAGTGGCTAAGGGAGAGAGTCAAAGAAAAATCCATTGTTGAAAGAGAGCCCATCCTGAGTTTGGAGGACTTGTTGAGTAGAGCCAAACCTGACAAAGAAAAGCGAAAGGTCACTAAATTTTCGAAGATCACAAGAGACAACTCTGGGTCAAGACAGGTACATGTTGCTGTCCCAAGAATCAATGTAGAAGCAGGTGATGGTGTTCCAGGAGGATATGACATTAGTATTGTTGATTTGGGTCCAACCACGATGGAACAGGAAATGGAAGAATTCGAGGATTCAGTCACAACCATCAAAGAAAGATTGAAGAAGGAATGGGAGCGGGGGATCCAGTTGGAAAGGGATAATCAAGCATTTCAACATTATATCCAACAATTGATGATGCCAGTGAACCAAGTAGAGGGGATACCTGCACCACCTGCCTTGCTTTCGTAGGAATCCATTGCACACCTAGAAGGAATGAGATCTTCATCTCAGGCATTGCAAGAGTGGACAACAAGCTTCAAGATCAAAGCTGATGGATTTATTGATGAAATTGTGAAATTGTACAAAGAAGCATCTTCTCTTTTGGATCGAGTTCAAGTTATTCTGGTGTTTTGTGCAGAATTCAAAGTTGTTAGGGAAGAGGTGATGCCTCAGTTAAAAAGATTGATATATACTTTGAATGCCACCTTGATAGATGGAGTGATTGAACAGGGTTCAACATATGATTTTCCTTCTTGGTATTGCACTCTAGGCATAAAGGAGCAGATTCTGGGGAAGATTGAGAATGAAAGCCTCCGAGCAAAAGAAGCACTTCGAGAAATTCAAGGCAAAACACATGTTTCTATAAACAAGATAGTTGACTCCAATGGAGAAATTGATGAGTATTTGTTGAAGGATAAAATGCATACAAGGTATTTTCAGCATACACAGACTGTTTCCAAGGAGCTTCTGGATGATGCTTGCACACTTTCCACTTTCATGGGCATGTTTCAGGCATCCATGGCTGGATGGGAGATGACAGTTGTCAAATGCACGGAGGAGCTGCAAATCGTGGAATGCACCATTCAAACATTGCCAAGTGTCCCTATGGTGGAGTTTACACATGTCATCAAGATTTGTGGAATTTGTCACAAAAAAAGAAAGTCATAAAGGAGGGCATCCCACTTAGTGAGTGCCTCATAAATGCAGTGCCTAATATTAGTAAATTTTGTAACCACTTGCCTACGTGGCACAATAAGGGTCCTTGATTCCTAGATTTAATCTTGGCCATTCATTGTATTTTGAGGGCTATATAAGCCTCATTTTGCTCTCATTTGAAGGGGGGAATGCTCTGAGAAATTGTTGCTCAAGACTCTGTTGAAATAAATGCAAATTCATTGCTGAATTCTTCATGGTGATTTTGTGTTGTTTCAAATGAATGCATGGTTTCTAGGTGTTCACTCATCGAATAAGATTAGTTTAGTTTGTTTTCAGCAATTTAGTTTTATGTTTCATGGGAGCTGTTGCTGCTGATTCATGTTTGGAGTCTTCATAGTTCATACCATTTATAATTTGTCGATGGCAGATTGTAGTGCATGGTTAGTCTGAACCTTATCTGAGCTTAACTTCAATTACTTTATAATCATTTACCTTCATGTTTGTGAGGATTTATGTGTATAAGTAATCTAAAAATCTTACCTTTTCCCTTAGAAGATTTTATCACCTTTGTGTAGTTGTTACCTTATAACGAAGCAAGTGTGGTTGAGATTCCAGTGAATTAGTGGTGATTGCTTGCATTTAGATTAGATTTCTCTATACCCTTTTCTTTTGCATTTTCTTTAAAATCTCGTTAGGATTAGATTCGGGAACTTTCACTGTCATATCTTAAGTTGTCATATTGTTAGACCTTCAAAGAAGCTATGTTCCCTGTTATCCAAGAGAAACATGTTTCCAATTGTTGAACAGTTGTGTAAGTCCTCTTTGTGTTAAACAGCAACTCACATCCTACTACTAAGCTATCCCAAGTTATGAAATCAAAGAACCAATGAAGAACCTTGGAGTCTACTCATTTGATCACCTAGCTTAGCATTTGAGGGGATTTTGTTCAAGAGAGGATAGAGTACATAAGTATTTTATTCTGCGTTGTATGTGCAAGGAAAACACATCAACAGGGCCCCCGCCCTAGAAAGCGTAAAGAAAATATTACAATATAAAAGAGCTAAACAACTATAACGGTCACAGAAGGAAAAACAATTACAAAAAACATGTGTGAGCATCAAACATCCTTCTGCCAGTCAAAAATGGAGCCAAAAACAAGAGCACAGCTACCATCTGCAAACACTCACCACCCAACCTGCCAAAAACCATAGAAAATTTAGCACACGTCCCACCTTCCAACACCAGAATTCTCTGCAGCCCCCCATTCAACCATGTCATTGACCTTGACTGCATTGGAGTTCTAGCCATCTTTCCGAGGGATTGAGTAGTGATAGGCAAACACCATGGAAAATCTCCTTACACTGCTAAGATCTATGCACTCTATCACTGTAAAAAATGGGAATGGAATGGTCACTAGAAATCTCAAGATGGCCCTCGTTGTGGGTCAGCATGAGACCCACTAGTACCTTATAGATCACAGATGTCAACATGGTAAGCCTTGAGCACCAACAGCTCTTGCCTCATCCTCTTCACTTCATTGTCCACAACACAGCCCACCAGGAGCTCTTTTTTTTTTAAAATTATGAGAGCGTTCTGTTGATGGTTGTTTTTCAACAAGTCAACAATAGAGTGAAATACTGAGTATCTGACTCTATTGTTGACTTGTTGAAAAACAACCATCAACATATTTGGCGCTAGAAGGAGGGCAGTTAACAAGTTGTTTCAGATTAAGGGAGAACATCCTGGAGCGAATTGGTTCATTTTCGCCAGAGAGGCACCAAAGAATTCTAAGGTCTGCACCAGGAGCATCCAAGGAGTTTTCCGAGTTGGGGTTCCCTTCAAAGTCGAAGAAAGGAAAGAAAGGGACTTCATCAGGCCAAGGATCTCCAAGTGGGGGTGATATTTTAAACTTATTTCAAACTTCACCTCCGAAGAATCAAAATCAGGGAGTTGTTCAACCGGGCAACGTCCAAGTAACCACCATAGGCACTCCACTTCAGCAAGGAGCTACTCAAGCAGGTCCAGGACAACCCAACATTCCAATGGCAGCGCCAGTACAAGCTTGGCCCTTGGGAAATGTCTCACCCCTTGGGACTTTTACAGACTACCATGATATGCCCAAAAATCCCGAACATTTCTGTTCGAAATTTCATGTCAACGATCCAAGCAGAACAGCTGAAGAGCACATTAAGATCTTTGAAGGTACTCTGGTCAATCGAAGGATTGAAGATCAGGATGTAGCATGCCGACTATTTCCATATTCTCTCGAAGGAGATGCCACTTTTTGGTATGTCAATCTACCGGCTGGGTCCATTACTACCTGGGAACAGATGAAAACTGCCTTCTTGGAGAAGTTCAAGATTCCCATCACTCCTGCAGAACTCTATAAGCAATTCATCGAAGTCCGAAGACAGGAGCATGAGCCCATTGCCTCTTTCAATCACAGGTTTCATAAAGCGTATTCTAGATTACAACCTCCATATGATATCACTCCAGTAATGGCGATGGAGATTTATTACGCTGCATTGGATCGCCTTACTTCTATGTTCGTGAAAAGAGCAACGACCCCACCTACCACTTGGACAGGAGCATATGCTGAAGCCGTTAAGGTGAACACAGATTTGGGTATGAACACGCATGGGCCACTTAATCACATAGGGCATGTGGCAATGCCAAATCAAATTCAGGGGATCAATCATGCACTGGCTCAACATACACCTGTAATGAATCTAGTTCCTGTGCCCACTCCTGCTAATCAATTAGTCCTGCATCCAGGGGTGCCAATTTCACAAGTTGCACCTGAAAAGCCAGTGTATCTGCAAGGATCATCATCTTCTGCAAAGACCCAGGAGGAGAAAGATGAAATGAAAGAGCTGATTGATCAGGTAAAGAAATTGTCTACTGAAGTTACACATTTACGAAATCAGAATAACTATTTGCAGAAGAATTTCCAAGGCAATCAGGGTGGATACCAAGGAAACCAGAGCGGTAATCAAGGATACAATCCGGGATATAATCAGGGATACAATCAAGGCTTTAGAGGAAATAATCAAGGTTTTCAACGACAGAATAGAACCTGGAATACTGCACTGAACAATGGCACGGTTCCTTCACCACTCGACAATCCACCAGCTTCTGACCCAAAACCAGCAGAGAAAGTCTTTTTAGCAGAAGCTGCACTATCCACATGGTGCAGGTTGCATAACACCAATCAGCATTCAGAACTTCAATGTCCCGAATTTAAGATAGCTGCCGACATCTTTCAGCAAGAGATGCATGGTACACAGGTACCAGAAAATCCTCCGGTTACCGGATATGAAATTGTGCCCACGCAGAGGTATGATCAAGCTTTGATGATTGAAGATTTTACTTTTCCACCTCCGATGGAATATGACATGACAGAATATAACGGAAGATTCCCACCAGCCTCCGCAAATGGACCGGTTGATGATACATACTATCCTCCGCCATTCGAGGGTGATTTCCAAACCCAAGAAGCAGATGAAGTTCAGGCCTTTCAGCAATCTACCGGCAATACACCACAAAGAGTTTATCAGCGGAATTACCGGCCACAAGATCCTATTACTACATCAACTCCTCCTAATAACTTGCACACTCCGCCAAATCCAAATGCAAGTAACAATCCAAGCTATCCAAGAGATGCCCCCGAATACAGACAACGGAATCCAGCTCGGAATATTGTCCCAGCACAAGAGGTTCAGCAGCAGAATGTCTCTTCAAGGATCGATCCAGCCAGGAAGGAAGTTCCAAAGGATGATTTAAAGAGGTTGAGTCAATGTGTTGTCGAGGAACTCAAGAAGATCAAAACTAACTTACCATTGACAGAATTGATCCGAGTACCTGAAATAAAGGAAGCTTTTTTAAGAGGTGTTGATGATACCATCGCAAAGGGTGGAAATCAAAATGTGCAAGTCACCACAGGATCATCGGGTCCATCCACTTCAAATGCACCAAGAGCATATGTGGGTCAAAATGCGAATCCAACTCAAATGAGGCCACCTCATCCACAAGGTCAGACAAATGCTATTTTCATTGCACAGGATTCATCCAATCCAACAGATAGCAAGTCAGTTACAATAAAGGAAGAGCCTGCAGAGGATAATAATGCACCAAAGATTCAAAGTTCACAAGTCAATTCAGATCCAGCAAATGACCGATATAGTGCCCCCAAGAAGAAATCAGTAGTCTTTTACCAAGGAAGGGATGAACAGCCTCCTTTCTTGATATCGGTTAGAATGTTTGGCAAATTGTTACACAATTGTCTAATGGATTCAGGAGCCTCAAGCAACGTGATGCCTTTGGGTATTTGTAAGAAACTTGGTCTCATCCCAAAGCAGACAAATAAGAAAGTTACTCAATTAGATAAGACCGAAGTTCCAGTTATTGGAGAGCTACACAATATTCACATGCAGTTAGCAGCAGATCCCAGGATTCAGCATTACATCGATATTTCAGTAGTAGACATACCTGAAGGGTATGGGATGCTCCTTAGCAGAGATTGGTCGAAGAAGCTCAATAGGTACGTCTCCACCGACTTTTCGCACATGTGGCTATCATGGAAAGGATTGCCTAATCAAATCAGGATAGATAGCACTCCACGTCTTAAATTGATGATTACTGAATATGGTGAAGACAATGAGATCCTTTTTGTACAGACAGACCTAGGTGTTTACAAGCCCAAGGTGGAAGAAATTTTAATGTTTCATAATTCGACAGAGGTCCTCATAGAAAGTGATCACAGCGCATCATCAGATGAAGAAGGGGAAGGCATGTTTGAAAACTTCCGGAATTTTGTGATGAGACATGTGAAGCAAGGAGTAGAATTGGGAAGTCATGCATCTGTTCACGATCTATTGCTACCTAATTGGTGTAGGATACACAATGCTTTCCATTCTGAGTTCTCCTGCTCTATGTGCGTAGTAGCCTTGGAACAAGTTAGGAAGAGGATTCCAGAGGCCATGGGCTTGGAAATTCCAAGTATGATGAAACTAAAAGAACCTGTCCGGGATACGGCCGTTACAGATGAAGCAAGCACTTCGGCATCAGCAACAGAACATACCCAAATTGAACCTACAAAAGCAAATCAAGGTGTTGATATGTCAAATTCAGGAGATAATCAAGTATGGACTTTAAGATTTGATGGATCGAAATCCAAGCAAGGGTCCGGAGCTGGCTTCGAACTGATCAGTCCGCTGGGAGAAGCTTATTTATCAGCCTTAAGATTACAGTTTCCGTGCACAAATAATGTTACTGAATATGAAGCTCTCGTGCATGGATTGCTCTTGGCCATAAAGAAGAAAGTTAAAATTTTACATGTGTTCGGCGATTCAGAAATAGTTGTCAGACAAGTCAGGAAACAATATGTGTGCCATGACAAGAGGCTAAAGAAGTACAGAAACCGAGTATGGGATTTGATTGAAGACTTCAATGCATTTAACATCAAGTCAATTTACAGGTCAACAAATCAAGTAGCTAATGCACTAGCACAGGCCGCAAGTTCCCTTGAGCCATTAGCTATGGAGGGATTAAAGAAGTTCACAGTGGAACTAACATCAGTACCATCAGTACCAGATAATATCACAAATTTTCAAGTGTTTGATGATGACAAACATATACTGGATTTCTTGACCAATTCAGGTATCTTCACCACTCAGGTCATTGACGAAAGTGAAGTTGAAGCTGAGTTTGATCCAGATGGGATCATGAATCTGAAGGACAATAACATCCCAAAGGGTATGATTGAATTAGAAAGACTCTTCGATTCAGATAAGTTAGGCACTCCTCCTCACCACAACGAAGATGGGAATAAGTGTGAAGCAGTCAATCTGGGAACTGACGAAGATGTAAAAAATGTTTTCATAGGGAAAGTTTGCACACCAGAAGAAAGAGAAAACATCCTCAATAGTATGAGAGAATTTCACGATGTTATTGCTTGGGGGTATGATGATTTGAAGACATACGACACATCCATCATCACGCATACTATCCCTCTCAAGCCAGGAAGCAGACCTTTCCGACAGAGGCAGAGGCCGGTCAATCCTTTACTAGAGCCACTTATTTATCAAGAAGTAAAGAAGCTGCTACAGGCAAAGATCATATTTCCGATCAGGCACTCCACGTGGGTCGCCAATTTAGTTCCAGTTAGAAAAAAGAATGGAGAAATAAGATTATGTGTTGATTTCAGGAATTTGAACAAAGCATCAGAGAAAGATAATTATCCTTTGCCTTCACTGGACGAAGTGCTTCAAATTGTAAATGGTTCACAGATGATGTCTTTTCTTGATGGATATTCAGGGTATAACCAGGTCATGGTTGAAGAAGAGGATCGATTGAAGACCGCTTTCACTACCAAATGGGGTACATACGCATACAGAAGGATGCCTTTTGGCCTAATCAATGCAGGAGCCACTTTCCAGCGAGCTATGGATATTGCCTTCAGAGATATTATTGGAAAATGCATTATCATCTATATGGATGATCTTACGGTATTCTCAAAAGTCAGAGCAGATCATGTAGAGCATTTAAGGAAAGTTTTCGAATCTTGCAGAACATATGGAATTTCCTTAAATCCAAAGAAGTGCATCTTCGGGGTGACAGAAGGAAAGCTCCTGGGTCACGTAATATCAGAACACGGTATCTCTATCGATCCAGATCGGATAGAGGCTATTAAGAGAATTAGCATGCCTGCCAATAAAAAAGAATTAAAGTCTTTCTTCGGCAAGATTAACTTCGTCAGGAAGTTTATTACTGGATTTGCAGAAATTATTAAGCCATTGAATGACATGCTAAAGAAGGATGCGAAAGTTGAATGGACCCCTCAAGCAAAGAAAGCATTTGAAGAAATCAAGCAAGCAATTGCTAGGGCACCTGTCCTCATCAGTCCAGACTATTTGAAGCCATTTTATTTATATTCTTTTGCATCTGATCACACCTGTGCAGGAATTTTGACCCAGAGGATAGATGATAAAGATGAACACCCCGTTGCATTTATGAGTGCCCCTTTTAAGGATGCTGAGCTGAGATATCCCGCAGTGGAGAAACAGGCGTATGCTCTAGTAAAGGCTATCAAGAAATTTCGGCACTATATCTTGCGTAGTAAAGTGTATGCTATAGTTCCAGATGCCGCAGTTAAAACACTACTAATGCAAAATGAACTAGGCGAACGAAGAGGCAAGTGGGTCGCCACTATTCAAGAATACGATATCGAAATTCAACCAATGAAGTTGGTTAGAGGACAAGCACTGACTCAGACCATAGCAGTCGAAGGACCTGGATTAGTTCAGCAAGCTTACGTACTTGAAGCAGTATCACCAGATGAGTGGTACGATGACATTGTCTACTACCTACTATCTCAGAGATGTCCAGAACATATGAGCCCAACACAGAGAAGAGCATTGAGATATAGGAGCAGACGCTTCATGTTGCAAGGATCAGTTTTATTTAGACAGAATCATGAAGGTATCTACCTAAGGTGTGTTGGTAGAAGCGAAGCTAAAAGTATTATGGAACAGTTTCATGATAAGTTCGGAACTTGCCACGGTGGTGAGCTAGCAACGGCGAATCAGATATTAAGGGCAGGCTATTATTGGCCAAAATTGTTTCAAGATGCTCATCAGCACATCAAAACTTGCCACATTTGTCAGATAGCAGCTTCAAGAGAACGAAACCCAGCTATGCCTTTGCAGCCAGTTGTTGAATTCAGACCTTTTGCTAAGTGGGGATTAGATTTTATTGGCATGATAAACCCACCGTCTTCTGCACAACATAAATATATTTTGACTGCGACAGACTACTGCACCAGATGGACAGAAGCCCATGCTTTGAAGTTCTGCACCTCTGATGTAGTGATCAAGTTTCTAGAAGAGAACATAATTACCAGATTTGGTTGTCCTAGTGCCCTTGTATGCGACAATGGCCCTGCATTTTCATCATTCAGATTTTCTAATTGGGCCTTTGAATACGGAATAACCCTGAAATTTTCATCAAATTATTATCCACAGGGAAACGGCCTGGCTGAATCCACAAACAAGAACCTTTTAAATGCAATCAAGAAATTACTGGATAAGAATCCAAGAGACTGGCATACGCCGCTGAAGTTCGCTCTTTGGGCGGATAGAACTCGAGTCAAGTCTTCTCTGGGCACTTCTCCATATCACCTGGTTTATGGGCAGGATCCCATCTTCCCAATACAATTGAGGATTCCAACCTTGCAGTTCATGCAAGAGTATTTAGACGAAGATGAGCAAGTACAAATAAGATTATCACAGCTCCTGCATCTGGAAGAGAAGCGAGACACTGCCTTAAATAAATTTATGAAACATCAAGGAGTGGTCAAGCGTTGGTTTGATCGTCAGGCGAGAGTGAAAGCCTTCAGAATTTCTGATCTGGTTTTATATTGGGACAAAGCACACGAACGGCGAGGTGATCACGACAAGTTCGATTATCTCTGGAAGGGCCCATATCAGATTGCTGAGATCCTAGGAGAGAACGCTTTCAAATTGAAGACTCTGACCGGAGAGGATATTCCACTGCCTGTCAATGGGCAGTTCTTGAAGCACTATTTCCAGCCATGAATTCTTCGGAAGACTGGTTTGTACATAGTTAGATAGGATTTTCTTTCAGTTATTTTGTTTTTCTTAGATTAGATTTGTTTGTCTTGATGTCATTTGACTCAAGAAGAATTTTTCTTGCTTTTCATAGTTTAGTTGTTGGTTGTTTTTGTTTTTGTTTTTAGAGTAGTTGTTTTTGAAGGGTTTTAATTCTTGACAAGGTGGTGTGTATCTAAAAACACATTTGGTATACTTTCACTAGAATATGTTAGCTCATTTCCTAAACATTTATTCATGAAACTCTTAGGATTGATAGATTATTGTTTTCAATTGTTGACAAAGCGAGCGCTGAGCTTGACTGGGACATTAATCATATATTGTGTCTTGACACCATTATCTTCTGAACATAATGTTTTAAAATGTCAAATCTAATTTTACGAATTCTTATTTGTTCTTTTGAGAAACTTAAGTCATGATTGATGGATTTCCCGTGGATTCCATCGCTAGTATTAGATAGCGTGACTGCTTGTTCTTAGGAAACGAATCAGTTGTTCGGTATTGACTGAAGTATTTTGAGGTTTCTTACACATCTTAATGATCCCGAAGTTCCTAGGAAAGCCTTTGTAAGCCTGGATCAAGTGAAAATCCTAAGGTATTTCATGATTTCAATTCCATCCCATAATAAAGTATTTTGCATACTTCCATATCCGTCATTCCATTTACCACATCTCATACTACAATAAAGTCATCCATCCATTTCATCTCATACTACAATAAAACCTCCATCCACGTTGCATTTTTCAGCCAATAATGAATTCGAGTCTTATGTCTGCATCATTTATATGATTCTGTGTTCATTGTACTCCAGAAGGATAAAAGTTGAAGTTGAGATCAAGTACTTGGAGTATTTTCATGTCAATATCTTTTCAAATAACCTTATCCACTGTATACAGGTCAAAAATCAAAATGTTGGTATTCCTACTCCATTCCATTTGAAATCTACTACATATATCCGTTTCGACTTCAAAATCTCATTACTTTTCTCACCTTTATCCCTTTCACCCATCTCCTAATCATGATTAATGAATGTGAGTGTCGTCTGAATAAGAAGCTTGCAATTCCTTCCACCCATCTTTCCCACATTTCATAAATAAATATTTGGATGTTTTTACCTTTCAAGCAAAGAGATTCCTGAAAATCCAAAGTCTCTATGTCTCGTGATACAAATGCCAAAATTCCTAAATCAGGCATGTTCAAAAGATATTTCATGCCGTACTTTCAAGTCAAGAAATGCTTGAGCAATAAAGTTCTAAGTACTTATAGCCACATCCAAAGAGGCTACCGCATCCAATCCATCCAATCATTCCATTACTATTTCCATTCCATCCCCAAATTATTTCATCCCACGAACCAAAACCACAAAGGACATTATAAGTTCGTGAAGGTCATGAAGTTGTCATTTCCCACTCATCCATTCCCGTTCCCTATTTACATTCCCCTTTCCACTTGCAAGCTTCGAAGTTTAGGTTGATACAAACAAACGTTGATCGTGATTTCATTCCATCCATTTCATTATATATCATCCGTGTTTATTTCCTGTTATTCAGCATATCCCATCATTCTTTGGTTTATGGTTGAATACGCTTTCATACGGTCATAATTCGTCATCACCCAATTCCGTTCCCTTCATCCTATCATGTTGTTCTTTCCTACCAACATTTATGAGTATTACAATTTGACATGACTTTATGTGTGGATTATCGCGTCCTCCGCAGAATCAGACTCTGGAGTTCTTATCATTCGTTACCTCGGTGAAAACCTGGCAAACAGGCGCCGTGTGTAATGGTCATCATTCAAAAAAAACAAAAAAAAAAGAAAAAAAGAAAAGAACAAAGATAAAAAAAAATGAAAAAATAGTAAAGAGAAATTTTTTTTTTTTCGTTCACTGGTGAAAACCCGGCAAACGGGCGCCCTGAATAAGTATCTTGGCGAAAACCTGGTAAACAGGCGTCATGATAGAGCCACATTGTTTCATTGCATTTTCACTATCGTTCCATCACCACTCCATTTGATATCATTTACTTGTCATTGCATATTATCATTCGCCTATTTCATCCATATATGTATCCATCCATTCGCTTTTCATGAATTTACCTAGCTTGAGACAGGTTAGCTTAGTCGATCCTGGTTTCTAGGGGATGGGAATGAACCTAAGTGCTTGCACTTCAAACCTCAGATATGGATAGTCGCGCTGGCAATTGGTTTCTGATTCTTTGATTGAGTAGTCGTGTTTATTTGATCTAGTGTGTGGGTGTACATGGAAATGTTGAAACTTGATATTTGTTTATCTTTAGAACATTTAAGAAGTTGTTTTAATCGAAATCAATCTTTAATCACACATCAGGAGATGTAGTGTCTTGATCCAATTTATGATTCCTTTCCCTTTTAAGCTCGTTTTTGCATAGTTTACAATTGAGGATGATGATTTAATATCCTTTGAGTGGGCTTTTGCATCTTTGTTTTAGAAATGTTCAGGAACATTCCTCCAGTGGAGTCGCCAGATGTCGTGACCAAATCACACATCACCCCATTAGGAATAGGGACCCCCTTTTTTTGAGCTCTGAGCTTTTCAATGAGTTTTCAATGAGATTTTAATGATGACCTGACTCATTTTCCTTTGCCGGCTCGGTAACAATTTCCTTGCCTATGATCTTTGGTTCACGATTAAGGGTAGATGAACTTGCAATAATGAAGAATTGTGATCAAATCCTATCTAGATATTGAGTTTTGAAGTCAATCCTGAAGAATGTTTGAGATCCTGAAAAGACTAAGCCTGGAGCCTGAAATCCTGAAAATCCTGAAAAATGGCTAAGTCTGAAATCTGGTGAATCCTCCAAATTCTATATTTTGCATCTTAAATCCGGTGGATTCGGGACCTATCTCAAACATCCTGAAAGGTATATTGAAAAATATTTAAAGTATAAGAAATTCAATATTTTTCTAAACTTATACTTAAATATATTTTTCAATATACCTTTACTCACGCGATCCTGAAAAATGCTTGACGATTTCAGAGGATTTAAAATACTGATCTAGTGCGACAAGACACTTAAGTGGCGCAAAATCTGGGCGCAAAATCACGAAGGAGAAGACACTTGAGCCAGAAGATTTGAAAACTCGATCTAATGCGCCCTTCTACACCTTGGTCCAATGCGAAAATGCCAGAGGATTTAGATCACTCATCTATTGCGCCCAAACCAAAAGGTCATTTCGAAGGAAAAGATGAAGATTTCAATGCCTTGATCCAGTGCGAAAATCTAGAGGATTTTAATCCTCTATCCAATGCGCCAACTCTTGGGGATTTTCAACCCTTCAACTAATGCGAAATGACAACTTCAAACATGCAAACCACTTCACCAAACGAGAAGTCAGAGGATTCTAGAAGCCTATCTAATGCGCTAGAGGTTAGAAGATTCCAATCCATGAAGTAATGCGCCAATCCTAGGTTAAGCATCCAAGGCCAAGTTTAAAGATCTTCAATGTTTGATCTAATGCGACTTCTTGAGGGAGAACTCTACAGGATTTCAAAAGTTGATCTAGTGCGCTCAAAAGTGATTTCAAAGATGAAGTTCCAAGGACCCTTAACCAAAGCGCTATCCACAGGATTTGACAACTTGATCTAATGCGCCCACTATAGGAATACCTTTAAGCTCTCAAGTATCCTCCAAAGTTTGATTTTGAAGAATCCTAGAGTCCCAACCAATGCGCTAACACTCTAGAGGATTTTCCAAGGTTATCCAATGCGCCCTATCATGAGGAGATTACCAGTATCCTAAATATTCAATGTTTTGTCTTCAAGGTAAGTTTAGAGGATCCTACAAGGGCAACCATTGCGCCAAACATCATACATAATCCACTTCAAGACAAAGGCTATCTGAATTCATTCGAGTTTGAAGACTTCAATAAGGTCATCCAATGCGCCACCTTCCAAGTCCCTTGCCAAAGCACTCAACAAGAAGAAATCTAAAATGGCATCTAATGCACCATATCCAAAGGGGGAGAGTGAAGTTAGATGTTGAAGAATCCAAATTGCTTATCCATTGCGCCATGCACAAGAAGAATCTAAATTGCCTAAGTGATGCGCCAAGGTCTAGAGGATTTCAACCCTCTATCTAATGCGACCAAGTTCCTGAGGATTTCAATCCTCTATCCAATGCGCCACTCCCTTAAGGAGTTTTGAAACATGATCTAGTGCGCCAAAATCATAAGGCTTCTAATAAGTCTATCTAATGCGTCACTTCCTTGAGCGAGAAGACAACACTAAGCTGATCTAATGCGAAATATAAGACGAGGATTTAAAGCCTTGATCCCATGCGCTTGAAGGAGAGAGAAAACGCCAACCTACAAGAAGATCGCCAAGACCTTATCTAGTGCGCCATCAAGGGAGTTAGAAACATTTAATAATTGTTGCCTTGGAAAACGTGCAAAATGCATTTATTAAATAAAGACCAAATCTAAATTAAATGTTTGTGCACAATAATAAAGGAGGTCGGCCTAGAGAGAAGGAAAAGTTTTTAAAGCAAATTATATATATATACCTCATTTCCTTTTCATTTTTTTATCATTTTCAAGAGCAGATTTGTTCTCCAAAAGCAGATTTTTCCTCAAGGAGCAGCAACAAGAAGTTGTTTTAGAAGAATAAGTTTGATTTTATCAAATTTAAGCAAGTGGTGGATCAAATTGCAAGGTATCCAATTCAAAACAGCTCATCAAGTAAGTCTGATCTGAATATTTCTGATCTGATTTTCTTATTTTTCCTTCATTAAATGCATTGAAATTGTTTAAATATTGGTAAAATTCTAGAAGGACAAGTGGATTTTCATAGATTTTCATAGATTCCTTGAGTTTAGTAGTAATATTTCATAATTATAGAGGAAAATTTCATAGATTTAATCCACTAAGGTTGCTGAAGTAAAATATAGATTATGTTTGCAATCACTTATTCGCGTCAAGTCTGCAGAATAATGGCAATGACTTCCAAGGAGCGACAAGCAAAGATCCGGATGGATGCCAAGGGGAAGATTCCCGAATCAAAGCTCGTCTCAAGGTGGACAAATGTAGGAGACACGAATATGGGGAGCAGCAACTTGGAAGATATCAAGTCAGTCCTTGAGGAACCCAACGGAGGTAGTCTCGCTCGAGCCATCATGAGGAGTGGAGCCATTGAAGCTGCTTGTTTTCCGCCAGCTTTGCCGTGTCCGGAGATGATCATCGAATGTGTCAAAAAGTATGATGTAGATACAAGGCAAATTATAGCCAAAGATGGGACGATATTAGCTTATTTGCAAAAGGAAGCAGTTGAAGAAACTTTCAACATTCCAGCTAAGGAGAGGATGATCAGCATCTCAATACAACAAGGCCAGCAGGAATATGATGTCGACTCCAAGATAAAGTTACAAGAGATAAGGAGAGAGTGGATGGCCAATCCAGCCATGAAGTTCAATATGAATAATCCTCCACAGTTCCATAAGTCAGATTTTCATCCTGAAATTGGATATTTGATCATGTTTTTGAACAGAATGACAGGAATGCCTCAATCTGCTACCTTTCAGCCTTGGATGTACTCTTTCATCAAGTCAGTTCTCAAAGGGAAAATGATTGATTGGGCTGGACTTATCAGTCAGAGTATACATGAGCAGTTCATCAATTTTGCTAAGACTAAGACTTGTCATATGAGTTCCTATATAGTGTACCTTCTCGCCAGAAATGAAGTCTACTCAGGTTTAACCAAAAAAGGAGAAGTCGGCATTGGACCTAACAAATACCTATCACATCAATGTTATCCTCAGTTGCACCTCAAGAGTATCAATCATTATACAAGATTCAATGATGCATTTGCTATGTTTATAATGAAGAAACTGAGGGGAGAATTTCATAAAAGGTTGTCTAATGCAGCGAGAGAATTCATTTCAGCATATGGACACTGGTATACTCAGCATGAAAGGTACACTTACCTAAGGATCCAAGGATTTACATCATATCCATACAGATTGCCAAGGTATCCAACCAACATGATGGTGATGTTAGAGGTTACAAGACAACTCCTAGAACTCATCAGGTTGCAAAAGTTAAAAAAGAAAGGAGGAATCCAATTTGCAGCTGAATATTCTGAAATAGAGCTACAGGCCTATCATTTGCAAACTCATGGCACTAAGAGGCCTAACTTTGATCCTTTCCAAGTTTGCTGGAAATACAACAGAGAATTCAAACATATCAAGCAGTTGGAAGACCACTGGGCCAGTGCCCAAGATGAAGATGACCTCCAAACACTTCAAAGTTCGAGACTTACCTGGGATTTAGTCAGAGCCACCAAAGTATTCAGGATTCCAGACCAGTTCACCGAAGATGATACTTTGCTGATAGATGAATTTGACAAGATAAAGGATTTGCCGTATACAATTGATTGGTCAAAAAGAGATGCATCCGAAGAAGAATTGATAAAACCAGTTTTAGCCATGACACAAGTATGTATCAATCAACTATTGCAGGAAATGAGTGATGAAAGTCAAGTTCTCACTTACAATAAGATGGATGAAGGAGAACCAAAGCAGCATAGTATACATAGCCAACCACAACATAGTGGGAATGATCAAAGTAATAATTCAGCTAGAAAGAGGAAAAGACCTAGTCAAAATCAAGGAGAATCAAGCCGAAGACCGCAGAAGAAGAGTAATCCATCTACTTCATCTAATCCACAGGAAGGTGCTTCAGTTATTCAGAATCCAATACAAGAGATAGAAGTTATAGAAGAAGTTGCCTTGATTCCGTCAGAAGAGATTCAATCAAGCCCCATTGTCATAATAGAGGAGAATGATGATCTTGGTCAAGATGAAGTAGGTCAAGCTGAATCTGATGAGGAAGTAGCTCGTGTTCAACACAATCAAGCTCATGGACAACGAGATCTTTCTACTTTCCCACCTTGGTTAAGGCAAAGAATTGAAGAAAGTACAATTGTAGAGACTTATCAGCCTGCTCCAGTTGAGGAATTGCTTGTAAATGTACAAAAGAGTAATCAGAAGAAGAAAGCAACAATCCTTTCTAAAATCACTCAAGATTCTGCTGGAAACAGAGAGGTACACATAGCTGTTCCTAGAATTGACAAGGAGTTAGAAAACATGGCACCTGAGGATTACAATATGACTACCATTGGCATGGGTCCAATCACAAGGGAACAGGTCGAGGAGGAACTACAAGATTCAGTGAACAATGTGAGAAGTATGTTGAAACAAGAAAGAGAAGCAAGAATGAAGATTGAACAAGATTTTAATACATTAAAGCATTACATCCAACAAGTCATGCAGCCTATTCAACAGAAGGAAGCTACTGCAATTCCTCCGTCCATTCTTCCACAGGAAACAGTATCCCAAGTTGAGAACATGAGAACTTCATCTCAGATGATGAAAGGATGGATAGAAAAGACAGAAGACAAGGCCTATACTTACCTTGAAGAAATTATGCTAGTGTATGACAGAGTCATTAAGCTCCAAGGTCGAGTCCAAATTTTATTGGGAAGTTGTGCTGAGTTCAAACCAATCAAAGAGCAATATATGCCACAACTCAAAAGTTTAATGGAAGCTCCAGTAGAAGATCTAATTCATGACAAGGTGATTGATAGAGATACTCCACATGACTTCGTCACTTGGTATTTCTCTTTTCACAACAAGGGGCAACTAGTTGATAAAATTGAAGTAGATATGTCCAGGATAAGAAGTGTTCTTCTAAGAACAGAAAATCATATATACACTGCTTTGACAACAATTTGTAATCCTTATGGAAATGTTACTATTGAGAACATGAAGCAACAAGTTAAGGCATTCTACTTTCAATATGATGGACTTGATGAAGGTCAACTGGATAGTATATTCACACTTGCATATCGTCTTGGGGAAAATAAGTCTTGGATAAACGACTGGGAGAAGACACTTGGCGTCTATGAGGCAGATGTAGCAATGGCAGAAGGATCCATTAAGGCAGCGACAAGTGTACCAATGGAAGATATTGTTCAAATTGTGTCCAGATTCATTGTATCTCATAGTACTACTACATAGTAGGCACATGATGTGGCTTCCTTATCTTCTTGGAAAGCGTGCCTTTGTTCTCTCCTTCATGACTTCTTTCATTTAATATAAGTAGCCTCCTATATTTAATAAAGTTGACCTCCTTCATTTAATAAAGGATATTTTGTTATAACTACTTGTGATGTGGCTTGATCTGATCTGCTGATTTCGCCGATCGATCTTGACCCTTCTCTCCTTTGAGGTCTATAAAAGAGCTCTCATTGCTCTCATTTGAAACGGTTGGAAATTCTGAAATTGTTGTAAGAGCTCTCTGAGATTATAAAGGATTCATTGTTTTGGTGATTCTATTTATATTTCTGAGTGTTTGCATGGTTTCAATTTTCACACGAACATTAAGTTAAGTTACAAGTTTTTTCTTTAAGTATAAGTTAGTTAGTGAAAGGTTGCTTTATTGCCTTGTAGTGAAGTCTTTACAATTGAACGTCAATTTGATCTTTATGCCTGTTGAAATTTTCATGAGCATAATTGATTTAAACATCTTGCATACCTTTGAAGATAGCACCTCTCTTGTCTAGTTGTTTTATCTTGGCGAAACAAGATTTGGTTCGATTTCACTCTAAGCAGTAAACGTCCTTCCATTTAGGGTTAGATTAGCATTTCTCGACCCTACATCTTTTTTTCCTTTTTTTTTACCAATCAGTTAGAATTAGGATCAGAACGTCCATTGCTAAATCATACGCGTCAGTTGCAGTACTTAGATTCTTTAGTATTCACTCCCATAGTCTTTGAGACAACAAGTTACATGAACAATTGTGTAAGTCCCTTTGTTGATTAACAGCATAATCATACTTAAATCATTGAGCTGTCTCTTACTGAAATTAAAACATTATTAGAAGGAACCTTGGAGTTATCTCGTTTGATCACTTAGTTCAGCATCCGAGAGGCTTTGCTCAAGAGAGAGTCAGATACTCAGTATTTCACTCTATTGTTGACTTGTTGAAAAACAACCATCAACACGTTCACCCACAGCCTTTTCTTCCTTAACTTTTACGTCCACCCTTGACTTCAAAACAGACATGTCACCAAAATGCCTAGTTAATAAAAGACAGAACAACCAAGTCCTCTGAAACGTGTTAGGAACAACCACTGCCGGGTTTTGGCATGTAGTGGACCCATCATCCCCGGACCATTATTGCCAAGAACAGAGTTCACAAACCCTAACTCTACTGATTCGCTGCAATTAAAAATAGAAAGCAACTGATTATCAAAGACTCAACCCTTCCTATATGGGTTATGGACCCTGTGAGAATTGCACCTCCTAGTCATAGCACCAGCTAGCTGAACACTTGCCCAAAAGCCAAACAAAGCACACCAAGCAGCCACCCTATGAGAAGCCACTACCAATGCAGAGCAATAGCCCAAAGCCACCTCATGGCTAGATTAAATAAAACTTCCCACGTGCTTCTATTAAATGAATGCTACAACTCACATGAGAGAGAATAAAAAAACTTCATGCTGCGAAAAATAAAAATGCCTTCAATAGTTAAGACCCACTATAATATTGAAGGGACCTGTTGATGATTGTTTTTAGACAAGTCAACAATAGAGTAAAACACTGGAGTATCCCACTCTCTCTTGAATAAAGCTCTTCAAAGGCTGAACAATGTGATCTAGTGAAGTAACTCCAAGGTTCCTTATTTATAATTCGTGATGGGTTAACTCGGTGATTACATGTGATCTTGTTGATAATCACAAAGGGACTTACATTAGATTCTTCTTCTTTCATTTAGCTTATCTCTCCTTCAATGTGGATGACATATGTACAAGACTTCAATGATAAAGAAAGTAAAAAGATAAAAGTTTAGAAAGCTAATCTAAGGTCAATGAAGCAATGATGATGCTTGAATAGACAAACTCCTAAATTAACCTAACTCCACTTCGCCAAGGATGCCTACAACTACATGAAGTTGGTGCAATCTCCTAAGGTTATGCGAATGGTTTTCAAATCATGAAGGCTCATACAAGCATCCATTGAATGGCGCAACTCAAACAAGCATCCACGATCGAACTCAAGCAAATGAAGCTCAGACTAGCTTTACACAACACTTCACCGGCGATGAATGTTAAAAGCATGAGCTAGGAGTTGATCAAATATTCAATACATACATACATCACATCAATGTGCTCTAATCTACTTCTAATATACTTGAAACATCTCTCTATTTCATCAAAGTACAAGAAATCATGTTACTTCACAAGACAACACTTAAACACCAAGCGAACTCCAATGTCCTTTGCATTAATCTTGAAAATATTTACAACAACTTCAAGTCCTCTCAGAGAATTTCGAGAGTCTCTCCTATTCTATTCCTACAAAACTATATCTCTCTGATCTATTAGCTACTGATTTTACAAATAAGGCAACAAGGCCTTTATATAGTGTCCAGATTACAATGAATGGCTAAGATCATTTCATGTAGCCAAGGGCTTAGATCATGCCACCTCAGCAGGTAGTTACAACAACTTGCTATTTTTAGTATAAAAGAGAGGCAATGAAGACACGTTTTTCAATGTGATAAGGATAAGATGAAATCATTTAAAACATCTTCCACATAGGCGTCCCTTTGGCTTCTTTTATTAAATGATACATTGAATGTAGTCATATGATGTGGCTGATTGTGATTGAATGATGATAGGTACATGCCACATAGGTGCCACCTCAGCATATCTTGTGGATTTCAACTATTAATTCAATTTGCTTTTGAGCATATTCCCAAATTGTATCATTTTTGTATGATGTCTTCAATATGATTGCTTTGATGATGAACACTTGTATGCTTGGGAATGTATCTTCAATGATCTTGCCTTGTTCATTCTTCTTGTAAACTGGATGTGTATGATACTTTTAGCTCATTTAACTAACTCTGTGATGTTCCTTCTTACGAGTAGGTAGGTTAATGCTGATCTTCTTCAATGCATCTTCATGAAGAGTAGATGATGATGATGATGTTGCTATCTTCATGTAGAGTAGAAGATCTCTCTTGGACTTGAAGGTTGAATGGAACTTGAAGTTAAATAGATGAAGTGCCTAGCTTGATGATATGATGAAGATGAAGTAGTGCACTTAACATGTTGACCTTGAAGCTTGGATGGATGAATGTATTCGAACATGATGCCATTGATGAAGTATACTTGAACTTGATGTGATCTAACATGATGTCATTGATGTTTCCTCTACAATTTGAAGGTGAGTCAGGTGCTTGTCCTTCAAATGATTCCTTGTCTTCATCAACACTCCTCTCGATGCAACTTGATGATGATCTTGATGTCTCACTGCATTTCACTCCTCTCCGTTTCATTGCATTTCCATTTCATCATCACTCCATTTACATATCATTGCGTATTACCACTGCCCATTTCATCCGTGTATATATCCATCCATCCTCTATTTATGAATTTACCTAGCTTGAGACGGGTGAGCTTGAGATGATCCTGGTTTCTGAAGGGATGGGAACGAACACAAGTGCTTGCACTTTAATCCTCAAATATGGATAGTCGCGCTGGCAATTGGTTTTGATTCTTTGATCAGGTAGTTATGTTTATTTGATCTAGTGTGTGGGTGTAGATGGAGATGTTGAAACTTGATATTTGTTTATCTTTGGAATATTTAAGAAACTGCTTAATCACACAGCAGATGATGTAGTGTCTTGATCCAATCTATGATTCTTTTCCTTTTCGATTTCGTTGTCTAGCTAGTTGATGAGTAGAGGAGTGTCTGAAGTTTTTGGGGTCTAGATTGAGTCTTTGTCTCTGAAATGTTCAAGAACATTTATTTGGGTTGACGCTAGATGTTGTGACCAAATCACACATCTCCCCATGGCAAATGGGGACCCCCCTTTTTTTTGAGCTCTGATGCTTTGTATGAAGTTTTGATGATGTCCTTAGTCTATTGCATGATGAAGTCAGTGGTGTTTGAGTCCTGTAGTCCCTTGATGACCTGATCCTGATGTTTGAGATCGTGAAAATGACTAAGTCTGGTATCTTGATCCTGAAGATCCTGAAAATTGGCTAAGTCTGAAATGTGGTGGATCCTCAAAAATCTAGAATCTGCATGTTAAATCCGGTGGATCTGAGACCTATCTCAAACATCCTGAAAGGTATATTGAAAAATATTTAAAGTATAAGAAATTCAATCTTATACTTGAATATATTTTTCAATATACCTGACCTTGTGGACTTCTGGTTTTGGGCGCGAATTTGCTTGAAGACCTTGGGCGCATTTTCCCACTTGCAGAGACCCAAAAGTGCGCCTTAGGTGGAGACTTACATATGTGCCTAGAGGAAAATCAACTTTCAACCACTCCAAAAGATGGCGCCTTGATTGGAATTGATTTAAAAGGCCTCAAACATCAAAAGATTTGACAAAGGAATGATTCAAGAGTCTGGGCGTCCTTTCTATGTCCAAATGATCATCAAATTGCGCCTTAGGTTGAGGTGGATGAGTTTAGGCGCCCATTCCTTGTTGCTCTAGTCATGTTGGGCGCCTTGATGTGAGATGAAGTTTAAATCTATGATGGATAGCGCCTAAGGGTGATGTAATCATACAAGGATGTAGGGAAGTGTTAAGAGCCTTTAGAAATAGCAAAGAATAAGCAACATCAAGGTGGCGCCTTTTCTTGTCCAAACCACCCATTTTGGCGCCTTGAAGAAGTAGGCTTTCCAAAGACACCTTGCAATTCTCTAAGACTAAAATTCATTCAGAGGAGTCTAGGCACCCTTCACTATCACCTTTGAGCGCCTAAGAGTATGGGGGTTAAAAAGTCATCTTGAGTTTCCAAATGGAGTAATTGCATCCAAGTAGCAAGTTTAAGACCACAAGTATGAAGCCAAATTGAATATAGGCGCCCTTTTACTCATCTGTAAGCCCATTTTGGCGCCTGAGGGAGAATTTGCATTGAAAGACACCTTTTGAATGAATCTCTTAAGGGAGATTGACTCCTTTAAACTATTACAATTGTTTGAAATCATTCAAAGTAATGAATGTGGGATTAACTTATGTTAGGCATGTTTTGCTCCACTTTTCACTTATAGGAACATTAACAAGGCTAAGGAGTCTTGGTGAAGTTAAGGAATCATATAAAAGATAAGCACCTGAGACATCTTCAAGTTGCAGAAGGATTACACCTCAAGTCTCCTACATCAATGACATCATGTTAGATCATATCAAATTCAAGTGTACTTTATCAAGGATAATCATGTTTGAAGTATTCATCCATTCAAGACTCATCAAGCTTCAAAGTTTCCTTAAGAGGTCATCCAAGGAAGATGTTATCATCTACACTCCAAAGGGGCCATTTCAAAGATCATTGTGAAGAACTACTTCATCGTCATCTATATGTTCAAAGACATCCATCATGCTTCAAGTTCTTCCAACCTTCAAGTCTAAGAGAGATCTCCTACTCTGATTCATGAATGAAGTATCATCATCTACTCCGCATCCAAAGAAGGTGTTATCATCTACACTCCAAAGGGCCACTTCAAGGTCAACATGCCAAGTGCACTACTTCATCTTCATCATATCATCAAGTAAGGCACTTCATCCATTCAACTTCAAGTTATTCAACCTTCAAGTCCAAGAGAGTCTCCTACTCAATCAAGCATCATTCTCTACTCTACTACATGTCATCATCATCATCTACTCTTCATGAAGATGCATCAAAGAAGATCAACATCAACCTACAAGAAGAAGGAACATCACAGTGTTAGTCAAATGAAGCAACATGTATCATACTTATACAATGAACAAGGCAAGATCAACAAGATACATCTCAAGTGTTCATCATCAAAGCAATCACATCGAAGATATCATACAGATGATACAATTTGGGAATATGCATAGAACATATTGAATTAACAGTTGAAATCCACAAGATATGCTGAGGTGGCACCTATGTGGCAAGTACACCTTATCATCCAGTCACAAGTCGCCACATCATTTCAACTACATTCAATGTATCATTTAATAAAAGAAGCCAAAGGGACGCCTATGTAGAAGATGTTTTAAATGATTTCATCTTACCTTATCACATTGGAAAACGTGCCTTCATTGCCTCTCTATGATGTACTAAAAATAGCAGTTGTTGTAACTACCTGTTGAGGTGGCACGATCTAAGCCCTTGGCTACATGAATTGATCTAAGTCATTCATTGTAATCCTAGACCTCTATATAAAGGCCTTGTTGCCTCATTTGTAAAGTAGTAGACTAGAGATTAGTTTTTGTAGGAGTAGAATAGGAGAGACTCTCAATTCTCTGAGAGGACTTGAAATTGTTGTAAATATTTCTCAAGATTAATGCAAAAACATTGGAGTTCATTATTTGGTGTTAAGTGTTGTCTTGTGGAGTAACATGATTTCTTGTATCTTAATGAAGTGGAGAGATGTTTCAAAGTAGATTAAAAGTAGATTAGAAGCTCTTTGATGTAATGTATGTTGTATTGGATATTTGATCAACTCCTAGCTCATGCTTTTGACATTCATCGCTGATGAAGTGTTGGGTAAAGCTAGTCTGAGCCTTATTTGTATAAGTTCGATTGTGGATGCTTGTTTGAGCTGCGCCGTTCAATGGGTGCTTGTATAAGCTTTCATGATTTGAAAACCATTCGCGTAACCTTAGGAGATTGTACCAACTTCATGTAGTTGTAGGCACCCTTGGCGAAGTGAAGTTAGGTTAATCAAGGAGTTTGTCTGTTTAATACATCATTATTGCTAAATTGACTTTAGGTTAGATTCCTAAACCTTTATCTTTTTTCCATTTCTTTATCATTGCAACCTTGTATATACATCATCCACACTGAAAGGAGAAATAAGTTGAATGAAAGGAGAAGAGTCTGCGTAAGTCCGTTTGTGATTACCAGCAAGATCACATGTAATCACTGAGTTAACCCATCATGAATCATAAATAAAGAACCTTGGAGTTACTTCACTGGATCACATAGTTCAGCCTTTGAAGAGCTTTATTCAAGAGAGAGTGGGATACTCTAGTGTTTTACTCTATTGTTGACTTGTCCAAAAACAAACATCAATAGGACCCTACAGTCCATAAAAGTAAAAATATGAAAACCTTACGGGGGCTTATAATTTAGGAAAGAGTTCAAACCTTTTCATGAGGATGGAAAACTGCTGTAAAGAGCCATTAATGGATCCTAATCAACACTACAATTGGCCAAAAAATCAGCAGTTGCATTAGCTGCTTTGCGACAATGCAAGTACACTACATCTTCAAATTGTTTGGTTAGAGCAATTGCCTCCTTCTAAGCTACCAATTGGGACAAGAGCCCTTTCTGTGAGAGTTGATAACCACCAGGGAATCCCCTTGTACTACTAAATTTTGCACTCCCACCAAAGAGGTTAGAGCCATACTCAACATTACTCCTTCCCATTCTGCTGCATTGTTTGTCCAAACACCCAAAAACAAGAGACACACCATGAACAAAGCTCCTATCCTCCTAAGTAATGAAACTGGCACTTGCATTGCCTGGATTGCCCTATGAGGATCCTTCAAAGTTCAATTTAGAAAAAACATCCAGAGGAGGCTTCCACAACTACTTATCCATATCTACTTGTATCTTGCCTCTAGAAGAACAAGATGTGGCATCATTACTTACAGAATTTACACTTCTTAACCCATTAACAGGGGAAGGAACACCAATATCCAATTATGAAGAATCACAACATCATGATTGGATAGAGAACCCTTAAGTTTTCAATGAGAGGAGAGTATTGGAGATCAAAGACAGTACACGAGCGCTGGGCATACAAGCCGTTGATGCAAACCAAACAAACCACAGAGTACTCCAATCGAGGAAGAGTCAATGCTGGTTAAAAAAGAATGGTTGACTGCGGCCACAGAAGAGGATAAAAACAAAAGATCGCAACTAGGTAAATCTTCAAACGACGACTTTGTGTCTCCAAACACGATACAAAAAGCGCTGAACCTTTGAGCACTGGTCACAAGGAACCCGAAAATGCAAATCGCGACTAAAGAGCCGACGACCTAGAACGCCCCAAAAAACCACGATCAAAATAGAGAATCTGTTAAAGCTGAAAATGTGACCAAACTGTAGAGAAGCCGACCAAACTGTGGGCTCAGATATTGGGGCAATCAATACTCAATTTGTTGACGCACACAGAGGAAATAACGAAGCATTATAGAAAACGCGGCCAGAAAACACAGACTCCTGCCAGGAATCATGAATTGCAAGGGGCAACCAAACACAGAGTCACGACCTCCAACTAAGGCACGGCTAGAGCCTTTGCAGACGACAGAAGAAACCTCCTAAAAAAAAATCGCGATTGAGGGTGAAACAAAAATGACGACTAAGGGAATACAGCCGCCGAAACCCTCAAGCAGAGACCCACGACTAATGCAGGAATAAACATGACCTAGAACAAAAAACCCACGATCATTACAGGAAGGAAAACAAAATGCGATCAAGGCAGAAATCGTGGCTTCTAAAAAACAGAATTGCGACCTTCCTACATGAAATATCAAACGCCAAATCCCACCAAAAATGATCACAGCCTCTGAAGAAACAAAAAACTGCGATCTGGACAGAGAGCCAAAAACAAAAAAATGCGATTTAACAGAGGTCGAATTTGCAAAAGAAAAACAGAGAGTTGGGGAGCCGTACGGCTGTCTGTACGTCGTATGGATGAGAGCACAGGAATTTTTTTGAAAGAAAAACAAATTTCTAAAAAAAATCGAATTCCTGCTCGAACTTGCTCTGATACCATGTCAATATTAAAATCAGAATGATAGATTATTTACAAAAGTGCAAAGCTCTTAAATAGAGTTACAAACAGATGTTTCTAAATATACAAAGTATAGATGTTTCTAAAATAGATTAAAGCTAATCTAAATACCATAATAGAAAAATCTAATATATTACAATAGATGACCATTAATAAACCATCTAAATTTATTTTAATACAATATTGTATTGAAGTAGCAGAATCACATTACAATATATTGTTGGCCCCTTTGAGGGGGCAACCTCCTTTGAGCAATGCTCTATACAGTATATTCAATGGATAAACTTTTTCCTATCTAAGCCCTCTATTTATTCCAATACCACGAAAGAGATCTGCTTCCTATGCATGTGAGATAAACATATTTAGCAAAGGGAATGACTGTGATATCCTGGGGAGGGAAAGAAAGAAAAGACAATTTTGTTTGTTCTGGATTACTCAAATGAAATAGTACTCACAACAGAGATGTACCCACATAATTTATAGTTTGATTCTTTTAATTCTCAGAAGATAACATCAATCAATCAAACATTGAATGCACTCAGTCCTTCATTATGCAGAAGTTAATAGCGTGCTGTAGAATTTGAAGTTAATAGCGTGCTGTAGAATTTGAGAGGTTAACAAATCAACAGTTTACAGATCAGATTTATTTCAGGACAATGCAAACTTGACTCACAGAATTACAACATTTTTGTAGACCGCCAATCTATTCAGTTATTGATGCGACCTGGCTAAGCATGTCTTAGTCCTTCCTTCTAAATCTGGTGTTCGCCTGACCTAACTTGGTCGTTGCTACATTGTGGCGGCTTGTCTTTGGATGTCTCTTGCTGTGTTGGAGGTCGCCACTAGACACCAATCCGATTTAAGATAATTTCAATGAAGTTCCCAATGCCTGTAACTCATGAGTTAGGGATTTGAGTCCCCTTGCAGTCTCTTGAAGAGTGCATCCTCGATCAGTGATATCTTGGTCTACTTGGGGCATTATGAGGATGATGGCGATGTGCAATTCACTGTGCAAATGCCTCAGTAGTCTATAGGTTTGCGATTTGGGAGTGCGTGCCCTACTCCAGGAATGAGGTTGACTGGTAATTAGTGCTTGTGAACTCGAGGGTGAGTAGCAATTGTGAACTAATTTGCCCATTGCTTTGCATTGCAGGATCCAGGGGTTTAGATTTGGAGATGTCTAGCGCCTCTTCAATGATTATTTGAGAGTAACCTGTAGAGCTGTGCCTGCCAAGGATTATTTGCTGCGTGTGCTTACAATCTTATCCTTCAATTTGATAATGGTTACTTGCTGAATTTGCTAACAGATCTCATCATTCAACCTGAAATATTTCAAACAAAGCTCTTATCAGTGCGCTTGCAATCCCCTAAGTGGAAATTGCTCAAAGAGAGTAGGGTTTTTGTCCTACCTCCGATTAGTAGTCCAAGGGTTTTCGTCCCCAATTGCTCAATTGCTCGAATGGGAAATCAATAATGCAAAATTAAACTTGATGATCCAAATGAATGAATTCAGCTTGTACAAATACCTTTCCTGTTTAGGATCCATAGGACCTATTTTGCCGCCCAAATTTGAATTATATTTTATTTATTATATATGATTAGTGTTGAAAAACACTATTGTTTTAATAATATTAATCGATGTTGAAAAAAAAGGGACATGGCAATGACTTAAAAAGCATACGTTTCCAATGCTTTTATTAATAAAAGCTTAATACAAAAGCAAATAGTTAGGACAGAGGATCCTAACATGCCCTTCCCTTTAAAAAGCTTTATCCTCAAAACTTGAGATGAGGAAGTTGTTGCAATTTGAAGAAGCGTTCTCATGTGGCATCTTCAAGTTGCATACCGTGCCATTGTACAGAACCTCTATGATGGTGCAGTTGTAGAGTTGGCGTGAGCATTTGTTGAGGATAGGCTCAAGTTCTAGGAGGATCGATCTTTTAGTATCTCACTCTGGTAATGCAGATTGGGCACAAACTAGTTGATCGAGAGCCTTTTTAAGTAAGAGACATGAAAAACTAGATGGAGCTTTCAAGAAGAGGGAAGCTCCAACTTGTAGGCCACAAAACCAATATTCTACAAAAATTTTGACGAGCCTTCATCTTTAGAGATGATGTCTATTTGTAAGGTGAAGGTGAAGAAAGGCCATGTTGTTGATGTCAAAGGTATGTTCTGAATGGTGTTAATTGCCTCGTTGCTTCATGTGGTTTTGGGCTATGTGTAGGTTGTCCTGGAAGGTGCAGAGAATGGTATCTCTTATGTGGAGGGTTGAATCCACAACCTGTACCTTGGAACTACTTGGTATATATGTGTGGAGAGATGGTAGAGGTTGATCATACATGGTTTCATATGGCCTTGGTGGTTGTGTGACAAGTGGTATTATACCACCATTTTGCAAATGCTAACTACTTGATCTAGTAATGTTGCTGATTTGAAGCAAAGCAATGTAAATAGGTCTCCATGCGCTTATTGACAATTTCAATTTGACCATCTAGCTGTGGGTTGTATGCAGAGCTCATTTTAAGTTGGGTACCATGGTGCTGGAAACATTCTTGCCAAATGTGACTAGTGAAAATAGGATCATGATCACTAACAATGGAAGTGGGCATGCCAAAAGGGCAGAAGATTTGGTCAATGAAGGTCTGGGCAACAATTGAATAATAAGGATGGACTAGGCTACAAAAATAAGCATATTTGGAGAGGCGATCTATCGCCACCATAATGATTGATTTCCTTCCTAGCTTGGGGAGTCCTTCAATGAAGTCCATGGAAATGTCCATCCACACTCGTATAGGAATGGGCAATGGTTGAATAGGGCTGGAGAAACAACAGTTTCACCTTTGTTGCATTGATAGATCTTACATTCCTCCACAAACCTTTTGATGTCTTGTTGCATTGCTTCCCAAATAAATTATGATGGAGCCTTTCACATGTTTTTAGAAAACCAGAGTGTTTGACAGGTGGTGAGAAATGGAGCTCCAACAAAAGTTTCTATCATAGTGCCGATTGGGGAGTCAAGACAAGACGACCCGAGTCTTATGTCGTAAATAACATCCATCCTAGGTAATTGGGCTTGGAAGTTACTAGATACTTGATGGATGAGCCATTGAATATGACTATCTTGCTAGCAATCTTGGCATAACTCATTCAATCAGGTGGGGTGGGCGATGATAAGGGACTCAGGGTTGGTTAATCTTCATATTGTGAGATAATGCATCAACCACAACATTATCTTGTCCTCTTTTGTAGGTAATCTTATAGTCATAACCAATCAGCTTGATGACCCACTTTTGTTGCTCTAGGGAAGAGACTTGTTCCAAAAAGTACTTTAGGTTGTGGTAGTCGATTTTAATGTAGAATTGTTTATCGACAAGGTATGGGCATCATTTATTGACCACGTGAAGGATTGCTAGCATCTCTTTCTCATAGGTTGAATGGCCAAGATTTCTTCCTGTTAGGGCTTACTTGTGAAGGCATCTCCCTTCTTGCATGTGAACAATGCCCAATCCATGGCCTGTAGTGTCGTCTTGTCTTGTTTCATTGCTTCCCAAATAAATTATGATGGAGCCTTTCATATGTTTTTAGAAAACCAGAGTGTTTGACAAGTGGTGAGAAATGGAGCTCCAACAAAAGTTTCGATCATAGTGCCGATTGGGGGGAAAGACAAGACGACCCGAATCTTGTCGTAAATAACATGCATCCTAGGTAATTGGGCTTGGAAGTTACTAGATACTTGATGGATGAGCCATTGAATATGACTATCTTGCTAGCAGTCTTGGCATAAGTCATTCAATCATGTGGGGTGGGCAATGATAAGGGACTCAGGGTTGGTCGATCTTCATATTGTGAGAAAATGCATCAACCACAACATTATCTTGTCCTCTTTTGTAGATAATCTTATAGTCATAACCAATCAACTTGATGACCCACTTTTGTTGCTCTAGGGAAGAGACTCGTTCCAAAAGTATTTAAGGTTGTGGTGGTCGATTTTAATGTAGAATTGTTTATCGACAAGGTATGGGCATCATTTATTGACCACGTGAAGGATTGCTAGCATCTCTTTCTCATAGGTTGAATGGCCAAGATTTCTTCCTGTTAGGGCTTACTTGTGAAGGCAAAGTATCTCCCTTCTTGCATGAGAACAAGACCCAATCCATGCCCTGTAGTTTCACTTTTAATGACAGGTTTTGGAGAAGTTAGGCAAACCAAGAGTTAGGGTGGTGCACATCATAGTTTGCATATTTGGACTCGACTTGGATTTAGTAGACCAAAAAAATTTTGACTCAGCAAAACTTGGCAACCTAAAAAAATACCAAGGGCCAAAAAATGTTTTTTAGTCTACAGTTTTGTTTTAGAGCACGTTTTTCAGTATACAAGTGTTTTAGGGCACATTTTTCAGTCTACAATCATATTGCAGGGCATGTTTTTCAGTCTATAGTCATGTTTTAGGGCACATTTTTTAGTATACCGTGTTTAGGACATGTTTTTCAGTTTACAGTTACATTTTTAGTCTACAATCGTGTTTCTAAGGCACGCTTTACAGTATACAAGTGTTTTTTAATTCAAGTTTTTCAGCCTACAGTTGCGGTTTTGGGCATAAAACTTCTGAAAATTGTGCCCTAGTTGGGTCTCGAGTTAACCCGCAAGTTACTTGTTTTGGAAAAAAAAATTGGTGAGTACTCAGCAACTTGCCAAATACTTGACGAGTTTGTGAACTATGGTGCACATAGCTTGCTTGAGAATATCAAATGTTGATTTTGCAATTTCAAACCACTAAAAGGATTCCCTTTTCAACATGGCTGCATGGGGAGCTGCAATTTTCCAAGAATCCTTGACAAACCTACGGTAATATCTTGTGAGGCCTAGAAAGTCATGAAGGCTCTTCATTGTTTGGGTTTTTAGGCTAGTTCTTCATAGCTTTAGTTTTTGTCAGATCCACCTTTTTTCTGAAAAACAATGTGCCTCAGATATTCAATTTCTTTCTGGCCAAATGAGCACTTGGAGCGCTTGGCACATAATTGGTTGGTGGAAAGGATTTGAAGGGCTTAGTCTGATGGGGAGCGCACAACGGGAAACGCAGAACGGGCCCTAATTCCTTACAGTCGGCAAGACTTGACAAATGAACCACCGATACATTTCAATCGGCCAGACAACCGTCGTCGGAAAGACTAGTCTTACCGTTGATCAAACTTACACCAATAGCTGTCTTTACTTTCTCTTTGGCGAGAAACCACGGGACTCACACCGAGTCATTCAACTCCTTACCATTGGCGAGACTTCTTCTATTGGCCGAGTCTTTCATCTTTCTGCCGATGCACCGATGACGGTTAAATTCCCCCACACCTCAACCGTGACAGCTTCCACACCGGTTAGCTGTGACCTTATCGGTGAGACTCTTCTCGTCGGTGAAACCTTTAACTCATATGTCGGTGTCGCACCTCTTCCCGATGGCATTTACCTTCGGTGAAACTTTCACTGTCGGTCGGACTTTCTCCGGAGCTACCGATAAGCCGATCACTCCGATGTCACTTCAGACCTTCACTCGTCGGCGTGATAATTACTATCGGCCACCTTAGGGTTTGCTACACTGATACACCGATGCACAGTTTACCTTCTCTCGAACCCTAGCACATGGAGATGCTAGGTCAACCTACTGTGCAACTCGCACTGTTTGGATCCTCTACACTGTCGAACAGGAAAAACAAAACAAGAAGCAAAACAAATATTCATACAACGAAGTCATTCCACTGATTTCGACAGAAATCTTACAAGTGGAATGCTTCACATCGACATATTGCAACAACGGAAAGCACAGAAAGAATGGAAATCTACAACTATACAATTTATAGTTACAGGAAACAAAAAAAATCGAATCGACAGAACAGAATCGTTCTATTTCTCCTTAGCACAATACACAGTCACATTCAACCTCTTCTCCTTCGATCTGATTACAATATATCATTTGGTTCGTTCCTCTGGGTTTATAAACTCGCCCTGAGGAAAACCAACCGATTCCAAGCGGCTAGGAGACCAACCGTCTTGAGATTAACAATTTGACAAATGTGACCTAAGTCACTTGGAACTTACAAACAGAAATGAAAATGCATTGGTCAAATAGACCTTATTACAACACAAAACATGATTTTCTAGGTGCTCCTGCACCATAGTCTAGGCATTAGAGGTGCTTTTATTAAGTTAGACTGTAAACAAGGATATCATCAAAAAAGACTAAAATGAACTTAAAGAGAAATGGGCAAAAAATCTTGTTCATCAGGTTCTATAAGGTAGACAGTCCATTGGTGAGGCCAAATGGCATGATGAGAAACTCATAATGGTTGTTATGAATTCGAAAGGCTGTTTTAGGAATTTCCTCTTTTTTGATGTCAATTTGATGATAGCTTGACTGTAGATCCAACTAGGAAACGAAGTAGGCACTATAGAGTTCATCTAAGAGCTCATCAACCATTGGTATGGATAATTTATCCTTAATGGTTGATTTTATTTAGCTCTTGAAAATCGGGACCCACCTTTTTTCCAAACCAATAGTATGGGGGAGGAGTAAGGAGTGGTGCTTGGCCAAATGACCTTTGTGCTTGTTCTTGGATCAATTTTTCTAGTCTTTTGGAGAAATGGGTATTAGTAAGGACTAATATTTGGAGGTTTTACTCTTAGGTAGTGTAATGTCGCCTTCCTAAGCAGCTTCAGTTATGGGGTTAGTCTACCACTCGGGTTCTCGTAGACTAACATGGATGGTTAGGGAACCCATGTTGGATTGGTTAATCTCGAGGTTCAGTCAGCATTTACAGAGGGATGATTTGAATTCCTTTTGGCGGGATGTCACTCCTGGCTCTTTTTGGAGTGATTTCGGGCCATGTAGCCAAACTTTCTATTTTTAGCAGGGTCCCCCAGACTTGGTGTGTGTCGGTGCAACATTCTTGGACTTCACTCGATTTCAATTTATCCTACTCGGCGGTACTACGAAATTCACTCTTGGAGCTAGTTTGAATTAATTATTAATGGAACTATATATTCCTAAGTTAAAATTAAATATTTGACTTAGTAATATAGTCATTAACTGACTTTATAAGGATGACTTGAAGTATTTAAATAATATAAAGTCATAATAAAGTGAAGTAATATTAAATTGTTTTATTTTCCCCAAAAAGGAGGCGTTTGGAATGTGGAGTTAAAATAAAACTTGAACGCTCATTTTGGATTCACCATTGCATATTTGTGAAAATAGAGTTTATGGCTGAGCCAAGGGTTTTGAACCAGCAACTTGTGGAGACGAAAACCTTCACGAAGTTGAATACTTGTGGAAGTGAAAGACCTTTCTAGGGTATTGTTGATGATCTCATTTCAGGGATCATACTTGTGCTTCATTGCGGAGTTGAAAGCTTGTTGCAGAGTGTGTTTCATTGCCAAATCTTGTGTTTTTTCGAAGGATAATTTGTAGAAGGGCCTGAAGGTTATTTTCAATGCATCAAAGGAGGATTTAATATCTTTTTGAGACTTTGTGAGGCAGCGAACCAGGCCGTACTTCCCTACAACAAGGCTGTACCATATTGAGGGCAGCTGGGAATGGTTTGAAGTCATTTTTAGTGCTTTCTCTTTGCAGTTTGGGCGTGAGTGATTGCAGCACAGAGAAGGACAGTTAACAACATTTATCAGGGCAGTTTGGAGTGGGTTTGTACATATATTGTTTGCTGATGTAAAGCTACAGCAGGCCATACCATGCTGATGCTCAGGTGTGGGGTTTTGTGAGGCCAAACGCCCAGCTTATTGCTGTCCATTTATCTTTGTAATACTCCAGTATTCATACCATTGTTGCATAAAGTTTGGTGTTAGGGTCTATTGCTCCTGGAGGCGATTCTTGGTATCCAGATTGCTGTAATATTCATTTATCAGACTTATATTAACGAACCAGCAAATGGGTATGTTGGCATTTTGATGTTTTGCTTATTTCTCCATATGGGTATTGCTTATTGCTATCATATTATGCATTTCCCACACAAATAAGCATCTGGGTAGTGTTAGTATGTTATATTTCTGAGTATATAAATGCATGCAAAAACTCTATGTTATGTTCAAAAACACAAAACGCAACAGGTTCAGCTAAACCACAGGAAAAATAAGGGTGGGTTATTACAGGTAGAATTTAGATGGCATGATCTTCAGTGTGGCATGGTGGTAAGCTGATTGGTTTGGCAGAGACAACTGAATGTCGGGACAATAGTTCTTGTAGTTCTTTGGATTGGGTTAAAGAAGATGAATCCTTGTGCTAAATGGTAGACAGTTCTGCAATAATTCCATGAGGTTCCTTTTTGAGTAACCTTTCCATTCGATGAAAGCTAATGATATTGATTGATCAGGGAGATAGTCCTCTTAAGGTGTGTTGTTGGCCATAATCAATGAATTGCGTCAGAGTTCCAAAAAGTTCCATAAAATAGGACCAAGGGTGCATAGCAATTGTGCTCCCAAAACTGTCATACCTACCTAGGGGTACAACAAACATGTCAGATTTGAGTATAGTTCCCCATTGAGATCCGAAGATTTCGGCACTCGCTCTTACAAGGTAAGGTTCCTCCATTGGCTATCATGACTTCAAAACTAGAACATGGGTGGACAGAAGAGTTTGCTTGTTTGGTCAATTACAAGTCAATAAAATTCTGAGTGCTATCTGAATTGATGAGGATTGTGAGCCCTTTTACCTTCATTGTATGTGGAAGTGTGATGCCTACCAATGTGTGCACAAAGATTTTGGGTGTGAGTTCCACATTTGAGTCCTCATTCGTTGGTTGCTCTTTTTCTTGGGCCTCTTTGGAATCTTCCCATTCTTTGGCCTTTGGTGGTGACTACACATCAAGCAAAGACAGTTTTTGTTCTACACAATGATGACCAGATCTAAATTTTTTATACAATTATAACATAACCCTTTTTCCCAATGGACTTGCATCTCTGCTTTAATGAGACATTTGATGTGTGTGGAGCAAGGGTTGGGGGTTGTGCCAGGGCATGTGAGCATAGTCTTCTTGAAAGGAGGAGGTCTAGAGAAATGATGTTGGGCTGTGAGTTTAACTTCTGCTATCTTAGCCATATTTGTGGCTGCCATCATATCCTTTGATTTGAACATTTTGACTTTGGCACGAATTTCCTCCTTTAGGCCACTTATGAAACTACTCTTAAAGAAGTTATTGGACAATCCTTCAGTTTGATAGTCACAAACATAACCAATTTGCCTCAATTTGGTTAAAGCTCTTGTAAAATCTTCATATGCATTGGGGCTGAATCAAACCAGGTGAAGCTATGTAAAGTTAGTCCAAGTAGGTTCAAGATTGGATTTTTTGTACCATTTGTATCACTGGATTGGTTCTTTTTTCAAGTTGAATGAGGCAATAAGGACAATGTCTCCCCAAGGAGTATTGTGGAGGGTAAAATACTGTTTAGCTATGTGGATCCAACTAGCAGGATCGGTACCATCGAATTTAGGAAAATCAAGTTTTTGACTCAGAGCCATGTGGCCGTAGTTAAAACTGGATTTGGGATTATCTGTGCATTGATGGGACGAGTTACGACGAGTTGAGTGGGTGAGAGACTCCAGTATTTGCATTTGTCCATCACTGAGGAAACAGATTTCAGAATCAAATTCCTCCAATTGGGCAGCAACTGTTGCATCCATTTTTGTAGATTGGGTGATCACCATCAGAGGGTCTCGGGGTGGTTGGAAAAGTGAACTAGAGTTAATATATTGAAATAATTAGTTTGAAGAGAGGATCATAATGGGACAATTGCCCAGATGGACCAAAAAAATGACCCCAGAATTTTTCTTTTAATTGGGTTTTTTTCGGAATTTTAAGACCCTATGGGTGATATTTCAATCAGAATGATCAGATACTGTCCAATTTAGAAGATATGAATTGTAGATGTTTCAAAGATTGGTGCTGTGTTGAAGCTGAACCTTGGTGCTTTGTTGATGCAAATGTGGAGGCCGACCTTGCTTGCTAAGTATTGAATGTCTAAAAATTGTTGTGTTGCTGTGCTAAAATAGATATGACATTGCAAGAGGAAACAATTTGTTGGTGGTGATTATCTCCAACTCCAACAAAAGGTAGGGTGGGGACAAGGTTATTAGAGGGAAGATTTCTCCAAGGAGTATCCTGTCTGAGCTTGCAAATATATAAATCTCAATGGATCGAGTATGGTGCGAGTAACTTCTCGGGGCTTGGGAATGGAGTTTAAATTCTCCACTTTGTAGACCTATTATGGGGAATCTAGCTTAGCTGGTAACAACTCTTTTGGTATTTTAAAACCCTGACACAGGGTTTCTAGCTTAAAAACAAAAGACATTATTAGCAAGGAGAAAATATTGGGTAGATTTTGGATAGGATGCTTAGTGTTGCTACTTGTGTAATCACTTTATGATCACTAAGATCCCGGGAGGGTGAGGTGAGAGCATACGATGGACACTAGCAGAGGGCCTAAACTTAGTATGCTGCAAATAGAACACGGCCTTGGAAAGAGCTCTGATATCTGATGCATCATATGATCCTTCCTGCAAAAGATTAGCCAAATAACTGATATATAGAGAATTTATGTTGCAAATTAAAACATATGAACAATATTGTATTGAAATAGCAGAATCACATTACGATGTATTGTTGACCTCTTCCAGGGGGCAACCTTCTTTGAGCAATGCTTAATACAATATAATTGAAGGATAACCTTTCTTCCAATTTAAGCCCTCAATTTATTTCAATACTATGAAAAAGAACTACTATTTCCCATGCATGTGGAATAAACATACTTAGCAAAGGGGATGACTTACAAAGCATATGCACTCAATGCTTTATTAATAAAGCTTAATACAAAAGTAAATGGTTAGGATAGATTGTACTGAAATAGCAGAATCACATTACAATATATCGTTGACCTCTTTGAGGGGGCAACCTTCTTTGAGCAATGCTCAATACAATATATTTGAAGGATAACCTTTCTTCCTATTTAAGCCCTCTATTTATTTCAATACTATGAAAAAGAACTACTACTTCCCATGCATGTGGGATAAACATACTTAGTAAAGGGGATGACTTACGAAGCATATGCATTTGATGCTTTTTAATAAAGTTCAATACAAAAGTAAATGGTTAGGATAGAGGATCCTAACAGATTATTCCTCACCAAAAAGTTCTTGAAGTCCAATTCTAATTTGGTAACTTTGCTTACACACCCCCATTTATTAGAAGGCCCGGCCAATGCATTAAAGTCATCGCCAATAAGAATGTTTTGATCCTTTAACAGAGACAACTGCTCTGAGGGATCTTCCAGAGTTTCCTTTTTTGAACGGGACCATTAGGTCCATAGACATGAATAGAGACCCAGACAGATTGCATTTATAGGATCTAAAAGAGCAGCAGATCCAATTAGGGCTCTGCCAATGAGAGAAACCTCCAAAGAGCCGGTTTCCAAAGAATAAAGAGATCACTTGAAGCACCAGAAGCTGACATAGGAATACCTTGACAATATTTCCAAGAAGAATAGTAAACAACACATTTCAGAATCATAGAGCTTTGTTTCTTGGAGAAGAACAAAATCCAGTTTACTCACCAAGAGTTGGTTCTTGACCAAACTTCATTTGCTAGGGGCATTGAGACCCCTAATGTTCCAACAGAGACCATTCATTTTCTATGTGGAGGGCACTTCCCCCCTTCGCCTTGTACTGCTTGAGCCTTTTAGGAAATCATCAAGGGTTCTCTGAGAACCTTCACCTGTTTCCTCTAACCTTCACCTGTTCAAGCTCAGTTTTCCTTCCCTGTCTCTTTCTCTCGCTTGAGATATCAAACAAAGCATCTAGTGTTACTGCCCACTTTGGACCCCCTAAAAATTGATCCAACTCTTGAATCTCATCTTAAGCAGAAGATCGTTGCCTTGAGACAGGAGAGGCAAAACATTGCGAGGTGGTATTGTTGATGATTGTTTTTCGACAAGTCAACAATAGAGTAAAACACTAGAGTATCCCACTCTCTCATGAATAAAGCTCTTCAAAGGCTGAACTATGTGATCTAGTGAAGTAACTCCAAGGTTCCTTATTTATGATTCATGATGGGTTAACTCAGTGATTACATGTGATCTTGCTGATAATCACAAAGGGACTTACATTAGACTTCTTCGTACTTGTTTAGCTTATTCCTCCTTCAGTGTGGATGAAGTATTCACAAGGTTTTCAATGATAAATAAAAGAAAAAAGACAAGGGTTTAGAAACTAATCTAAGGTCAATGAAGGAATGATGATGTGTGAATAGACAAACTCCTTGATAAACCTAACTCCACTTCGCCAAGGATGCCTACAACTACATGAAGTTGGTGCAATCTCCTAAGGTACACGAATGGTTTTCAAATCATGAAGGCTTATACAAGCACCCTTTGAACAGCACAACTTAAACAAGCATCCATAATCGAACTTATGCAAATGATGAAGCTCAGACTAGCTTTACACAACACTTCACCAACGATGAATGTTAAAAGCATGAGCTAGGAGTTGATCAAATATTCAATACAAACATACATTATATCAAAGAGCTTCTAATCTACTTTGAAACATTTCTTCATTCAATTCAAGATACCAGAAACCATGTTATTCTACAAGACAACATTTAACACCAAATGAATTCCAATGTCTTTGCATTAATCTTGAGAAATATTTACAACAATCTCCAAGTCCTCTCAGAGAATTTCGAGAGTCTCCTCTAATCTACTCTTAAAATCTAATAATTACAAATGAGGCAACAAGGCCTTTATATAGTGGTCCAGAAATACAATGAATGGCTTAGATCATTTCATGTAGTGAAGGGCTCAGATCATGCCAACTCAGTAGGTAGTTACAACAAATTACTATTTTTAGTACAAAAGAGAGGCAATGAGAGGCTACACCTTAATGAGAGGTATGAAGGTTTCAAGAAGAACTTAAGATCTCCAACCAATGCACCACTACCTGGGAGGGGGTCTAATTTAAGTTTCAAGTGCATCTTTTAAATGAGAATGAAATGGTAAACTGATGCACCAAATCAAGAGGGCTGATATGTTTGGAAAGAATGAAATTTCAAACCAAGACTCAAATCTTTGAACTAATGCGCCCTCCTTAAAGATGAAAAGGATGACAGATTTTAAGGAAGGTTCAATATCCTCATTAGTTGCACCACCTTCATTGGCTCTCTTTTGTACTAAAAATAGTAATTTGTTGTAACTACCTACTGAGGTGGCATGATCTGAGCCCTTGGCTACATGAAATGATCTAAGCCATTCATTGTATTTCTGGACCACTATATAAAGGCCTTGTTGCCTCATTTGTAATTATTAGATTTTAGGAGTAGATTAGAGGAGACTCTCGAAATTCTCTGAGAGGACTTGGAGATTGTTGTAAATATTTCTCAAGATTAATGCAAAGACATTGGAATTCATTTGGTGTTAAGTGTTGTGGAATAACATGGTTTTTGGTATCTTGAATTGAATGAAGAGATGTTTCAAAGTAGATTAGAAGCTCTTTGATGTAATGTATGTTTGTATTGAGTATTTGATCAACTCCTAGCTCATGCTTTTAACATTCATCGTTGGTGAAGTGTTGTGTAAAGCTAGTCTGAGCTTCATCATTTGCATAAGTTCGATTATGGATGCTTGTTTAAGCTGCGCCATTCAAAGGGTGCTTGTATAAGCCTTCATGATTTGAAAACCATTCGTGTACCTTAGGAGATTGCACCAACTTCATGTAGTTGTAGGCATCCTTGGCGAAGTGGAGTTAGGTTTATCAAGGAGTTTGTCTATTCACACATCATCATTCCTTCATTGACTTTAGATTAGTTTCTAAACCCTTGTCTTTTTTCTTTTATTTATCATTGAAAACCTTGTGAATACTTCATCCGCACTGAAGGAGGAATAAGCTAAACAAGTACGAAGAAGTCTAATGTAAGTCCCTTTGTGATTATCAGCAAGATCACATGTAATCACTGAGTTAACCCATCATGAATCATAAATAAGGAACCTTGGAGTTACTTCACTGGATCACATAGTTCAGCCTTTGAAGAGCTTTATTCAAGAGAGAGTGGGATACTCTAGTGTTTTACTCTATTGTTGACTTGTCGAAAAACAATCATCAACAGGTATCTACTATTTCCAGGATAAGGCTCTGATCTTCTACCTAAACTGAAGAGAAATGTTGTCCTTTGGAGGAAGCCCTCTTGTGGAGATCCATGAAAGACACCCAGTGACATGTCCCCTTCTAGTAAGCTCAAATTGACCACAACCTTGCACAATTTCAACTTACAAAAAGGAAACATTAGTACTCCAAATTTTTCTCTTTTCATATCATAATTAATATAAGTCCATTTTCTTTCCAAATTTACTATAATCACATGTTTCATATACATGGTCATATTCTTATTCATGTTAGTCATAATCAGATTCATAATCTTATTGTTCATAATCATATTCATACTCACATTCACATTCATATTCATATTTTGTATTCATTTTCATAGGCCTCCAGTGCTATCCTTGGGAGGATCATATGTCGCCCTATCATTAACCCATCTCTAACTCCATAGGCATGGTTCATTAAGGAGACAATCATCCCATATGAGGGCCCAATGGCTTCCCACCTCACCAATCGGCTCCAAAGACTTCCCACCTCATCTATTGGAGAGTCACCTACCGTAGGGCACAAATTACATTGATGAGCTCATCATACCGTAGGCCCAAGGCTTCACCTCACACCCGGAGGTACTTCGACACTTGGCCCAAGAGACTTTGCCTCACACCTGGACGTACTTCATCTTCTTGGGGTTACCTAGGTCCAATAACATTCTCCTAACTTACCCTTACACCTAGGATGGCGAGATGATTAATGATGAGGCTAATCCTCTTTTTGGATATGGCACAATCCTATGATTTTAAGTTCTTATTAACACACATGATGCCTTATAAATAGGACATCTTGTCCTTATATCATAATTGGCAAATATATATCACATGATCATATTCCATTCCCATCACTATTGATAGGCATATTGATTTGTATCAATCTATTCTTCCTTTTCATGTTTATAATTACATATCTCAGATTAGTTTATTGTTCTATGTTCAATTCATGTCTAATAGCAATCATTAGTCATAAACACAATTATCTATCCTATTACTAATGCATATAAGAATAGACATTACAGTTAGCATCACATATTTCTTATCCTTTCGAATTCAGCCTAAATTAAACAAACAGAATATATATACCAGATTTTGATGTTATAAGGGAATTGAACATTAACACATACCTTGAATCGGCTGTCACAATTTGATGTAATAAACCTGCTACACCTTACTGAACTTCTGAATTCTTCCTCTTTTCCTTCTTGCTGCTGTTATACTTCAGATGTATTTCTTATTGCAAATCTATATCATAGAGCTGCTGTTATAATACTCAATAAGTAATCCTTATTACTCAGAAATTATCTTATTTTTCTTGAGTTTTTGTGCAGAGAGAATGTTGGATGATCGATGCCCTTTGAGAGGATGAAACAGGCCCTTTTATCTTAGAGAAACACTGTCTTGGGCCAAGAGACACGTCCTTTTCCCTTCTAAACATTCGCTGCCTTTGGACGGGGTTTCTTTAGTTATTAATATTTGTTCTTTTTCCTTATATGGGATCGGTTATCTTATAAGACAGTTTTGTCTTATTACCACTTTGTCTTATATGCTGCCTTTAGAGGCAATTCTAAATAAGACAAAGTTACTTCACACTTATATTTATTTTTATATATATTTATAATATATAATACTTATAATAATATCTAAATTGATAATACTCATTTATTTTATTGTATTATTATCATCTATAATATATTATAATAATATTGCTTATTTATATTTATATTTAGCTAATTATAATCATAATATTATCTCATGATAATTATGATTATAATAGTATTAAATTACTATTATTTATATTTTTAAAATATTCATATAATAATAATATTATTTTAATAATACACATTATTTCGAATTGATATTTTATGAAGGCACTTTCGCCGTTTTCTTAATCATGACGTTTAAATCTTTAATTTAAACAATGACTTAATATGGGGACATGACACCTAGGAAGAAATAAACATTATGATTGCGAGCCTTAAAATATAATTTATGCAGCTCTGAAATTTGTTTAACTTTCCAGCATTTATTTGCACTACCTTTCAATGTTTTTTCTTTTGAGGAAATGATTAGTCTTAGGTTTCTTACAATTCTTTGCTTCATGGCCTACTTTATGGTAAATAAAACATCTAAAGGGGATCCCTTAATAATCAATTTCTTGAGCATATGAACCTGAAGCAAGAGATAGCAGTACCTTTTTAGGAAGAGGGAGATCCAAATCATGCATATACTCTGAGATATCTCCAAATAGCGTTGGTCCACCCCTATCAGATCACCTAAACTACAATCAATGGATTCAAGGCATTCTTGACTCCAAAATTCCAGAGGAAGGCCAAGAGCCTTATCCAAACCTCTGTAGTAGCTGAGAGAAGTAAGACCCTGAAAACCCTAGAGACCCTTCTTGGAGAGAGAGAGAGAGATCCCAATCGTGGATACTGGAAGGAGCTGAGACCAAAGCCTTTTGGCGAGCTTTCAGAGAGCTGAATTAAATCACAAAAAAAACTTTTGGCAGAAAGAATATCAATGATGTTTACAACATCCAATCAGCTCCATTTCTTGTAACTTATGAATCTTATACTCTATAAGAAGATGAAATAGGAACTACAGCGTGGAGTCTGCCACCAAAGCGTGAGGTGATGTAGTTTTAGCAGTAGGATATTCCCAAATTCTCCCTTCCTGTGATGTCCCGATATTAAGGCATTGTTTAAATTAAAGATTTAAACACCATGATAAAAGACGGAAGTCGCTTTCGAAAAATACGGATAATTACGTATTTAATACATATATATATATATATTATTAATATATATAATATTTAATAAACAATATTAAATAATATTATATTTATAAGGGACAAATATAAATATATTTATATTATTATATTTGATAATTATAAATTAACAAATTCAAATATTATAAATAGTATGTATATAATATTTAATTAATAAATAATATAAATCACTGGCCCACATAGGCAGCGCTCAAGTTGAAAGGCTGCGATCTTATAATAGGCAGCAATCTGTTACCTTTAAATAAGACAAACAAATGTAACGATTAAAATATGATGGAAAGGCTGTATGAGACTGTAATGTCCCCATTTACGGATTCTCTTGCAGATCAGTCAAAGCTGACTTTCTGGGTTGGTGACAGCATAATCAGAGAAGTATTTCTGTCACCAGGGTGTTCGGGTGATCCAGAGGAGCTGGTTGACACTTTCCGGAGGGTTTTCAGACAACTTGTCTGTACTTACTATTTATAGTAAGTGCTTGCATGTCGTTAATCTTTCTAGGTTTTTTTGGGTTTGTTCTCTTTGGTCCCCGGTGGTCACTGCTATTTTTAGTAGGTGGCAGTTTGGTGCTGATTGGGCGACTTGGCAGTGAGTTGTTGGCTCTCTTAGACATTACACTGAGCTCAGAGTTATCAGATGGTTTGTGGGTCCAGTTGGCACCCACTGTGTTGGCTCAGTTTGCTCTTGGCCGTTACTATTTTTAGTAAGTTCGGGATTGGCACCGGAACGGGATTTTGAGAGTGGGGTTGGATTCGTCTTGTCAAGACCTTTCCAACAAGCTATAGATCATTGATTTCCGACATCATCTTGGCCTCCGTTTTAATGTCCGTAAATTAAACATTATTATTTAATAGTGGACCTTGGTGCCTAGGCTCGACAACTTAATGTTGTTTTAAAGAGGGGACTTTAAGGGTGATGTTGAGAAAAAATTAAAGAGAATTATAATATTTTAAAATGTATTTTCCCTCATGTTTTATCCCATATGCAAGAGGATTTTAGAGACTCCCAGTTGGAAAAGTATAAAAGGAGGAAAAGTGCTCTCATTTGGATATGCTTGGATATTGATTTTTCTCTCTTGTTGAGATATTTCCGTGAGGGTTTCTGGAGCTTGGCTCCTTGGTTTGGTATTGTCTTGCTAAGACGAAAACCTCTGCAAGATAGGAATTGATCTTTGGCTTTGTGGATGAAAACCCACTTGGTCAATTCTTGGAGGCTTCAGTTGTGCATTCGTTGGAAATATTTGGAGAAGATTTAGTGCTGGAAATAAACATTTTGATAGTATTTCAGTATGCAGCTGATAACAAGGATTTAATGGGCAGATTTATGCATTTTTGAAGTGGTTTTATGCTGCCAGAGACTTCCTTCAGCTGGCCGTACCATTTAGAGGGCCGTACATCCCTTTAGCAGCAGATTTGTGGGGAGTTTGAGGAGTTTAGGCTTCCATTAGAGGTCGTCCATACCCTGCAGAAATAACTGATGCATAACAGAGATTTTTGGAGGTGATTTAGAGTTTGTTGCTGCTATTGAGCCTACAACAGGCCGTACACCTTCAGGAGTGACGTGGGTCTTCTTGGGAGCAGTTTGGATCACCTTTGCTGTGTCTAATACCTCTATCTTTGGCGTCTATGAGCATATATGGAGCTGCAACATTGATATTTGATATTTATTGCATTGTATGAAGATATGAAGAGATTTTGATAGCTTATGTGGCTAGTCCGGCAATGACCCTGACATGAAGTTGTAAAACTCCATATGGGTATGTTATTATAATTCATATTTTGGCTCATTGCTATATGGGTAGCTATTAGTTTGCTAATATCTACTTTAGATTTTCTGGGTTTATGCTATATGCTCCAATTTCATGTATTCAATGCAAATATCAAACATGCAATATATTCAATGAAACCCTAAACTCAAAGCAAATTAGAAAAGAAAAAAACAGATTAAAACAGACATGCAAAATCCAGAAGATTAAATATCCTATCAGGGGGGATATTACAGTGGTATCAGAGCTAAAAATCTTGCCATCTTGTGAGGTCGGATTCAGACATGTAGATGAAAATATGAAACTTGCGGCTTAGCTTTGTATGTGAGTGATCAACACTTGCATGAGTGTTCAAGTTGGGCAGTTGATAGGTTTTGAACAGGGAATGTGAGATCATGGCATCTCTTGTGAAGGGTGGTCTTTATGAAAGACTTTTTGATGTAGGTTTGAAGCTTAGATCGTTGCACTGGTTAGATAAAAGTCTTCTCAACACTATGGACGAAGCTGAAGATTGTTTATCAAAAGTCCCTCAGTCATCTTCTCCTATAATATAGTTGGCTTTGGTCCGTTTAAAGACTTCGTTGTGTGAACCGGAGCTGCTGAAACATCCATATAAGGATGTAAGGTTGGCGGTTATCACATGCATCAGTGAAGTAATAAGAATTTCAGCTCCTGAAGCACCCTATAAAGATGACTTAATGAAGGAGATTTTACAGCTGATTATTGAAAGTTTTCATGGTTTAGGTGATACTAGAAGCTTATCTTTCAAAAAGATTGCTAAGATGTTAGTAATGATGTCTCGGGACAGGTCATGGGTCTTTTTGATTGATCTCAAGTGTAATGATTTACTTCTTGAAATGTTCCATTGTTTCTTTGACAAAATCAGAAAATATCATGCGGATGGTGTTAAAACAGCAATGCAAACTATCTTGTCTATGTTTTTAGATGAAGATGCCGATATCTCCAAGTTGTTATTATCTAACTTGTTAAGTATTTGGAGAAAAGAACAACATGCTTCACCTGTAGCACATTGGTTGTCAAAGACATTGGTTGAGCAGAAAATTGAGAAAATTAGACATCTTTTGACAGAAGAAGAATGTATTGCTTGTGGTTTACAGGATACAAGAATGAGCAAGAACCAAATGAGAAGACAAGGCCATTGCTTCTCTTGCAAAGAAATTCGGGAGCCTAACCACCAATGCACAGATAAAAGGGACTCACAAATTGATGTTGGTTTGGCAAATGAAGTTACTTTCAGCACTTAAGAGGTTGTTATCAGCCTTGATAACAATTCTGATTTTATGATAGCAATCATTCTTTTGAGTGTAGTGGTGATTTAAATGTTATGGCACAAGAAAAAATTGTAGAAGATACTTCTAACGTTGGCACACAAAATATGAGTGTCAAATACGAAGAAAACCAGGAGGATACAAGCCATAACAGTTCTGATTTTTGTGATAGCAGTTTGATCTCTTTGCATCAGCGTGAGGATACTGCTATTACACATGATGATGATGGTTGTGTGGAGTCACCCAATGCAGACACTCCCGTTTTGGGTGATATTGATGCAATAGGTGTTGTGGATTCATGCCACAACGAGTTTGATTTGGTATATCAGACCTTGGAAGATGGGAGTAGAACTGAGGAGCTGCCTAATAGAGATGATTCCAGGGATTGTTTGACGGATGTGCATGCATCTATTTTGATAGGGGAGGTGAGCATTGATATTAGCGATTCAGCAGCCTCTAGCATGTCAGTTGAGCCATCCTAGGAGATTCATAACAGCAGTACATTTGTCGAGGGTGTGTGTGAAGTTGATAGCACACATGAGGATGCTTACCAATCGGTGAGTGATGATGATTCAGCCTCTTTCCATAGTGCAGAATACAAATTAGAAAATTTGTATGGAGACAAATTGTCAGAGGGGTCTACTCATTTGGCAGGACAATTGAAGGTGAACGAAGGCATGGTTGCTTCAGCGTTAGAACACTTTGATGTTGCACAGCAGTTGGTGACACACTGTTGTTGGACTCCAGGTATATATTAGCACCTTGATAGTGGACTTTCCCTTGCAAAGTTTTAGGCACTTAGAGATGCAGTTGGGATCATGAAGAATAATTACCTACAATTGTTCTCTAATAGAGTTCATCTTCTCAAGATTGACGGTATTTATCATGATGCTCTAAGGGGAAAGGAAGAGGAGGTTGATGAGCTCACCTATGAGCTTGAGGTTACCATAGACTCTTTGAAGAGTACTCAATCAGCCCTTCAAGAGTCAAAGCTACGGATAGATGAGCTTATCGTGGAGTTGAGCTTGGCATAGTCTTCACCATCTACAGATACAGTTTAGGTTTCTATGGCAATAGTGGGTGAGGAGCATATATCCAAGGACTATGGTTGTGAGCAGGTTGAGGATGTGGTTACATCCATTGCAGATACAGGTGCAGCTGATACAGATGGGATGGATGCTTTAGTTGAGAGTATCAGGGAACCAGATGTTGCATCAGGGGTCTCTGAGGTTAGTCCCATGATAGATGATGCAGACCAAGTTATTGATAGCTCGTACAAGGAGTTGGTGGATTTCCCCAAGAGTTGTGTGATAGATCACCACACTACTCCATTTTCGCAAGAGATGTGCAGGGCATCATTCAGTTGGGAGATCGGTTCTTATGTTGATTTGTTTCCCTCTCTTGGAAGCAAATCAGAAATTACATCCCATGTAGCGGATTTTTATTGACAGCTTAGTGAGTCACAGGGATGGAGAGATCAGCTGAAGGTTACCAAGGATAAGGTTGTTCAAACCTTAACTCGTAGTGACAATACCCACAAGTTTGTGGAAGATCTCTTTTGGACGATACAATTGGAGGAAAGACAGATAGGGGTAGTAGCAGGCACTTCTATATCTAATTTGCGAACTATCCAGCATGCCATGGAGTGGATTAAATCATAATACCTCCAATTGCTTTTAGATTGGGACTTTGCTATTGGGTATGCAGAGAGAATTTGCAGGTTATCTACCCAATTAGCCATTCAGGATCAGAAACATGAGCCATCATCTGATTTGAGTGGTGAGTGATGAGGAGTGTGTTCCCCATGACTACGACGGCCAACCATTGACACAGGTAGGTGCTTTTTATTTTGACTGCATAGTGAGGAGTGCTCATCATTTCTCCTTTAGTCCACACACAGATGACCTGACGATGCGTAAGTGTGGATTGGCTCAGGATTTGTACCATCCGTTGTGGGATGGAGAGTTACCATCTTCAGAAGATGGGACTAGGGGCTGCAAGTACCCGACTCAGTTGTTTGTAGGGGATTACTTGCAGGTTAGAGGTTGGATTACCATCATGCTGATGTGTACCTGATAGGATTTGCCGCTACTGGGTCTCAATTGGAGACAGGGCTTCAGGGAGGTTGTAGTGGCAATGGGCATGATGGCTTGGTTAGTTATCACATCCATGGGAATTTCGTAGAGGTTATAGAGAGATATTGTGTTGCGGAGTCTTCCAGATATTTTTGTCTTTTTATGACGGATGGATGTGAGGTTCTGATGTGTTGGGATCTAGGTGGTGACAGGTTTGGCATAACAGTTCAGTTGGATTCCGTCATGTTGCTTCACCACTCTCTGCATGGTGAAGATTTTATCAGAGTAGCACAGTGTAAGTCATCGGGTGATGTGTATGGCAGACTTCCATGTTGGCTTTGGGACCCAGGGTTTTCTATGTCTAGCAGATTCTTCTATATTGGGGTAGCTATTTACATTGATACTGAGCATGGTTTTACCTCTACCCAGCGGATGTAGTGGAGATGCTGTTGGACTTTTTTCAGATTGATTTGGGATCCTGGTGTTTAGTTTTGGCATGCAGGTGCAGATTGCTTGAGGACAGGCAATCTTTGGGAAGGGCGGACTGTAATGTCCCCATTTACGGATTCTCTTGCAGATCAGTCAGAGATGACTTTCTGGGTTGGTGACAGCATAATCAGAGAAGTATTTCTATGTCACCAGGGTGTTTGGGTGATCTAGAGGAGCTGGTTGACACTTTCCGGAGGGTTTTCAGACTTGTTTGTACTTACTATTTATAGTAAGTGCTTGCATGTCGTTAATCTTTTTGGGTTTTTCTGGGTTTGTTCTCTTTGGTTCTCGGTGGTCACTGCTATTTTTAGTAAGTGGCAGTTTGGCACTGATTGGGCGACTTGGCAGTCAGCTGTTGGCTCTCTTAGACATTGCACTGAGCTCGGAGTTATCAAATGGTTTGTGGGTCCAGTTGGCACCCTCTGTGTTGGCTCAGTTTGCTCTTGGCCGTTACTATTTTTAGTAAGTTCGGGATTGGCACCGGAATGGGATTTTGAGAGGGGTTGGATTCGTCTTGTCAAGACCTTTCCAACGAGCTATAGATCACTGATTTCCAACATCATCTTGGCCTCCGTTTTAAAGTCTGTAAATTAAACATTATTATTTAATATTGGACCTTGGTGCCTAGGCTCGACAACTTAATGTTGTTTTAAAAGAGGGGACTTTAAGGGTGATGTTGAGAAAAAATTAAAGAGAATTATTATATTTTAAAATATATTTTCCCTCTCATGTTTTATCCCATATGCAAGAGGATTTTAGAGACTCCCAGTTGGAAAAGTATAAAAAGAGGAAAAGTGCTCTCATTTGGATATGCTTGGATATTGATTTTTCTCTTGTTGAGATATTCTCGTGAGGGTTTTTGGAGCTTGGCTCCCTGGTTTGGTATTGTCTTGTTGAGACGAAAACCTTTGCAAGATAGGAATTGATCTTTGGCTTTGTGGATGAAAACCCACTTGGTCAATTCTTGGAGGCTTCATCCAGAGGCTTCAGTTGTGCATTCACTGGAAATATTTTGGAGAAGATTTAGTGCCGGAAATGAACATTTTGATAGTGTTTCAGTATGCAGCTGATAACAAGGATTTAATGGGCAGATTTATACATTTTTGTAGTGGTTTTATGCTGCCAGAGACTTCCTTCAGCTGGCCGTACCATTTAGAGGGCCGTACATCCCTTTAGCAGCAGATTTGTGGGGAGTTTGAGGAGTTTAGGCTGCCATTAGAGGTCATCCATACCCTGCAGAAATAACTGATGCATAACAGAGATTTTTGGAGGTGATTTAGAGTTGTTTGTTGCTGCTATAGAGCCTACAGCAGGCTGTACACCTTCAAGAGTGACGTGGGTCTTCTTGGGAGCAGTTTGCATCACTTTTGCCGTGTCTAATACCTCTATCTTTGGCGTCTATGAGCATATATGGAGCTGCAACATTGATATCTGATATTTATTGCATTGTATGAAGATTATGAAGAGATTTTGATAGCTTATGTGGCTAGTCCGGCAATGACCCCGACATGAAGTTGTAAAACTCCATATGGGTATGTTATTATAATTCATATTTTGGCTCATTGCTATCTAGGTAGCTGTTAGTTTGCTAATATCTATTTTAAATTTTCTGGGTTTATGCTTTATGCTCCAATTTCATGTATTCAATGCAAAAATCAAACATACAATATATTCAATGAAACCCTAAACTCAAAGCAAATTAGAAAAGCAAAATACAGATTAAAACAAACAGGCAAAATCCAAAAGATTAAATATCCTATTAGGGGGGTATGTTACAGAGACAAAAAGGTGCAGTCAAATTTTATGAAGAGAAACATTTAAAAGTTGACCGGTCAAGCAATAATATGCAGTAGTTAATAGTTATATATAGGCAGCGATTATAGTTTAAAGGGCTGCATATCTTATGGCAGCACTGATATTAAATAAAGCTGAGAATTATTAAAAGAACAAAGGGCCACGATTAGGGTAAGGACATCATCTTTGGGAAAAGATATGTCCCTTCATAAAAATAGGATATATAAGAGATATAGTTCTGAGTTATAGGAAAAAAGGGGAAAATCAAATCATTCTGAGCAGAGTTTTAAAGCAGACCTTGTATGGCAAAATAAAGATATATATATAGAATTTGAAAAGAGATAATGCAGAGACTAATGCAGCAGTGATAGTGTACAAAGGAGAATGTATGTGAGAAAGAGGAGGCATGCAATAACATAGATATATTCAGATTTGTGAACAACTTTATACAAAAACAAGATTATTATATATATAATTCTAAGAAGAAAGTGTGTGTAGAACAAAGTGAATATTAAGAAAATACTCTCAGATCTGCACATGAGAGATTAAGAGACTGAATCAGAAAAGAATATCATTGGAATATGGAGCAGATGTATGGTAGATAAAAGACAGATTTATAGGCAAATGAAAGGTAGATAAATGTCAACGCTCAACGAAGACAATCCTTAGATCCCCAAGGATTATCTAATGGTATGATGTATCTAACCCTATGTCTATTATGATGGATGCCATGTGGTAAGTATTGATAAATGCATATAATTGAAAGATCATCATTAGACATGTATATTATTAGGCATTGTGAAACTTGCTATGAAATATAGATCATATTCACAACACATTTGATATGATTGTTTGCAACTATGAGTTTGATTAGTTATTATGCATTAATGTGGATTCTTATGTGTCTACATCATGGAATAATATTTATATTATCTAACTGGGGTAATCCGCCATGAGGGAATTAAGGGCCTACGAGGAGGGGAAATGGCGTTGGGATCATCTTCTAAGTACCCCACCCTATGGTGGATGGCTGAGGCCTACCACATGTGGGCCAAGGGGGCATAAGGGGCCTCTCTTGGCCTTAGAAGGAGTGATTTCCGAGACACCTTGTTGTAGTTGCACCCCAACCTCCCATCATGGTGATTAATTGAGTCATAAGAAGAAGCAAAATGGTTTTGATAGGGGGAACGGTGATAGGACGCCTCACTAGGCACCCCACCCCATTTGGATTTCAAGAGGCCACATGGAGCCAAGAGGGGTGAAGCACCCGCTCTTGGGCCTAGGGTAGAGGGTTTCTTGGGCAACCTATCAAACCATTTTGTCCCAGGAAGAATGAATTAGAAACCTAAAAGATTTCAATATATTTATGACATGATATTTGTTTCTTGATGTTTACGATTTCTAACATGTTGCAAGGATTTAGTTGGGACAAGGTATTCTCTAAACCCATTATTTGCTTAGAAAGTTGATAGTATGGGATAAAATTAGTGTAATTCTTATTAAGGACATTGCATAAACTAGGATTTATCTTGCTTGCAACATTTGATTGGTAAGTCGTAACTTTAACTAGTGATTTTAGGGCAAGGTTTAGGGAAGTCCCAAAAGGGGACATTACAAGTGGTATCAGAGCATCTTTCCTGCCATCCTGTGTATGCTTTATGTATTACATGTATTGATGTATACCTTGTGATTTATATGTACTCAAGTGTATTCAAAGGTTTACTTTGTGACTTATGTGTATGCTTTGTAACATATGTTCATGTGAATACTTTGTGTATTGCGTGTATTTACGTGTATGCTTCATACTCGTGTATACTTGATGACCTTGGGATGGTGGACGGGTCCACGGTGTAGTATGGGATGCACCGAATCCCCTTCCCAAATTGTCCGATGGTATACTTCATGACTATGTATTCGATTGTACTTGTATTCGAGTGTATACTCTATGACTTTATAATTGTATTCGAGTGTGTACTCTGACTTGACTATGTATTCGAGTGTATACTCTATGACTTACTCTGACTTGACTATGTATTCGAGTGTATACTCTATGAATTTGAAATTGTATTCGAGTGTGTACTGTGACTTGACTATGTATTCGAGTGTATACTCTATGACTTTCTATTTAAGTGCATACTCTATGACTTGTATTTGCATGACTTTGTATTTGAGTGTATACTCTGTGATTTGTATTTACATTCGAGTGTATACTCTATGATTTATGATTTGTACTTGTATTTGAGTGTATACTCTATGATTTGTATTTGTACTCAAGTGTATATGACTTTGTATTTGTATTCCAGTGTATACTCCATGACTTTGTACTCAAGTGTATACTTCGCGACTATGTATTCGAGTGTATACTGTATGGCTTTGTATTTGTATTCGAGTGTATACTCTGTGACTTTGTATTCAAGTGCATACTTCATGATTATGAATTCAAGTGTATACTCCATGACTTTGTATATTCAAGTGTATACTACGTGACTTATGTGTGTTCAAATGTATACTCCATAACTTATGTTTGTTCAAGTGCACACTTCATGACTTGTATTCATGTGTATGCTTCATATTTGTGTATTACGTGCGTATACTTTGTGAATTATGTGCATGCTTCATGCTTTATGTGTTATGTGCGTGTATTGCATGTATGCTTCATGCTTGTGTATTACGTGTGTATACTTTGTGTGCTTCATGCTTTGTGTATCAAATGTATGTATTACGTGTGTTACTATGTTGATGCTTTACGATTCGTATACTTTTGTATTATGAGTATGTTCCATACTCCATGTATTAAGCGTATAAGCTTGTGTATGCTTCATGTATTACATATATATCACATGCAGGATTCATGCTTCACATATATTTTTGTGTGTATACTTTGCATATTTCGTGTATCTATGTATATTCTTCATGATCTATGCCTCGCATGTATTTAACACGTATGCATCATGTATTACCTATATCCATGTGCGTGCTTCAAGTCTAATAACAAGTTTAAACAAGAGAAACTTGTCTCGAACATCACTAGTTACCGATTCTTGTTGTTGAGAGATATTGGAAAATACAAACACACGAACCAAAAGAATAATTGTCATTTAGGGAACATCATCAACCTTATATCTTAAAGAACAATGAGGGCAGTAGAACTAAGACAAGAATACTAACAACAATTCTTTGAGGAGATTGATGGTTTAGAGGTATCATAGTTATAATTGCTTGAGGACAAGCAATTTTGGGTGGGGTGGACTGTGATGTCCCGATATTAAGGCATTGTTTAAATTAAGAATTTAAACATAATGATAAAAGACGGAAGTCGCTTTCGAAAAATACGGATAATTACGTATTTAATATATATATATAATAAACAATATTATCTTTGATAATTATAAATTAACAAATTCAAATATTATTAATAATATGTATATAATATTTAATTAATAAATAATATAAATCTTTGGCCCACATGCAATGATTAAAATATAATGGAAACGCTGTATGAGACAAAAAGGTGCGGTCAAATTTTATGAAGAGAAACATTTAAAAGTTGACCGGTCAAGCAATAATATGCAGTAGTTAATAGTTATATATAGGCAGCGATTATAGTTTAAAGAGCTGCATATCTTATGGCAGCGCTGATATTAAATAAAGCTGAGAATTATTAAAAGAACAAAGGGCCACGATTAGGGTAAGGACATCATCTTTGGGAAAAGATATGTCCCTTCATAAAGATAGGATATATAAGAGATATAGTTCTGAGTTTTAGGAAAAAAAAGGGGGAAAATCAAATCATTCTGAGCGGAGTTTTAAAGCAGACCTTGTATGGCAAAATAAAGATATATATATATATAGAATTTGAAAAGAGATAATACAGAGAATAATGGAGCAGTGATAGTGTACAAAGGAGAATGTATGTGAGAAAGAGGAGGCGTGCAATAACATAGATATATTCAGATTTGTGAACAGCTTTATAAAAAACAAGAATATTATATATATAATTCTAAGAAGAAAGTGTGAGTGTAGAACAAAGTGAATATTAAGAAAATACTCTCAGATCTGCACATGAGAGATTAAGAGACTGAATTAGAAAAGAATATCATTGGAATATGGAGCAGATGTATGGCAGATAAAAGACAGATTTATAGGCAAATGTAAGGTAGATAAACGTCAACACTAAAGGAAGACAATCCTTAGATCTCCAAGGATACAAAGACAAGGATTATCTACTGGTATGATGTATCTAACTCTATGTCTATTATGATGGATGCCATGTGGTAAGCATTGATAAATGCATATAATTGAAAGATCATCATTAAACATGTATATTATTAGGCATTGTGAAACTTGCTATGAAATATAGATCATATTCACAACACATTTGATATGATTGTTTGCAACTATGAGTTTGATTAGTTATTATGCATTAATGTGGATTCTTATGTGTCTACATCATGGAATAATATTTATATTATCTGACTGGGGTAATCTGCCATGATGAGGGAATTAAGGGCCTGCGAGGAGGGGAAACGGTGTTGGGATCATCTTCTAAGTATCCCACCCCATGGTGGATGGCTGAGGCCTACCACATGTGGGCCAAGGGGGCATAAAGGGCCGCTCTTGGGCTTAGAAGGAGTGATATCCGGGACACCATGTTGTAGTTGCACACCAACCTCCCATCATGGTGATTAATTGAGTCATAAGAAGCAGCAGAATGGTTTGATAAGGGGAACGGTGATAGGACACCTCACTAGGCACCCCACCCCATACGAATGGCAAGAGGCCACATGGGGCCAAGAGGGGTGAAGCACCCGCTCTTGGGCACCCTATCAAACCATTTTGTCCCAGGAAGAATGAATTAGAAACCTAAAAGATTTCAATATATTTATGACATGATATTTGTTTCTCAATGTTTACGATTTCTAACCTGTTGCAGGGATTAAGTCAGGACAAGGTATTCTCTAAACCCATTATCTGCTTAGAAAGTTGATAGTATGGGATAAAATTAGTGTAATTCTTATTAAGGACATTGCATAAACTAGGATTTATCTTGCTTGCAACATTTGATTGGTAAGTTGTAACCTTAACTAGTGATTTTAGGGCAAGGTTTAGGGAAGTCCCAAAAGGGGACATTGCACTTCCCCACTGGAAGGGCATTTGCCTGCCACTACCTGCCTGGGCTTAGGCTGGTGAGCAGGACTTCCCGTCTCAAAACCAAATTTGAAAAACAGAACATGAGGAAATGGTTTCTTGTGCCAGGAGGGCATAGGGGACCCCCAAAAGGGACCTCTGAGACCTTGAAGGGGTTTTCCTTCCAGCTCTGCTCATTCCAGCCTGAAAGTTACTCCTGAAATGCATCCAAGGAGGAGTGAAGCCGCCATTTCTCCACCAGGGCCTCACCATTCCAACCATATGTGTGTTTTTAGAGACTGTTGTTCTCTTACACAAAGATTAAAAAACAATACAATAAATGCTAACACATGTATTGCAATAAATGAAACATATTGATAAATTGAAATAATTAGTGTGTTTTACACCTCTGTACATAGGTTATTGCTGTGGTGGATTTCACCTGCTAAATGTTAGTGTCTTATGAACTCCTTTTTTGGTTTATACACGCTATTTTTTTTCATGTCTAAGCTTTCATTAATTATTTAAATACGATGTTGATTGCTTGTCTATCGTTCCTTTTTCTGCAAATTAATTTGGGCCATAAATCTAACATTGAAAATGTTCTTCAGATGCTTTTATGATTTGTTGTCACTTCATGTTGTTGCTTTTTTGATATGTAGATCATTGAAAAGCTTTCAGTTCGTGCACCAGCTGCTCAGATAAAATTGAGAACGTTGAAAGATATAGCTGCAGAACATGATGTAGAATGGGATTCATCTGCTACTGCTTCAGAGTTCTTTAAGCTGCACGAAGATTTGCTGGTAAGTTCTGAATTATGTATAACAGTAGAAGAGTAGGTCAGATGCTACAGAAGATCAATAATAATTTGTACTTTTAATTTTCTTTTGTCAGTATGGAATTGGAGAAAATCACATATCTAATGGGGTGAAGGTGCCAATCAAACCAAAAGAAGAAAATGAGTCTTATCCAACTTCAAATTTACTTCCTGACAAAGGCGCTACATCAGGGGTGACTTCTGATATTTTAGACCTTCCAACAGTCCCTAACAGGGCTGTCCCTCAAAGGACAGAGGCACAACTTGGTATTGGAAGGGACTCACAACGCGCTACAGTGACATCAGATCCTGTTAAACAGATTTCATCTGAGATTATTTATTCAAGAGGGCAGCCTGAGAGCTTGGAGGTCAGATCCACCAGCTCACATTCTCCAGTTGCAATCAAAAGTTCACCCGCTTCATCTTCTTTTGATTCAACTGGCATGTACAGGGAGAAGCAGTTTGTTGGCTTTGTTCCTCCCTCAGCTCCTAATGTAGCTGCTGATGACAAGAAACTAACAAACACACATTCTATTTCAAGTTCCAAAGCTGAAGTCATTGCAGATCTTCAGGATGTCTTAGCTGTTGCCAAAACAGCAGTAGCAGCTGCAGATCGTGCAGCAGCAGCTGCTCGTGCTGCCGCAGATCTTGCTAAAGTCAGATATTTTGATTTAAGCACAAAGTCTATTTATGGCATAACAAGGGAAGGTGTTAATGAGAGCTCTTCCTTTGGGAGAGAGGAATAGGAAATGGAACTCATAACAGTGGCTTTTGTAAGAGTGAAACCTGCTTGCCATTTCACATGGAATCTTAACAGCTTTGGACCTGTGGGTGAGGACTGTCATAAGCTTATTTTAGAAAGAGGATGCAAGGAGAGTAATATACCAGTGTGTAAAATGTTATGTTTGAGATGTGGAATCCTCTTTGAAATGGCAGTCATGTTTGAGGTCCTTTAGTTTGCAATGTAGCACATCTATATGGCTTGTCCACCATGCGTGCTACAAGCTGAGTAAATAATCATATAATAAAGAGCTGAATAATTTGAAAGGATTCCACAACTTTTACCTAGAGGAGAAATATGGAACATCGAAGTATTTGTTGTGGTCAGCTGGGTTTTTGTGCTAAGAAATGTCGATCTATGCCATTGTCAAACCAAATATATGGATAAATTAATCAAGCAAAGCTCAACAGATGGAGTGACATTGTGGATAGGCTAAAAACTTAAGCACAAGTTAGACTAATAATTGTATCGGGAGATTGCTTGGGTTCAATTAGATAGATCAATTTTATGCAGGCATCCTCACAATGTTAGAAATGAGGCTGGACCATTCCTAAGCTAATGTGCACCAGCAATGTATCAGTTTGCATTTTCTAGTAGAGGTGCATTATAGAGAGTTCAAGAGCACCAAGGGAGTGATGTATAAGAATTTATCCAAAGACTACAGAAGTATGTCAAGGAAAAATACCCCCATTGGCCAGTAGTTTGTCTTTGGAGATTGAATCCTGTGTTTAGGCAATTCATCCTGTCAACTTGTGTTTCATTGCAGAATGGTTGTTCTCAGCCCAGTCATTGATATGGGATAAATTATATATTTTCTTCTGATTAGGAGTGGAGAAATTGAGTTGTCTTTTAATATTTAAGAACATCGTGAAAAGATTAATTGTACAATTTGTTGTGCCCTTAACTGCAACTAAGATTTTACATCAAAGCTGTCTTATAACTAGGAGGGGAGGAATTGAGTAGTCTTTGAAATATTTAAGAATGTTGTGAGAAGATCAGTGTATAATTTGTTGTGATGTTATCTGCAAGTAAGATACTGCATCAAAATTATTATTTTGATGTGTAATGTTTTTATTTATATTACTATATGGTCAAATGTATATGTCGACAAATAATCCAACCTATAATTCAAAACCGGCGAATTTTCTATTAGGTTTTAAACATATTTTTTAAAGAATGGAAGTTAAGAACAATGTAAATCCTTAGAATACAAATAATGGCAATGATGACATTAACTTACCCAAAGATAAAGATTAAAAAAAAAAAAATTAAAAATTAAATATACAATTCAATTAAAATTTTAAATAATTCATTTTTCATTTATTTTGTACTTTCGACAAACATATTAAAAGAAATAGCTTTTAAGATTAAAGTAAAATTGATTTGTGATTTTTTAGTTTTAAAAATAGTTTGGTAATTAACCATATTAAAATAGTTGCAAATTTGCATCCTTTATTTTGAATGATGGAATTACAAGGTGCCAAGTTTAATGCAGTTGACAAGGGAAGAGCTTGTATTGTGGAATAATAGGGTTGTGTTTGTGAAAGCTTAAATTGTAAATGTTCAGAGAATTTTTACAATGAATTAGGATTAGTTGATATGTTTTAAGTGGAGAATAAATATAAGATTAATGCATGAAAGTCTACATAGCACTTTTAGATGTGCCTTTAGTGCAAATATTCAATTGTCTTCTACTTGCTAAGAGTATGTTTAGCTGAATTTGGGCCTCATACGTGCTACAGATATGACTTGTTTGGAATATTAAGTTGGATTATATTAACATACACAAAGTGCATCTCAAGTAGACTACTGGCCTCTCTCTTTTTTATTTTTTCATTTGGTGGTTTGTGTCAGTACTTTCAAGCTCACTTTTTACAGTTCTACAAATTTATTCATATTAAGCATAGTAAAGATTTATGAATAAATTACAAGTGGATATAGGCCAATCAACAAGATTGGGTATGAGCTCAACTTAGGATGGTGTTGCCCAAGGATTCCACATGACAATTAAAGAGATGTTTAAAATGTTGCAAACAAAGACTATACACATCTAACACAGGGATAATCTAATATTGATCACTACTTATATTCTATGCTAGCCTTTGCTACTCTGCAATTTAGGATCTAATGCAATTGAAAATAACCCAAAACCCGCAGGATTTCATTATAAAAATATTTTTGGTTATACCCTTATGTTTGACGACTCTTTATGGTTCCATATGAGAGACCTGCAAGCTGTTAAATATTTAACTTGATGCCTAAAGCTAGAAACAAGTTTGATAAATTGTTTTCTATAAAGACTGGTGCGTTGATCCAATTGGGGATAGAGTCAATAATTAAAGAAAACGTCAATAAAACAGAAAATCCATCCTTTACCTAGTGTGGTTAAATTAAAAGATACAAAACAGTGAACCAAAATGTACTTAGAAATTCCACCAATCAATTAGCATTTTAATTCCAAACGCGATTTAAAAATAAAAAGATGCACGTAAGATATTCTTAATTATCCATATGTGATCCACAATAACCTATATATTATGTTTCAAAAGCTTTTACATCTAGTTGTAGTCAACCTGAAGACTAATCAAACACAATAACAAGTCAAATGTGGCCGAAGAGACAATATGTACCAAGTAATTATAACTCTGGCATAGAAAACTGTTGTGTCTTCATCTTTTTGGTCATATTCCATTTCTAGTCTTATTTATTTTTCAAATCAATTTAAAATGCTAGTAAAACTTTGTGAACCTTTTAAGTTACTCTATATATGGAGAGAGTATAACTTTATATAATTATAATTAATGTGAAAATTATCAATTCTACTTTCAAATAATATATTTATTTAAAAATGTGGATAAGGGTGTGGTTCAGTGGTTAAGTCGTTTGGTTGTAGTGGCGACCACCAGAGTTCAAACCCCCGTTAGGCCAATGAGCTCGTAGACTTTATACCTTTGCTGGGCCAACGAGCTTGCGAGTTTGAAGTGTTCTTGCTAGTGGATGAGGTCCCCCATGCTGTGGCCTCATCGGTTCATAGTTTCGGACAAAAGTGTTACCGTGGAGCTGGAGGGCGTGTTGCACCAACGTCACTGGTCACATTAAAATTTACCAGGCGCATTATCTTTTATATATATATATATATATATATATATATATATTATTTTAAAATAATTAAAAAATAATAATATAAATATTAAAATAATATCTTATTTTAAAAATAGTAACATATGGCCTAATAAAGAGTGACGATCAATACAACATATAGGTGGCAGTCTAATAATGACAAGTGGAAGATTGACAAGTTATCATGTTGCGATAGAACCAAGTCATTTTTTTTAAGATCACACATAAGAGAATTAAATCAGCATAGCTTCATTGCACACCTCCAAATAGGAAGGGGATTGTGGTAATCTTTTCACACAAGTAATGCGTAATGATGAAGCAAAATGCAGGCTTGGTTTTTTTCGTGGTTTAGAAGATAGTTTGATGTTTCTGATAAACAAGAACTTCTCCTAAGTGCTTCAACTTTGGGGCATTTCTTTGTGTTCGATGGCCTCCTTGAGTTGTGGGAAAGGCAAAAGGAGGAATATGGATGAGCAAGGGAAGGCCAGTGTATACCATAGAATGAGAAAGGAACGAGTGGGGGAGAAGACATGGTTGAAAACTTCACAAATTATCTGGAGGAAATTTTGATTCCGAACCTACACTAAATGCGTATTTGGGTGTTGGCTAAGAGCATGGACGAGAAGCTATGTGTAGGCATTCGGGAGGCATTGTTGAAACTTTGTTGGGCCTTAGCTAATCTATTGGGAAGAGGAATGTATTTAATGCAACACAATCTACCTGTTACGTGATGATATTGAGGGGGTGGAGAATCAAGCAAAGGTGTTTTATGACTTTAAGGAAAACATTCACATGCTACACCTAGTTGTGGAGGGCATAGCTAAAGGCCTAAAGGTAAATCTCTCGCCTAAGGATAGAGTCAATATTCATGGATGCTATTGTGATGATGAAACTAAGGATGAGTTGGTTGAGACTTCTCCTCCTAAAAAAGGTGAGAAATGTAAAAAATGTAATTGTGTGTCCAAGGCCACAAGGGGGGTTGCATAATGTACCCCTCCAGCCCCACCTTAGACTTAGTTTTTTTTTGGAGAGTTAGTGAAGGGTGGGTTGAGGTATTTTGCCCCTTCTCCATTAGTTTTTTGGAGAGTTTACTGAAGGGTGGGCTGAGGTATTTTGGCCGCCTTCTCCATTACGTACAAATGTGTAGCAATTAGTATTTTTTTTTTTGGTCTGTGAGATCATGGAAGGACAATATCAATATTAATGAAAGAAATATAAAAGCTTAGAATTTAATTTTTTTAGCTCTGGTAGTTTCTTTTCAAGGTCTTTCTTACACAAATTAGAATATGTTTTGGGTGATGGTGATTTGGTCGGTTTTTGGGGCAGAACGAGTAGTGTATAGTATGTCTAATAGTCTTTGCAAATTCAAGCTTTCATGAGGTTATGATTTATAATTGTGCTTGTGTGTAAGAATTTAGAGAGATACAAACTTTTATAGATCGATTTGATGAACCCATTGCTTACCAAAATCCAGACTAATGGTTTTTTTGCTAGCCCCTATGTGTCAAATGTAATGTCCCCTTCTAGACTCTTACTTAGTCCATCATAGAGTTCCTGTGGACTAGCAGTTTGGTTAGGGAACTGAAGTTAGTTTGGCCTTGGAGGTATTTGTCAATGGAGGAAATGTGGTTTGGATTTAGTGGATCCAGTTGGCACCTTCTGTGTTGGCTTAGATTACTTTTGGTCGTTGCTTACTATTTTTTGTAAGTTTGGGGTTAGTGTTGGTTCGGCATTTTCAGAGTGACATCAAATTTGTCTTGTCGAGGGCTTTCTAGCGAGCTATAGATCACTTCATTCCGGCACCGTCTTCATATTTATTTTAAAGTTTGAAGATTAATAAAGTTATATTTAACTTGGACTTTATATTATTCTGAGGGGAAAAGTGATTTTATCAAAATGAAGACATAACTTAAGTTATGACCTTGGGCGCCCATCCCTAGGGAAATAAAGTTGTTTTTAAAAGGTAAATTCCCTTCTAAAAGCCCAAAGCCCATCTTGGAGGGAAATAAAAAGTGAAATTAGAGCTCATTTGGTTTATGCTTGTTTATGATATTTTTTGTTTGGAGCTCTGCTAGGGTTTGAGGGTTTGAGCATTTTGAACCAGGTTTTTGGAGATGAAAACCTCCATTAGTGACGGCATTCTACAAGTGTGAAAGATCACCCAAAGGTGCCAGTGAGGGTGGATGCATTCAGTATTCAAATTTGTGTTGTAACGGAGACATTGGGAGGAGTTGCTTGAGCTGATATGACATATCATTCATCCGTTATTGTTGAAGTCTAATTTCAGAGGGATTGAAGGCAATTTCTAATGTGTTTGGGCATAGTTTATAGCTGCTGAGCTAAACTACTTGTTGGTCGTACCATTAGCCCAGCTGTACCTACTTGTGTGGGCATATTTGTGCATTCTCTTTGGCTATCTATCATCAAAACCAAGTCGCCCAACTATGGAGTGGATATCAATTCTGTAACAGCGAAGTTTCGAAGTGACTTTTAGAAGTTTGGTTGCAGATTTCTCACATAGCCATGGCCATACTACCCCAGGAGTGACGTTGGGGTCTAGGGGCAGTTTTCCTCTTTGTTGCTACTTCATAATCTGCCTTGTTGGAGGCATTTAGGGCCTCATATTCAGTTGATATCTCTTTGTATGCACTTTCTTGTATTTCTTGGGAGTTTGGAGTGATTTCCAACCATACCCATTGTTGGTCCGGCTACAATTGTTGTATGAAGTTTCAAATCTCAACATGGGTATGTGTTAGTAATTGTTTATTGGCCATTTTGCTATCTGGGTATCAATTAGTTTCTTTATATTCCTTGTATTTTTTTTGGGTTTTCCATATATGCTTTATATTGTATGCTCCAACAACACATCTAAATACCCCTTCTGCATTCTTCTCTCTAGTCTAAAAGATCACAAAAAAATTAATAAAAATCACACATAAAAATATTTTAAAAATATACAAACAGGTACGGCACATTACAGTGGTATTAGAGCTAAAGATCTTGCCATCATGTGAGGTTGAAAACAAACATGCAGAAGTGAGAATGAGACATGCAGCCGGGTGTTGACAGATATTATTTAGACAGAGACATGGAACAAGAAATCTACAGGGAACACAAAATCCGCAGTTGGTAGAACCAGGGAATCCAATGCCACAAACAGATCCATTTGATACTGATACAGAGATTGTAGCTGTTGAGGAGCAACCAGTGGTAATTTATAGTGAGGAAGATCTCGAAGTCCCTAGAACAGATCCTTTTCCGGTATACTCCCAGAACAACCTGAAGAAATGGGAGACAGGGAGATTGGAGAGCCTAGTACCCGAGATATTCTGAATGATTTGGCTAGAGGACAGCAGTAGATCATTGCTAGCATGGACAGGCCCAATTGGCACTCACACAACTTCTTGGCCGATTATTTCTTGAGTTGGAGGAGGATGAGGAAAATGGAGACCGGAATAGGAACCGAAATGACAGGAATAGAGATAAGAATGATAGGAATAGGGACGGGAATGACAGGAATAGAGACAGGAATGAGGAGGATAGAAAGAGATCAAGGTAATGGAGAATGGAATGGTGACAGAAACACTGGGGATAGACACAGACATCAAGATCATGATGGAGAGGCTTCGGTGAATAATCGAGGTGCTACACAACTCAAAGCCGCAGATAGACCAGGCATTCCTATCTTTATACCAAGGGACGAGATGCCTGAACGGGATGCTACACAAGTGGAATTCCAGGACGAGATTAGCAAGCTTCTAGTGCGGAGTTTCAGGCAGAGATGACCTTCAGAGATTACTCTAATCTCAAGATGAGGCATAGACCCCGAGGTGGTAACAGGCAGCAAAATAATGAGCTACAAAAGAAAGTCAGTAAGATGACTTTACCCTACTTTGATGGTTCAGCAAAAACTTCAGTAAGAGCTTGGGTCCAAAAGTTGGACAGTTATCTACAGATCGGCCCCATGCCAGAGACTGATGCCATCACATATGCAGCCTTGCACTTGGAGGGCAATGCACACAAGTGGAGTAACGAGAAGGTAACTCTGGGACATGACCATATCACATCTTATATGGAGTTCACAGCCAGACTCATAGATAGGTTCGATAAGAAGGACCCTGAGTTGCAATTCAAGGAGTTGGCACAGTTAAGACAGAGTGGATCAGTGGACTCGTACATTTCAAAGTTCTAGGATCTTTCAGTCATGGTTTCAAATATATCAGAGAGGAGATTGATCATGCTCTTTGTTGATGGGTTGTCTGATCCTCTAAGAGGATGGGTGAAGGGTTTGGACCCTATGTCATTACAGGAGGCCATGAAGAAGGCCCGTGATATGGAGTCTTCCGCATGGAGAAGTAAATTTTAGAATAAGAATTTTTAGCATGGGAGGGATAAGGAGAGAGATAGGAGACCTTTCCATAGGGACTTAAGACACTAGTCGTAAAAGAGTTCTTCCAGACTAGACAGTGACCAGTTGAATGATCTTAGGAGGAAGAAACTCCGTTTTCACTGCAGAGAGCCTTGGGATCCTAAGTACAAGTGTGTTGCCCAAGGAAAGGCAAAATAGATTGAATACTTTTCAGCAGATGAGTCTATGGAGTCGGAGACACATTCAAAGCAGCATACAGAAGACAATGATTTAGGGTCTGATGTTGCATCTGAAGTATCAGATAAGGATGAGGATACCTCTCTACCTACAGCCCATATCTCGAGTATTCAAAGAGAAGGGTCATTTAGGATCCGAGGAGTGTTGGGTGGACAGAGATGCATTACCTTGCTTGATACAGGTGCCACTCATAACTTCATTGATGAGGGCTTGGTTGCTAAGAGAGGGTTGAAGACAGAGGAGTTTGCAGGTTTCAAGGTAAAGGTAGCCGATGGTTTCTTACTCACTTGCACTAGGAGGATTCCCAATTTGACCATCCAGCTAAACAATTACACTTTCCAGTCAGAGTTTTATGTTGTTAGCATGGGTGACATGGATGTTATGCTGGGTATGAAGTGGTTACATGATATAGGTGAGTTCACTCTCAACTTAAGGATGATGGAGATGAAGTTTGAGGTGAACGAAGTTAGACATGTGCTCAGGGGCATTTCAGACGGTGGATTGAGAGTTGTTTCTCTCAAGCGGATGGAGAGACTGATTCACCATGATCAGGTGTAGTGGGCCGCAGAGGTGATGGTGATGCCTACAGTTTCAGAGCAGCAGAAGCGAGAGTACCCACGGTGGAATATCACTAAACACTTTGGTGATGCCTACAGTTTCAGAGCAGCAGAAGCGAGAGTACCCACTGGACATATAGGCTCTCTTGACTAAACACACCAAAGTGTTTAGTGATATTCCACCAGGTAGACCCCCTGACAGGGGTATTGAGCATGTGATTGAGCTGGAGGAGGGTGCAATGCCCGTAATTACTACACCATACAGGCACCCAAAAAGGTACAAGAATGAGATCGAGAAAGCTATCAAAGAGCTTCTCGAGATGAGCCATATCAGACCAAGTAAGAGTCCATTTGCATCATTAGTGGTTCTTGTGAAGAAAAAGGATGAGACTCTTAGAATGTGCATTGATTACAAGGAGCTCAATAAGAAAACAATTAAGAACAAGTACCCTATTCCTGGAATAGATGAGTTGCATGGGGCCTGTTACTTCTCCAAGATTGATTTGAGATCCAGTTACCATCAGATTCGGGTCTAAGATGAGGATGTGGAGAAGACATCATTTAGGTGTCACTATGGGCACTTTGAGTTCCTAGTCATGCCATTCGGTTTGACTAATGCGTCAGCCACCTTCTAGTCTTGCATGAACAGAGTTTTTCGTGAGCAGTTGAGGAGGTTTGTTCTGATATTTTGATTTACAACAAGACATGGGAAGAGCACTTGAAACACATTGACATTGTGCTGAGTATTCTAGAGAGGGAGTCTTTATATGTTAAGATGTCAAAGTGTGAGTTTGGGATGACCGAGTTGTTATAATTGGGTCACATTATTAGTGCGGGCAGTGTGAAGGTAGACTCAGAGAAGATTCGGGCAATTGTGGACTGGCCGCCACCAAAGAATCTCACTCAGCTGAGGGATTCCTTGGTCTATATGGATATTACCACAGGTTCATGAAGGGGTTTTCTCAGTCAGTTGCACCCCTCATTGAATTGACTCATAAGGATGCTTTTAGTTGGACAGGGGGTACACAGGAGTGCTTTGACAAATTCAAACAGATTATAAGTACATGCCCTATATTGGCCATACCAAATTTCAATAAACCCTTCGAGTTGCAATTTGATGCCTCATAAGAGGGCATTGGTGCGGTAATTATGTAGAATAAGCACCCCATAGCATTTGAGAGCAGGAAGTTGAGGGGTGTGGAAAGCACCTATAGCATTTTTGACAAGGAGATGTTAGCCATAATGCATGCATTGGCTAAATTCAGACAGTATTTGGTGGGCAGCAAATTTGTAGTTAAAATAGATCATAACAGTCTGAAGCATTTCCTTGGACAGAAAGATTTGAACAAGAGGCAACAGAAGTGGGTCAGCAAGCTACATGCCTATGACTTTGATATTGTTTATGTCAAAGGTAAGAAAAACATTGTTGTCGATGCTTTATCCAAGAGGCCTCATTTGTGTGCACTTGGTGCCATTGTAGATGACTGGAGAGAGATGATATCTACTAAATATGCAAATGATGCATGGGCTATTGGAATAATTGATGGCACCATCAAAGATGACAGGTACACAGTGGTAAATGATTTAATCATTTACAAGGATATGATCTTCTTGGTGTCAGGTTCACAGATGAAACAGAAAGTTTTGAGGGCATTCCATCATTTGTCTATGGCAGGACATCCGGGATACTTCAAAACTTATAGACAGGTCAGGGAGAGGTTCACCTGAAAGGGCCTTAAGACTGAGGTGATGCAATATGTGAGTGCCCAATATGCCAACAAAATAAACAGGAGCACTTATTTCTAGGAGGTTTATTGCAACCCCTACCCATTCTTGAGAGGAAATGGGATAGCATTTCTATGGACTTTATCACAGGTTTACCAAAAGTCCAAGGTGTGGATTGCATTTTCGTGGTAGTGGACAGGTTGAGAAAGTAAGCACACTTATTTGCCATCCCTACCACTTTCCTGAGGTGTTTCGACTCCATGGGTTGCCTCGGAACATTGTCAGCGATAGGCACAACAAGTTCCTCAATAATTTTTGGCAGGAGCTCTTCAGGTTGACAGGGACAGAGCTCACACCCAGTACGAGTTACCACCCCTAGATGGACGATCAGACGGAGATAGTTAACAAATGGGTGGAAGGATACCTTCGAAACTATGTTTTAGGGCAGTAGAAGGCATGGGTTAAGTGGCTTCACATGGGGGAGTACTGTTACAATTTCACTTACCATATGTTCATTCAGATGTCACCCTTCATGGCATTGTATGGGTATGAGGCACCGAGCTTTGTTGATTTACTGTTTGGTGATAGCAGAGTGCCTAAGGCCAAAGACCTTCAGGAGAATCAGGACATCATGAGGTCTTTGAAGAAGAATATACAGAAGGCTTAGAATCAGCAAAAGCAGTATGCAAACCAACAGAGGACTAAGCGATCTTTTGAGGTTGGTGGCATGGTATACCTCATGCTGTGGCCCTATAGGCAATCCACTCTCAAGAAGAGTGGAGCTGAGAAGTTGAAGCCACGATATTATGGACCTTTCAGGATCTCCAAGAGGATTGGAGAAGTGGCTTATGAGTTGGAACTTCCAACATGTAGCAGGGTACATAATGTGTTCCATGTATCTTGTCTCAAGAAGGCGTTGGGGCATAATGTGACACTATCAGCCAAGTTGCCTCCTCTTGATGAAGAGGGGAAGTTGATATTGGTACCCGAAGCCATAATTGACACCAAGGAACGTAATTTGAGGAGGATTATCAGAGAGTAGCTGGTTAAATGGAAGAACCCGCTGGTTGAAGATGCTACTTGGGAGAGTGAGCAGATATTGGAGCATCCTGATCTGAGATTGCTTGAGGCAAGCAATCTTAGAGAGGGCGGACTGTAATGTCCCCTTCTAGACTCTTGGTTAGTCCATCATAGAGTTCCTGTGGACTAGCAGTTTGGTTAGGGAACTGGAGTTAGTTTGGCCTTGGAAGTATTTGTCGGTGGAGGAAATGTGGTTCGAATTCAGTGGATCTAGTTGGCACCTTCTGAGTTGGCTCAGATTACTCTTGGTTGTTGCTTACTATTTTTAATAAGTTTGGGGTTGCTTACTATTTTTAATAAGTTTGGGGTCAGTGTCGGTTTGACATTTTCAGAGTGACATCAGATTCATTTCGTCGAGAGCTTTCCGACGAGCTATAGATCACTTCATTTCGACACCGTCTTCATATTTATTTTAAAATCCAAAGACTAATAAAGTTATATTTAACTTGGACATTATACTATTCTGAGGGAAAAAAGTGATTTTATGAAAATGAAGACATAACGTAAGTTATGACCTTGGGCACCCATCCCTAGGGAAATAAAGTTGTTTTTAGAAGGTAAATTCCCTCCTAAAAGCCCAACGCCCATCCTGGAGGGAAATAAAAAGTGAAATTAGAGCTCATTTGGTTTATGCTTGCTTATGATATTTTCTCCTTGGAGCTCTGCTAGGGTTTGAGGGTTTGAGGGTTTCTAACCAGCTTTTGGAGACGAAAACCTCTATTAGTGACGGTGTGAAAGATCACCCAAAGGTTCCAGTGAGGGTGGATGCATTCAGTATTTTCACATTTGTGCTGCAATGGAGACATTGGGAGGAGTTGCTTGAGCTGATATGACATATCATTCATCCTTTATTGTTGAAGTCTGATTTCAGAGGGATTGAAGGCAATTTCTAATGTGTTTGGGCATAGTTTATAGCTGCTGAGCTAAACTACTTGTTGGTCGTACCATCAGCCCAACTGCACGTACTTGTGTGGGCAGATTTGTGCATTCTCTTTGCCTATCTATCATCAAAACCAGGTCATCCAGCTATGGAGTGGATATCAGTTCTGTAACAGAGAAGTTTCGAAGTGACTTTTAGAAGTTTGGTTGCAGATTTCTCACACAACCAATGGTTGTACTACCCTAGGAGTGACGTTGGGCTCTTGGGGCAGTTTTCCTCTTCATGGGTACTTCATAATCTGCTTTGTTGAAGGCGTTTAGGGCCTCATATTCAACTGATATCTTTTTGTATGCACTTTCTTGTATTTCTTAGAAGTTTGGAGTGATTTTCAGCCATACCCGTTGCTGGTCCAACCACAGTGTCGTATGAAGTTTCAAATTTCAACATGGGTATGTGTTAGTAATCGTTTATTGACCATTTTGCTATCTGGGTATCAATTAGTTTCTTCATATTCCTTGTATTTTTTCTAATTTTTCATATATGCTCTATATTGTATGCTCCCGCAACACATCTAAAAACCCCTCATTCTTCTCTCTAGTCTAAAAGATCACAAAAAAATTAATAGAAATCACACATAAAAAATCTTAAAAATATACAAAGGTATGGCACATTACATCAAACCCAAATATATATTAAAATAATAATAATAAGCAAATAAATTGTTTTATATGCTATTGCACTCACATAATTAATTTATTTTTAAAAAAATAAATTTTAATTTTAAATAAAGACAAAATTTGATTTTTTATTTTTTTTAATTATTACTACTATTTTCACTTCTTTTTCTTTTTTCACTTTTTCTTTGTTTTGGAATATAACGAATCTTTTAAATAAATATTTTAATAGTATTGTTAACTCGACATTATTTTCATTTCATATTTTAATGATATTGTTAGACTTATATTATTTTCATATTTTTATTTGTTAGATGTGGTCTTCACAATATTTTAAATTTTTGTTACCTACTAAACACCATTACATCACAAAGCACTTCGAATTGTTTTAGATTTTAAATATGCAAAAGATAGAGAGGTTATATGAAGCTTTTGTGATCCTTTAACAGACACAATTTTTTCAAATATTAATTGCTTCATATTTTGTGTTTTAACCTCAGCTCAGGTTAAGCTAAGAATTTTAGTCCATCTATTTTTGAATTGCCTCTCATGACTTTCGTGCACATTAGATTTTTAAGAATTTGAATGATTAAATTTGACCTGGGAGGTGGGCTTAATACTGCATAAACACTAGCATTTTTTTCCCATAAACTCATGAGCGAGGGAGGCTTTCAATCAATTCATCAATGGTATCTGTAACCAGCGTTCCGGGGGTATGCGTCTCTGGGATCCAGGTGACATCTTTAATGTTTTAGATGTTTTGGGGATTTGAGGGCTTGGAGGGGATATCGCCTTTTAAATCTTAACAGCCTCTTCTATTTGATGTACTTAAATTTTAAAGATGGTAGATTTTATGGAAAAAATGCTAAAAACCCAAAAAAAAACTAAATGGGAAGGATTGTCATTACAAATTAACACATTGTATTTACTTTTTAAAATTTCCCATACTTTGAATTTGTTTAAGTTGTTTAATAGCCTCCCTCGGCTGTCACCAAAATTCAGAAAAAAAATTTGCCATCCCAAAACTGCATACGCCATCCCAGGAACTCAGATGAACTTTGTCTCTAACTCATTGGGGGCTTGAGGAGAGACCTAGGAGGTCCAAGATTGGGAGGAGACCAAAAATCCCAATAAAGGGGATCACCACAGGAGCAAAAACATTATTAGTAAAACATACAGAGAATATATCACAAGCAGGGCTCTATGCATATGTGCTAGTTTTAAGACCATTTTGTGTGTAGTCACATAACTGACATCCTTTCTAGGATTAAAATTTAGACTGCACCCTACTAATGAATGAATCCCATGCTTATCAAAGCATCAGTTCAAATAGGCTAAGTAAGGACAATTACTAATTTATTTTTAATAAATAAGATATGAAATGTTTACATCATACAAAGAGGTAGACAATTCTATCATCTACCTTTGCCTTATATTACAGTGGACATCAAGCCAAGATATAATATCATCGAGGACTTCAATAATCCTCTCATCTGACTCACCTTCTAGAATAGCATGATATGCATTATCATAAAGTTTCAGTTGTTTATCAACACTAACTGACTTCTCGTATAAAGCCTTGCTGACAGAGGGATCAGTCAACACATCAGCAGCTCCATGTAGAATTAATAATGGTAAAGAAACCTGTATACAAACTTTTTAAGCGTCCACAACAAAGCAAAATTAAAATTGAATAAAAAAATTACTGCATTTTAAGGCTTACTTCATGCATTCTTTTTTCTATTTCTTGTGTAGTCCTTAGCATCTCTACAGCAGTCCTGAGCCGTGGCCGGTCCTTGTAGGCAATTACATTGTAAGAAGCCTAAAGGAAATAAATAACAAGGCCATGTTAGAGAATACTTTTCTGCAATGAGATTTAAGTTTTCTTTCCCATGAAGGTTGCAATTTCCCTATGGATAAGGTTTAAAAATAAGAATGTACATGCAGAATAACCAAATACAAACAAGTACATAAATTGTGCACTTTCAAGATGATGTAGAACGCTAACCAGCTTTCTCTTTTTGATGTCTCTAAAAGCTAACTCTGCTAAGTCTTTCTGAGGAACCAATTTCCTTTTAGGACAGATGCGAGCTATGACCAATAAAATCTGCACCAGTAGCCAGTGTGGAGTGACATCATCTGCAATCTGGCAGTTCAAGGATTTTAGTAAGTCGTGTCAAAACACCAGATACTACTACTTTTAAAATGTGAGAAACTACAGACTCATGGAGAAAGAAATCAAATAGAGCTTCAATCTAGAAGTTTAAATTGTGAACATTTACTTTACACATGGGAGCAACTAGAACAGCTCCATCCCATACGTGGGGTTGCTTCAGATGGATCTTTAAAGCCACCGCTCCTCCTAAGGACTGTCCAAAAAGAAAACACGGAATATCCTTGTATTCTGGCATGGCTGCAAATCAGAGAGACAGTCAAATGTCTAAGCTTTGCAAACTTGCATGTAAAACAGAAAAAAATAACAAGCTGAATTCCTAGCATATGTATTCAAGCCTAGATGAAGCAGACTGAACATTCACTTTGCATGATTAATCAGTACTAAATCAACCTTTAAGATTCACATTACCTGGGACTCTGGGAGTAAGGCATTTATTTTTCGCACAAGAAATAAAGTAGTACAAGCACACATTATTGGGATGCACAAATACAAAAACCAATTCAACATACTCTGTAAAATAAACTTCACAACATTTTCTGCAACTTGAATCAAAGTTTTGGTAGCTGTAATCAAAACCATATCAAATACTCAACATTTACTGTCATATTCTGTGTTTCAAAATACTCAAACTTTAGCCACTCACTATGGTCAAAGTTCTGTGTTTCTCTCATTATGAATTCCATTGAATAACTATTGACAATCATCCAAACATGATCAGTCCATAATGCATCAGTATCCCTTTGTAGACTGATGACACATTTATGTCCCTTAAATCGTGTATCCTTGTACGGTGTTTCTTAGTTTTCTTTTTACAAAAACCCAAACACGCCTGTTGCCAGAACCACATCACACATATTTAGTCTGGACTCGTCAGCCAAAAGTTCATTTCCATGTAGTGAAGAAACGTGCAGGTTAAAATCATATAGGGTTTTAAGTTTTTATCCCATTTGATCATGTGATCTAAAAAGTTTTAGAGATAATAAGCAACTATGATTTCCACATCATTATCTACTCTGCAATACCTCCATCAGTGGAATACAAATTCTTTGGGTCATTTGGTCATTACACTACCTGTAGTTGCTTCAAGAATCGTTCAGTACAGTTTGCATTTGATTAGACAGGATACTCCAGGTCTTTTATCTATCACTTTTTTGAATTTCAGATTATTTTCTATCATTGTGATATAATACTAATTAGAAATGACAATCTCCATTGGTGTATGGACATGGGCAAAAAACCAATTCTGAAGATCGGATAGGATACTCCAGGTGTTTTGTCTATCACTTGTTTTAATTCTAGATTATTTTCTACCATTGTGATATATTACTAATTAGAAATGACATTCTTCATTGGTGTATGGGCATGGGCAGAAAACCAGTACGTTGCAATTCTGAAATAAGCCACAGGAGCAGTCCTAGTGCAATAAGGAAAACCAGTATGTTACTATTCTAAACTTTTCCATGGAACAGTCCTACTGAAAGGAAAGCCGGTATATTACCCTTTTAAAATTTTCCATAAGACAGTCCGAAACTATCCTACATGTGATAGAGATCTATCAATATGAGCCTCTTCAAGCAATAAAAAAACTGAAGCATTACTTATTTGGTAAGAAAACAAGCATTCACACTAATCATCAAACCTCTCCACTATTTGAAGGCACAAATTAAATTACAGCAAGCAAGGTTACACACATGGATCGGTTAGCAATTGACACTGATTAGAATATCCTACCATTGAACATGAAAGAGTTTTAAGTGCTGCACATCGCAAGGAGGAAAAGTTTCATGTCTCACTATTCCCAAATAATTTTGTTGATGATAATGGCTCATTCACCATATGCCTGTCATTATAACGTTGGACCGTTATTAAAAATCATACCTTACTGGATATATGTCTCTTATTTATTTTAGGTGCTTAAAATATCATCCTTTATGTTGGTGTACGAATCATGATATAGAACTAAAGAAAGACTCTAACCAGAGCAAAGCATCCAACAATTCCAGATTTAGAGCAAACATTTGAGTTTAAACTTTATGATCTTACTTCTTTGAATCCTGTTTTCTAGAGAGAACAGATGCAAACTGCCAAACTCTGATTTTAGGCTGATAACAAATTCCATGAAACCCCTGTTCTGCTGATTGTCAAAAATGAAGAAAAATATTCTAATAGCTTTAAGAAAACTTCCTAACTGATTTGTGACAATCTTGTATATTTTCATGTTTCAGTGTAATTAATAAGTACAAAGACTATTTTTTCAACATGTTCTCAGCAAAAATTTGCAAGCACATTCATGACATTTAAGGTCTCTTTGGACATTGTCCCCAATCTGCCTTGTTTTGATTTTTAAGTCACCTGGCACAACTTGTCTGCTATATTTTAGGGCCACTTAGTAGACCAATAATGGGTTTTGTTGAAGGAAAGCTATTTTCTCTTTTTTTGTGTTTTTAGTTGAGAAAAAAATAAAACGTCATGGATGGGGAATATTTTTGGGAAAGATTAGGCAGAAACAAGAAATAAATGCAGTTCTTTAAGGGAAAGGTGAGAACTCTTTGGGTGGTAAGGACTGTATTCTTTAATTTACCATACTACTTTTTTGGTTTCCAAAGAACATAAGCTTTGAGTGATTTGACCCATTCATTGATGGGTGTCCCTAATTTTTGACAGATATCTACGCTAGATGGGATTTTTTGTTCAATTCCATATTTTTGTTCTCTTAAACGTGTGACATGGTTTTGTACATAAAGTGTACAGATTGCTGCTGAGTTAATTTTGTGAGCATTAAGGAATATTTTAGTGGCTGTATGTCGCCATTTGGTTATTTTTGACATTTCTATTCCCCGGATTTCGGTATTTTTAGGTTCTTTAAAAGTGTCTAATTCACCCATATTTGATAGATTTTCTTTGATCCCAAAACAAAAATCTCTCAAGATAGAAATTTTATTTCTATGAGATGACACATATTGCACTATTGTCTATAACAATTGGGGCCTAATCATCCCAATTTATCGGCGGCTATTTTTTATTTTATATACTCGCCCCATTTTAACATCTTTGTTTAAAAATTATATATTGATAGGAAATTTGGATGTTAAATGATCATACAAGTTAGTTATAAACGTATATATATTACCAGGGAAATTTAGTCTCTAAATTGCGAAAAAAAATGGTACATGGAAAAAATATTGCTATCCACTCTAAAATTTTATTTCCAATATGAAAAAAATGCTTAGCATGCTATGCTTCTTTATAATGTGTTTGCCAAGATTTCTATAGAATTTTCAAGAGGTCATTTCTAAAAGTATACCCTAGTGAGTATCATTGTGGTATGAAGAGAGCAGATATGACTTGGAGCTGATCTTGATGCATTTATCGTAGTGCAGCCTCTTCGCTTGACATACAATCCAGATTATTCACAAAGATTGGAAACCTATCCTTTGATTCTATGTTTCCAACTTAGTTCTGCAGTGAGACAGTAATGGTAAAAAATCTTGTTAACTCTTAGTCATTTTCCTAAGAGAGCAGATATGATTTGGAGTTGATCTTGGTGCATTTATGGTAGTGCAGCCTCTTAGCTTGACATACAATCCAGATTATTCACAAAGATTGGAAGCATATCCTTTGATTCTATGTTTCCAACTTAGTTCTGCAGTGAGACAGTAATGGTAAAAAAATCTTGTTAACTCTTAATCATTTTCCTACATCTTAATCGGATAAGCTCTATCATGACATTTAATACCCTACAATTTGATGTAAATATTGTTTTCCAGCACGATTAACCTTTAAAATCACTTTCGTTTCTTTATCTCCCATTGTTCCTCAACCACTGGCACTAACTCTAATGGTTTATTGTTGGCTACACCATTTTTTCCATTTTTTGCTTTCTATTATCTCATACTCATCATTTTAGTAGGCTTTGAAACTTGCTTCATAAGATGCAATTTAGGCCAAAATATTTGCCAATCTAGTAGTAGGCTTTGATGTATGAGCAGTTGATAATTCTGCTTCAGATGGACCCCTTGCTAGTATTTAGTAATTTACTTTGAGTTAATTATGCATCCCGTATGCAATCTGCCTCTGAGCATACAAGGCCCTAATGTCATGTAATCATGTGTGTTGCTAGATTTGTTCTATGACATTAGAAGTGCCCTTCCATGTGTGCTTGTATTCTCCCATATTGATTGTGTCACCACATTAGGTTGGTTTGGAAGCTGTATGACCTCAAACACTTTTCCAATTCCCTGTTAAGGTTCCAGCCCTCAATTCTGCAGATTAACTTCTTTAGACATACACAAGTTTGATTAGTTACATGGAAAATAGACTACTTTGTATTAAGGGACAACCATTTTGGGGAATTTACTAGGAATGGGAATGATCTAGGGTTCCATCAACAGACAAGGTTTATTATAACGCTGTTAAAATCTTGTTTCCTTCCTTCTTCCTTTCCTTCTGCCATCAACAAAAGTAGCTATTTTTCTTTACCTTTAACATGGTTGATTTTCTTCCTCATTATCAACTGTTGTTGTAACTTGTAACCACCCTTGTAACTGATAGACCATGCAGCCACCCTACATAGTACGAACCATGTTTATCACCAATGAACATGTAAAGTTACTTCAAGTTGCTTCAAATTCGCAGTGAGATTTAGATTTTTATGTTTTTTATACCAAACCTTTAAGTGAAGCACCTGCTAATAATTGTAAACACGATTGGTCATGTTCCACCAATTACACATGGATTTTTCTCAATATTCAATGATGAAAACCTTGATTGAACACTAATTATGTCTTCTTATCACTACAATATAGTTACTGATTGAGAATGCTTTTGGTAACAATTGTGTGAGTACTTTTTGCATCAAAGTTTCAGATCACACTCCATCATCAATCATCAGGATGATAGTCGCTGATTGAGAATGCTTCTGGTAATAACTGTGTGAGTATTTTTTACATCAACATTTCGGAACACGCTCAAAATATGCACATCCAATTGGTGATGCAAAAAATACTCACAGTTGCTACCAGAAGCATTCTCAATCACTTACATGGACTGTGGAAATATCATGTCTCTTATTAATATAGTTGCTTTTCAGTACTCCTACAACTAGTAATGCAATCATATTATTTTTGTAAATCAAAATTGCTACATATTACTGTAGTTGTTAACAGCACCCATGGCCCTTGAATTATCATTTTTGTTATCATATTTTGGTTCTTTTGTTGGAAGCCTCGAGAAACACACTGAGGATCTGCAATGCTTAGTGTGGGCTTCCTTCAGCTTAGGTGACAGACAACATGTCTAAAGGGTGTCTATCTATGCTCCCCCAAGTTTCCGGTACGGGGACAGCAGGCGACAGGGCGACGCATTTCCAGGATGCGGCCTTTTTTTGCCATTTTTTAGGGGACGGCTATTAAAAAAAAGGAAAATTTTAAAATATACGGAAATTTCAAATATTTATATGATAACCTTGATAAGGCATTCATCATAGACATTATAGAACCTTAAAATTAAATACATAACAATAACATCAGACTTGAATTGAGTTTTCAACTTTTCACATGAGAATTTGCAAACAAATTAACAGAATTTAATTTCTATCATTGACAATGTGCATATATATTATATAAAATTACAACAAAATGGCCAAAGGCTGCAAGTTTCAACTACAAAATGGCAAAAACATAGAAAATATGCTGCTGCAAGGCACCATACACAACCACCAAGTTCTCCAATTTCAAAAGGTAAGCTATTCCTCTTCATTGACTATATGAAGTTGTAAGCAAGGTCAAGGGGCGGTGCCCCTCGCAGGGGTTTGGGGGCAACACCCCTTCCAAGGGTTTGGGGGCAGCGCCCCTAGTGGGGTCGAGGGGCAACGCCCCTTGTGGGGGTCTAGGGGCAGCGGCCCTAGCAAACTCTCGGTCGCAATACAAGGTGGGTCAAGGGGCAGAGCCCCCACCACCAAGCCTAAATTAAACCTTTGAAACTACACAAATCTTGTTGGCCCCCCTATCCCTTTTTTGATTTTCAATTTTTTGTGTTTTTTTTAAATGACTAAAAACAAGCCTAAGTATGTTAAGGGGTGGCCAAGACGATCAGTCCCTGGCCATCCCCTAACATACCCTGGCACCCCTTAAAAAAAATTTGGTGTAACAGAGACGTTTCCTATTTTTTCAACAAAAAAAAAGAGGACAAAAGGGGCATTTCCTAGCCATCCCCGCGTCCCCAAAACATCCCATATGGGGGGCGGGGTCATTTTGGGCAGGGGACGCGTCTCCCGGGAGCATAGGTGTCTATTGAACCATACTCACCAAGGACTTGCAACAGGTCTCATTTCTTTTTGACTCATTCCACTGGAGCAGGGCAGACCATGGCTGGAATGGAACCTTGATGGACAGCATGAAACTCTTTCAAGCTTCCCAATTAACCAAATCCCTATTGGTTACTTAGCATATCTACACTCACTTTGACTAATACCAAAGATTAAGACATTGTTCATCAAGCTATCTTCTTGGAGACACACCAATCTATTATTATAAATCATTCAACACATAAGTGGTGAAACTAAGTCTGCTGCTCAACTTTCCTTCTACAAACTAAATTTTGTGCACAAATGAGCCGATCACCATTAAGATTTTAAGGTCATGCAAGGCCCGTTGATATCATACTAGTATTCAGTGTTCTGAACAAGCCAAGAAAGAGTACTTGCTCAGCTTGGTAAAGAAGTCGACTGTTGGCACACAATGTATTTGATAAGGGTGATATGGCAAAGATGGGGCACCATCCTTGGGGTGGAAGACTGCTCTCTTCATTGGAAGCAATGGGGGATTTAATGCCGGCCTTTATTAGCAGATGTGTATCTTATTATGTGAATAAACTAATTGTTCTTTTTCAGGCATCAACTGGAAGTGGAAAAGAGATGAATTTGAGATTCTAGATCAGAGAGTGTTGGTGTCTATGATGAGATACTGAATTTCCTCAGATTGTGTCACATTCTAGTTCCAAAAATGCAAAGCGGTGTCTTTTGGAAAATGGAATTACACTACAGAGATTATTAAGGGTCATGAGGAGCTTGTATGCCACAAACTCAACTGGTGAGGGGTAACCTGGTCAGCTTAATTTTGGGAAATGCTACAACTACCCAAGAACTGACCTTGCACAGATCAATTTATGTGAATATTGCTGCAGAAAAGGTTCTTGACACAACCAAGAAATAGAAATTTGTATTGTCACTCCCCTGTGCTTTATCATCTCTGCTAGGAAAGTGAAGAAATATATTAATATCTCTTAATTTCTGATCCCTTTAGCAAAGAGATTTGTTATGTAAATCCGAAGAGAGATCTGTTGGACAACACTCTAAATTGCTAGAATTCAGGTGTACATTATTTAAGGAAGAAACTATTGAACAAAGATTCAGAAATGACACTTAGGAAAGACATAAAACTGTAATGGAAATTTTATTAATCACTAAATTACATACATTGCATTCTCTAAAAGGAGATAAATGGCTATATTCCTCTCCCTTCTTTCTTCCTAATTCCCTCCATATGTTCATATGAATGTACAATACTCTAGAAGGCAAAGACACATTTTCTAAGATGAAACAGTTGCTCTATACCTTCCTTCAGTTGGGCCGCGTCAAAGTATAAAGTTCCAATCAAGCCTATGTGGCATTGCTGTGCACCCCATGAGTTGTGTGGGAGACTCCAACGCACAAAGGAGGAGAACAAAGGTGTGTCCATGACATGCAACTACTGCTAATACCTTGAGCCACTGGAATTGTTTGTGCACTATATGGTGGACCAACAAGCAGACCTTGACCAGATAGAACATTGATCTTGGTGGTATTGCAGGCCATAAAACATGGTTTGGCACTGCCGCAGACCACAAAAGATGGCTTGTCTTTACCACAGACAATGATATTGGGCTGAGCATTACCACAAACCATCACATTGGGTTTGGCAGTATCACCAGTGATAAATTGGAGCTGCAACTTGGATCATTAGGTTTGAAGCTATGGTAGGCTTGGTCATAGGCCCAAAATTGTTTCAGGGTGTTTCTGCTTTTCTAGTTTCTTGCTCAGATGGGGTGACATTTACCCTTAGATTCAAGGTACAAGTGACAGCAAAATTCTCTAGCATTTACTTCCTAAGCTCGTGTGTGTCAGGTTAACCTTACATATAGCTACTTTTGTGGACACTTCACCCAGGATTGATCATACTCAGATGAGAACCTTTAAGTGGTTGAAAGAATTCCATCTTTATTCATACAAGGAAGGTATAGAAAATAACGAGAAGTCGGAGTAACAGGAAATTCAGATGGTTTTTACCGAGACTCCTCTTCCAGACTCTCTACCCAAGCCCTAGATTCCATACATTTAGATTCAATAGAACTTCTAATAGGATTCCAGATGGTCACATCAATGATGAAGCATGTCTCCTCTTGTCTTTGTGGAAGGACTGACCACCGTTACCAGCAACAAAGTGGAATTATAGGCAGAAAATAAAAGCAAGTACCTATGACCTTCTGAAAGCAGTTGAACTACACACCTCTGATTTTGGAAAATTGTTCAATAACATCATCCACAAGTCTATCAAAACTTGGGATATAACAATGGAGACCTTCTGAAAGGCCAAATCCTGGATAATCCATTCCAAATACACCATATCCAGATGCTGCAAGTTTCTTGGCAATTCCTGCAAGTTTTGCAATGTTTCAAGTATCAATATCATGAACTCCCGGGCTTTACATAATCACCACAATGAGAAAACCTCAGTTATAATCTAACCAAAGTTAAATTTTCACAAAGTTAATGAATTATCTTACCTTCAAAAAAGAAGGTACAGGTATCCCCATATCCATGGCAAAAAAAGATAATGGCCTTCAAAGGACCAGACTCTGGGAGCCAACTTTTGGAGAAAATTTCTAGACCTCTTGAGTTTATTTCATATTTCTGTTCATATCACCAGATTTCCATTTCTTAGCTCTAAAGAATTTACTAGAGGAAATTTTCAAATTTTCGAGAGTTTGCACAACTTCTTTGCTAGTTTTCAAGGAGATTGTTGGCACTAATATATTAATATTAATGAGACAAAGTTGACATTTTATATGATAAAATTAACATGATTAGCTTAAACCATCTTTATAGATGTCTTTCCTTGCTGAATGTTGCTATTAGTAAGTCTTCCCCCTAGAAAAAAAAATAGCAGACAATACATATTTACCATTTAAATGACAACTGAGTTATCCTAACTAATTGCAGATAACTGGAACAGACAGTGGAAAGATGATAATTGTCTTAAGTGACCCTACCAAATTGCTGTTACAGGAAAATTACCAATTTACCATAATTAAAATGAATGATGAATTATAAATTTATAAAGAATATACCTCCTCAGTCTTTACTCCAGACTTCACCATCTGCAAGAAAATGTAATAAATAATGTATTCAGTTAACAGTGCTGTTACACAGTATACTAACACTTATCCACAACATGCCGGAAGAAACAAATGCATGCAATTTGGATACTTTAGGAGAGTTAACATTTGTTTGTGCTACTAAAATTTCATTCCCTCATTTATAAATTCAAACTAAATAAGCACTCTCTACACTGCAGGAAATCCTAATGACCTCGTTAGAAAATAATTAAACTAACAACCAATTCCTATTGCTGGCAATGCCACTATCAGTGATTTTAAAACATCTTATTTGTCTTTAATAGAATATCAGCTAATAAATTTGGAAAAAGAAAAAATAAAAGAAAAAGACTTGAGCGTGGTCCTGACTACCACAAAATTCATTATTAGTACTTTGTTTAATAGGGGCATCAAAATTTCATCCCTTCATTCATCAGTTGAACAAAAAGAAAAGCTAATTAGGAAAAAACTCACCTAAGGCATCAACACTCTGACTTCCACACAGGCCTAGCCACTGGAAAGGGGGCATATATTATCAAACTCGTACAGGCCATCTAACTCCATGGGTTTTGGTAAATCCCAATGTATCACTATAAAATCCATGCTGCAGTGATTTATTCAAACCAGTTAACCTTCTACACTATGTTGACGTGAAAATGTGATTTTGATGCGTGAGGAGTGATGAAGGATAAGGAGCCTAACCTATTTCAATTGATGTCATATGAGCTTCTCAAAAGCATTACTGAGCCACCTAATGGTTAATAGAATAGTAAAATCACTGAACAGGAGTAATCAAAGGAAATTAGTTAGGGTAATCTCCCCTTGCTTTATTCGTATTACAGTATTTCTGTAAGATTTTTGCAATGCTTGATCGACAGCAATATTGGCCCCTATGTTAGCTAATGCATCTACCTCCTTGTTGATATGTTTTACATATATTTGTTTTTTGTATTGTTATTGACGTTGTATCCCAGATATACCGAGTACAGAGATTTTGAAAAATATGCCACATCCATATCACATGCCTTCTGAAATTCATATACATAACAGGGCAGCTTAATGGTGAATACCAGCTAATGGCTTATGCTAATTAGAAAATCTCATGATTGCAAGGCTCCTTAAGAATGTTGTGCTCTCAACCCTGGATGTACATGTTGTCAACAAATCCACCGCTAGTGTTTCTTGCAAGCATTCCAGTTTTCCAGCGGAAATGATATGTAGCCAATAAGTATGGTGGTCAGATTATGGACTAGCCATGGTTAAGACATCTGCATGTCAACTAGATTTATGAGTTAAGACATCAGTGTGTCAAACAGATAATGAATTAAGACAAATTTAAGTATGATAAACTGATCTATATGAAAGCACACTAATCACACCCATACTGGCACAAATGATGCAGTCAGGATCCATTTGGGAGTGATTGGTGTGTTTCTTATCTTCCCTCAGAACATTCTCCTTAATCTCATCATCCGAGTGTAATTATGTTGTGTTGGATACTCATTGTGATACTGGATGTTTTGAAGACTAGCCCTTGTGCAATACTCTATCCCCTGATAATCTTATATCTCGTCACTGATGGATTGATCTGAGTTATGAAGCAAATTTCATGGCAAGAGTTGACAATGCTTTCCAACTAAATCCACGGATATGACGATTTTAAAGTTCAGTCAGTTGCAAAATGATAGACTCTATCTATCCATTGGGCAAAATTAAAGATATTTGGAATCATAACCTAGTACACAAAATCTTAAATCAAGGCAACCATACAAAGCTTTGCCATTCAGAAATTTATTCCAAAGCTCAACACTGAGAAAAATCTTCTAAACAAGTAACAGGCCACTTTGACCTAAAAGAGGTTAAAATTACCATCTTGCGTTTTCTCATGCCTGGTCACCCTAACTAGGAGACAAAGGTATCCGTCCATCCAAGCAGCACAGAACTAGAATGTCTGCCAATTATATTCTGAAATTGGGCTTGTTAGCCCACCATTCACACTGAATCTAGAGGAGCCCGTATTAACAGCCCGGGCAGAAGGCCGACTAATCAACATGGACACACACACACACCACGAGGGCAGCCTGGCTCTTTTCGCAGAAGCACCCTGACTTAGCACTCCACCCAGCCAGGATGGATATTTTGAGCAGTATCACAGATTATTAACTAAAAAAAAATCAAGAAAAGCAAAGATCCGAAATTTCTGAATCTAAATTATTAACTGGGTGACCGGTACACTCTATAAAACTGAAATTCAATTAAAAAATAGTAGCCAGCCAAAATCACCGGGCTAGTCATCCATCCAAATAGCTCAACATTCCAAACAGCTCATTGACGCACTATGTACAGAAAGCACGGCAATGATAATAAGATTTTGGAAAAAGCGTTTGGCGGGCCAAACTGCGAAAAACACATAAAAAAAAAATTAATTTTTTTAAAGGAACAATCTTTACGGAATAGTATGTAGTCCTTATCCTTAAACGAACTTAAAAAGAGAGCCGTCTGATTTTAGGCTTAAATATGACTAACACAATATAAGATTTCTCAGCTTAAATCTCACGCAAAGTACCAGATTGTCTTGGAAAACAAACAATAAATCTGATTATAATCTGGGTCGTGTCTACCCAACCTACAAAACTGAATCCAAACACTACCCATTTGAATAAATAAAAAATCAAGGATACCCAATCAATGAATGTATGAACTGAACCCGACCTTAAAGAGGCAGTGATCCAGATTCTGCTGAATTTGAATAAAAGCCTGTCTGACTCTTTTCCTAGCAGGCGAATAATCCATGTTGGTCTTAGCAAGGGAGTATTTCTCTTCGTCAAGGCCTTCCATTTTAACTTGAGGTGCAGTGACCCTGGTGTTGATCTTCAACCTGCTTAACCTGAGAGCGCATGCAACCACCACAACTGCCACAGCTGCCACAGCACCAGGAGGACTACAAACAATACTAACAAATGTGTTCATATTCTTTTTTATCGCGCTGATCATTCTTACTGTGTAATTAATGATATCTACTTTCTTTGATTTTACACCGTGATCAATTCAGGTAGGTAGTAGGCCTATTCATTGATTTGCAGAGGTCGTGAGTTCGAGCTGTATTGGATGTGATATCGTCAGTGTTAAGTACTCTCAATCTGCCAGTTGTCCAGTTGAAGCCTAAGCAAAGAAAAGCAGATGGATGAGTTGGGGCCCTCTAATCGCCGCCGTCGTCTCCTGTACAGCGGGGAGTCTCTGAAGATCTGAACCGTAGGTTTATGCAAATTGTGCACGCGTTAGGCTAGGAAGAAGGGATTGGCTTAATGTTTGTTTGATTTGTTTGAATTTCTGGTGGGTCTTCCAAGTCAAATGGAGATTTCTAAAATGATCCTCTGACTCACCAACACCGACGCCATGTGTATAGTATTTATGTCGATAGACTTTTCTGAACTTCATTAATTGGCCTCTTTTGATTATTTTAAATCTTATAAAGAATTTTTTTAATTAAAAAGCTTTTGGATTAAAAATTTGTTGGAGTTTTCACATGATTATATGAAAGTTTTTGTATTATTAGTCCCTCCTAGAGGGATATTCAGCTTCATGTATTAATCCTTCATCAAATCTGTGCAATGACAAAAATTTCACCTATTCTGAAGTCTTGTTTTTTTTAATGAATTTTGCTTTTTAGGAAGTCTAATTTTCTCATTGGACAATTGCAATTGGAAAATAAATAAATGTCTGTTAGATGTGATTTACCTCCGCCTTTGAATTTCGCCTAGTCTTGAACGATCTAGCCATAATATTCCCCTTGCAAGAAGGGCCCATGCCAAGAGCCCCTGCAACTTGCCAAGAGAAGGCCCTCAAGCTTCGTTGTTATTGTATACACCTAAAATTGGCTCATGTCAAATTAAGTAAATATTTTAATATTTATCTTAATTCTTATTTTTTTCTATCAATTAAATAAATATTCTGAGTTTATTTGATTGGTTCATTATCCCATAATTAAAATCAATTTATTTAATTAAATTCCCTAAATTCTTCTAATGTCTCACATAATTAAATAATCATAAATTCCTCTATCCTAAGTCCTAATTCCATAAATCCACCTCACCAATCCACCTCACCATGTTGCACATGTAATTTAAATATTTAATTAGCTAATATTCCCTCACCCACATGTCCTATTTATCCTCCAGTCAAAATTAGTTAACTCATCAATTAAATCTGTTAACTAATTAGTCATTTGAGTTCACTAATCAATCAATTCACTTAACTGATTAGTCAATTCAGTCAACTCCCCAATCAACTCAGTTAACTGATTAGTCCATTGAGTTAACTCCTCAATCTATTCAGTTAACTCCTCACTCAATTATGTTAACTCTTCAATCTATTCAGTTAACTCCCCTGTTGCATGAAGGAGCTTGGACACTTGTCCTCTTTCTATTTGCGCACATTCCTCAACTATTCTTAATCATTGATCTTCTCACTTCTTCTCAACCGTTGATCTCCTCTCTTTTGAGTCTATAAATTGAACCTTATTCCTCCATTTCTATCATCCAAGCTTTCAGTACAATTACTCTATCGAATTACCTACGCGCCTTTGGCACCCCCACTATCACCTATTTGCTTGAGATCACCCTCATTGGTTTGAAGCTCATCTTCATAGCAATAAAGTATCACAGCCATTTCTCCATCGCCATCTTGAAGAACGAAGTGCGCTCCCTGAGGGCAACTTTCATCACAAAAAGATCGATCGAGACTAGGCGAACAATGGAAGCCGCAGGATAACAAGGTTTGTGAGGTTTGTGTTTTATTTGTTCAATCTTGTTATTTGCATATTTCATTGTGTTATTGGGTTTGATATGCTTATTTATTTCATCCAATTTTCTTGATAACAGTTATAAAATCACCAACTAGAATGATGTGCAACCAAAGGAACCTAGTTGCCATAATAGAGTCAAAGGAGGTGCAAGGAGAAACGTTGTGTTGATATTCCCAGCAGTTGCATCATGGAAGATGGTCGATCTGTGCTAGACTTGATATGTCATTTAGATTAGAACCTCTGTAGCAATTCAATTTAGTCTACCAGCAAAAGCAAATGTCCAAGAGGAGGCATTCTGGGTGGTTTGAGAATTTTTCTGAACTCCCTCAATACACTGAAGTTGTGAAAGAAGGCTGTGGATGATGTCAAACAATTCGGTATTAGTTCTCCAATGGTCTTGAAGGGTGAAGGACAAGTTGGTAATATGGAGGTTCAAATTAGAGCATATTGTTTTGCATTTCAATTTGTCGAGGATAGAAGATGCCACAAAAGACAACCAAGCGACAAAATCTCCAAATAAAGTTGAGGATCACATGTATGCATGTGTGAGTGATGACATTGTGAAAAGTGGAGGTCCCCATGGGTGCAGATTTCCATGACCAAGGCTGAGGGAAGATAGCAGGGAGTGCAGAGAAGAGGGAAAGCCAAAGGTGACAAGCATGGAGACAAGGCCAAAAGACATGTTTAATGGATTCACTTTTAGCATATAAGGGACAAGTTGGAGGGGGTGAAGAATTTTGAGGCAAGTGCCAATTAGAAGCTTGACATGAAGGATTTTCTAAGCTATAAGTTGGGATTGAGCATCATCCTTGGATTTCTAGATCTGGAGACTAAGTTTACTCCATCTTGAACAATTGAACTTACAGTGCCATTTAGCATTGAGGCAAGGTGCTAGGGTAATTGAAGGAAGTTGTTTAAAGATCACTTTGAGGGGGAAGAATCGAAAGCTATGAGTATGAGACCATCTCCAGTCTTTGAAAAAATTAGCATGACAATGTAAAGACATTAGAGTATAGAGTTTAGGGGGAACATGTTGATGAATATTGAGAATTGGTTGTTTGTCAGAGGATGACAAATTGTATTGGGTTTGGAGATGCTTCCATGATTTCCAATTGAAACTTATTGAGTTCCATAGATCCTAGAACGTCTAGATTCCCTTTTTAAAAAGATGTTTACCTTTAAGGTGTTGGGAGAGACTAAGGGATTTACCATCATATTGAATCAAGCAATTCCACCAAATGGAGGATGAGGCAAAGCTTAGGTCATGTCTAAGAGATTGGTCACACCAAGTTAGCTTCCTTGAGGAAATTTGGCAAGCTTTCTAGATAGTGTTAAATGGGGCAGATCCATGGGTTTTGAAGAAAGGAGCAAGCAAGAGTTTGTCCTGCTAGTTGACTAAGGTCTAAGAGTGACCCACAAAGGTGGAGTGGATGTAGAATCAGACAAGATGCTTCCAAGGGGAATCCCCCTCTAATACCCTCACTATCTATTTAGTAGAAAGGCATATAGCTTGTATAAAAGGATGGATAATTCCCAAGCCCCCTTTATCTTTTGGTTGAATACAATGAAGTTGAGAAGTAGAAGGTAGGCCTTTTTATTGCCCCATTTAGTCCAAATAAAGCTCCTGATTAACTGAGTTGGCTGATTATAACAAGTTTTAGAGGGAAACTAGTAGGAAGGTATATAAACATGGCTTGCTAGGAGAATTTTGTTGGCTACCTGGATATGACCAGCTATAGAAAGGAATTGATTGGTCTAGTTTAGAAATTTGGCCTTTATTTTGTTCATGAACCACCTCTACATTTCTTTAAGGACACTCCAATGCCAAAGAGGATTCCAAGATATCTAGTGATAGTGTTGTGTTTCAGTTTGTACCATTTGTTTAGGATCTAAGAAGGGTGAGAGCCAAGTTTTGGGCATGGCTAACTTAGAACCTGAAATGGTGCAAAAGATATCCAAAATATCCAAGGTGTGTGTTACTTCCATAGTTGAGTTTTGAATAAAAAGCATGCTATCATCAACAAAGTGTGAGTTAAGGGCTTTGGAGTTGCCTGGGAGTGAAATGCCTTGGATAAGGTTACTGGAACATGTTGAAATAAATAGTTGAGTGCCTCAACAACTAAGATGAAAAGGAAAGGGGCACCTTGGTGGATAGATTTTTGTAGTGGGAATTGAGAGGAGAGGGATCCATTAAAAACAACTTTGTCGTTAGCATTCATGAACAACATTCTAATGTGGTTGCATATCATGGGTCCAAAACCCAATCATTTTAGCAAATTAAGAATGAATGGCCAATGGATGTGATCATAAGCTTTATCAAAATCAAGTTTGATGATTAAGGCATCTTGGGTAGTTTGTTGAGCCCACTGAGTTGTCTCCCATGCAGGGACTATGTTATCTAATATATATCTACCACAAAGGAAACTTGTTTGTTTTGGTCGCACTATCTGTTGGGTGATGTATTTTATTCTTCATGTCATAGCTTTTGCTATAATCTTGTAAGAGGTGTTAAGTAAAGTGATAGGCCTCCAACCATTCACAATGTCTTCATTTTTGCCCTTGGGAATGAGTTTAATCAATTCCTGGTTAATAGCATCCTATAAGGAGCCCAGCTCAATGGCTTCAAGGTAAACATGATAAAAGTCTTCCTATATATAGGGCTAAAGGGTGTTGTAAAATTCCATGGGAAGGTCATCAACACCTGAGCTTTTCTCTAGGGCCATAGAATAAATGGCTTTGTCAATTTCTTCCATATAAAGGAGGTGATTGAGGAAATGATTGTAATCAGAGTCAATTTTGCACGGTATGCAACTAGCAATATTATTCTCAAGGATGTGAAGAAGGGGGTCTCTCATCAATTCATCAACGAAAAGTTTTCTGAAATGTTCCTAAAAGGTTTGTAGAATGTCTGAATGACAAGATTGAAGGGAGCCATTAGTAGTTTTGATAGAAGAAACATGTTCCTTTTTGTGTTTGTGTTATAGAAATTGGAAGAAGAATTCCATCCCCTTATCGCCATCTTTAATCATTTGTAGACAAGAATGAACTTGGGCTCCTTTGCCTTTATAGGCAACCAATTTTTACAACAAATTTTTAGTATGAGCAACTGATTGTTGGATGGCAATGTTATGAGGATTAGAAGCCAGAAGAGACCGATTATGTTCTACTTGTCCTTTTAGGGACTTTTCAAGTCTACGACATTTGGTAGCAACTCTTTGTCCATAATCATGAAGGAAAAGAGTACTTCGGGCTATAGTTCTTTCCCACCAATTAATCCACATATCTTGTTGGGGTTTAGGCTCAACTTTCCATGTGACAATGAGGCCATCAATGCAATCTTAATGTTTTATGTGAGAAATATTGTAAGGAAGATCAATTGAAAGGGCGGTAGATTTGGAAAATGAGAGAGTGGTGAGAATGGGAAGGTGGTCAGAGAGGGTAGCTGAAAGGTCAAGATGAACAAGATGTCCAGTGGGAGAGGGGACAATATGGTAGTCGGGGGAATGTAGAAGTGGTCTAAATGACTTATCTTTCTCAAGAATCCTTCACAATAGTTGTGCGAAGTAAACCAGTGTGGTTTTTGGAGTTCTGCTTTGCCTAAGAGGGGGTCATGAACCCCTAGGGAATTTCATACTATTATCTAGGCTTCAAATTCATATTGGGATAAGTGAAGCTTCATCCCAACTACGATAGGTCAGATGCTCAACCATATTAAAATATTCTCCAAGGATCCATTATGCCATAGGGAGGTGAAGGCATATCCAGTCCCAAAGCAAGGTTCTTTCTAAAGAGGAGTTAGGGCCATAAATGGAGTAGAATCCAAAAAGCATGTCTTGGATGAGAATAGTAACCCAAACACAACAATTATTAAGGTCAAACCCAAAGGCTACGACATGTTTAGAAAGACAAGGAACAAGGCCTAGGACAACCCCACCACTACCACCAATGTGATTGGTGTGAAAGAAAAGAGCCTCTTTCCAAATGGAAGCAAGAGTGGCCTTCAAATGAATGCCACTGACTTAAATTACTTTTTGGAGCATAATGACATCAAAATGGTTATTCTCAATAGAATTCCTAACATGAAACTTCTAAGCAAGGATTGTCAATCCTCAAACATTCCAATATTGAATGTGGCACTTCATTGAGAGGAGTCGAGAAAGGTTTCCTCGCCCATCTATAGTGTATTGAACTAATTTTATTTGTGGCAAGGTTGAACATCCATGGTATTTTCTTAGCATGACCATTCTCAAGAAGAGGAATGGGATCAGGATCAAGATCGTATGGGGCTAGTTGGAAGTGAGGAAGGAGTAAAATTAGCATGGTTTATAGACAAGGCAATGTCTAATGAGATGACCTTCATGGCAACCCAGTAGAAGAAAGTGTTTGGCTTGTTGAGATAGTTAATCTTCTAATCAAATTCAAACCTAGGACCAACCAATTTAATGGTGTTCTATAGGGGCTAGGTTAGGTCATTCTCTATACACACTCTTGGTTGTATCCATAGGCTAGCCCATTTTTCTTAACTATGCACTACAGGATCTTTCCCATTTAAGAGGCTATATCATGTAGAAATAGATGGAAGGTCAGGTTAAGAAATGAGAACTCAACCCACATTGAGAACTTATACTTGGTAATTCCCTTGGGATGGAATTCAATGTCCCTTGCTTGTACATAACAAATTTATTTAATTTCTTACACAATGTGGCGGGACACACATTTATTAACTTTCTTTATTACACTTATTCTCACATTATTTAGTTTCCCCATTAGGGGCGCATTCACTTATTTTATCCCTTCAACTAAGAGAATGGTCTTGGTTCATTGCTTCATTTATTACCACAATTATTTATAGATTAACTCTTCGATGGTACACTTTGTCCATGTTTTCATGATGATATTTTCTAGCACTTTGCTTGTGTCAATTACACGATAATACTATTTTGCATAACACAATCATATATTCTCTTGTACTTACATGCTATATTATTTGATATCTATTGGGAGCAAAATTAGGGGGAATTTATTTGTCTCCCATCTTATGCACTTTCGCAAAGACATATTTCTACAATATATAGGGTTAACATATTATCATATATGGCCATCTTACATTATCCTCTCCTTAAATTGGATCCATTACAATGCATGCATCCAATTTGAGGGGGGCATATCATACTCTTATAATGTTATTCACAAGTTTTTCCATGCATAGACTAAAGGGGTCAATTCAGTTACTACTCCTTGACAACCTTAACAACACGATGCCCTTTTCCATTTATACATGTTTTTCTTGGTTCATGGGGGCCAACTTGGTCACAACTACATGAACAATTCCTTCCTTACTCCCTTATGGATTATTTTCATTTGAGAGTTTATATGAAGATGTAGGCAATGCTAAAATGGTTTTGATACTTTTACAATTATAAATAAAACATGTGCTATTAACATATCATTGTGTGCATGTGTGTAGGTTTAGAGACAACTCTACCCAGACAAGAAAACAAGGGCACAACATCCAAAATGTGTCATTTGACAAATGCTCACTAATTCACTTTATTGCTTTATTAACTTGAGCATGCACGACTCATGTAGATTTCCATGCATGTTAAAGTGGAGGCAAAATGTAGAGTAAAAAAGGTGCATGCTTCACACTTTCCCCCACTTGTTTTGCACCCACTTTAGTCATGTCGTGTATGTCAATTTATAATTTAGTTTAGTTCAATCAGGTACAAAAGTTGACAAAACCACAAAACCATCCCTCCATCTGATCACTTTAGCCACCACATGTTTATACACCTCTCAATTCATCCATTTCCACATCCTAGAAACAGTCATTGGCATAATTAGATTCCCAAAATTCAAATTCACTTCTCACTAATTTTGAGCTGGCTTTTGATTTAAAATTATGATCACTGCTCATTCACTTGTGTTAGAAGTGCTTGAATTGGGTTCTAGATTATCATATTTGAAGTTATGCCCTAAGACCCTAGTTTCATAACAAGAGATATAAAAGGCATTGAAAGCATATCCAATCAAAGAGAAAACAATCAAAGCATTATCTATTATATGTCCACATCTACATCAAAGAACACATATCACATCAATCTTCATGGTAGTCGTCTTGCATCAATCATGTCACCAATCTTGTGGACAACAACAGAGGTCTAGTCCCTATGCCTCATAGCTCATTTAGAATTTGAGACAATATATTAGTTAATCAAGTAACAATTTTGTATTTTAATCATTAAGTGGTAAGTATTATAATTTTGAGTATAATATTTTTTTAAGGTGTTTGGTAAGTCATTAGGTGGTTCAGGTGAAAGGGGTTCGACTAAATGGGGGGTTATGTCAAACCTTGTTTGGTTGAACACGTTCAATGGTAGTAGATGTGGCAGCATTTTGGTGTGAATTTTAACAATTTGTGGAGTGGTAAAAAACAAGCACTTTTTTGCCACTTCATCTCTAGTAAAATAGGCATAAATAACATTTTCTAAACATCTTTATTAGTTCTTAAAGCACATATTTCCAAATATAAATTTTATTGTATTTTAATAATTATCACTATTTAATCGGGGATATTAAGATGTTTTGTGAGTGAGAAGTTTTTAAAGGTCATGGTTGTAGCCAAGCAATTGCCTAGCTCAATTGACACTCCTTGTCCTTACATCACCCCTTGCTAATTTTTAATGTCGTTCACTTAGTTTAGGCATGCCTTTTGTGTGATGTTTTGTTTGCTATATTTTTTGTTTTCTTCTCGTCTTCAATATAGCCACCTATTCCTTACAACCTGCTCTTTATTTTTTTGTCGTTCATGGATTCCCATTCCTATAGAGATGTTGCTACTCGGATGGGGGTTGGGTTGAAGTCACCATTGAATATGAATGAGTCTGCTGCTACAAATCCCATAAATCTAGGACATGTCAATTAAACTCTTCTAATTGTTCCATGATGGGATGATATTCCTTTTGTTGATGTTCACATGGGGGTATCATTAGACCTACTTTATTAAGTATTTTGAAAAGGATCTAATGGGCAAGTTTACAAGTGTTTGGCACTCTTACAAATCACTAGTCAAATGGATAGATAGAGAATGAAGACCAAAGTTCCAGGATGATATTAACATTTTATTATGTGGGTAGGTTTCTTCATTGCAACCTTCTCATTAAAAATAGAGAAAGACTTGATATCTGAAATGACCCTTGGTTTATGGGCTCTAATGATGTATACCTAGATTATTGATTTTGATCCAAAAAGGAAACATCCTCTCGGGTGTCAATCTAGGTAAGACTCCCCTTCCTTCCTTTGTTTTTATGGAACGAGGAAGAACTAAAGATAATATGAAATACTATTGAGACATATAAGACATGGGCTCCACCCAAAGAAAATATTTTTTCAGTAGATTGTATCTATGTGGAAGTTGATCTTCTTAATGGACTTCTTGAGTGCATTAATGTAAAATTGAAAGATTGTGTCTACACTCAGAAGACTGACTATGACCATATTCTTTTCAAATGTAAATTTTGCTATGAGCATGGGCATTTTCAAAGAAATTGCCCTAAAAGTCTTATATATAATGAGGGCAAAAAAGAAGATTTCCATAAACCTAGTAGGAAAATAAACATGCAAAAAGAAAATCTATATGTTTATGTTAAGGATCCCTCTTCCTTCAACCCTTTTATGCCTTGTCCTTATATGTGGCTCCTATATAAAATTTAGGTGCTTCTACAACCAAGCCTTTTAAAGAGGTGGTTCCAAAAGAAGACATTGAATCCCCAAAAAGGAGACGTTGCATACTGAAGACAGTAAAATAGAAAGTTTAGCACCTACCCCAGATGATGGTCTAGTGACAAAAGAAGATATAATCACTTCTGTATCATTAGCCAAAAAGTTGAAGGAAGGAAGAAGAATACTAAAATTAGATTCGAAGAGACTTTAGTTGCTAATAAGCAAACCACCTTAGACTCAACAATCAAAGCTAATTAAAATTTGGTAAATGATGATGGTCAAATTTAGAGGCCCTTTAATGAGGGTCTAGTAGCAGAAGAAGCTATAATCACTTCTCCTATCATTAGCTAAAAAGTTAAAGGAGGAAGAATGCTAAAATTAGATTTGAAGACTTAGTTGTCGACAAGCAAACCACTTTAGACTCAATGTAATCAAAGCTAAATAAAATTTGGTAAACAATGATGGTCAAATTTACAAGCAATTATTTTGTTGATATGATTCTCTCTTTGTACACTTGTCTTTCTATACTCCTTAATCTCTCTAGGATGTTTTCCCTATACTTAGAGAGAAAACTTGCAATTGCCACTATTTTTAAAAAAATTGATAGGCCCCTTGCTAACTTAGCAGGGGGTCATATTATTCAACAAATTGTAATTCTTGCCAGAAAAACTCCAACCCTATGCTTCCCCACCCTTTTCTAGAGCCTTTAAAACTCAGTGACTCCCCTCTTGGTGAAAAACTTGCCTTCTTGAAAGAGAGGTCACAAGTTCAAATCGTGCAGGGGATAAGGTATGTATGCCTCATATTGAAGCACGATTTGGTGGCTCCTTCAACACCAGTGGGAGTATGAGGTAGTCCCATATGCTATAAGCTGCCTATCATTAGGTCGTGAGGCATCATGGACTATAAAAAGATCCTATTTCCATTCCATTCCCAAAATACCTTTAAAAATCTCAGTCAGAAAACCTATGCCTAGGACTCGAACAGGGGACCACCCACAATACAATTAAGCATCTTTTGAGGCATATTCCACGTGGACAGTTTATGATTCAATGGTGTGCGCACGTGGAATACACCGCAGCAGCCCCCTCCTTTCTCCACGAGATCTCAAGTTTTTTCCCGTCTATTGTCGTAGCTGGTATTGGGACACTGTGGCGGACGGTGCTGTCGAATGACGTTAACGGAGCTTGGATGCCGTACAAAAAGGCCTAAACTTCTATTGTTTTTCTACGACTTATTAAATACAGCTACTACGCGGCATTCCATATTGTCAGAAATTTGTTGATGAAGTCTACGTTGGAGGCTATAGAAACTTCCCACGATTATGATACCTCAAAGATTTAGGTGGTCAATAATAAGACATCTAAGCGAAATTAATAGAAAGCGAAGGGAAAAAGTCACATGTGGTTGGTAGTGTGGAAGGAATGGGTCTCTTCTATAAATATAGGTTTTCATTGTGTTACATTTTCTATGATTATGATATTTGAATGATTTATATAAATAAGAAAATGAAGGTTAAGTTAATTTTATGGAAAGTGTAGGGAACAAGTTACGCGTGGTTCATATTGTGGAGTAAATTGGCCCTTTGCTCTAAATAATTGTCTTTGCTCTACACTTTTCAACGATTATGATATTTGAATGATTTAAAAAAGCAAGAAAAAGAAGGCTTAGCTAACTTTATGAAAAGTGTAGGGAAACAGTCAGATGTAGTTCATATTCTAGAGTGAAAGAGACCTCTGCTATATCAACTAGTCCCATGAAAAGAAGTTGAATTTTAAGAAATAACTTAAACATCCTTTGATAATTCATTTGCAATTTCCTTCAAAATTCCAACAAGAGCACTACCAACTAGCATGCCAAAGGTTATAAGTAGCTCTTTGTTTTCCCATCCATAGTAGGTCATCCCACTTAGAGATGATATGGTCGCCACAAGAATGGAGATCCACTTTACCACCCAAACTGTAAGGTTAAAGAAATGATGCAAAAACTTCTAGCAACTTAACTTTTCTACTAACAGAGTTGCTTTTCTAATCTTGGTTGATCCTTTGATGCAACAAACTCCTATGATTTTCAAGAAAAATAAAACCAATATAAAGCAACACCTTGAATTGAAATCTAGAGCTAAAAGACATGGCCGAAATTTAATCAAAAGAAAATACAATAGAAGGTTCATAAGCTAGGGTTTTAAAAACCTTATATCTTCAAGTAAAATATAATCCTACGTGAGGTTCACATGCTTGGTGTCCATCAGAGAAAACATGGTTTTTTGTCACCATTGTTAATATTTCATAATCAATATCAAGGCATTTAGACATTAACAAGCACACAAGAGAAACTTAGAAACAAAGCAAATGCCTTTATGTAGTGCTCATGAAAGGGTAGTCAGATACATAAATGTTTCATGTTTTTACATGTATATGATGATAAAAACAAATATAACTCTAGAGTATGGTCCATTGTCCAAAAACATTAATCCACCTCCTATCACTTTACAATTTATAAACATATACCTTGTTTCTTCCCTTATAGCTAGCTTGCTCTTCATTGTAATGGCTTTGATTAGTAGAGGACTTGTATTCAAATAACATTGTTGCCACCAAACAAATTACATCAAAATCATTAATCAAAACAATCTATACTAATAGGACATTGATTTTTTCCTTTCACTATGATGAGTGTTGTGTTTTCTTTAATTTAGTCTAACTCAATAAATATATCGCTCATTGTTGCATATAAAACATGTAGCACCTTCAATGAAACAATTTTGGAAGTAATCATTTATAGTACAATGTCCTAAAAGGCTAGAAATCTACAACTATAAAATGCATACTTGTCTCTAAAAATTCTAATTGCAACAACTTGATCGCTAGGACCATACAAATTTTGCATAGGTTAATATTACTACACATTAAGATAATTTTTTTTCATTATGAAAATGGTTGAAGCTTAAATTTATAGGAAAAGAATTTTATGACCCGTGATCAAGTGGTCGCCGAATGAGGTCATAAGTTCTTTTTACTACATAGTTTCTATTCTGAAATATTTCAAACAATGATGCAACAACAATTTTAACTTATTTTAATATCAAATATGTTATACATGTATTGTGGTAAATCTATCTACAAAATTGAAAGCCATTATAGTCACGATTGCATAAAAATATTTGCCTCTAATTGCTCTGTATTTTTGTTCTAAGTAGCAATGAAGAAAGGGTAGTCAGACACAAAAACACTCCATATTTTTGCATGCATATGATAACTAAAACATGCTACATATGTTATATTTTACACAAATAAAAATTTGTTTAAATGAAACTTGCGTCCACCTCAAAGAAAGTTAACATAACAAGGACTTATCGACCAAATTAAACATCCATAATTTTTTAATAAAAAGTTTCCATACAATTTTGCTTCGTCATTAACTTGACAATATTATATAAATATAAAGGATTGGTTTTATATAATATTTACTACAATTTTTAAAGTAAAAATAAAATAAAAGAATTACGGAAATAATAATGGTGGCTTTTCCAAGAGTAAATTAAAAGTCACATACAAAATATTTAAATAGCTCTTCAAATAAAAATAAAGTAAACGATGAAAATAAAATAAAACAATTCTTAACTAAAAATTAAAATCTGTCTATATATGTATGTAGTAAATAAAATAGTTCTAAAGAAAATAAAACAACTCAAAACTAATATTTATCACACTTTTTAGATAGATGTATTTAAGATATCTATACTAGTATATTAAAAATTGATTTTTAAAGTCTTTATAGTTTAAATTTTACTAATATATTTTAATTGTTAAAATTTAAAACTTATGCTCTTAATTTAAAGGTACTTTTGTTTTTCAACTATTTAAATTTAAAACTTATTTGATTTTTTTCAAATTTAAGTAGATTCATTCCATAAATTTTGGAGTGCGTGTACACTGTCCTGTGCAATATTATTGAGAGAAAATTTGTGTTGCTTTAGGTAATTCTTTGCAGATAGATGTTGGCAACATGGAGCAATGTGAATGTGAAATGAACACAACAAGGTTAGAATTGTACAATTGATGTGACAAATTATGTTACAATGTTAGAGATTATGGCAAGAGTGGAAATAATAATTTCTATGGTGTAACATGTCAACTCATATTACCCAGTATAACTTTCCCAATTTATCACCAAGTAAATATTGATGATCAACATAATCATATTTTTTTTGTTTATCAATAATCATTTGCATAATCCTTATAAAAAAATAAAGAGCATATCTTTTCTGAATAATTTCAAAACTCAAATTTTACAACATATTCAATGATAGCAAGTTAGCAAGTTCCTTCACTTTTACAATCATAATGTTTTGCTCATGGAAATAATGATAAGTTTACATAGAATTTGACTGTCAAGTCATTTAAATAGAATATACTATATCTAGAGTTTTGATATCTGTCTTCATAAGTCTCGACTTGTCTTCTGCTTGGGAAGGAGAGCATCACCCAAGTGCGTTTCCTCCAACAACAAACTGACGGTTCCCCACACAACTTCCTTCCTGGAAGTGGCCCTACCCTTCACAAAGGGAATATATATAAGGAACCATAAGGTTTGCCATCTGAGTATCTAGTGTTGTGTCCTTCATAACTCATCACAGTCATACAACTATAGATCCACTCTAACTATGTATGACACTACTGGATGGTTATATCATCTGGAGCACAGTGAACTGACTAATGCATGTAGAGATGGATGCATTACTTTGGCCTAAGATTTAATAGACATAGATGTTTCGCCATGAACATAGTTGATTGTTCACACACCTCTAACTTGACTTAGAAGCTATCTCATCCTATAGTGATTATAAACATAACTTGTATAATCATTATTTCTTTTCCAGTCCATCTAACCGATATCAATCCTCAGTCTAGGATACACACACACACATTGTAAAAAGGATTGGGAATTTCCATCTTTTTCTGAGAGTCCCTCTTTTGCATCCTTGCAAATTCTAGGGTCTATGACTTCCTATCATTTTACTCTCTGTTACCAATATCCAGTGATCTTCAAAATACCCTTTTAGACTCATTCTGTCTCATTCTAGGGTCTTCTTGATCACTTTAATGTCAATCAAACATTTTTATAAATAAAGTATTTTCAACTCAAGAGTTTTAGTTTTCATAACTCTTCTAATTTATTTCGAGGGTTAACTTTTCCAACCCATAACATTAAATAATGAACACTCTTGTTCTTTGCTTTAATAAATATTATACTAGATTTTTCTAGTTTACTTCGACCATTTGGTCATGTTGACCTTTCAATTCATACAACAAGAGTAAACATTGTCTACCAAATATACCCTTATTCCATGCAATATCTAAATAGGGTTGTTTTCCCATAACTAATCTTTTGAAAAGTTTGGTCAATCAACTCAATAGTTTCAATTTTACAACTATGGCTATATACCTGACCTCTTGACCATCTTAGGCCGTATGTCTTTCTATAAGAAAGAATTAAATAAACAAAGTTTAAGTTCAACATCATTCATAATACTACTTAACATGCAGACATGCAAGTATAATTTGGTATCCATATCATCTACAATGATGACAATTATGTCTTTTCTAAGGAAAGATCAGATATAACTAGCCTTTGGCTCATCAATCTGTAGGTTCCTTTCCATTATGGCTCAAAAATTAAACAAATGACTATCTTTACAAATGCATGCATAGTTATAATAACTTGAAAGCATTCATTTTAATCAATAATAGAGTCTACTGACCTTTGAACTGTTAAGAGGCTTCAAGTTATACACAGTGGTATTGACCACCGGTTGGTTTAATGGTTGTAGCCTTTCGACTCTCATTGTCAACTGTGTCAAAATGTACGGGTTCTATTCATGAAAAAGGTTGTCTACAACAGTGCATAACAATATATAAATGACTACGCCATAATTGGCATCATTTCACATATCAGATATACGACTTCCATATAAACAAGTTAACAACATTACAACATGATCATATCTATCGATTGGCTCAGTTGAGTCAACAACAAAGATAATGATAGACTGATGCTCTTGCACTCTTTAGTCCCTTAGAAAATTATATATAAATAATATGTAGTTTCTACAGCTCGCAATGTCCAGAGTGCAAGCTTTCTTTCTTTCCACAACTAACAGCTGTGCTTACGGAGATATTGTTCTCCCTTCCCCTCAACTGAGAAGCTCTTCCTGTGTATATGGACCAGAATGTAACCTCCAAAATGCATAACAACCAAAAGACTATCGAAGGAATAATGGTTATCTTTCTCCCACTATGCGGAGTAATAAAAGCTTCTCCACAAAAATCTCTATGCGGGGAGCACGCAGCTCACTAGCTATTCTCCCGAAGCCCCCAAACACTCTCACAAGCATAGTGGGATTATCCCCACTCCCACCACTTTACATTGGTTAAGGAGAATGTCAATCACTACGTGAATGTAGTGGAGGAATCAAAATAGAACTTATCATCAGAAAAGAGATAATTCGCATTCTCAATAAACTAGATTTCTATATCAATATAATAGTATTTAAACAAATAAATAATTATTATACCAACATAATGGTAACATTACCATTATTACGAAATTTGATATTAATCACTTGATAAGGTGCAGAAGTGGGTTGAGATCTTCTCCCCCTTCGCATCCTTATGCAAAACAAAGAAATATATCAGGAAAAACTCTTTTGACTAGATCAAACAAAGTTTAACGTTGGAAAACCATTTCCTCACGTCAAATGGACAAAGGTAGAATTGAAATGTCTAACAAGAATGGACAACTCATAGATACCCCATCTCAAAATGGTTCAATAAGTACACAACTTGAAGCTCAGATGGCGAACTTGACTTTTCCAGACATCTATACCCTTCTCTTTGGTGATACTCTTCTTCCATTCTGAAGGTGGAAATCTCTTCCCGATACACTCACAGTCATACAAACTATGATTAGCATATCATCAATAAATCATTATTCATCATAATAAAATAATCTCAACAACATGTAATCACATGTTTAATTCTAAGTGTATGCAAGAAATATAAATTTCATTGAAAGAGATTTGAAACTATTGCAAAACCCTAAAATTTATATTAAATGCACCAACAAAGATTAAAGATATAATTATAGAAGTTACCAAATAAATGTTACCGAATGTGTGAAGATGTGGTTGCTCATTATTTTTCTAGCATAACTCTAGGGTAATCTCTCTGTAAATTGTCCTCCCTAATAAATGGGATAGGTAAGGTTTTTTTATATTGTTTGGTAAAAGTGGTTCAATAGTAGTTGAACGGTAAAAGGTAGGTATAAGGTAGTTGAACGGGTTCAATATTTTTATTTTTTATGAATAGATTTAGGCTTTAGGTTTTAGGTTTACGTAAATAATAAATTAAGTTTGTTAAATTTAATTTATTATTTACGGGACGGGATGTAAGGATTTAGTTAATTAAAAATTAATTAAGTCTCATGTGTGGGGAGGATTAGGATTTAGGATAAATTGAGAAGGATAAATTAGGGATAAATAGGGAATAATTAGGGATAAACAGGGGTTTGATTGGTGGTCGATTTTAGATGTCTACACTAAGTACTAATCATAATCCACATAATCAATGATTATCCTGGCATTTACCAAATGCCAAATCATTAATTTACGGTTACTTATCCATCTAATCACATGAAAGTAAAAGTAAAACATGGTTAAAGTTTTGGGGATGTAACATATGCCCATGTAAGGCATAGGTTCAATGATATGCTAGATAGCTATTGCTGAGTGAATGGGCCCTTTTCTATAAATTCATCAACAAGAGCACACACTTTGCATATGTAAATGCCAAAATAATTTTGTAAAGGAAAAATAATATTTTTTAGGTTAATTATTCAAATCAATATAAATCAATTTAAAGATATAATGTACAATGTAGATGGAATGGAATAGAACATATTATATTAGATAATATCATATAGTAAATATGATTGCTTCATAAATAACAATTAATGAAGATAGAGAATATTTACTTTTTATGATTGAAGTTTGTATGTCGATTAATGAAGATAGTAAAATTGATGTGCCTTAGAATTTGGAAATGCTTTAGATAGTCATGTAAGTGGATTAGAATCAAAATATTCTCTTTTATCTATGCTAGGTCAAGTTTGTTGTTTTGGATCAAGTTCACAACCATTAGTTACTCATTTTGTAGTCATGAACTCAATCTCTACTGATCTCTGGATTCTACCTTGTGAACTCTTAGATAAATAGACTGCTAGGTAGTGATATTCTTTGTCATAACCTTAGGGTATTTTTGTTAAGTTGGTGAATATTTTAAAATACCTTGATAGGCAACATGCTTCGAACAGTGCATGAATTCTAGAATGATTGCTAGGTGATTCACATGTGCTAGGATGAGTGTGATTAGATATGTTAGACTCCTTGCTTGATTTGAGTGGAGATATCAATGATTGTTCTTGTGATAATCAATGCTAAGTAATGGTAGATGGATGATCTTCAATGATGAGAACGAATGGGATATATATCTTTGTAGACATAAACGTAACACCAAATTATAAAAATATTCAACACTAGAGCTCAAACAAAGATAAGATAAGCTCCCAAAATTTGAAATGTCACTCCCACTCAATGGTGAACCTTTGACCAAATCTTTATTCTAGTATTTACGCATGGACTTCCCTTTGCTCTCTATGACTCTTGGTGTTGAGGTGCTCTTGTTGGTAGCATTATTGGATCTTGAGATGCCTTTGGTGATGCATTGGGATTTTCTCCCATGGATCTCTCCATTTCTCCAGCCCCCAATGTTGGAGATGGCATCCCGCTTGTTCCTAGTTCCTTGCAGTCGACGACCACTTTTTTTCCACTCCTTGTCTTAGGTCAAGGCATGATTTTAGGCATAGGAGCGATTCTTGTTGTGTCATACTCTTGTGCACCTACCCTAGACAATGGTTTTGTTGAGATGAAGTCTAATGTGCATGATAAAATGGTTGCTAGTGGTACAAAGGCTCAATTTGGTGCATTGGGTTCAAGTCACAGAACTTCCCCATAGTCCTATGCAACCATTGTTGGTTTGGGTGTTCCTACCCACCCTTCTTTGTGAGAAAAAAGTCATCCTCTTCCCTTTTCACAAAGATCCCTTGTTGTGGTTTGTGGATAGGATATCATTGATAATGAAGACTATTATCTTCATCATGGTTTGGTTTTGCAGATTTAATAGTTTGTGACCATCTCTTCTTGACTTACACAAATGGGTTATGGACTCTTGGAAGCCTCTCATTGTAGGCAAGATTGATCTATTTCCTTGCACTAGGGAGTTCTTTATAGAGGATTAAAATTTGGGTGCCATAGTTTTAACACAAGAGTATTATGTCCCCAAATCCATAAATGATTGCAAATGATGGAGTCTCAATCCCTGATAAAGTTGAAAGCTACGACAAAAATTTTGAGCATAAGGGTAGATTTCTAGACTATCAGATGGACGTCAGTGCTTAAAGATCCATTTGTTGAGGTTCAGAAGGCTTGGCTAGAGATGGTTAAAATAATCGATCAAACCATGTGTAGAAAAGAAACATTCACCTTCAATCACTTCCACTTCAAATTCTAGTACTAGTGGAATGTTCGCACGAGGCATGGGACAGATTTTATCTTTTGTTGAAACCAACAAACTCTTGAAATCCAACTTAGACATGCCTGAGAAGAATGCCTTATTCGAACATGCATAAACATTATGGGGCAAGGACAAAGTATTTGAAGAGTGGGCCCTAGCAGAGACCACAACAATAAAGGAGGTCATAAGGTCAGAATGCATTTGTAAAATTTCCTTCCCCAAGCTTGCCTCATCATGAGAGTTCTTGGGGTCAGGGCCCAACAAAAGACAAGAGCATCATACCAAATGTCGAAGCTTCAAAGGTGGACCCTGAGTGATACAAGCCTTTAAACCAAATGATCCCATAACCTTTGCAACATTAGATGAGGACCCAAAAGAGTTGGGAAGCGGGTTTGTGAGTCAGATAGGCCACCTACACCATTATCGATCAAGCTCTTTAAATTGCTAGATAAATTTTTATTTGGCCTTGCAAAAAGTAGCACAGATCGAAAAACCTTTGGAGGAGAAGCTCGACCATTGCCTCTGGCTGATTTGGGGGTGGCTAGGGGTTTGGAGCAGCAAGAGTCGTTCGGGAATGCCATTTTTTTCTAAGATCTAAGTAAATTTTTAAAGAGTTAGTTTATTTAACTTTAAACTATTTAAGAATTGTTTTATTTTTATTTACTTAAAAGTTATTTTAATTTTTTAAAAAAATATATGTAAGTTGTGTTTTAGTATAGATATCTTAAATACATGTATTAAGGAAATATTTTATTTATTTAAGAGTTATTTTATTCTATTTTATTTTAATTTTTTAGTTTTATTTTTACTTTTAAAATACATATTACATGTATTTGGTTTTTATGGTAAGGATATGACTACCGTAGAATACTTCCAATTTCCTAAAGAGAGGGTTATTTTTTTAACTTCTTAATTATAGAAACTCCTCCAGAACATTTTATCTCTTATTTAAAGTGAATAATATTTTTGCTTGTTTCTTAACCAAATGATGTTCACATTTGTTAGGGAATCTACTTTACTTTGTCTTCTCGGTGGGATTCAATACATTTACTATTTTTCAACTTATAAAATACGGGCACCACACGGCATTCAATATTATTATAGTTAGAAATTTGTTTCGATTATCATATCTCAAAGATTTAGATATACAAACAAAAATGAAGCTAAGTGAACTTTATGGAAAGCCAAGTGAAAGTCACACCAGGTTCGTATTTTGGAGTGTTTAATTGCTTTGCATTTTCTAATTATTAAGATATTTGAATGATTTAGATAAATAAGAAAAAGATGGTTAAGCTAATTTTATGGAAAGTGGAGGAAAAACGTCCCATGTGGTTCATATTGTGGAGTGAATGGGCTCTCACTTACTTCCAATGACTATGATATTTGAATGACTTAAAGAAACAAGAAAAAGAAGGCTAAGTTATTTTTATGGAAAGCTTAGGGAAAAAGTCACATGTTGTTCATATTGTGGAGTGAATGGGCCCTTTGCTATATCAATCAATCTCATGAAAAGAAGTTGCTTACTTTTAGGACATAACCTAAACATCCTTTAATAATTCAATTGCACTTTCTTTCAAAATTCTAACAAGAGCACTACCAGCTAGCTAGTCAAAGGTTATATGTAGCTTCTTGTTTTCCCATCCATAGTAGGTCACCCCACTTAGAGACGAGATGATCACCACAAAAATGGAGAGCCACTTTGCCACCCAAAATGCAAGGTTAAACAAATGATGCAAAAAACTTTTACTAACCTAACTTCTAAGACTTTATGCAAATAACATTTCCGCCACCATACAAATTAAATCAAATTCATTAATCAAAAGAAACTATATTAATGGGGAATTGATTTTTTCCTTTCACTATGATGGGTATTATGTTTGCTTTAATTTAGTCTAACTCATAGATAGATTCCCTATTGTTGCATATAAAATCTGTAGCACCTTCAATGAAATGGTTTTGGAAGTAATGTCTTCCATTATCATTAAGTACAATGTCTTGAGAGTTTATAAATCTACACCTATAAAATGCATACCTATCTCTAAAAATTCTAATTGCAACAGCTTGATCACCACGACCATACAAATCATGTATAGGTTAATATTACAACACATTAAGACAATTTTTTTTCATTATGTAAACACTTGAAGCTTAAATTTATAGGAAAATAATTTTAGGACCCATGATCAAGTGGAGGCCGGATAAGGTCATAAGTTCGTTTTACTACATAGTTTCTATTCTAAAATATTTCAAACAATAATGCAACAACAATTTTAATTCATTTTAATATAAAATTTGTTAGACCTATATTGTGATAAATCTAACTACAAAATTGGAAGCCTTTACAATCATTGTTGCACAAATTTTTTTGCCTCTTGTTGCTTTGTATTTTTGTTCCAAGTAGCACTGAAGAAGGGGTACTCAGATACCTAAAACATTTGATATTTTTACAGACACACAATAGTTAAAACATGCCACATATGTTATATTTTACACAAATAAAAAAATGTTTAATTTGTTCAAATGAAACTTGTATCGACCTATCAACCAAATTAAGCATCCATAATTTTTAATAAAAACTTTCCATACAATTTTGCTTGTTCATCAACTGAAAAATAATAATTAATTTTTTATATATATAAATATAAAATATTGGTTTAATTAATTATGCCAAGAGGCATTCCACATGGTAACAAGGAGTCTCATCAAATAAATAAATAAATAAAATATAAGTATATAATATTTCTACACCTGGCTATAGTATCTTTAATTCACTACATCTCAACACTAATAAATGGTTTAGATTGATTTACCTCAAGATAATTGGCTTTGATAGATCGGTAGACCACTCTAAGTGCCCATTCTTTAATCCACTGAAGTGAAAACATATTAAAATCAATGGAATTATGCTACATGGACATTGTAGACACATAAAATTGACTTGCTTCGCAAACCAATTTCCCGTATCCCTACACCACTGACTATCCCTCCTATTAATTAAATAAATTTATTTTATTTAATTAATTTATCCCTAATTACCTACCCTTAGCCATTTATCCATCCTTTGTGATCAATTAATTCATTTAATTTATCACTTTACCTTATAATTATATCCTCATTAATTAAATAAATATTCCTAATATTTATTTTGTCCATCTCCCTAATCCCTATTAATTAAATAAATCATGCTTATCTAATTAATCTACCCTACTAATCAAACTAAACTTGACCTAGTTGATTAAATATCAATTATTTAATTAGCTACCCTAGCCTACCTATCCCCTAGACCTAAATTAATTAAGCTAAACATTTAATTAACCTTGCTTAGCCCATCCTCCCACACACCTTTGAATAAAAATTAATTTTTTATTCAAAGGGTCAAATCTTCCTTGCAACTCATTTATCACCCTCTTACATATGTAAGTGTATGTGTCCTTCAACCTTCACACCTCCACATAAAAATGAATTTTTAATCCACTTGTCATATCCACTCTTCCCAAAAATAAATTTTTAATTCATTTATAATCCTCCTCTCTTCTGAGTGTGAATTTTTAATTCACAAATAATGAGAGCCCTCCAATCCCATTGACCAAATCCTAACCTTTGATTTCTCTCATCCACTCCCCTTGTGACACTTGTCACAAGGCTATGACTCCAATCCAAATCCTAACTCTGAAGCATTTCTAACCCTTGATCTCAACTTTTAATCCTCACCCTCCATCCTCTTTCTAAAAATCTATAAATAAGACCCTCCTCTAAGCCATTTTCAATAACTTCTTCTTGCATCCTTATCATGCCCAAATTTTTCTCAAATCTTCTCACCATACCATCATAATGCCAAAATCACTATAGCCTTATCTCTCATCTCTATCCAATCTATCAATCTATCATCCAATCCCTCATCTACATTGTGTTGAATGCATTGAGAAACCCACATTTCCACATGCATTTATTTGGGTACCCTAAATCTAAGGAGTTTTAGGTGCAAGCTCCTTCATCCTATCAAGGAGAGGGATCACATTTGAAGGTATAACTTTGTATATTTATGCATTTGGTTTGTATTTCTAACCTCATTTGTTTTCCTTGTCTTCATTTGACATGCCCGGTGGGACCCACAAGGTCCATATCTAATGTTGGTGTGAGTTTTTTTGTGCTTTTAGACGTGTATTTGTAGGTGTAGCGCTTTCTCTTCACGCAGTAGTGCTATTTTTCCGCAAAGTAGCGTTATTTTTGCGTATCATAGTGCCATTTATGTCTGTTGTGGTGCTATTTTAGCACGACAATCCCGCTCATCTTTGACTTAAATCTAATCTTCTTCTTCTTGTTTTCTGGCATTTTTTTAGCATTTCAACTCTCAGTTTTTGCAGGATTTACACAAAAACAAGGAGAAACTATGGCAAAATTTTCCTAAAATCCATCCTACATCTTTTTTGACCAACACTACATCATTTTGGTGCTATCCGAGCCTAGATTGATGCTATCCTCTGTATCGGTGCCATCTTTTGTATCGATGCTATCTTTCGTTGTGGCGCCATCTTCCCAAGTAGTGCCATATTTTCTTGTGGTGCCCTTCTCTTCTCTAGCACTATTCCTCTATATATTATCACCTTTATGTATTGTAGCGCTACTTTTACTTGTATTGGTGCTATCTTGTATGCTAGCACAATCTTGCAACATTGTAGCACCTTTTGTATTTTTGGCGCCATTTGTAAATCATTGTAGCACTATTTGTAGGATAGTTGGTCCCTGTTCTACCAACTGTCAGTAGCGCCATTTTCGGTCATTGTGGCACAATTTTAGGTTTCTGTGGCACCATTTGTATCTGTTTCAGCATTATTTTTTGTGCTAGCTTCGGGATCTGTGCAGGGTTGGGTCTCTATTTTGCAAGATATTTCAGATCATCCAGGGACCCAATCTTGGAACTACTAACAATTTTTGCAAGAATTTCTTAGCATAGAAAACACTTTATCTTGGTGCACTTAAAAGGAACCTTTTATTTTCTTAGCTTAGAAAACACTTCAATTGGTGCACTAAAATCAATTATTAGCTTGTCAAACAAATAACAAACAAACATTTCATTTGGTGTACCTAAAAAGAATCCTTTGTGTGCCCTAGCATAGAGAACATTTGATTTTGGTGCTCTAAAATTAACAAGTGCTTGCAAACAAACTTAGGCACATTTCAATTTGGGATTAAAATGAACAGTATCTCTTTGTTTGCCGTGTCTTGTGCACTTGCACGTTTGTGTTATCCCACAAGTTACAATCAAAGTATCCTCTCCTCTCACCTTCAAGAGGATCTTGGGTGAAGAGAAATGGTTCTATCCTCATTTTTTTAGAAAGTGGGCCTGCCCTTGAGACACATCCATACAGAGAACTCATTGGCGACCCCAAGTGGTACTTTCATCTAGTCTGCTATATGTAAAATAGGATAAGGCGAAAGCCAAGTCCAAATCGATATGAGTGCTTACCATTTGGGGTTACCTCAAAAGGAAGTAGTACCTTTGTGTATATGAAACTCCTAGTAGAGCTAATCAAAACCTTAAGTGGTTTATCACATGCTCGTAAGGTGTCGATTCCCCAGATGTACCCCCACTACGAACCATTGTTTTAGAAGCCAAAATCCCTCTACTTGTTCCACAAGTATTGTCCTTGCTTCGCCTTAGGTTGTACATGCTTGATTATCACATTCTCATAATCAAACTTTTGGCCATTGTGTTCTCTTGTGTGAAGTGTTTTCATGCTTGCCAAGAACCCCATTAATTGAGCTTATCCAATCCCTTTATTTGAGCTTGATCAAATTCTAATCCACTTCCTCTCTAGTCATAATCTATCTTCATCATCCTAATCATTCTTATCCACTTCATCTTAATCCAATCACCCATTTATCCTAATCATCCTAACTACCTCATCATCCAAATCATTCAATTCAATCTTATCCTAATCACCCTTGAATCATCCTTAATCCAATTCATCACCATCATTTTAATCCCATTTCCCTCATCCACTTGATCAATCTCATCCAAATCAAATACAAAATCCAACCAACATTAATCCATAATCTTCCAAACCATAGTCCAAATCCAATCCAAAATCAACATCGATCCCAATCATTATCCAAATCCCCCAACATCATTATCAAAATTCAAATCCAAAATTAACCCAATAAAAAATCAAGACCTTAGTTGATCACAACAACCTTGCTTGAGATCATTAGTCTATCTTAAGTAAATCATCCAAATCAACAATCAACCCAATCAACCCTCTTGCTTGAGATCATTAGTCTATCTTAAGCATAGAGAACCATCCATCCTTCAAGCAAATTAAATCATCCTACGGTCTTGAAATTTGATCACCAACATCACAATCATCCATTATCCCCCATTTCATCTCATATCTCTCCAACAAAATGGATCCTTATGTAGCAATGTAATAATTACAAAGACTTAGAAAAATATATGAGAATATGGATCCTAAGGATAAGGAAAAATGCAAAAATGACATTAAATATGTCCCCTTAGCGCACCTCATCATTGGAGAATACCAAGCCCCTACCCAACCTCCATCATACCAACAAACACCCTACATTTTATCCCCATCCACATCATATCAACCTTTATCCTCATATCAATCTTCGTCCCCCTATACATCCATACCATCATAACTATCCAACCAATCAATACCTCCAACTTATCCATCCCCCAACCTTTGTCATGCTAACTTTGATCAAGGGAACACCAATCTAGCACACCTTATATCTAAAATCCAAAGCTTATATCAACAACCATTCCCCCATGCAAATCCCCCATCCCCTAATCCCCATCCTCCAATCCCCCCATCACAATATCCCCCCAACCTTATTAACCTTAATCCATCATCCTATGTATCTCCCAATCCACCAATCCCTATCACCCATACATCATCTAATCCACCATCAAATCTTCCAAATCCTAAGCGCACGACATCCAAAGAATCCTTGTGGGATTTCCTCCAAAGAACATTAATAAACAATGAAAGCAAAGCTATAGAATCTCCCAAATCTCCTACCCTTCCAACACCACCATCTAATCCAACACATATCCTTGAACCCATCCAAGAACTATCGCCATCTAATCCCATCACCCACCTATCCAATCCCAACCCTAATCCTACACCATCCACCATCATTATCCATCCATTATATTGTTCTTCAAACCATACACTCATGAAGGATGTCGTACATTGGCTATTAGCAAGGAATCAAACACCCTCATGTAAACCAACATCCATCAAAGCACCTATCACATCCATCCAAGCACCTACCATCACCATCCAAGTCACTTCCACTTCTATCCGAACACATGAGCTATGTCAAGAATCAAATCTGAAGCATGTTGAAACATCAACCCCTTCTCCTAATCAAGATCTAACCATCCCATCTAATCCCATCCCCGATCCCCTCCCATCTATTGATCAACTTATTGATCCCACATCATCTTCCACCACTCCTTTACCACCCCCCATTAATCCTTTACCTCCATCTACCAATCCCATCCCAAATCCATCCTCCTATTCACTTGGAAAAAGTACCTTCATTTGCGGTGACTCCCTCGTAGGAGGTGAACAACTTCCATCCACCACCTATCCTTCTCCAACAAATAATGGACTCGTGTCTTGTTTCCAAAGCACTAAACATCCCATTGCATGTCGCATGCTCCAAAATATGAACTATCAAGGCAAAGGCTTAGGCCTTCATGAACAAGGCATCTTGGAGCCCATCCACACCACATTCCATCCATCATTGCATGGCCTTGGCTATACATCCCAAGGAAAACAAAATAAACATGTTGGTACTACTCATTCATCCTCCAAAATCCATTCATCCAATTCCCAATCCGGTGCACCTCATCGCACCTCCAAACCATATGTTGCTATCCCTCCTCCATCTTCATATCATGAGCAAAAGCATGTGACCATCCATCTTCCTCCATCAAATTTACCCCCACTACTTCCAATTCCAAATATCCCTATCAAATCCACTTTACCTCCTATCCTACCAACGGAAAACATCCCTATCCACAAATCCTCTTATCCTCCCATCCTCCCAACTCCTAATATCCCCATCCTCAAATCCCCTCATCCATTTATCCAAAAATCCACTTTTAACTCCACCCATAAATCCCCTAAACTCCCCAATCAAGACCAACAAAAGCACACATCATTCAAACATGAAGCTTCCATCAAATCTATGGGATTCAAAAGTAATAATTTGAATGCCTCGACTCATAAAGCACAAAAGCCTAAAAATGTTACCCCTTCCAAGCAAAATAAAAAATCCAAAAGGCTATCAAAGCCCACACTATCAAAAGAAAAAGCAAAAACAAAAATGGTGTGTGTCCCTAAGCACAAAGAAAACAAACAAAATGAGGCATCCACATCCCAAACCACCCCAAAATCCCAAACATCCCTCTCCCCATCTAAAAATCTCACAAATCCTAAGTCCATTTGGGTCCCTAAAACCCCAAATCAACCATATAAAAATCCCCTATCCTGATCCCCATTACTACCCACTCCACATCCAAAACATAAGCTTCAAAATACATCACGGTGTGTGCAGCCATTGGTCTTGGTTCCCCTCCACCACATGACATTCCCACATACCTCCATCTCTCCATCTTTCATCCACTATCCTACATATCTCCCCCATCACATCCCTATGGTCCATGCTTTTGCATAAATATTACATAATCCACATCATAATCCACTATCCACCATCCATTCCATCTTCTCCTATCTACCAATATCCATACAATCATCATCCATAATGCTATCTAACATGGGACCATCTTTGCCTTGCTATGGAAATAGACACTAGAGTTCCCATTGCATCAAAAAAGCAAAAAATTAAAAAAATCAAGAAAATAGTAAAGAAAAAAAATTCGTCCAATGGTGAAAACCACCCCTTGTGGCACCTTGTACAAGTACCATGATGAAAATCCCTTGTGGGTGTCATGTGTAATCCCTTCTCCATCCATTTTGTACCCTACATTTGGGGGCAAAATCATCCACATCCATAACATCCTTTTGCATTTCCTATCCATGTATCCTTATCCTATCATATTCCTATCCACTATCCCCCTATTTATCCTATCATTTCCCATCCATCCCATCTACTATATATTCCTCCTTAGATCTTGATAAAGACAAGGGGAAAAATATCAACAGCATGCTTTGGACACCTCTCGGCGTACTCTCTTTCTAAGCATATCCTCCATCCATCGACTACAAAGTCCATCCATTCAAATGTGAACCCATCATACAAAACTCTAAGCATTGGGGCATATGATTCCTTGCAACCTATCCCTTGGAGAAAATCCTCATCCCCATCTTCCATCTGTCTAAAATACATACCTATCACTTGTCCATTCATCTATCATGAATCTCCTATCCATTGTCCTTTCATCGCCAATCCCCCTATCCAACCCCATCACCTTCACCTCTAGACTTGGTGTTCCCTTGTCATTGGTATCTAACACAAAGGCTATCCAAACGAAATCCAATGCAACCATCATAATAAAACTATTCCCAATACAAAATCCAAAAAAAAATATATTAGAAAATCTAGAAAATCCAAAAAAAATCAAAATATCCACAAAATTCCAAAAATAATTCCACAACATCATCACAATCACCCAAATCATCCAACACATCATCTTCCAACATCACCACATCTATCCTCAATCATCCCACATCATCATCACAAATTAGAACTACATATCATCATCACCTGCATTTTAATGTGCCTTGATCCCGTGGATATAGGGTATGTAGGCAGTCTGGAATATGAAGGAAGTTTCTAGTACTTAGGTACATAAGATGTACCCATCCAACCCATTTGGATGGTCCCTATCCCCTGAGCTTACACTAGATCCAAGCATCGCATCACCTATCAAAGCATCGTCCCTTAACCAAAAAACATCAACTATCAAATCAACATCAACCACAACTTGTAACCATCATATCTTGCGCTAATCCTACAACATCAACTAGGCATGATCCAATCATCAACTGATTCCCGCCTTAGGATATATCGTTCCTACAATAGGTAGAATCCATCAATCATCATCCATCTTGGCAAGAGATACAATGGATATTTGTTTGGTTCGTTGGTCTTTTGGTTATTGATTTTTATCTTTTGTCCTATTTGAAGATCACATCTAAACTACCTTGATCTCACTATATCATGGTATGTGGAAAAAACATCTAGAATGGGGCATAGTCTTACTTTTGTATGATGTGCTTGTGGGTTGGTTTCATTACTCCAAGCTAGTATTCATATCTTGTGGATCATAGGGTCAGTTCTAGAATATTGATCTCCTTGTGCATCTAAGGTTCATCATACATTTTGTGTATTAAGGACTTATGCTATGAGTTCCCTTCCCTCATCTAGACAAGGTTGTACTCTCTTGGGCATGCATAGGATCACCCTCTTGTTTGCATGTCTAGTCCATGCAAATGTTGGATAAATATCATCACCCTGGTCTTCTATACCTTGGTGAAAATATCCACTTTGCTATATCAAACCTAGGATTGCTCTAAATCATTTTCAGCACAATAATCATCCATTTTTCCAATCCATCCATCAACTCATCATCAATCCATCATCATTCTTTCATCTCACCCCTTATCCTCCAACCACTTCTACCAATCTGTTCCATCCATTTCGAGAGCACACCTGTGTTCTTGCAACCCGCATGTCCTCTCGAGGGGGCATCACCCTTACCAATCATCCCTAAACATAATCCTATTCTTCTAAGCCAAAATCTTTTTTTATCCAATCCAACTCTATGTTTTAACTTCTTTGAAATAATGTTACTTAGCCGCAACACCATTTCAAAGAGGGGCAAATGTACACACGTAAAATTGACTTGCTTCGCAAACCAATTTCCTGTATCCCTACACCACTGACTATCCCTCCTATTAATTAAATAATTCATTTTATTTAATTAATTTATCCCTAATCACCTACCCTTAGCCATTTATCCATCCTTTGTGATTAATTAATTCATTTAATTTATCACTTTACCTTATAACTATATCCTCATTAATTAAATAAATATTACTAATATTTATTTTGTCCATCTCCCTAATCCCTATTAATTAGATAAATCATGCTTATCTAATTAATCTACCCTACTAATCAAACTAAACCTAGCCTAGTTGATTAAATATCAATTATTTAATTAGCTACCCTAGCCTACCTATCCCCTAGACCTAAATTAATTAAGCTAAACACTTAATTAACCTTGCTTAGCCCATCCTCCCACACACCTTTGAATAAAAATCATTTTTTTATTCAAAGGTTCAAATCTTCCTTACAACTCATTTATCACCCTCTTACATATGTAAGTGTACGTGTCTTTCAACCTTCACACCTCCACATAAAAGTGAATTTTTAATTCACATTCCCCCATGAGTTAAATTTTTAATTCACTTGTCATATCCACTCTTCCCAAAAATGAATTTTTAATTCATTTATAATCCTCCTCTCTTACCAATGTGAATTTTTAATTCACAAATAATGAGAGCCCTCCATTCCCATTGACCAAATCCTAACCCTTGATTTCTCTCATTCACTCCCCTTGTGACACTTGTCACAAGGCTATGACTCCAATCCAAACCCTAACTCTCAAGCATTTCTAGCCCTTGATCTCAACTTTTAATCCTCACCCTCCATCCTCTTTCCAAAAATCTATAAATAAGACCCTCCTCTAAGCCATTTTCAATAACTTCTTCTTGCATCCTTATCATGCCCAAATTTCTCTCAAATCTTCTCATCATACCATCATAATGCCAAAATCACTCTAGCCTTATCTCTCATCTCTATCCAATCTATCAATCTATCATCCAATCCCTCATCTACATTGTGTTGAATGCATTGAGCAACCCACATTTCCACATGCATCTATTTGGGTAAATCTAAGGAGTTTTGGGTGCAAGCTCCTTCACCCTATCAAGGAGAGGGATCACATTTGAAGGTATAACTTTGTGTATTTATGCATTTGGTTTGTATTTCTAACCTCATTTGTTTTCCTTGTCTTCAGACATATTGCAAGCATTTGGCCTTACTTCTTGATGCCTTTTGAACTCTTCTTAAGCATTGGTCATGACCAACGACCCTAATTGACTTACTCCTAATATCAATGGTATCAATTGATTAGTGGATCCAACAAAAGTGTTAGGTAGTTCAATCCATCAAAGCATATACTTCTACTAAAGTTCAAATTCAAACATGTGTCTTCATCATGTCCACTTGATCTCCATTACTCGAGAAGCCCAAACATTATTTCAAATCAACAACTTCTATCTATCCCATCAAAATTAACAACTTCGGGAGATGATTGAGGCACTAGGTATGTTTACCTCATGATATGTTGAGATTCAACATATCACACCACATGGTCATGGATTCAACTGCCAAAAATGAAAACATTTCCATCTTATCAATTATACCCTCTAACATAGCTAAATTGCTCCACTAGCCCAATAAGAAGAATACACTTTAACATGTCCTTTGAAAAAGACTCCACACTAGACTCACCCATGTCAACAATAAAGACCATTTTAGTAGATAGGTATTGAACCAACTAAGCTGATTTATAGTGATATATAGAACTAGTACCTGATCAACAAACAAATAGGATCAAATCACTTAAGTGACATACAACTACCTATAACAAGTCAATGATAAAATATAACAAAAGGGCATAAGCTAAAACTTCTTTAGCCACATTTAAAACTGATAAACCAAACTACCATGAATGTAAACTAGGAGCTTTGACCAAGGCAACAAATAACAACAATTCACTTAGGGGATAGATATGGTTTCATTACTAGATCTCTCTCTCTCTCTCTCATGGGAAAATTAGACCTTATTGGATCACTTGAAAAAATTAACTTGACCAAGGAAACAAATGTGGAACTAAAACATAATGCAATGAATAAATTATAGCACACATGACATAAAGGTCAACAGGATCAAGGAGGAGTAATGTTGCCACTGTGATGCCCCGTCATGCAACCCTAGAGAGTTAGACTAACTGGGCAATAACATACGGGCAAATATTTTTTTTTTTTTAAAAAACAAGTAAATGCATTAATCACTAGATAAAATAACAACTAATTACATCAATAAAATCATTTTACCGACTAACATCTCTAGGGAACATAACTGCATCAAGTAATTATAAACATGGATCAATAACAACATAATACATTATAAATGTCCATATGCAAATTTGATACATCATGAGAAGAATACATCCTTCAGTTACAAGATATATACAAGTACAAATGAGATCAATGCAGGATTACATAATTACAAGGCCTATTACATCAAATTACAATATGAATCATGTCTATACAATTTTGAAAGCATAATACAAATCTGAGGATGCCATTACAGGTCTGGAATTGGAGAACACATCTGCCACGAACACGGACCAAGATACCAAAGAAAACCAATGGATTAAGCTCTTCCACCCGACCATGTGGAACCCTGAGGTCCACCCCCCGAGCTAGGAGATAACAATGAGGTCCCTTGACAAAAGCAAAGACAGAAGGACTAACTGAAGACAAGAATACCTCATGTTTCACATGTGGACATCACTGAACTCAACAATCAACATCTAGAGGCAAGGGAATAGGGCAAGGTGGAGTGCAGTAGGAAGAAGTGTCATCACATGGTTCTACATGGGTTACCCTGATTGTCTCTCTCTAGACGCCGGCCCCCATCTATGGTTACCCTGACAGCCTCTCTCTAGGCGACGGCCCCATAGGTCACACATGCAGAAACCAACCCTCTCATCCCACCCTTAGCCTAAACTAGCACTACAGGTGTGGGGGAGGAAATTACTTATCTTGCTTAATGTGAAATTCGACCCTTTCCCCCTAGGTTAATTATTATTTTTTCAATTGTTAAACACTTCCAATGGGTTACCCAGACATCTACTTTAGATGCTGGCCCCACATCGGAAGCCACTCCCCTATCTACACCCAATTGACCCAACCCAATCAAGTACTATACACAAGGGCACACATGACAAACCTCCAACTCTTATGACAAGCCAATAATAACACAAGGCATGCAAAAAGTCCAAAATCAGTTTTCTCTCTCTAGAATACAAGGATTCAAAGTCATCGATCAGTTCAAGGTAATCTTTCCCATACAAGAATCTCAAACAAGCCTCCGGATAGGTAACACAACCAAAAGAACCCATGAAAGAGAACGACCAAAATCTCTTATGCTGACTCTTCATCAGAAATCGACAATTATAACATCCAAGATAAATCAAAATTTCAAAGCACTCGACATGGATCAATACTAATTAAAATATTAAACCCAAAGAATCAATTTAATCCTTACCATACTATTAACTAACTAGAAGGTATTTGTTCAACACCTAAATTTATACTTCTATCATAACTCTAATTCGACCAATTTTAAATTGACTTTTCCCTTGACCTTAGGATAACACTTCTCTACAAAAGTAAACTATTATGAATATTAACTATTGTTTGCAATAAAATTCAAAACCTATTTGATTTGGACTTGAGATTTAAACTATAAACAATGCTATGACATAACATAACGTTAATATTTAAATTTATAATAAGACCTCATGAATTAACTAGGATTATAAATTACATTATTTCCTTAATCATAACTAGTAATCTTATGAAAGCAAGATTTATTAAATTTTCTAAAACAAAGCATTGATAGCTAAATTTTATTTTAATACATTGGTTTTATAAGATAAAATGACCAGCAGTATAGTTTAGATTCCTTCATAATCAAATAGTGGCAATTTCTAAAAATACGACTACATTCTAATGATAAGAGTAGTTAATAGTATAGTCATGTCTTTAGTTTTGAAATAGACTATAGAAACTTATATAATGATGATAAAAAATAGACTATTACTCTTATTAAACTCTTTCATTAGTTTTTTCCTTTCTTCCTCAACAAGTTTCAGTTTACTAAGTTTCTATTAAAAATGTCTTTTATCAATCTTGAATGGTAGAAAACAGCTTGGGTGAGGTCGATTGAGAATGCTTATATCTATTCTCACAGATGTTCTCAGTGGGTGCTCAAGAAATTCAACACTTTAGTGAGTAGCCTGTCAGAGGCTCAAAAGCTAACGTGCTTACTACAAGATGAGCATAGGAGAAGTTTTAAAGTTCAGGTAAGGTGTGCAAGATTATGATGAGAGTAGAGCATTACGGCCTAAGGTTTAATAATGATTACATTGATCATTAGGTAGCATCGTTTGTATATTGAAGTCAGAATGCCTCATGGAGGCCGATCTGCCAGAATTGCCTCCCAAATGAGTGAAATTTGAATATGTATATGTGAATTTAATAAGATAAAACTAAGCATAGCTTGCTGATAATGACTAAGAGCTTGATCTGGCGTTCAAACTAGTTTGGTCAAACATCAGATAGGTCGAGCGACGAGCACTGAAGGATGATTGCAGAGATCAATAAAATGAATACGTCATTCTTCAACATAGATGTTTACGAGGTTAAATGAGAATATAATAGTTGAGAAGGCTCAAGGAGGAAGCAAAGCATATGTCTAGATTTAAAATCTAATCAACCACAAATTCTGTCATGTAAGAAAAGATACAAAGATAGTTTAGAATCTGATCTCATTTGTAGGCTGGATTGACCAGACGCCTCAAGTGAGGCCGCTAACTTGTCAAGGAAGGCAAAGAAGAAATGAATTGTTTTTCAACAAAGGCTGCTGGATATAATATGTAATAAAAAGAATAAAACTTGCAGATTAAACTCGTTGGGTTTGATAGACCAAACCGCTCTCAAGGTAAGAGTCTGAATCTTAATGCAGGTGAAACCAATAGGTTCGGTAGTCTCGTAGCATAATAGGTTCTGAGTGAAAGAAATATGGCCTTACCATCTGATTTGATGCAGAGCAAAATAAGGACGCAGACAGAGAGGATATCAATGAAAACAAGGCCAATAATTCACCAGGTTATTATCAATCACAAAAGAATAGAGATTTGGGAATATATATAGAGATAAAGTTATATGTATAAGAACCTGTAATAGCTACATGATTTACACCCTTCTACAGATGAGGAGAGGTTCACATTGCAAAATGTTTGAAGAAAGAAATAATGAAGTTTTAAAATGATCATCGAAGTGTCAGAATTAAGGAATTACAGGAACACCATAGCTTCAGATGGCGACAGGAAGGCATGAACATCCACCATAATCCAACTAAAGGCATATTAACAGAAGGTGCATCAGACTAACATGTAGGCCATTATACAATTTACATTTATTCAAACATACAGAAAACATACCCGAAATTTGATCCCTCAGCTTTCGAATCCTCCTCTTGTTCAATTTCTCTCCTTTTTCCTCAATTCTCCAGCTTCTACAAAATTCCCCCAAATTTTTGCCTTCCCTTCCTCTAAGAAACCCTCCCACAAAATAATCTTCTTCAAAACCAAAATAGCCAAAACAATTTAATTCCCACTAACACCATCTTTCCATTACAGATCCCCACAATTAACTGCCTTCATAACACCTCTCAGAGAATAATTTTCAAATCTTCGACAACCTACTCCCACTAACAAAAATTAATGAAAAAATAAAATAAAATCTCCCATATCAGAAAAAATCAATAATGTATTAAATATTAACAATATCATTATCATTGCTAGCTTCCAACGCTACTCATTAATTTTAATATAAAAATCAACTAATCGATATTCTTAATAACTAATATAGATATATGAATATAAACTTATTATTATTATTATCAAAATCTACTAATTTACACACCATAAAACCAATTAAATAACTAACTATTATAATGGTATATAAGCTTGCCATAATTATTTTATTAATATTATTTTTACTGTAATAATTAGTAAATATACTACAATTACATATTAACTGTAAAATCAAATAACGAAACTGTTACAAAAAGAGATTCCTGACTCAAAAGAATCAACCAAAAGACATCAATAAATGATTCAAGCAATTAATGACAACCACATACCGAAGGGTGACCCAGAATCTGGGGACAAGTACCAACTGAACAACAACTATACTTGAGACTGGAAACACATGGATGACAACGACTGAAAACATTGGCTGACATAGGGAGCCCCATGTTATCTCCCATCCACATTATCCATTGGTGTAAAGGCACGCTCAGACCTGCTAAGTCAGGAAGAGTCGATGCCTGGTACCTGTAGCCTGCATCAAAATGAGGTGTTGTATACAAGTATATACATATATAATACACACACAGTGTCAGGGAGTTGCAGCATAGTAGGGTGATCATAATGAGTAATACTACATTGTCCCTGCACCAAAAGCATGACATATAACATCAACATCTCTAACTAACAATCAGGTATACATAAAACATGATAATTCTACTCCGCATAATCATCTACCCATTAACTGATCATGTCAAACACATCATTTACTATAATATCAACAATGTCACTATAATGATCATAACAAGTATCAACAACCACATCGGTAAACCATAATCCATAATGAGCATAACTAAGCATGAACAAAAAGTCTATCATCCACATGTCTCAAAATCTCTAAGTGTAACTGAAATACTATCAACTATCAAAAGTCAAAATGAGGGGCACTACATCCTCCCCCCCAGAATCAGGCTTACTCTTGGAAGCCTGCAAATAAGTAAGGGTATAACTCCCGCATCCTGGGTGCATCCTCCTAGGTAGCAAAAGCCTCATCATTAGGATCCCACTGGACCCTGACCTGCTCCATGTCTCTACCCCTAAGAGCGAGTCTCTTGTGTTGTAGAATGCCTACTGGCTCCAAAGCCATCTGCCCATCCTCTACCTGTAGAGCATTCCAATCAAGAACATGAGCAATATCTGGATAATAAGGTCTAAGTACAGAAACATGAAACACATCATGGATGCGTGAAAAACTGGGTGACAAAGCAAGACAATAAGCGATAGGACTGATCCTCTCCAACACCTCCAATGGTCCAACAAAATGTGGTGCGAGCTTAGAGCCTCTTCCGTAACGGATTGGACTCTTTCGCGGTCGCACATGCAAGAACACTCGATCCCCAACTAAAAATTGTCAATCAACCCTATGAGCATCTGCATACTTCTTCTGCCTGTCCTGCACTGCCACCAAATGCTCTCTAATCCACTCAACCTGTTGTTCCATCTCTCTAAGCATATCCAGTCTTATAAGAACTCTATCCTCAAGACGATCCCAACTCAGTGGGGTCTGACAAGGACGACCATACAAAGCCTAAAATGGAGACATGTCGATAGAGCTGTGATAACCATTATTATAAGAAAACTCCACTAGATACAAATATTCCTCCCAATGGCTCTGCTGATCCATCACATACATCCTAAGCATATCCTCGAGGACCTGATTAACCCTCTTAGTCTATCCATCAGTCTCCGGATGGTATGCTAAACTAAAGTTGAGTTGTGTCCCCAAGGCATGCTGTAGAGAAGTCCAAAGGGATGAAGTAAACACTGGATCCCTATCGGAGATGATCCTACAAGGAATCCCATGTAGTTTGACTATGTCCTCCATGAAAATTTTGGCCACTGTAGAGGCATTATACGATGAACAGACAGGAGAGAAGTGAGCTACCTTCGTCAACCTATCCACAGTGACCATAATAGCATTGTGTCGATGGGAGGATACCAACAATCCAACTATGAAGTCTATCAAAATGATGTCCCATTTCCATTCTGGAACAAGATGGGGCTACAAAAGACCTGCAGGGTGCTGGTGCTTCGCCTTCACGCTCTAACACTCAAGACATCTCGACACAAAATCAGCAATATCCTACTTCATACCACTCCAAATATATAGCTGACGGAGATCTGCATTCATCTTCTTGACACCCAGATGAGAAGAATAGGGTGCTTAATGTGCCTCTGACATAATTAGGATATGAAGACCCCCAGAGCTAGGAACATAAATATGACCCAAATGTCGCAAAAGACCATCTGACTCAAGAGAGCATATAGAAAATCTAACCTCCAACGGTCTACCTAACTCAACCTCAGACTTTATCTCCTGATACCAACTGTCGGAAGAGAGCGCTACAAGAATCTGACCTCTCAAATCAACTGTGAGAGTGACTGTTGAGATCTCATGCCTCTGATGACTAAGAGCATCTGCCACAACATTCTCCTTACCCTGAATGTACTTGACCTCAAAGTCATACTTGCACAAGAACTCCATCCATGGCCTCTGCCTTGCATTCAAGTTCAGCTGCGTAAAAATATACTGTAAACTATGATGATCACCGTGTAGCTCAAACTGATGCCCTAAAAGAAAATGGCTCCACCTCACCAAGGCATGCATAACTGCAGCTAACTCCAGATCATGCGTGGGATAGTTCAATTCGTGATCCTTGAGTTTGCGAGACTCATAGGCAATCACATGACCATCCTGCATCAGAATTGCTCCTAAACCCTCCAAGGAAGCATCTGTACACTCAACAAAGTCCCTGATAGGATTAGGAACTGCTAGAATAGGTGCACTAGTCAACCGCTCCTTAAGGGTCTGAAAAGCTGCCTGGTAATGCTTTGACCAAACAAACTTCTTCCCTTTCCTCTGAAGAGAAGTAATAGGGTGAGCAATCCTCAAAAATCCCATAACAAAATGGCGGTAATAGCCTACCAAACCCATAAAACTGCGGACCTCAGAAACATTAGTAGGTGCAGGCCAATCCATAATAGATTGGATCTTCAAAGGATCCACTGCAATACCCTCTCCAAAAATGACATGACCCAAATACTTCACCTCTGTTTGAAAGAAATCACATTTTGACAAATTAGCATAAAGCTGATTTTCTCTCAGACGCTGCAACACTTGACGTAAATGCTCCTCATGCTCCTCCATAGTCCTCGAATAAATCAATATATCATCGAGAAATACAAGGACAAACCTATCGAGATAAGTGCGAAATACACCATTCATTAGGCTCATGAATACTGAAGGTGCATTCGTCATCCCGAATGATACAACAATAAATTCATAATGTCCATAACGAGTGCAAAATGTTGTCTTATGAATATATGCCTCAAATATCCACAACTGATGATATCTCGACTTAAGGTCAATTTTTGAGAACACTTTAGCTCCCTTAATTTGATCAAAAAGATCATCAATCCATGGCAAGGGGTACCTATTCTTCACTGTCACCTTATTGAGCTGTCGATAGTCTATACACAGCCGCAGAGATCCATCCTTCTTCACAAAGATCACAGGTGCTCCCCATGGAGAAACACTAGGTTGAATGAATCCCTTGGCTAACAAATCCTCCAACTGTAATCAAAGCTCCTTAAGCTCCTGAGTAGTCATCCAGTATGGAGCTCGTGAGATAGGCTCTGCGCCGGGAACAAGATCAATCTTGAAGTCAATGTCACGCTTAGGTGGCATCCCCAGAATCTTAGAAGGAAAAACATCAGCATACTCTCTCAGAAGTGGGTGATCATCAAGAGATGTCTCTCGACTCTCCTCCATCTCCAAGTCATTAACTGTCACTGCAAAAAGCTAACAACCCTGACACATACACCTCTTAAGCTGCATATCAGAGATCATACATAGGGAAATAGGTCTCTGGATACCAACTACCTCCACCTCTCTACCAAAATCATCCACATATCTAACTGACTTATGCCAACAATCTATCACTGCCTGATGGGCATCTAACCAATCCATACCCAATACTATATCATATGAACCAAGGGGTAGGATGTGGAGATCTACTATGATAGATAGAGGGCCAACACTCAACTCACAATCATGCACTAAAGACTCAACTACGACCTTAGCCCTAGATGCCAACTCAACCTGCCACCTAACATCCTGCTTTGTTGCCGCTAAACCACAACGCTCCACAAGAGAAGGAGAAATGAATGAATCAGAAGCACCAGAATCAAAGAGAATGGAAAAACTAATACCTTGCATAAATCCAGAAGTCTCCACCATGGTGCCCTGATGCTCTGCCTGGTGGTTATCAACTGCTGCAAAAACTCTGTGTGATCTACCTATATCACCTACCGTCAGCTCTGAAGCCGCCGACCTATGTCCAAAACCTGAAGCATTCCTCTGAGAACACTGTCTAGCAATATGGCCCTATTGGTCACAAGAGAAACAACATGTGCCTCTACCAAAACCACTACCACCCTGAAATGCATTAGACTGCTGGAAACTCCCTCTGCTCACTGCAGACTATGTACTCTAAGCTGGCTGATCAAAACGGTTACCCCTATTCCACTGCCAAGACCAATCTTTCCTATTCTAAAATCTATTACCCTACTAAGACTGAGTATTCTTCAGTTTAGCCTAAGACTGCTGCTACTATTGTTGTCCACCCTTTGAAGGTGCATGATATCCTCTATGCGATCCTAATGCCTGAGTATGACCACCACGAGAACTGAATCCTGCAGAAGGTGCACTACCAATATGCACACCTATATGCCCTCTAAGTGCCATAGTCAAATTTTCTCCACTAAACGGGCTTTCTCCACTACTGCCTCCATAGTCTTAGGTTCAAAGACACAAACCCCTCCACTGATTCGGGCATTCAAGCCCCTGATAAAATGTTGCACTAACATAGTCTCATCATCTCTGATGCCCGCATACTACTTGAACTCATAGAATCTACGCTCATACTGCTCTACTAACATGGCCATCTACCTTAGCTCATGGAACTCATCTGTGTGACGTTGCCTCCAATGATCCAATAGGAAACGAGCTCTGAATCTCTCTAAGAACAACTCCCAAGAAATAGTACTAATGTCCAAGTGTAACTTCTGCTCCTCTAAACACCACCAGGTAGAAGCAAACCCTCTGAGATGCAAAATAGCACATCTAGCCTTAGTGTTGCTACCATACAGATGCATTGTGAAACACCTACCTAAATCAAGTAACCAGGTCTTTGCCTCTAAACCACTACCAGCTCCATCAAAGGTGGGAGGGCATGCCCTTAGAAGATCTCTCATATGACTGGCTAAAGTGGCCTCCTACTCAGCTGTCAATTCTCTCTGCCTAGGTGATCTCTCTCTTTCCCTAGGTTCTGGTTGATCTACCTCTTGTCCCCCTCCTGGATGTTCTACCTCATGTCTAGGACCTAAACAGGCAAAGGCCTCTTCAAGTAACTGACGCAACTGAGCTCCCTCAGGCTAACCCTGTCCCTCCATATTCTGACCCCCACCTTCATGGGCACTCTCATGAGGAGAACTAGGAGGAGGTGTACCACCACCGCCTCTCCCTCATCCCCTACCTTTGCCACAACCTCAACCTCTACCTCTAGGCATCTACCTACAACACCAAAGGGTAGTTCATTACATACAGTGAGGAAGACAACAGGGATATAATTTAATCTACAGAGTTTAAGCACTAGGTCACATAATGGGCTCAATTATAACTAGAGTACCCAGTGTTTAAACCTGGCTCTGATACCAAATGTGATGCCCTGTCATGCAACCCTAGAGAGTTAGACTAACTGGGCAATAACATACGGGCAATTTTTTTTTTTTTTAAAACAAGTAAATGCATTAATCACTAGATAAAATAATAACTAATTACATCAATAAAATCATTTTACCAACTAACATCTCTAGGGAACATAAATGCATCAAGTAATTATAAACATGGATCAAAAACAACATAATACATTATAAATATCCATATGCAAATTTGATACATCATGAGAAGAATACATCCTTCATTTACAAGATATATGCAAGTACAAATGAGATCAATGCAGGATTACATAATTACAAGGCCTATTACATCAAATTACAATATGAATCATGTCTATACAATTCTAAAAGCATAATACAAATCTAAGGATGCCATTACAGGTCTGGAACTGGAAAACACATCTGCCATGAACACGAACCAAGATACCAAAGAAAACTAATGGATTAAGCTCTTCCACTCGACCATGTGGAACCCTGAGGTCCACCCTCCGAGCTAGAAGATAACAATGAGGTCCCCTGACAAAAGCAAAGACAGAAGGAATAACTGAAGACATGAATACCTCATGTTTCACATGTGGACATCACTGAACTCAACAATCAACATCTAGAGGCAAGAAGACAGGGCAAGGTGGAGTGCAGTAGGAAGAAGTGTCATCACATGGTTCTACATGGGTTACCCTGACTGTCTCTCTCTAGACATTATCCCCCATCTATGGTTACCCTGACAGCTTCTCTCTAGGTGCCGGCCCCATAGGTCACACATGTGGAAACCGACCCTCTCATCCCACCCTTAGCCTAAACTAGCACTACAGGTGTGGGGGAGGAAATTACTTATCTTGCTTAGTGTGAAATTCTACCCTTTCCCCCTAGGTTAATTATTATGTTTTCACTTGTTAAACACTTCCAATGGGTTACCCTGACAACCACTTTGGACGCTGGCCCCACATCGGAAGCCACTCCCCTACCTGCACACAGTTGACCCAACCCAATCAAGTACTATACACAAGGGCACACATGACAAACCTCTAACTCTTATGACAAGCCAATAATAACACAAGGCATGCAAAAAGTCCAAAATCAGTTTTCTCTCTCTAGAATACAAGGATTCAAAGTCATCGATCAGTTCAAGGTAATCTTTCCCATACAAGAATATCAAACAAGCCTCCAGATAGGTAACACAACCAAAAGAACCCATGAAAGAGAACGACCAAAATCTCTTATCCCTGACTCTTCATCAGAAACTGAGAATTATAACATCCAAGATAAATCAAAATTTCAAAGCACTCAGCATGGATCAATACTAATTAAAACATTAAACCTGAAAAATCAATTTAATCCTTACCATACTATTAACTAACTAGAAGGTATTTGAAGAACAATCACTCTAATGTGTTACTCAACACCTAAATTTATACTTCTATCAGAACTCTAATTTGACCAATTATAAACTGACTTTTCCCTTGACCTTAGGATAACACTTCTCGACAAAAGTAAACTATTATGAATATTAACTATTGTTTGCAATAAAATTCAAAATCTATTTGATTTGGACTTGAGATTTAAACTATAAACAATTCTATGACATAACATAACGTTAATATTTAAATTTATAATAAGACCTCTTGAAATGAATTAACTAGGATTATAAATTACATTATTTCCTTAATCGTAACTAGTAATCTTATGAAAGCAAGATTTATTAAATTTTCTAAAAAAAAGCATTGATAGCTAAATTTCATTTTAATACATTGGTTTTATAAGATAAAATGACCAGCAGTATAGTTTAGATTCCTTCATAATCAAATAGTGACAATTTCTAAAAATGTTAGAAATGAAAGCAACACTACTTCAATGGAAATCTGATTGGAATAAATTTCAGCAATCTTTTAAGTGTGCATTAACAATGGAGATTGTAATCAAAACATAAACCCACAATACAGAAATATACCAGAAGTAGAATGAAGCACATAACACAAGTGTTTAATGTGGAGAAAACCCTTTCGGGTAAAAAACTCCACCAAGAAAAGAGGCCAAGTTGTATTATCTTCACAAAAGGAGATTACAAATACATTCACTTCCTCTGTCCTCCAACCTTCACTCTGGTAGAACTTGGGTACCTGTAAACTGTTATATTCCTCTTCATCTACTATGCTATGGTTTATATAGAATTTACACAACCTCAAGACATTAAATGACTTCTTACAAGCCCATAACACCTGTCAAGAGTCAACAACACAACATTGGGCGTCCATGGCCAAGAATAGGCTCTTACAGGGTCATAAATGCTGTCATACATGCATCCTACACTTGGGAAAAAGTGCCCATGCAAGCTTGAACGCCTTGGGGCCAAAAATAGACACTTACAGCATCTTATGAAGCATCATATGCTATTATTAGTGTCGTAGATTCTTATGATAACTTACAGTTGTCAGAGAATCTCTTACACCTTCTTACAACATCTATGACATGTGTCATAACACTAAAAATAGATTATTCCTCCACATGTGCACCCCACTTTGACCAATTACCATTTACCATAGTAAATGACATCCTGTAACTACCGTCGGTAACTCCGGGACTTACCGTGCAGTAACTCCATAATTACCATGGACAGTAAATAATTTTTACCATTGCTGGTGAAACTTGTACATTCCTTATGGGTAATTACAAATTACAAATAATAAATGGAATAAATACAATATTGGGATTTACAAGGTTAATGGCACCTTATCCCAACATTCTCCCACTTGACATTATATATTGTAAATCACCCCATAGGAAATCAAATGAAAACTAATCAGGCACTAGAAACAAGGCCCATGGCCTCTCTGCACCACATGAACTTCTCTGTGCTCATAGGCTTGGTCAATGAATCTGCAACATTCTCCTGAGTGTCTATCTTCTTCAACTCAATCTCTCCATTTGCAACCAACTCTCGAACAAAGTGATACTAAACATCAACATGCTTAGTTCGAGCATGAACATGGGATTCTTGGCCAAATAGATAGCACTCTGGCTATCACAACCAATCTGAATGTTCTTGAAATCAAAACCAATACCTGTACATAGTCTCCTCAACCAAACTGCCTCCTTAGAGACATGAGTTGCAACCATATACTCTTCTTTTGTGGTGGACAAAGCAACTATGGGCTGCCTCTTACTCATCCAACTTACTGCACCTCCAAACAAAGTAAACACATAGCCACTAGTGGACCTTTGACTATCCAAGTCACCTGCCCAATCTGCATCAACAAAACCCTGTATGTCCAAAGATTTATCAGCACTATCAGTACCAGAATAAACCAAACAATGATCAAGAGTACCTGCAAGATATTTAAACACCCTCTTCACATAGTTCCAATGCTATCTACCAGGGTTAGACATAAATCTGCTTAAAACTCCCACTGCTTGGGCAATATCTGGTCTAGTGCAAACCATTGCATACATCAAACTCCCTACAACACTAGCATATGGCACATTAGACATATCCTCAAGATCATCCTCTGTCTTTGGACACATATCTAATGAAAGCTTAGTACCAATGGGTAAAGGAACCCTAACTGGGTTACAGTCCTGCAAACTAAACCTCTGCAAAATAGTATTCACATACTTACGTTGTGACAGCCAAAGCTTTCTATTAACTCTGTCTCTCCTAATCTCCATTCCCAAAATATACCTTGCAAAACCAAGATCCTTCATCTCAAATGCACCTGAAAGTTGGGCTTTAAGCTCACTGACCATACCCTTAGTATTGTTGAAAAACATGTCATCAACATACAAAACAATAACCAGTATAGAATCATCAACACAATGAATGTAAACACAATGATCCTCCTCGCTTATAACAAAACCCAATTTCAAAACAAATGAATCAAATTTTTGATACCACATTCTAAGGGACTGTTTTAGACCATAAAGAGACCTCTTTAACCTGCAAACCCAATGTTCTTTTCCTTTTACCTCAAAGCCTGTAGGTTATTGCATACAAATTTCTTCTTCAAGATCTCCATGCAAGAACGCAGTCTTAACATCCATTTGCTCAATCTCCCAATCATAAGTTGTAGCAATGGATAAGAGAAATCTAATAGAAGTCAATTTAGCAACAGGAGAGAATATCTCACCAAAATCAACTCCCTCTCTATGGGAGTAGCCCTTGGCTACCAGTCTAGCCTTATACTTCTCCAATGACCCATCTGCTCCAAACTTCTTCTTGAAGACCCACTTACATCCTATGGCCTTTCTTCCTTTGGGCAAACGAACAAGATCCCAGGTATTACAAGAGTCTAAAGCCATCATCTTCTCCTGCATGGCTAGTTGCCAAGACTCACTATCATCTGCAGAAATAGCTTCCTTGTAGGATCTAGGTTCATCTTTAGTACTTAATAAAGCATATACACAATAGAAATATGGTGGGCTATACCTGTCAACTGGATTCTGTTGTCTTGTGGATCTCCTCAAGGGTGGAGTAAGAGACTCTACTTGTTCTTCTGCAATGTCATCTGCACCAACTTCTTCTGTAATAATAGATTCATCTTCATCAGAACTACTCGAATCTTCTTCTTCTTCTTCACCCCCCAATCCATCATTTTGTCTTCCTGAGGTGCATCTTGCTGCTCTAAATCAAAGTGCACCTTCTTTACCTTTTCATCTTTTTCTTTTGGCTGCTCAGGTTCAGAAATAGCTCTAAGTTCCCTGAAAATAACATCTCTAGAAAAGATAATCTTGCGAGTTAGTGGATTCTAAAGATTATAACCTTTGACATTATCACCATATCCAATGAATGTACATTTTTTCAGCCTTTGGATCCAACTTAGATCGCTTTTCCTTAGGCACATGAACAAAAGCCTCACAACCAAAAACCCTTAAATGTGAAACAGAAGCTTTCTTACCTATCCACACTTCATAAGGTGTTGAATCAAGAGCCTTACAAGGAGATCTGTTTATCAAGTAGCAAGCAGTACACACAGCCTCTGCCCAAAAACATTTATCCAACTGTGCATCACTAAGCATACTTCTGGTCCTTTCCATAATTGTTCAATTCATCCTTTCTGCAGCACCATTTTGCTGTGGTGTATACAGAGTTGTCTTTTGTCTGATTATACCTGCATGCTTGCAAAACTCATCAAATTCCTTAGAGCAATATTCCCCTCCATTGTCATATCTTAATATTTTTATCTTTAAACCTGATTGGTTCTCTACCAAGACTTTGAATTCCTTAAACTTAGTGAAAACTTCAGATTTATGCTTCATAAAATAAATCCATGTAAATCTAGATACATGATCAATGAAGGTTACAAAATAATGAGATTTTCCAATAGATTCATTATCCATAGGTCCAAACACATCCGTATGAATAATTTCTAATTTCTCTTTTGCTCTATTGCTTCCTGAAGGAAATGATTTTCTGTTTTGTTTACCAAACACATAATGCTCACAGAAATCAAAGTGGTCATCAAAATAAGAGAAACCGTCCAACAATTCTTTATTCTTAATAGTTTTCAGTACTTTATTACTTGTGTGGCCCAATCTGCGGTGCCACAACATACATGTATTTTCAGTAGTGGCCTCAGATATATAGGAGGCATTACAAACTGTAGTGGCTTCAAGCTTAAACAAGTTTCCAAATCTCTTCCCTTTTGATACCACCAAGTTCCCTCTCACCAATCTGCAACCATGCTTGTCAAATGTCACGTGCATTCCCAAATCATTCAACTTCGAAACTGAAATCATATTTCTAGCTAATCCAGGAACATGCAAAACACCAGGGAGGGTTTTAATCCTTCCATCATTGAGACACAACAATACCTTTCCTTTCTTGACAATTGGATATGTAGAGTTGTCACCAAGGTAGATATTACCTCCATCATATTCTTTATATGAGGAGAACCATTCCTTATGCGGGGTCATATGAAATGAGCATCCTGAGTCAATCAACCAGTGATCATTAGAAACAAGATTACATGCAGAAAGTAAAACTTCTTCACCTGCACTCGAGGACTTATCCGAAGCACTCTCCCACTGTTTCTTGGGATTTCTGCACTCCTTCACATGTCCCCTTTTACCGTAGTTCCAACACTTAACTCTGTTCTTTTTACCAGGAGTCTTAGACCAGCCCTTGGACTTGTCCTTAGCCCCTTTCTAATCTCCTTTAGGTCTTCTTTCCTTAGACCTTCCCTTGACACTGAGAGCATCCCTTGAACTATCTGAACTCTTCTTCCTCAATTGCTGTGATAGTAGCACTGAAACAAGAGCATCCAACTTTGGATCCACGAGGTTAGCAGTGATAGCAAGGATAGCATTCTCCCAAGACTTAGGTAAAGAACAAAGAAGTAAGATACATTTATCTTCCTCACTAACCTCAACATCTACTGAATCAAGCTGACTCACTAACAAATTAAAAGGATTTAAATGCTCTGCAATAGATTCACCTTCTTGCATTTTCATGAAAAACAATTTTCTTTTTAAATAAAGTTTATTTACCATACTCTTGGCTTGATAGATCTCACCCAACCGTTTCCATAACTTGTATGCAGTATCTTCCTTTGCAACATTCAACAGGACAGAGTTTGAAAGACACAACCAGATGGTTCCCCGTGCCTTCTTATCCTCTCTTTTTGGACAGCCAACCATTGGTTTCTTTCTTCCAATAAATCTTCCATTTTCAGCTTCCACAACTCATACCCCGTTCTGTTGAACTTCTCAATGTTCATTCGAGAGGTTGATGCAACGGTGAATGCAACCATAATAACAACACAAGATCTGTAAAACAAATGCAACCAAATCTCCCACTGCAGCTACAGCTTCCACACTACCACCCAAGAGTCAAAGCTGGCCAGGGTTTGATACCAAATGTTACAAATGAAAGCAACACTACTTCAATGGAAATTTGATTCGAATAAATTTCAACAATCTTTTAAGTGTGCATTAACAATGGAGATTGTAATCAAAACATAAACCCACAATACAGAAATATACCAGAAGCAGAATGAAGCACATAACACAAGTGTTTAACACGGAGAAAACCCTTTTGGGTAAAAAACTCCACCAAGAAAAGAGGCCAAGTTGTGTTATCTTCACAAAAGGACATTACAAATACATTCACTTCCTCTATCCTCCAACCTTCACTCCGGCAAAACCTGGGTACATATAAACTGTTATATTCCTCTTCATCTACTATGCTATGGTTTATATAGAATTTACACAACATCAAGACATTAAATGACTTTTTACAAGCCCATAACACTTGTCAAGAGTCAACAACACAACCTTGGGCGTCCATGGCCAAGAATAGGCTCTTACGGGGTCATAAATACTGTCATACATGCATCCTACACTTGGGAAAAAGTGCCCATGCAAGCTTGAATGCCTTGGGGCCAAAAATAGCCACTTACAACATCTTATGACACATCATATGCTATTATTAGTGTCATAGATTCTTATGACAACTTATAGTTGTCATAGAATCTCTTACACCTTACAGCATCTATGACATGCGTCATAACACTAAAAATAGATTATTCCTCCACATGTGCACCCCACTTTGACCAATTACCATTTACCATAGTAAATGACATCCCGTAACTACCGCCGGTAACTTCGGGACTTACCGCGTAGTAACTCCGTAATTACCGTGGACAATAAATAATTTTTACCACTGCCGGTGAAACTTGTACATCTTTTATGGGTAATTACAAATTACAAAGAATAAATGGAATAAATACAATATTGGGATTTACAAGGTTAATGGCACCTTATCCCAACAAAAAATACGACTACATTCTAATGATAAGAGTAGTTAATAGTATACTCATGTCTTTAGTTTTGACACAAAATATAGAAACTTATACAATGATGATAAAAAATAGAATGTTGCTCTTATTAAACTCTTTCACTAGTTTTTTCCTTTCTTCCTCAACAAGTTTCAGTTTACTAAGTTTCTATTAAAAATGTCTATTATCAATCTTGAATGGTAGAAAACAGCTTGGGTGAGGTTGATTGAGAATGCTTATATCTGATCTCACAGATGTTCTCAGTGGGTACTCAAGAAATCTGATGCCTTAATGAGTAGCCTGTTAGAGGCTCAAAAGCTGACTTGCTTACTACAAGATGAGCAGAGGAGAAGCTTTAAAGTTCAGGTAAGGTGTGCAAGATTATGATGAGAGCAGAGCATTACGGCCTAAGGTTTAATAATGATTGCAGTGATCATTAGGTAGCATAGTTTGTATATTGAAGTTAGAACGCCTCATGGAGGCCGATTTGCCATAATTGCCTCCCAAATGAGTGAAATTTGCATATGTATATGTGAATTTAATAAGATAAAACTAAGCGCAGCTTGTTGATAAAGACTAAGAGCTCGATCTGGCATGCAAACTAGTTTGGTCAAACATTAGATAGGTCGAGTGACGAGTGCTAAAGGATGATTGTAGAGGTTAATAAAATGAATACATCATTCTTCAGCATAGACGTCTACCAGGTTAAATGAGAATATAATAGTTGAGAAGACTCAAGAAGGAGGAAGCAAAGCATATGACTAGATTTAAAATCTAATCAACCAAAAATTTTGTCAGGTAAGAAAAGATACAAAGATAGTTTAGAATCTGATCTCATTTGCAGGCTGGATCGGCCAGACGCCTCAAGTGAGGCAGCTAACTTGTCAAGGAAAGCATAGAAGAAATGAATTGTTTTTCAACAAAGGCCGCTGGATATAATATGTAATAAAAAGAATAAAAATTGCAGATTAAACTCATTGGGTTTGATAGACCAAACTGCTCTCAAGGTAAGAGTCTGAATTTGAATGTAGGTGAAACCAATAGGTTCGGTGGTCTCGCAGCATAATAGGTTCTGAGTGAAGGAAATATGGCCTTACCATCTGATTTGATGCAGAGCAAAATAAGGATGCAGACAAAGAGGATATCAATGAAAACAGGGCCAATAGTTCACTAGGTTATTGTCAATCACAAAAGAATAAAGATTTGGGAATATATACAGAGATAAAGTTATATGTATAAGATCCTATAATAGCTACATGATTTACACCCTTCTACAGACAAGGAGAGGTTCGCATTGCAAAATGTTTGAAGAAAGAAATAATGAAGTTTTAAAATGATCATCGAAGTGTCAGAATTAAGGAATTACAGGAACACCATAGCTTCAAATGGCAACAAGAAGGCATGAACATCCACCATAATCCAACTATTTAGGCAGATTAATAGAAGGTGCATCAGACTAACATGCAGGCCATTACACAATTTACATTTATTCAAACATACATAAAATATACCCGAAATTCGATCCCTCAGCTTTTGAATCCTCCTGCTGTTCAATTTCTCTCCTTTTTCCTCAATTCTCTAGCTTCTGCAAAATTCCCCCAAATTTCTGCCTTCCCTTCCTCTAAGAAATCCTCCTCCCACAAAATAATCTTCTTCAAAACCAAAATAGCCAAAACAATTTAATTCCCACTAACACCATCTTTCCGTTACGATCCCCACAATTAATTGCCTTCATAACACCTCTCAGAGAATAATTTTCAAATCTCCGACAACCTACTCCCACTAACAAAAATTAATGACAAAATAAAATAAAATCTCCCATATCAGAAAAAATCAATAACGTATTAAATATTAACAATATCATTATCATTGCTAGCTTCCAACGCTACTCATTAATTTTAATATAAAAATCAACTAATCAATATTCTTAATAACTGATATAGATATATGAATATAAACTTATTATTATTATCAAAATCTACTAATTTACACACCATAAAACTAATTGTTTAATTTTCTTAAATCCTCTCATTAAATAACTAACTATTATAATGGTATATAAGCTTGCCATAATTATTTTATTATTATTATTACTGTAATAATTACTAAATATACTACAATTACATATTAACTGTAAAATCAAATAACAACACTGTTACAAAAAGAGATTCTTGACTCAAAAGAATCAACCAAAAGACATCAATAAATGATTCAAGCAATTAATGACAACCACATACCGAAGGGTGACCCAGAATCCGGGGACAAGTACCAATTGAACAACAACTATACTCAAGACTGGAAACACATGGATGACAATGACTAAAAACATTTGCTGACATAGGGAACCCCATGTTATCTCCCATCCACATTATCCATTGGTGTAAAGGCACTCTCATACCTGCTAAGTCAGGTGGAGTCGATGCCTGGTACCTGTAGCCTACATTGAAACGAGGTGTTGTATACAAGTATATACATATATAACACACACACAGTGTCAGGGAATCACGGCATAGTAGGGTGCTCATAATGAGTAATACTACATTGTCCCTGCACCGAAAGCATGACATATAACATCAACATCTCTAACTAACAATCAGGTATACATAAAACATGATAATTCTACTCCTCATTATCATCTACCCATTAACTGATCATGTCAAACACATCATTTACTATAATATCAACAATGTCACTATAATGATCATAACAAGTATCAACAACCACATCGGTAAACCATAATCCATAATGAGCATAACTAAGCATGAACAAAAAGTCTATCATCCACATGTCTCAAAATGTCTAAGTGTAACTAAAATACTATCAACTGTCAAAAACCAAAATGAGGGGCACTACAGCCCCTAGCATAGACAAGATACGAAAAAAGGTAATGCAACCCTGAATGGCCAGAAATGACTATGTAATTAAAATGCCATGAAGCCAAAACAAGGACATGACTCTAGAACAAACACATAAATCCGCAAACAAAGTATAAAGAGGACGCACATTTCTCTTGAATATAAAGATATGTACATGAAGGTACAATATGTAAGGGGAAGGTGCAATGCCCTTAATGTAAAGATATGGTAAAGTAAGCTCTATGTGCAATGGGGGAAGACATAATGCTCCTCTAAAGTAAAGGTAACTCTAGGAATGTGATATGACAATGCAGGATCAAGATGTAAAGCTCCAGAAGCATGATATAACAAGGGAAGTGCAACCAATCTAGAAAATAAGATGGATCTACATATGCTCACTTCGTGAAGCTCTATGAAGTAAAATGTATCTATGTAAGATCAAAGTATAGGCTCTAGTAAGTATGATATGTCAATGTAAGATCAATGTATAACATGATTTATCAAAGTAGAATCAATTCATAAGCTTCAACAAGCATGATATAGCAATATGAGACCAATAAGTAAGCTCTAAGAAGTGCGGTATAGTAATATAATATCAATGAATAAGCTTTGAGAAGTATGATAGAACAATATGAGATCAATTGGTCATGAGCATAACATGTATAATAAGAGAAGGGAAATAAAGGCAATGCAAACATAGACAAGGGAATAAAGGATAAGCACAAACAAGTGAGTGACCCAAGTGGACAATGAAAACAACAAAAGTAAGGGATAAGTAAATAGTGAGAAGGGAGTGAAGAAACAAAAAATGCCCCCATGTGGGAGAGGACAATCATGTAAAAAAAATATAGAAGGTGAAATAAGCATGAAAGGCTAATAATCAAGGCATAAACTAAAAGGTGAAAATGATAAAATAAATATATGAATTAAAAAGATAAAAATTGAAAATGAAATCCAAGCTATAGATACATATAGATATACACTATAGTGATGTTCATAAATCATTGAACAAACTTCTTCTCAAGATAAAATCATAATTTTCAAGGCATTATTAGAAGACATCATATTTTTAGCCAAAATCACAAAACTTCAGACACAATCATGTCACTCCAAAAATGCTCAAAAGTAAATTTCCCTAGGTTTCATAAAATTCTAAACTATTTTCAAAAATTAAAAAAATAGCTTACCTGGTCGGATCATCTGTCAAACCCTCATGACATAGTGTTCCATACATAATTTAGATTGCAAAAGTGTAGTGTCCAAATGGAAATGACATTTCACTTTTACCTTTGTTAAAAGGGCCTTTTGCCCTAATTTCATAAAACTTCACTTTAATAAAATTTGTTTTGTACTAAATATATCAATAAAATCCTACATTCCCTTGATTTACATCTGTCATCGCTATTTTTCACTAGTTTCCCTCCTTGGGAAAAATCAATGCCACACTCTTTTACACTATATTTGGTACTAAATCTTCATATATGATTCACCCTTATCCACATTGCCCTTAACATACATTGTGGCACTTTGTTTTTTAGGGTGACATCTTACACGATATGGCGGTATATTCACATTTATATAATTTCTTTATTACTCTTATTCTCACATTATTAGTTTCCCCATTAGGGGGGCATTCACTTATTTTATCCTTTTAACTAAGATAATGGTTTTGGTTCATCACTTCATTTATTACCACAATTATTTATAGATTAACTCTTCGACGGTACACTTTGTCCATGTTTTCGTGATGACATTTTCTAGCACTTTGCTTGTGTCAATTACACGATGATACTATTTTGCATAACACAATCATATATTCTCTTGTACTTACATGCTATATTATTTGATATCTTTTGGGAACAAAAATAGGGGAAATTCATTTGTCCCCCATCTTATGCACTTTCACAAAGACATATTTCTACAATATTTAGGGTTAACGTATTGTGCTATGTGACCATCTTACATTATCCTTTGTTTAAATTAGATCTATTGCAATGCATGCATTCAATTTGAGGTGGGCATATCATACTCTTATAATGTTATTCACAAGTTTTTCCATGCATACACTAAAGGGGCCAACTCAGTTACTACTGCTTGACAATCTTAACTCTTTGACAACCTTAACATCATGATGCCCTTTTCCATTTATACATGTTTCTCTTGGTTCATGGGGGCCAACTTGGTCACAACTACATGAACAATTCCTTCCTTACTCCCTTATGGATTATTTTCATTTTAAAGTTTATATGAAGGTGTAGGCAATGCTAAAATGGTTATGATTCTTTTACAATTATAAATAAAACATGTTCTATTAACATATCATTGTGTGCGTGTGTGTAGGTTTAGAGACACAACTCTACCTAGACAAGAAAACAAGGGCACATCATCCAAAATTGTCATTTGACAAATGCTCGCTATTTCACTTTATTGCTTTATTAACTTGAGCATGCATGACTCATGTAGATTTTTGCATGCATGTTAAAGTGGAGGCAAAATGCAGAGTAAAAAAGGTGCATACTTCACACTTTCCCCCACTTGATTTGCACTCACTTTAGTCATGTCTTGTATGTCAATTTAGAATTCAATTTAGTTCAATTAGGTGCAAAAGTTGACAAAACCTCGAAACCATCCCTCCATCTGATCACTTTAGCCTCCACACATTTATACACCTCTCAATTCATCCATTTCATCCATTTCCACATCCTAGACACAATTATTGGCATAATTAGATTTCCCAAATTCAAATTCACTTCTCACTAATTTTGAGCTGGATTTTGATTTAAAATTATGATAATTGCTCATTCACTTGTGTATTAGAAGTGCTTGAATTGGGTTCTAGATTATCATATTTGAAGTTATGCCCTAGGACCCTAGTTTCATAACAAGAGATATAAAAGACATTGAAAGCATATCCAATCAATGAGAAAACAATCAAAGCATTATCTATTATAGGTCCACATCTACATCAAAGAACACATATCACATCAATCTTCATGCTAGTCATCTTGCATCAATCATGTCACCAATCTTGTGAACAACAATAGATGTCTAGTCCCTATGCCTCATAGCTCATTTAGAATTTGAGATAATATATTAGTTAATCAATTAACAATTTTGTATTTTAATCATTAAGTGGTAAGTATTATAATTTTGAGTATAATAATTTTTTTAAGGTGTTTGGTAAGTCATTAAGTGGTTCAGGTGAAAGGGGTTCGACTGAATGGGGGGTTATGTCAAACCTTATTTGGTTGAACATGTTCAATGGCAGTAAATGTGGCTTCATTCTGGTGTGAATTTTAACAATTTGTGAAGTGGTACAAAACAAGCACATTTTTGCCACTTCATCTCTAGTAAAATAGGCATAAATCACATTTTCTAAACACCCTTATATAGTTCTTAAAGCACATATTTCCAAATATAAATTTTATTGTATTTTAATAATTATCACTATTTAATGGGGGATATTAAGATGTTTTGCGAGTGAGAAGTTTTTTTAAGGTCCTGGTTGTAGCCAAGCAACTGCCTAGCTCAATCGACACTCCTTGTCCTTATATCACCCTTTGCTAATTTTTAATGTTGTTCACTTAGCTTAGGCATGCCTTTTGTGTGATGTTTGGTTTGCTATATTTTTTGTTTTCTTCTCATCTTCAATATAGCCACCTATTCCTTACAATCCGCTCTTTTTTTTTTGTTCATGGATTCCCACTCTTGTAGAGATGTTGCTACTAGGATGGGGGTTGGGTTGAAGTCACCATTGAATATGAATGAGTCTGCTGCTACAAATCCACTCAATCTAGGACATGGCAATGAAACTCTTCTAATGGTTCCATGATGGGCTGATATTCCTTTTGTTGATGTTCCCACTGGGGTATCATGAGACCTACTTATTAAGTATTTTGAGAAGGATCTAATGGGCAAGTTTACAAGTGTTTGGCCCTTTTACAAATCACTAGTCAAATGGATAGATAGAGAATGAAGACCAAAGTTCCAAGATGATATTAACATTTAATTATGTGGGTAGGTTTCTTCATTGCGATCTTCTCCTTAAAAATAGAGAAAGACTTGATATCTGAAATGACCCTTGGTTTATGGGCTCTAATGATGTATACCTGGATGATTGATTTTGATCCAAAGAAGAAACACCCTCTCAGGTGTCAATCTAGGTAAGACTCCCCTTCCTTCCTTTGTTTTTATGGAGCGAGGAAGCACTGAAGATAATATGAAATACTAAATTGAGACATAAGACATGGGCTCCACCCAAAGGAAATATTTTTTTAGTAGCTTGTATCTATGTGGAAGTTGATCTTCTTAATGGACTTCTTGAGTGCATTAATCTAAAACTGAAAGATTGTGTCTACACTCAGAAGATTGACTATGACCATATTCTTTTCAAATGCGAATTTTGCTATGAGCATGGGCATTTTCAAAGAAATTGCCCTAAAAGTTATACATAATGAGGGTAAAAAAGAAGATTTCCATTAATCTAGTAGGAAAATAAACATGCAAAAAGAAAATCTAGATGTTTATGTTAAAGATCCCTCTTCCTCCAACCCTTATATGTCTTGTCCCTATATGTGTCTCCTATATAACATTCAGGTGCTTCTATAGACAAGCCTTTTGAAGAGGTGGTTTCAAAAGAGGTGGTTGAAGAAGAGGTTGAATCACCAAAAAGGACGTTACACACTGAAGACAGTAAAGTAGAAAGTTTAGCACCTACCCCAAATGACGGTCTAGTGGCTAAAAAATATATAATCACTTCTCCTGTCATTAGCCAAAAAGTTAAAGGAAGCAAGAAGAATACTAAAATTAGATCTGAAAAGACTTTAGTTGTTGATAAGCACACCACCTTAGACTCAACAATCAAAGCTAAATAAAATTTGGTAAACAATGATGATCAAATTTAGATCCAAAGAGACTTTAGTTACCAACAAGCAACTACCTTAAACTCAACAATCAAAGCTAAATAAAATTTGGTAAACAATGACGGTCAAATTTAGAGACAATTTTTTTGTTGATATGGTTCTCTCTTTGTACACTTGTCTTTTTGTAGTCCCTAATCTTTTTAGGATGTTTTCCCTATAATTATAGAGAAAACTTGTAATTGCCACTATTTAAAAAAAATTCATAGCCCCCTTGCTAACTTAGCAGGAGGTCATATTATTCAACAAATTGTAATTCTTGTCAGAAAAGTTCCAACCCTATGCTTCTGAGGTAAGGTATGTATGCCTCATTTTGAAGTACAATTAGGTGCCTCCTTCAACACCACTGGGAGTATGAGGTAGTTGAACGGGGTCCAATTGTTGTTATAGTACTTGTGGGTATAGGAGTCATAGTTGAATACCCTATATACTATATATTGTAAATGATTATTTCAAATATAAATAAAAAATGACCAAATGTTGCCCATAAGTACTTATAATTGAATGAAATTTCTAAAAAGCAACAAAATATGTGATGCCACATTGGCACACCAACAAAATATGACTTAATGCACAACTATTGGTCCAATCTTTTTTTGGGGTCTTTTTGGACACCTCAACAAAAAACATGTTGATGTGGCATCATATTTGGTGATGTGGCCCTGAAACCTTAGTTATAAGCAGGGGCCTTGCCATGTAAGCCACTATAAAAATTTCAGATTAATTTGAAATTGTCATGTATGATTTGAGAGGCACGAAGTTAGGGTGTTCAACTATTGGCTCCTCTCCCCTATGTTATAAGCTACCTATCAGTAGGTAGTAAGGCATCGTGGACTATAAAAGGATTCCATTTCCATTACATTCGCAAAGCACGAGAATAAAAAAATCTATGAGTCAGAGTACCTAAACATCTTTTGAGGCATATTCCACATGGACAGTTTGTCTTCCAATGGTGTGCGCACACGTGTAATACACCGCAGTAGCCCCTTTCTCTCTCTGTATCACGTTTTGCTTTCGGTTGATTCCTTTCTCCACGAAATCTTAAGTTTTTTCCCGTCTATTGCCGTAGCTGGAATTGGGACACCGTGGCGGACGGTGCTGTCGAATGACGTTGACGGAGCTTGGATGCCGTACAGAAAGGTTTAAATATTTATCGTTTTTCTACAACTTATTAAATACTGCTACCGACTCTGCGGCATTCCATACTACTCTAGTCAGAAATTTGTTTATAAAGTCTACGTTGGAGGCTATAGAAACTTCCCACGATTATGATACCTCAAAGATTAATAAAAGTCTCATGCGGTTGGTAATGTGGAAGGAATGGGCCCTCCGCTATAAATATAGGCTTTCATTGTGTTAATCAAATTTTGATGATTATGATATTGGAATGATAGTTGCTCTATACTTTTCAACCATTATGATATTTGAATGATTTAGAAAAACAAAAAAAAAGGCTTATTAGCTAACTTTATGAAAAGTGTAGGAAAAAAATTACATGTAGTTCATATTGTGGAGTGAACGGGCCCTCTACTATATCAACCAGTCTCATGAAAAGAAGTTGCTTAATTTTAAGAAATAACTTAAACATCATTTGATAATTCATTTGTAGTTTCCTTCAAAATTCCAACAAGAGCACTACCAGCAAGCATACCAAAGGTTATTAGTAGCTCTTTGCTTTCCCATCCACAGTAGGTCATCCCACTTAGAGATGAGATGATCGTCACAAAAATGGAGAGCTACTTTACCACCCAAAATGCAAGGCTAAAGAAATGGTGCAAAAACTTCTACTAACCTAACTTTTCTACTAACAGAGTTGCTTTTCTAATCTTGGTTGATCCTTTAATGCAACAAACTCTTGTGATTTTCAAGAAAAATAAAACCAATATAAAGCAAACACCTTGAATTTAAATCGAGAATTAAAAGACATGACCAAAACTTATGTAACATGCCATCACTCATTACCCAAAATTAACCAACTTAATTACCATTAAGTACAAGGTCATGATAAACATAATCATAGTTAAGCAAGTAATAATCTATATCATAAGCAAAATCAATATGCATATCTTTTCTGGATATTTCAAAACTAAAATTTACAATAATTCCAAAGATAACATACTAGTGAATTCCTTTCACTATACATTTACAATGTTTTGCTCATAGCATCAATGATAAATTTACACATAATGTTTGACTATCAAGTCATATAAAAGAATGTACTGTATCTGGAACTTTGACATCTGTCTTCATAAGTCTTGGATTGTCTTCTGCGTGGGAAGGAGAGCATCACCGAAGTACTTTTCCTCCAACCATAGATTGGTGGTCCCCACACAACTTCCTTCCTAGAAGCGGCCCTACCCTTCACGAAGGGTATAGATATAAGGAACCGTTAGGTTTGCCATCTAAGTATCTAGTGTTGTGTCCTTCAGAATACTTCACTTTCATACAACTATAGATCCACTATAACTATGTATGACACTACTAGAAGCATTATGCCATCTGGCGTACAGTGAACCGACTAATGCATGCAGAGACAAATGCATTACTTTGGCCAAAGATTTATATACATATACGTTTCGCAATGAACGTAGTCAATTGTTCACACATCTTGACTTGACATAGAAGTTGTCTCATCCTACAGTGATCATAATTTGATCTCTCTAGATCATAGAAAACATGGGTTCAATTCACCCTTAGTCCACCTAGCTTGGACTTTTAACTCTGATTCCAGGAGTGCATTCATTATTTGTCTTGTGGTATTATGCTATAGGGAACCTGCAACTCAATGTCACCCTAATCCCGTACTTTCCTTTGCAAGTTCATGGTTTTGGTTTTTAAGACCAACCCTAAGTTTCTATGGCTATCTTATTTCCAAGCTTTTCAACAATCCACATTGACTATAAAACATACCATTATGGTCTAATATGTAGACAATATTAAATAGATCTTTAGTCAAAAGATTTCAAAAGAGTTCTTGATGCCCTATACTTCATCCACGAAGCATTGCCATTCAAAAATAAATAAGACCATAATACATTTCCAATAATGAGTTATCATACTCAATTTCTTATTCTTTCCTACATGGAAATAAAAGTACAGTCGAGGGTTACTCCCTTGACATGCACTTAATGTAGTCTATACAATGTTACCAATAATAAACTAGTTTTTCTCCATGGGCACTAAGAGTCTTATTACTCTATCCCATATAAAGATTACCCCCGAAAGTATAATAAGATTACCTTTCATAAACAAACAAGTGTTTCACTTCTCATTTCAAGTGCCTCGAAAGCCACCATGGCATGGGCATTGTCAATAACATCGACTTCCATGAGTGTCTCTTCATTATATAATGTATGGCCATCAACCTTACTAGTGTCCCGTCTTTCTAACAAGCATTGGCTCACGACCTGCTCACATGGTTTATCATTATACAGAATGGCTCTTGGCCAACTTAACAATCTTTATCAGACATACAAATGTTATGATATCAAAACACAGTATCTTTAATACTTCGGCCATATAGGCCATAATAGGGTTATCATCAAAGCCATCGTATAAGATAGCATGGCACTATTCACGTAGTCGGCCATGAAGGCCTTAAACATATAAATGTTATCGTTTATGATAACACAACACTATACGTGCACTTGGCCATGAAGGCCTCATCAAAGATATAAAATACATAAATACTATCGTTTATGATAACATGACACTATATGTGCACTCATCCATGAAGGCCTTATAAAAGATATAAACACATAAATACTATCATTTATGATAACATAGCCATCAATTAACCATCGCGTGGCCAAAACAAACAGTGGTATTAACTTGCTATATAACCCATGACTGTAATACACAGTCATACCTTTGAAGATAAGCTCGTATCCGGGGTACGACTTGCTAAGGAGTAAGACTATCGATGTATATTCCTAGCTCCTATCTGTGAGCTCTCAAGCATATCAATTTCCTATCTGTAGCTTCTCCAAAAAAAATAACGATAATCCTCCAAACATCACCCAAAAAGACTATCAAACTCTTTTCCTTTTGCATGCATTTTGTCCCACTCAGCGCATAACCCCACCCTTCGAACTGAAGGTGGGTAAATTAGTTGGCACATGCCGTGCCACCTTGCGGGTATCTATGTTCCTCAAAGGCCATATCTCCCATTCGAGAGTATTTGCATAGTGATAAGCTTTGGTTAAGCTCAACAACAACCTCTACTCACTCCACATTTCATGGGTATGGTATGGTGGACAACAAGAACATATAAGCTTGATATATTAAAAAGCTCAACCACTACAAGTGGGTAAATAAATATTATGTTTCGCATAATATCAATTACATCTAAATGATGCTAGAGGATTATCAAAATAACTTAGGATATCACTTAAATTATATTACCATCATTAAGGTGGTATCATTAATATGTGAATATGAGGTTGAGTCTCACTCCCCCACTTCGCCATATTAGACTATAGTCAAAGTAATTAAACTATATTCGTAAAATTAATAAATAAATAGATATGTAAATAAAAGAAAACTTTGACATCCAGCCGTGATTACTATTGACTATATAAATGTTCTGAGAACATTATCTAGTCAAATCAACATAGACGACGTAGAGAGATCTTAAATCGACTTGCTGATATTAGTCAAATTGAAATCAACTTAACAAGGAAAAAGACTTATACTCACCCCATCTTACATGGGTTCATGAATGATCAATTTTGATAGTTAGATGGCATTCTGACCTTTTCCCAACATCTATCTCCTTTTCCCGGGTGATACTCTCCTTCCATCCTTGGAGGAAGATTCTTTTCCTGATTATACTCACAACCATATAACCATGATTAATCTATCATCATTTAATTCATAAACCATTATGATAAAATAATCTTATCAACATGTAATCTCATGTCTAATCTAATCATCAATCAATACCCATATAATCAATGATTCTACTTGATATTTTCCACAAACATCAAATCATTAATCTATGATTAATTATCCTGTTTACCACATAAAAGTAGGATTAAGCTAAATCAAAACTTGGGGATGTAACATATCTCCCCCATAAGAATCATTGTCCCCGATGATTTAATGTCTCCAAAGATCAACCAACATAAAGAAAAAGTGTTTACTCATCAAAGTAAAAAGTTTTAAAAGAGATGGGGAAATCTTTGATAAATATCCTCATAGTTCTCCTAGGTGGCATTCTCTTCTACATATTGTTCCCATTGGACCTTGCATTGAGTTATCTCTTTATTACGTAAGCATAACTTACGTGTTTCGAGCACCTCGATGGGCTTGATCACTAACACCCCAGGGTCCTTCCAATCAACAAGAGAAATATGATTATCCCCTGAAATAAACTTTTTCAAATAGGAAACATGGAAAACATTATGCATCATGGCAAGAGTTGGTGGCAGAGCAATCTTGTAAGCAACTGGGTTGACCTCTTCGAGAACTTTGAAGGGACCCACATATCCAGGAGCTAATTTGGATGTCTTTCCAAACTTAATGGATCTCTTTTGGGGTTTGACCCTTAGAAGGACTTTTTCTCTCACTGAAAAATGCCTTGCGATGCGTTTAGCATCTGCATAACTTTTCTGCCTATCATTGGCTTCCACTAGCCTTTTCTTAATTAGATGGACTTGCTCTTCCATTTCTGACAGCATTTCTAGACCAAGGCTATGTTGATATGCACCAGACAACTGATAGGGCGGGGGGTAAATCAGTTGTCACAAAAACTTAAACACTTTCTGCAATTAAACATTCATCACTTATCTACAATTATTATGATTTAACAATGAGTGCATGAAATCAGAAACTTAACCATAGATACAACATCAAACACAAGAGACACCAGATTTACGTAGAAAACCCCAAGGTGGGGAAAAACCATAGAGAGGATTAGCTCTCAATATATATTGTAATCTTGAAATAATGATGTTCAGGCTTGGTCACTCCATGGGCCTAAACATACTGGCTTACTTCCATGAAGAACAATTAGGTCTAGCAGGCTCACTGCCTCAACCCTAAACCTAGCAAGATTACAATAAGGGTTGTTAAATGGGTTGAGGACTGTTAAACCCTACTGGTGGCTTACTGTCAGACTCACTTCCATGATCAACACCTTTCTATATTTGTGACTGAAGTATAATAATTCCCCTGCTCTACTCTTCCTTTGCTCTGGTCTTCCTTTGCTCTGGTCTTCCTCTTCCTTCCTCTGCTCTGCTCTGCTCTTCCTCTTCCTTCCTTTGCCTCTTCTTTGCTCTGTCTTTTGGACCTTTCTTAATATCTTTCCATTTTTGCTCAAGGACTCTTTTTCCACGACTCAACTACAAGTATTTATATACTACATCAACCTTGGAATGTGTTAGTGCCTGAATTGGCTGGCAGTTTTCTGAGCAATTTTCATTCAGGCACTCTCCCTAAGTATCCAAAAAATGTTCTAAGTGATGGACCTCCTCAGCATTTTTCAGCTGCATCATCATATTTTCTTGAGGAGGAGGTCATCATCATCATGTTTGTTTCCATGCAGGTCAGCATCATCATCTTCTCCGTCGGCCGGTTTCTCATCATCATCATCATATTGAAATATCGGGTGATGTTTGGTTTTTATCCTGATGATGCTGACGAGCTACAATGCGCCCTGATCTGCTTGCGAGGGTGATTTTTCGAAGTATCCGGTGATCTTCCATTTATCACCTTGCGCAAACATGATGATGATGTTGCCCCATTATCTTGAAGGGGTTATTCTCTAAGTTGTTCGACCTAACTTTTTTTTTTAAGGGTCGTCGTCATCATCATCATATTTCCAGTTATCATCCTGCTGCTTGCGGGGGTCATCATATTTTCTGCATCATGATATCTCGCCGGGGTGATATTTCTATCATCGGGTGATCTTGGTTATGATCATCCTGATGATGTTGTTGAAGAGTTCTAAGTGCGACCCGATATTCACTAGGGTCATCATATTTTGAACGTCAGGATGATCTTAGTCAATATCATCCTGATGATGTTGTATCACCTTGTTCTTTGTTTCTCATCCTGATGATGTTGACGTCATCCTTATATCAGGGTGATATCCGGTTCTTTCTGCCTGTCTGCATCATGATATTTCCGAAGGAGGGGGTGATATTTTCATATCACTCGGGTGTGTGTTTGTTCCAGCATCATGATGATGCTGATATGAGGAGATATCCGCCTGCCGACTTCGTGCGCTATCTAGAGGGGGTGATCTTTTCGAGCATCATCATATTCATCTATCGCCCCGATCTTACAGAGGAGCTACAGTGCAACCTGATATTTGCACATCAGGAGGATATTTCCAAATATCCGGTTGTCTTCCGAATATCATGATGATGTTAATATGATGATGACGTCATCGAGGTCCCGGGGGGGTCATATTTCTAACACTGATCATCTTGAGGAGATCTCCCGACATTTGCAAACATGATGATGACGTCATCCGGATATGAGGAGGTGCGCAGTAGGCAGACATGATATATGCTCATGACCTAGTATATAAAGTGTTATTGAGGTCATCGCGGGGTGCATGTGGGATAATGTTATCCTGCATATTCGAAATATCATGATGATGAGTCTCGGCGGGAAGTGTTTGCGACTAACTGTCTGATGTTCTTCCCAAGGCCGCGGGTTGGTGCGCCATTAATGGCGAATGTTGCAGAGGTATGGGCGATGGCGTGGATGGATCCTGTACCCGACTGAGGGTGTACATCAGCGGACAGGGGCGCAGGGCTCGAAAAATCTTCCTGTCTCCTCCCCCACCTGCTGCATTAATGTTTGAGCGCCATTTCTATGATACTGTATATCTGGCGGGTTTTTTGGTCAACCTGGGAGTTAATGCTGAATACACCCTCCTGCTATATAGTGCAGATGGTGTTATTCATTTGAGGTTGTTGAAAGTTGTAGATTTTTGGCTCTGTAATCCATAACCAGCTGATCTGGTTGCTCTGCACAGTTATCTTGTGAGTTTATGTATCCCCTGTTGTAGGACTTGGCATGAATCCACTGGTTTCATGGTTGATCTTATATGAGTAATGCTATCTTAGCATGTGTTGTGTTAATTCTGTCTCCAGTATTGCATGTATTCTTCTTCTGGATCTGGATGTTTGCTTATGTTTATATTCTAGAGCATAGAATTCCTATGTTGAATGTCTGATCTTTTAACCTCTGCTCAAGGGGCAGATTAAACTGTTTTCAGGTTGAACATTGGGAAGGGTATACTGCAGTAGGGATGCCATAAGTAGAGATAGCTCAACACTCTATATTGGGAGATATCTGTAGGGCAGATATCATGTGTGTCCCCCTGAAATCCAGTTTTAGCTATTCATGCTGATCATTCACAGGTGTATGTCTACCGACTCCAAGCCCTGGATAGGCACCAATCATGCTGTGTTCTTGTGTTATACACCATGTCCAGCTTTGCATCCAAATTCATATCAAAACACTTCATACCTCCACCTGTTAGTTGTAGGAGTAGGATTAGGAACCCCCTGCATACTCTCATACTCAACCAGACATCATGTCCAAGAATGTTGCCAGCCTTGTGATCTATCATGCAGATCTTGGTCCATACATGAGAGTATTCTGCCTGTTGCTGTCAAGTTAGATCCTTCTATCTTTGAGCTAGTCAAGGTTACATCTTGAGTTATAGGGATACCCCCTTGGTGCGGCAGAACCAGAAGTGAAGGGGAGGAGCTCACGCAACCTCCTGTATTCAGTTGGCCTGAATCTGCCTGTGCATTAGAAGTGGCAAATCCTAATGCTGATTCAGAAGAAAATGTCAACAAAATGGCGACTCCGCTGGGGATGGACTAAAAAATGATATACTTGTGGCCCATCCGAGTCACTAACAAAATGGTGACTCTGCTGGGGAACGTTGATGTAAAGTAATATCCTGCAGTCTCTGGTGAAGTTTTGCTCTGCTGGTGGAATGAACCTGGAAAAGTAGCTTTCAGCTATTGAAAATTTTGTCCTCTCTGGAGAGGTGGCGACTCTGCAAAAAAGATCCAAATGCACATGAAAGATGGATGTATGTGATGTGACAAAAATAAGGCGTACATATTTCTGCATCTGTATGAGAAAAGGTACTTTGTTACTTCCCCTTTATTTGCTGTTTTACTGCATAGGTTAGATGCCAGGGGAAGCCTTAGGTCTTAGACAGACAAACAATGTCTAAGAGTAAGATTTTTATGAATTCAAGTATGAGTTATCCCACACTCAGTGGTAAAATGTTGGATAAAGGAATAGAAGAGATAAGAAATAGGTTGATATTCTTAGAGGCTGAGCAGGCCCAGTTAAGAAGCAGTAACCCTGTTGTGTCTGCCTGTCAGAAAGCTAAACCTCCTGTCAGCCCTTTTGATCCTTTGTATGACCAACTGGATTTGTCATGGGTGGATTATAAAGTAGAAACTATGCCTGCTAGGATATACTGTCAGATGCCTAGATTTAGTGGTCACAATGAATGTGATGGGAATGCACATATCCAAAATTTTCAAAGTTTTATGGGAAAATATTCATTCAGAGATGAGGATATGTGGATGAGGTTTCTTGTTAGGTCCTTTGATGCAAAAGCAAAAGACTGGTATTTGAGCTTTCCAAAGAAATTTTTTGCCTGTTGGGATGAGCTTGCTGACTGTTTCAAGGAAGAATTTGCAAAAGAACCGGCTGATCTTGTTGCAGAATTGATGAGAATCAGAAAACAAGATGAAGAGCCATGTGTTGATTTCAGTCATAGGTTTGCAGTAGCCCTTTCACATGTCCCTGAAAGTTTCAGACCTGATATTTTAGCCTGTGTTGGCATATTCTTTGAAGCTTTTGAGGAGGGCTCTAGTGCATTACTGAGGGATTTCAAGGTGACAAGTATGCAAATGGCATACAAATTTTTAGAAAATGTAGAAGAAATGAGAAATATGCACCTGCTGAAACCCCTGTCCCCAGGCCTTGGTGTGAATAATGGTTATGAAGCTGCAAATGACCAAATGATTATGGCATCATGTGCAGATAAAAATGAAAATAAAAGCATAGAGGTTGAGACTGCTGTATTTGAACATAATGCTAACAATACTGTTCAACTGGATTGTTCACCAGTTGAGGATGCCAGTGAAAGGACTAATGAGGATTCCCATTGCAATGATGAGGCAGCTGACCATGAAGACAATAACGAGGTTGTGGACAGCAATGAGCAATTTTTAGAATGGACCTGTGGAGACAATTGTGAGTATTGTACTCAAGACAGAGAAGATATAAGCAAACAGAGAAGCAGTCCTATGTGTGACCCATTGCCTACCTTTCAAACACATGGAGATCATGAAGAGCAGTCAGAAGTTGAAATAAGTGCTAGTTCAGAGCATGATTGTTTTTCATTTGATGGCTGTTTTGCTTATGACACACAGGCTGATACTCCTCCACAGAGTGAATCCATTGATGATGAAGAGGTGTGCTCTGCTGCTCATGAACAAATGGCATACTATGATGAAACTGATGCACCTGGGTCACCTATTTATGACACATATGGTGATGAGGATCTGTCTGAGTATGGTGAAGATCTGGACATTATTTTTGGCTTGGATTCTGTTTCTCATCCTGATGAAAGAGGAAGCAACATACATCAGATAAGTGATTGTGAAAATGTGCCTGACTTGAAAGAGATGCCAGAGCCTGATCTTTTCTAGCCTGGTGTACCTGATTGTTGTGTACATGATGTGCACAATTGTGATTTTGAAAGCTTTTCTTTTGATGAGCCAGCATATAATACAATGAGCCTTGATCTTCCTAGTTTTGTGGTGGACTCTAAGTGTTTCCTATTTGCAGTCCAGCTAGGAGATCATGTTGCAATGCATGATGATGATATAGGTGATAAGTGCTATGTGCCATATGAACATGCATTGTTTGATACATTCTGCACCCACATGTCACATGATGCTGAGGGTTATCTGCACAAGGGTGATAATGACAAGCTAAATCAGAGGGTTGAATATGCAGATGACAAGATTTGTTTGTGGGTGGATCTTTGTAGTATCTCCAAGCTTGACCCAGTGCATGCAGATGAAAACAAGATGTTTGACAAAGGGAGATACATGTTTTTCTTTTCTTGGTGGCCTTAGGCCATCAAGTGTGTTGGGTGATGCAGGTCAGTGCAGTATTTGACTCTGTGCCCAATGGATAAGGGACTGGTCTGCATCCCAGAGATCTGGAGTTCTCGCTGCAGGTTTTTACCTGCACGTCCCCAGACAGAGCCACTGTTAGTGCCTGAATTGACTGGCAGTTTTCTGAGCAATTTTCATTCAGGCACTCTCCCTAAGTATCCAAAAAATGTTCTAAGTGATGGACCTCCCCAGCATTTTTCAGCTGCATCATCATATTTTCTTGAGGAGGAGGTCATCATCATCATGTTTGTTTCCATGCAGGTCAGCATCATCATCTTCTCCGTCGGCCGGTTTCTCATCATCATCATCATATTGAAATATCGGGTGATGTTTGGTTTTTATCCTGATGATGCTGACGAGCTACAATGCGCCCTGATCTGCTTGCGAGGGTGATTTTTTGAAGTATCCGGTGATCTTCCATTTATCACCTTGCGCAAACATGATGATGATGTTGCCCCATTATCTTGAAGGGGTTATTCTCTAAGTTGTTCGACCTAACTTTTTTTTTTAAGGGTCGTCGTTATCATCATCATATTTCCAGTTATCATCCTGCTGCTTGCGGGGGTCATCATATTTTCTGCATCATGATATCTCGCCGGGGTGATATTTCTATCATCGGGTGATCTTGGTTATGATCATCCTGATGATGTTGTTGAAGAGTTCTAAGTGCGACCCGATATTCACTAGGGTCATCATATTTTGAACGTCAGGATGATCTTAGTCAATATCATCCTGATGATGTTGTATCACCTTGTTCTTTGTTTCTCATCCTGATGATGCTGACGTCATCCTTATATCAGGGTGATATCCGGTTCTTTCTGCCTGTCTGCATCATGATATTTCTGAAGGAGGGGGTGATATTTTCATATCACTCGGGTGTGTGTTTGTTCCAGCATCATGATGATGCTGATATGAGGAGATATCCGCCTGCCGGCTTCGTGCGCTATCTAGAGGGGGTGATCTTTTCGAGCATCATCATATTCATCTATCGCCCCGATCTTACAGAGGAGCTACAGTGCAACCTGATATTTGCACATCAGGAGGATATTTCCAAATATCCGGTTGTCTTCCGAATATCATGATGATGTTAATATGATGATGACGTCATCGAGGTCCCGGGGGGGTCATATTTCTAACACTGATCATCTTGAGGAGATCTCCCGACATTTGCAAACATGATGATGACGTCATCCGGATATGAGGAGGTGCGCAGTAGGCAAACATGATATATGCTCATGACCTAGTATATAAAGTGTTATTGAGGTCATCGCGGGGTGCATGTGGGATAATGTTATCCTGCATATTCGAAATATCATGATGATGAGTCTCGGCGGGAAGTGTTTGCGACTAACTGTCTGATGTTCTTCCCAAGGCCGCGGGTTGGTGCGCCATTAATGGCGAATGTTGCAGAGGTATGGGCGATGGCGTGGATGGATCCTGTACCCGACTGAGGGTGTACATCAGCGGACAGGGGCGCAGGGCTTGAGAAATCTTCCTGTCTCCTCCCCCACCTGCTGCATTAATGTTTGAGCGCCATTTCTATGATACTGTATATCTGGCGGGTTTTTTGGTCAACCTGGGAGTTAATGCTGAATACACCCTCCTGCTATATAGTGCAGATGGTGTTATTCATTTGAGGTTGTTGAAAGTTGTAGATTTTTGGCTCTGTAATCCATAACCAGCTGATCTGGTTGCTCTGTACAGTTATCTTGTGAGTTTATGTATCCCCTGTTGTAGGACTTGGCATGAATCCACTGGTTTCATGGTTGATCTTATATGAGTAATGCTATCTTAGCATGTGTTGTGTTAATTCTGTCTCCAGTATTGCATGTATTCTTCTTCTGGATCTGGATGTTTGCTTATGTTTAGATTCTAGAGCATAGAATTCCTATGTTGAATGTCTGATCTTTTAACCTCTGCTCAAGGGGCAGATTAAACTGTTTTCAGGTTGAACATTGGGAAGGGTATACTGCAGTAGGGATGCCATAAGTAGAGATAGCTCAACACTCTATATTGGGAGATATCTGTAGGGCAGATATCATGTGTGTCCCCCTGAAATCCAGTTTTAGCTATTCATGCTGATCATTCACAGGTGTATGTCTACCAACTCCAAGCCCTGGATAGGCACCAATCATGCTGTGTTCTTGTGTTATACACCATGTCCAGCTTTGCATCCAAATTCATATCAAAACACTTCATACCTCCACCTGTTAGTTGTAGGAGTAGGATTAGGAACCCCCTGCATACTCTCATACTCAACCAGACATCATGTCCAAGAATGTTGCCAGCCTTGTGATCTATCATGCAGATCTTGGTCCATACATGAGAGTATTCTGCCTGTTGCTGTCAAGTTAGATCCTTCTATCTTTGAGCTAGTCAAGGTTACATCTTGAGTTATAGGGATACCCCCCTTGGTGCGGCAGAACCAGAAGTGAAGGGGAGGAGCTCACGCAACCTCCTGTATTCAGTTGGCCTGAATCTGCCTGTGCATTAGAAGTGGCAAATCCTAATGCTGATTCAGAAGAAATTGCCAACAGAATGATCATCAAGGTCGGCATCACAATCATCAACCATTGGAACAATCTCCAAGGTTAGTATTACAAACATTTACAAAATAGGTCCTGACCTATTACAACATTATGTAAAGAGAATGAAATGTGGATCACGCCATGCCTTAGTTGGGACTCAAACATAATCTTCCATGCCACAACACACTTCCACAATCTTCTAGAGATCTCTGCAATTAGTGGAATTAACCAGGTCGGACAAGACTAGTTACACGCTACATTATCTGGGAACAATCTTCAAACACAATCTCAATTTCTTAACACGGACCAAAGTCCAGATAGGAACATGATTAGGAGACATCCACAAGCATGCTATAATCATCAGGAGTAACCGCACGAACCTTAACCACTTTATCCATAGGAATCTTCTCATTAGAACACATGAACTTCACTATCTTCAATTGTCATAAAAGAAAGATAGCTTGCGGACCACCAAACCATGAACCATTGCAACTGAAGACACTTATCATCATCCCAGACTTCTCTCTAGAACTACAGAGCAAAATACTTTATTGTGGAGGAATGCGGAGTAGAATACTTTCTTCCTGTCTCAACTGAACTTACAGAAAAAGCAGGTTTCACTCTGGTGAACACAACTCACTCAGATCTTCATGTGGAGGGTTCAAACCTAGAATGCAGCATCCTTAGTCATACCTCTAACTTGCTTCCAATCCACAGACCACGATCTTCAAGTAGAAATAAATGTGGAGTAGTTTACTGGACTGTTCTTTAGCATACAACTCACTATCTGTACTGCACTTCTCTGTAACTCACTTGATCCTTCCAAAAAGGCTAATTTTCTCAATATCCTCAACATACAAGTCTTATAAACAAGTAATAGAATAAGATACAGTTGACACCAATGACAAAAAGGATATGTTGACATCAATGACAACACCGATTAGGCACATACTTGCAACAATCTCCCCCTTTGTCATTGATGGCAACATATGATGTGAAAAACTGCAAAAGCCATCAAGACAAGATTCTCCCCATTTCTCTTTACACACCTACACTCTTTCTTTCTCCAAAATTCTCCCCCTTTCTCTTACACATCTGCACTCTAAGTTTTTCACATGACTTCTCTCCCCCTTTGACATCAATGGGAAAGGGCACATACTTGCACTCATCTGCTCTGATCTAATCTCTCTTCTGAACTCTTTGACTACTCCCCCTGAGAAGTAGCCCTAAAAAGCATCAATCCAGACCTTTGAGCACCTCCGGACTGATGCACTACTATGCATCTTAGTTTAGAGCAGGAGGGGTGATAACCCCTAACTTTTTTCTAAGATACTCAAAAGTATACTTAGGCAGAGGCTTGGTAAAAATGTCTGCAATCTGATCCTTGGTAGAACATACTCCAACTTGACTTCATTCTTTGTCACCTTTTCTCTCATAAAATTATACCTACTGGATATGTGCTTTGTCCTTGAATGCATCACTAGATTCTTTGATATGTTTATGGCACTAGTGTTGTCACAAAAGATTGCAATGGGATCTTCATACACAATTTTGATGTCCTTCAAAGTCTGCTTCATCCATAACACTTGAGTGCAACTACATGCTGCTGCAATGTATTCTACTTCTATAATAGACATGGATATTGAATCCCGTTTCTTTTTCAACCAAGATACTAATCTTTTTCCCAAGAAGAATGCACCTCCACTTGTACTTTTTCTGTCATCCACATCTCCGGCCCAATCTGCATCAGTATATGCACTGAGAGTAAAGTCACAGTCCTTAGGGTACCACAAACCATAATTTATTGTGCCTTTTAAATATCTTAGAATTCTCTTGACTGCCATCACTTGTGATTCCTTGGGTTCTGCTGGAAATCTTGCCACAAGACACACTGCATGCATTATGTCAGGTCTGGTTTGAGTCAGATAAAGTAATCCTCCAATCATAGATCTATACTTTTTTTGGTCTGCCATGGGTGAGTTATCATCTTTTCTCAACTTACAACCAATTATCATAGGTGTGCACACTAGTTTAGAGTCTTCCATCCCAAATTTCTTTAACAACTCTTTCACATACTTAGACTGAGAAATGAAGATACCTTTATCTGATTGACTTATTTGCAGACCTAAAAAGAAGTTCATCTCTCCAAACATAGACATTTCAAATTCACTTTGCATTTCTCCAACAAAAATGAGCACATACCTTCATTGCCTCCAAAAATAATATCATCAACAAAAATTGCAACAATCAGGGTTTGTTCACCATTGATCTTGAAGTAGAGATTGCTATCTGTAGTACCCTTACTGAACCCTATCTGTATCAGGTACCTGTCCAACCATGCATACCATGCTCTTGGAGCTTGTTTTAATCAATACAAAGCTTTCTTCAATCTACATACCATGTCACCCTAATCTGATGACTAAAATCCTTCCGGTTGTTCTATATAGACTTCCTCTTCCAACTCTCCATTTAAGAAGGCAGACTTCACATCTATTTGATAAACGTTGAAATCTTTGTATGCTGCAAAAGCCAAAAACATCCTTATTGCTTCAATCCTTTCCACTGGAGCAAAAGTTTCTTCAAAGTCTATTCCTTCAACTTGAGCGTATCCTTTGTATACCAAGCTTGCTTTATTTCTTACCACTTCACCATTCTCATTCATCTTATTTCTGAAGACCCACTTTGTACCAATTACATTCTTGTCTGCTGGTCTGGGAACAAGATCCCAAGTCTGATTCTTCTCTATCTGCATCAATTCCTCTTCCATAGCCTTTATCCAATTCTCATCTTTGCAAGGCTCATACACAGTTTTAGGTTCAATCTTAGAAATCATACAGAAATTTACTTGTTCCTCTGTAACTTTTATTCTGGTTAAGATCCCTTTACTCTTATCTCCCATGATTTGATTTTTAGAACGACTAATTCTTACATATCTTGGAGTTTTGGTAGTACTTACCATGGTAGCGATTAACCCATAAAGATTATACTCTATTAAAAGTATTACAAAGGGGAAGGCACATGCCTTCGGGCTCACTGCCCAGAGCTCACTGCTCAAGAGAGGCTCATTGCCTACAAGAAAGATTACAAAAGGATTACAGATTGTTTGAACTGATAAGTAGCATTTTCCAATACAAGAATTCAGTTCTGGTTAAGCACAGAATACTGATTTCACACACTTCATCTTTATTCTATCTTGTTTATTACACTGCCATAATCCAAACCTTAGATCTCTTCTTTTTTGCACTTCTGTCTGCCCTTTTCACACTTACACCATATTCGCATCGAACTCACCCACCACAATACTCAAATCTATCGACTATATATATCTGCATCAATAATTCAATCTCCTTTTTGTCAGCCTTGTGAAGAACTTAACACACAATACAAATACTCTGTCCAGTCGGTTGAATCCATACACAAATAAAGATGCGTACCAGAAATAACACTTGCATGTCATAATACATGTCAGCCACTAACATTATATCCCATATGCAACTCACCAAAACACTTCTATTGGATCCGCATAGGGATCAAACACAGGTCGGCCTATTCTTCACTGAACTGTTCTGTCATATTAGGACCCAGTACTCAGATGCTTATAACTTTTAATCCCTTTGTCACTGGAGGCTAAAAGCTTGGATTTGGATTGTTCTGACATCCCTCTACACTCCCACAAATCCTCAACACACAATGATTAACTGGATAGACTAGTCAAAATACTGAACTTTGCCATATGCTCTGTTTCTGGCTCCCTGGACTTAGATTAATTCTCATTCTGTCTTTCGGTAAGAACAAATTATGTTATGTGGATGAGTGGAACAATCTTATTTTCCATCAATGACAACCTTTGTCATGCGTAGAAGTGTCTCTTGCCAACAATCTCCCTCTTTGGCATTGATGGCAACACTTAGTGAAAAATGACTAAGTGTCATGACTGACTCCCTCTACTGTGTACACTTATGTATTCTTCCATTGCTCCCCCCTTGATGGATTCTTCATTTCCTTTCATTTTTCACTATCTCTCACTCCCCCTTTGACATCAATGGCAAGGGGCGACGTCTGCAAATCAAAATTTCCACAAGAAAATCTGTATATAAGGTCGCATATGTACAAATAATCCATGTATTATATTTACATGAACTTAAGGATATCTACAAAATTATTTTTCAACTGCACAAGTTCAAAGGCCCAACTACTTTTCATGCCATCCAAAATTGAGTTGTGTTCTCTTAGTATGAATGCCTATGTTTCTGCTTTCTTTAGATCTGAAGGATCACTTGTCCGGACTGCAACTTGAGCTTCTGATAAAGCACAAAACATTGTTTCTAACTTGGGGGCAATCAATCTCCCGAGCTCACACATTCTCTCCACAATATTGCTCTTTTATTTAACAAGCTTCTTTATTTCATCAATCAGGTTGATTGCTTGACACTCCTAACTTGCCGAAGAAACTGTTAGAGGGTCAAAATTTTGAGATAGATTTAGCAATCTTTGTTCCCACTCCTTTATCTTCTTCTCAATATCCTCAATAACTTTGGGTCAAGATAGACAAAATTTGTATACATCACTTCCGTCGTTGAGAGAATTTTGAATACTCTTTATACTGATATCAAGTATCCTTTTATCATTCCTTATTAGGCCCTTTAGCTCACTAAATCTCTTATCCAAAAATTCATTCTAGATTTTAATTTCTGTAGACTTCTCAAAGGACTCAAAGTTTGTACTTAAATAATTTACAAGGTTCTTTCGATTACCGAAGGGAGAATCAGATGGATTCTTCTAGAAGGTTGGCATTATCTTCTCCAATATACTAGATGCAAGGCCTAACAGCGCACTGTCCTCTATGTGGGATTTCAATATCTTTTCACTTGCCTTAGCTTGTGTGAAAGATGTTATCTTCATCATTTGGACTAGAGAGAGAGTATCCAGGTTGATTGGTCCTTGAATTAGTTCTGGTTCATCAAACTCTAGCATCTCTTTACTCAGGAAACTCTTCACTGCATCTGCAGTGTCTCTTGTCACAATTTATGGGCTACCTTCCTTTTCTTGAGTTTTCCCAGGATCAGGACTATTTTGTTTGGGTGCATCAATATTTGCACCATCTTCTTCTGCTTTATCTTTCTTACCTTTGACTTCTTCTTTATCTGCTTCACCTTTCTCTATGTTATCTACAGGAGGATTCTTTCCTTTGTCCTCACCATCTACAATCTATTCCGGAGGATCTTGAGTAGCAACAGTATTCTCAACATTGTCTTCATTACCAGATTGATCAGGAAGAGTTAGAGTATCTCCTACATCATTAGTTTTATCCACCATCTCTGTATCTTCCTTGTTTATTTGCTCCACTTTCGGAATTGAGGAGTTATCGACCTTGGTCTGCTGTTCATCAGCTTTTATTTCTTCAATATCTAGGATTGATGAATCAATCCCATCATCAGTCTCTTCTTCAACAAATGGAAGATTATGTCTCTTCAATGCACTTAGAAGTATTTCTTGTGTTTCTTTGACTATTTTGTCTAATTCTCCAAGCATCAGTTTGTTCATTCTCTTCTTGCTTCTGAATTCATCCTTCACTTCTTTGAATATCATATTCATTTGAACTTGAGTGATATGAGGGCATAGTTTTATCAATATATGTTCTCTAAGCTCTATATCCTTGCTTTTTGCATTTTCTTTCCTCAACTCCAAAATGTCTGCAAGACTTTGAGGAATCTCAGAAGTTATTTCAATTAGGGCTTTATTATAGATATTCAAATATCTAACAGTTGCTTCCTCTAACACCCTCTTATCTGTATCACTGTATTCATCATAGAATTCAGTTATGAGTTTCAAATTTCCATCCACAATGACTGATTTTATTACATCTTCCACATAAAGTGTGGGCTTCTCAACATATGTATCTGTTTTCTGCCTTTTGCTTGCCCTTTTGCTTCCGGAGGGCTTCTCCTTAGTCACCTTGGCAGCTTTTGTTCCAGAGGCTTTCAACTCCTTTACCTCAACATCTGAATCTGTTTCTTCTACATCAACTTTTGTGCTCTTATAGGTTCTTGTGGCCTTTGTTTTTACTCTTTTCCCTTCTTTTCCTGATTATTTTCCTTCCAGTTTCTCAAGATTGACAGGTTTTGGGGGAACAAGGGCAGTAGCAGAGCTTCTAGTAGTCCTTGATGTGGAGGAGGATCCTACTAGAGCACTTCCTTGTTTCTTATCCCGCTTCTCCTTCTCTGCCCCTTCAGTTCTTTCCCTGAATTGCCTCACAGCTTCCTTTGTGAGACCTAGATTCTCAGCCAACTGGTCAACTTCTTTCCTTACTTTTCTGTTGGTTTCAGGTTCTCTGAGCTTAGTATGTAGTTTTAAACTTAGCTCCTCATATGTCCCAAATCTTTCAACTGTTGTGTCTTTTGGCTTGCTTAGAAGATGTTGAGCATACATATTCAAGATTTTTCCATCTACTTCATACCCCATGGGCATGATCCAAACAGTTTTGGGTTCCACTACTTCCATTAAGCACTAATTAGTGTCAACCATAAAACATATTTCATTCTTGTACTTCTCAACAATTGATTTAGGGATTCTTTCCCTTGAATGCATCATACTCTAAAAATTCTTGAAGTATCCCCATATTGTAGTTAGCTTTATAATCACCAATGCTACGAAGATGATCTCTGATCTGAATGGCAATTGGCTCATCATTAGTCCAGTGAACACCCTTTACTCCAGGCACTTCATTCATATAGTAGAAAAAAAAGCATAGAACCAATGTACCATATTTAAAAGTGTTTTTCTTATCTTTCTTGATTTTGTTCAAATTCTCAATCAACTAGTTCTGTAATAGCTCACATAGATCATAATCTGTATTCTCCTTCAACATTTGATATGCTGCATATATGGCAGTTTCTGAGACAGAATTCTCCCTGCTAGAGTGATATATCTTGTATCCAATCACCATGGAAGCAAACTTAACATCTGGTTCTATGATGTCATTGATGGTCATTGCCCTTCTGTCAAACTTTGCACTGGTTGCATCGGTAACAGTTTGGTTTTTCATAGATTTCAACATGGGCAATCCACCGGTTGAATTTAACCCAGTCACAATTCTGATAACATCCTTGGTAATATTGAATGGTTTTAACAGCCATATGAATTCATCATGCATCTGACTCAAAACATATCGAACCTACTTGTCTTCATCGAATGTTGGAAACCCCATAATCTGAATAAAATGTTTATCAAGTAGTGCCTTATACTCAGGTTTAAGGTTGTGATTTTCATCCCTGAGATGATTCTCAAACAAATCTACATACCTTGAGTCCCCAAATTCATCAATGTTGGCATGAATATAAACCCTAATAGCTTCAGTATGCAGTACATCATATGGAACACTTGAAAATGCACTTAATTGGTCAACTTCCATTGACTTGTGTGGATGCTTTTTAAATTTTGGTCGAGGCCTTTCAGTAATATCAACAACCAAAGGTGTAGCCATTGCAAAAAGATTACAAGTTCAAAGCTTCGCAGATAAATACCTTTTTCACGAAATTAGGGTTGATGGGTAAATTCATCGATCATACTTTAATTCTTTGTAATCTCAGCTCAGACACTATTCTTCTTGCTTTCTTCGGGTGCAAAGTGATGCAAATGAGGAATGAATGACCTTTTTATGCTCCACAAAACCTAATTTGCCTTTGTAATAAATGCTCTGCCCTAACGCATCTGGTTACACTATTTCTGTATACAGTCGATCTTCAATTGCTCCGCAAATTGTCATATCCACTTTTTATCTTCCAGAAATCCTTTCAAATGATGTACAATAATCCAAATTATTTTCTTTCATTGTGCCAAATTCAGGCATCCACTTACTGGCTGGGGGAATTTAGATTTTATTGTAGCTCCCCCCGAGCCAGAGCTCCTAATTCAATTCCTAGAGGAATTATCAGCACCAGATTCCAGTGCGGACCCATTACTATTATTCTCAACACTTTTCTTGATCCATATCTTTCTCATTTCATTCTGGATTTCATTCACATCAATTTTGCCTTTGCCTTTGTCTTGTCTCTACTCATCCGATTTTCTGTTTACTGGACCTCTTCTTTCATTATTATAATTTCTGTAGATTCTTGCAATATGACCAGATCTATTGCAATTAAAGCACACAACATTTCTTTGCTTATATACTTGATTTCCTCTTGATCTGCTTTGATTAGCCATGTGTCCAAATCCATTGCAGGTAAAGCAGTAACCATTGAAAGAGTTGCCATTTCCTCTAGAGTTATTAATTATCATACTTCTGCATTCATTTGATTTATGATCATACCTCTTACATTTGAAGCATTGACCAGAGAAGGATGAATCATTTTGATTTACTCTGTTTCTGCACTCAGTAGCTCTATGACCAAATTTGTTGCAATTAAAATAATTTCCATTGAATGATGGATATTTTTGAGCATTAGGTTGTCTTACCGAAGGTCTTCTAGGTCTGTTTCTCCCATTCCTTGGTTGAAAATTTCTTTGTCTGGATCCGGAGCTTTCACCTTTCTCATATCCAAGACCATGCTTGTCATCAACCTTTTTTTGACTTTCAAGTAGTGCTTCAAGTTTAGTTGAGCTTATCTTGAACTTCTCCTTGTATTCATTTGCAACTTCTAGGTCATGTTTGAGAATGACAATTTGCCTCTCAAGTTCTCTCTCATTGTCTCTGCTTTCTTGTAGATTAGATTCTAGGAGGCCATCTATTCTGTCCAATCTGCAACATTCTTCAGTTCTTTCTTTTAGATTTTGATTTAGGTCTTCTTCAGCTTTCTTCCTATCTTCAATTTCCTTGGTTAGCCTCATCACCCCAGATTCCATCTCATGTTTTAGGACAACAACTTCTTTGGCTAACTTCTCACATTCCTTTATTTTCTCTTTCAAGGCCTTATCCTTGTCGTTGTCTTCAGAATGATTTCCTAGTTGAAGAGGTTGCTCCTTCCTCTTTTCATTGGATTTGCTCAATTTTGCTTTTAGAGTCTCAATGAAGTCTTCAACATTTTTAAGGTCCTCTTCCAACTCCTTAGCTTCTATTCTGGACTGCTCAAGATCTTCTAATGTGAGTTTAAGTTGTCCTTGGAGGTTGTATTCATCCATTTTACTGCCTTCCCAGATCTTCCTCAAGCTGTTAAACTTTTCAAAGGAACCTTGCTCTGATACCAATTGTTGGAATTCGGGCTAACAACTCAGAGGGGGGGTGAATCAGTTGTCTTAAAACTTTTAATGCTTGCGACAGCTAATTCTTCTTTACCACTTCTTAACAGATTAGTGACATAATCATGAAAAGCAAGAATTAATAAAATATGAGCAGAAACATAAATAACACACTTGACACCAAGATTTTGACGTGGAAACCCGGTTAAGAGAAAACCATAGTAGGGGTTAACCCACAAAGATTATACTCTATTAAAAGTATTACAAAGGGGAAGGCACATGCCTTCGGGCTCACTGCTCAGAGCTCACTGCTCAAGAGAGGCTCACTGCCTACAAGAATGATTACAAAAGGATTACATATTGTTTGAACTGATAAGTAGCATTTGCCAATGCAAGAATTCAGTTCTGGTTAAGCACAGAATACTGATTTCACACACTTCATCTTTATTCTGTCTTGTTTACTACATTGCCATAATCTGGACCTCATATCTCTTCTTTTTCGCACTTCTGTCTGCCCTTTTCACACTTACACCATATTCACATCGAACTCACCCACCACAATACTTGAATCTATCGGCTATATATATCCGCATCAATAATTCAATCTCCTTTCTGTCGGCCTTGTGAAGAACTTAACACACAATACAAATACTCTGTTCAGTTGGCTGAATCCATATACAAATAAGGATGCATACCAGAAATAGCACTTGCATGTCATAATACATGTCAGACACTAACATTATATCCCATACACAACTCACCAAAACACTTCTATTGGATCTGCATAGGGATCAAACACAGGTCGACATGTTCTTCACTAAACTGTTCTGTCATATTAGGACCCGGTACTCAGATGCTTATAACTTTTAATCACTTTGTCACTGGAGGCTAAAATATTGGATTTGGATTGTTCTAACATCCCTCTACACTCCCATAGATCTGCAACACACAATGATTAACTGGAGAGATCCGCTGGTCAAAATACTGAACTCTGCCATATGCTCTGTTTCTGGCTCCCTAGACTTAGATAAATTCTCATTCTGTCTTTCGGTAAGAACAAATTATGTTATGTGGATGAGTGGAACAATCTTAGTTGCCATCAATGACAACCTTTGTCATGCGTAGCAGTGTCTCTTGCCAACATGAATTGCCTCTCTCCAATATGCTTCCAGAAGATGAGCTTCCTTCATCATGGTTCTAGCAGCTTCTTGAACTGTTCTGTTTTTCCTTTCAACAACTCTATTTTGTTGTGGAGTTCTAGGCGCAAATAACTATCTCTTTATTCCATTTTCTTCACAAAATAAATTGAATTCATTTGATGTGAGCTCTCCTCCTCTATTAGACATCAAGAATTTGATTTTCAAATCCATCTCATTTTCAACCATTGCCTTAAATGCCTTGAATTTATCTAGAGCTTCAGCTTTCTCTTTCAAAAAGGTGACCCAAGTCATTCTAGAATAATCATCAATGAGCAACATGAAATACTTGTCTCCTTGCAAACTTCTTACTCTGGTAGGTCCACACAAATCTATATGCACTAGCTCAAGTAGTCCTCCAACTAATTGGTCCTTGCTTTTGAAACTTGTTCTTGTCTGTTTCCCAAATTGATACTCCTTGCAAATAGGATTAGCAGGCGTCACAAGCTTAGGCAAATCTCTAACAATCTGTGGAGTACTTATCTTCATAATATTATCAAAATTTCTGTGACACAACATTCTATGCCATAACCAACTTTCATCAGTCTGAGTCAATAAGCAATAGTTTTCGATTCCTTTCAAGTGATAGATATTACCTCTGGTCTTCTTACCAGTTGCAATGACTATTCCAGAGATTTCCCTAATCTTGCATCCATTGTCCTTGAAGCTTTAATCATAGCCCTTGTCACACATCTGACCCACACTCAAAAGATTGTGCTTTAATCCTTTCACATACAAGACATCTTCAGTATTATGCTTGCCATAAAAAGAAATAGATCCTTTCCCACAAATCCTACCAGCTGTATCATCTCCAAACCTAACCAGTCCACCATCATATCTTTCCAAACTCATAAAATTACTTTTGTCACCAATCATGTTGTGAGAGCAACCACTATCAATAACCCATTCATCCTTGTCCTTAATGACCTAAGTAGCCAAAGCACTTTCCACTAGTTTTTCTTCCTTCACACAGCTAGAAGAATTAGTAGACACGGGATCTTCCTTAATAGCAATGAACAAGCATTCATTTATAGAGGAACTAGCATTATTTGGTTCACCATTATCTGAAACTCCTTCATCATCCTCAAAATCTTCAACATAATAACACTTCTTTTGGGTCCTAGGCCTGTTCTCATTTTCTTTTCTATTTCTTTCAATTCTTTCAGGACATCTAGAAGAAAAATGACCTACTTTACCACATGAAAACCATTTGAAAGGTAATTTGCCTTTATACTTACTGGATCCTCTTTAAAGTCTATCCACAAAGTTGGCTTCAACTTCATCTAACTCATCATTGGATTCTACCTTCTATTTTTCTGATCTGGAAGTATTTCTAGGAGTACTAGCTTTGAAGGCCGTCTCAACTTTCGAAAGAGCATCATCTAACTCCCTCATTTAAAAAGTAGTAAGCTTACCAAGCAGCTGATCCCTGTTAACATTTTTTACTTGCATGAATTCTTTAATCGCGGCTACCTTGTGACAGTAGGACTTGGGCAAAGATCTTAGAATTTTCATAACAACTTCCTTTTCTAAGAGAGTTCTGCCTATAACTTTTATCCCTATAACAAGTTCATCAACTCTTTGCATAAAGGCTAATATGTTTTCATCATCATTCATCTTCAAGATTTCATATTTCACTTTTAGACTTTCTAACTTGGCTTCCTTCACAGAATCATCTCCTTCATACAAATTTTTCAACTTTTCCCATACCTTATTGTAGTTTCAAGATCCACAACTTTCGTCAATATTGAGTCGATTAATGAGATTAGCAGAGCATCCTTTGGCTTGATATCTATCTCATATTCTTTGATTTCATCTTCAGTCATCGGACCATTTGGAGGTATGGTGGATCTTCCTCAAGCTGTTAAACTTTCTTTAGAGGAACTTGGATCTGATACCAATTGTTGATATGCGCTGGACAAATGAGAGGGGGGGTGAATCAGTTGTCACAAAAACTTAAACACTTTCTGCAATTAAACATTCATCACTTATCCACAATTATTATGATTTAACATTGAGTGCATGAAATCATAAACTTAACCATAGATACAACATCAAACACAAGAGACACCAGATTTACGTGGAAAACGCCAAGGTGGGGAAAAACCACGGAGAGGATTAGCTCTCAATATATATTGTAATCTTGAAATAATGATGTTGAGGCTTGGTCGCTCCACTGGCCTAAACATACTAGCTTACTTCCATGAAGAACAACTAGGTCTAGTAGGCTCACTGCCTCAACCCAAAACCTAGCAAGATTATAATAAAGGCTGTTAAACCCTACTGGCGTCTTACTGCTAGACTCACTGCCATGATTAACACCTTTTTATATTTGTGACTGAAGTATAATAATTCCTCTGCTCTGCTCTTCCTCTGCTCTACTCTTCCTCTTCCTTCCTCTACCTCTTCTCTGCTCTGCCTTTTGGACCTTTCTTAATATCTTTCCATTTTCGCTCAAGGACACTTTTTCCATGACTCAACTATAAGTATTTATACACTACATCAACCTTGGAATGATCATCAAGGTCAGCATCACAATCATCAACCATTGGAACAATCTCCAAGGTTGGTATTACAAACATTTACAAAATAGGTCCTGACCTATTGCAACATTATGCAAAGGGAATGAAATGCGGATCATGCCATGCCTTAGCTGGGACTCAAACACAATCTTCCATGCCACAACACGCTTCCACAATCTTCCATAGATCTCTACAATCAGTGGGATTAACTAGGTCGACCAAGACTGGTTACACGCTACATTATCTGGGAACAATCTTAAAACACAATCTCAATTTCTTAACGCGGACCAAAGTCCAAATAGGAACATGATTAGGAGACATCCACAAGCACACTATAATCATCAGGAGCAACCGCACGAACCTTAACCACTTTATCCATAGGAATCTTCTCACCGGAACACATGAACTTCACTGTCTTCAACTATCATAAAAGAAAGATAGCTTGCAGACCACCAAACCATGAACCATTGCAACTGAAGACACTTATCATCATCCCAGACTTCTCTCTAGAATTGCAGAGAAAAATACTTTATTGTAGAGGAATGCAGAGCAGAATACTTTCTTCCTATCTCAACTGAACTTATAGAAAAAGCAGGTTTCACTCTGGTGAACACAACTCACTCAGATCTTCATGCGGAGGGCTCAAACCTAGAATGTAGTATCCTTAGTCATACCTTTAACTTGCTTCCAATCCGCAGACCATGATCTTCAAACAGAAATAAATGTGGAGCAGTTTACCAGACTGTTCTTCAACATACAACTCATTGTCTGTACTATACTTCTCTGTAACTCACTTGATCCTTCCAGAAAGGCTAATTTTCTCAATATCCTCAACATACAAGTCTTCTAAAAAAGTAATAGAATAAGATACAGTTGACACCAATGACAACAAGGATATGTTGACATCAATGACAACACCGATTAGGCACATACTTGCAACAAGCTAACCATATCTTCTAGCTTATCCTAGCTTATAGGGTTTGACACTTTCTTCCTTATAATGCTTTGAATGGAGCCATCTTAATCATAGAATGATAGGAATTATTATAGGCAAATTCCACAAGAGGAAGGTGATATTCCCATTTGTATTGCTGATCCATGCAATACATTCTCAACAAATCTTCTAGCACTTGGTTTACCCTTTCAGTTTGGCCATCCATCTCGGGATGATAAGCATAGCTTATATTCAACTAGGTTTTGAGTGAGGAAAACAAGGTTTGTCAAAACCTCGATGTCATACGAGCATCCCTATCTGAGATAATCTTCTTAGGAATATTGTGCAATATGAAAATTTCTTGCACAAATTTGTGGGCTATGACTGGTGCCCCATCTGTCAAATTCCCAGGTATAAAATGTGCCTCTTTGGTGAGTTTATCCACCACAACCAGAATAGCATTGTGTATGTTCCTTGACATAGGAAGTCCTTGCACAAAATCCATGCTAATGATTTGCCATTTCAATTTTGGAATTTCATGAGGGTATAATAGTCCTTCTGGGTGATGGTATTCTGCCTTCACCCTTTGGCATTCCAAACATTCAACTACAAACTTTGCAACATCCCTCTTCATTCCTTTCCAGAAATATAAGGGCTTCAATCAGCCAGTAACTTTGTTACTCCAGGATGTCTTGAATAAGGTGCAAAATGAACCTCTTTCAACACCATATTCCTTAACTCCTTAGAGTTCAGAACATACATACTTCCTTTATACCTCAATAACCAATTTGGTTCAAGGTAAAATCCATCATATTTCAAATTCTGAGAATTCTCCAAAAGGGCATGTTTTATCTGCTCGTAAAACTCATCTCCTTTAGACTTTCGTAATACCTGATTCTTAAAATTAGAATGTATGGAGATCATTGAGGAGATATGTCTTCTCCTACTTAAGGCATCCACCACTTGGTTTTCCTTGCCTTGAATGTATTTAATCTCAAAATCATGATCCAATATTAACTCCAACCACCTTCTTTGGCGAACATTTAGATGTGGTTGAGTGAGCATATATTTAAGCCCTTGATGGTCTATTTTTAGTTCAAAGGGTTTCCCAAGCAAGTAGTGTCTGCACATTTGCAGTGCATGAATTACTACTACCAATTCCAAATCATGAGGGGCATAGTTTTGTTCATAAGTTTTCAGTTTCCTGGATTCATATGTAATAACTTGTCCATCCTGGACAAGTACACCACCTAAGCCTTTTCCCGAGGCATTGGTAATGACTACAAAATGATCTTTTGGGTTAGGTACCTTCAAGATAGGTGTTGTAGTTAACTTTTCCTTCAGTTGGTCAAATGCCTCCTGGCACTTTTCTGACCAATCAAATCTTTTATCTTTTCTCTGCAAAGAAGTAATAGTATAAGCAATTTTAGAAAAGTTTTTAACAATTTTTTGTAATAACCTACTAGGCCCATGAAACTCAGACCTCATGTACATTTCTTCATGCTGGTCATTCTAATATGGCTTTAATCTTTGTTGGGTCCACAACTATTCCCCTAGCTAAAATTATATGACCCAAATACTGTACTTCCTTTTGAAAGAAAGTACACTTAGAGAGCTTGCCATACAGTTTATGCTCTCTAAACCTCTAACAATCCTTAAATGCTGAAGGTGTTCTTCCTTGTTATTAGAGTAAATTAGAATATCATTGAGAAAAACTAGGACAAACTTGTCCAAACAGTCTCTGAACACATTGTTCATTAAATTCATAAACGTGGCAGGAGCATTTGTTAATCCAAAGGGCAAGATAGTGAATTCGTAATGCCCATACCTTATTCTGAAGGTTGTTTTTAGTATCCTCATATTTTAACCGTAATTGATGGTACCCAAATCGAAGATTGATCTTAGAAAACACAGTTGCTCCTCTCATTTGATCAAAAAGATCATCAATGCGGGGCAATGGGTACTTGTTCTTTATTGTTGCTTTATTAAGCATGCGGTAGTGTATACATAACCGCAATGTACCATCTTTCTTTTTCACAAAAAATAGAGGTGCTCCCCAGGGTGACACACCAGGTCTTATCAGTCCTTTATCAAGCAATTCTTGCAATTGAGCATTTAGCTCCATTAACTCATTTGTGGTCACTCCGTATGGAGCTTTAGATATAGGTTCTGATCCTGGAATTATATCTATAGAGAAATCAAAAGCTCTTTTAGGAGGTAATCCCAGTAGCTCATCCAAAAACACATCCTCAAAATCTCTAAGGAAAGGGAATCTATCCATATATGATCTTTCCTGATCTATGGACTCCTCCATTTTAACAGAAAAAAGCTGTCATCCCTTCCTTTGGGCTCTTTTCATCTGTAGGGTAGAAATTTGTCTCATTTTAACCTCTAGGGTTACCCTGTGGAAAAATTTTATTCCCAAGGTCATCTAGACATTCTATTATTTTGGCATAACAATCCACCTTAGCCCAATGTCTCCATAACCAGTTTATCCGAAGGATAACATCATATGAGCCCAATGGGGCTACGTAAAGGTTCACTTCAATGGAGAAACTTGGAAGTTCAACCTTAGCCTCAAACGAGAATTGCTCTACCCGAGCTTTGGTCTGATTTGCATATTCAACTGACCAAGTATTTTCCACGTATCTAGCTTTTCTAGAAATCTTACTTAAGACTTTTGGGGAAATAAAACATTCTGTTGCATCAGTATCTATCAAAACTGAAATTAGAAAACCAAGTAAAATACCTGTAGTTGCAATGGGAGTGATTTGATATTTAGCTTGCCTATTATCTAGGGTTGCATGTATGCATTGTTGGAATGTTGATTGTTGAGAGGGTAAAGGATTTCCTCGTGGTTGAGTTACCCACGTCTTGTTAGGACACTGGTTGGCATAATGATCACCACCACATGTATAACACCCTCCCACGAGTCCTCTCTTTTCATGAGGCTTTCTAGAATTATCTCTATTTTTCTTCGAGTTATTATTACCTTTTTTTTCTCCCTTGGATTCCTTTTGCTTGCTCTTGGACCCTTTATCATTTTTCTCTGAAAAGTCCTACTTTTTTCCCTTTTTCATAAATGATTGGGAGGATTGGGACCAATTATATCTTTTTTCAATTCCTTTCCCTGTAAGCAAACATAGATTTTGTAATGTCAAAAAATGTCCCCTTAGGGGCTTTTCCCTGTTAAGGTTTAGCTCCCGGGTCTTTGATATGCATTTAGGACATCGTGCATCATGTTTTCGCATCCTAATGAGAAAACCCCTAAGAGTCATCACAAATAGGACGTAGTGGGATCCTTTGAGCTAAGCCCTACCCAAAATAGGGGGGGAGGACTTGGGCGCCTGCGCCCTAGTCCTGCCCTATTTTAGGTCAGGCCCAAATTTTAAGTTTTGGTTTATGATTGTTATTTGGTCCCTAGGCCGTAACGGTAAGTTTGAATTACAAAATTCTTGGCGGGAATGTTTGTAGTTGCATATATAAACATGTTTAGGCATTCATTTGTAAACTAGATGACTATTAGATGATTATGTGATTTTGGCATTCTAAAGGTGATTCAAGGTATTCATTGTGTGGAAGAGCAGATCTTGTGTTGTTTATGTGTTTGTATTTACAGATTTGAGCATTCATCTCCTCATGGCATGAAGATCTTCTTCCTTCCGTGAGATCTTCACTACAAGGTGATATCATTTGTGTTTTTAAGCATTTATCATTTGGTTTTTGCCTCTGCCTCACAAGGGAATGCACTCTCTATCTGACAACGGTGTTCGAGATACTTGAATGTCTCTTCGGGGCTTGAATGAGGCAAACCTCTAAACACCACAACCCCCTCCCCATTTTCCTGTGATTGCAGGTTACAGGTTGAAGACCCAAGAAAAGTGGAGTTGCAGAGAAGGGTTTTAGAGTGTCAAAATTGCAGATCAAAGTTGAAAATAGGGACCTGGACTCGGGCGCCCACTCATTAGTCCTCCGGATCCCACAATGGAGAAATCTCTTAGACAACAGGAACATGTTGCAGATAAAGTTCCCAGATCCCAACAAAAATCAGGGCACTAGACTAGGGCGCCCACTCATTAGTCCCCCGACTGTTCCACTTCCTGACCTTCAGAAACGAGTACACATTTGTCTATTATTTTACATCTTTATGTTGGAGCATTTTTTGTTATTTGTCCGTTTGCTTCCGTATTTGCATAATTAGGGTTTTATGCATAATTGAGCATAAAAAAGCAATCAAATCACACAAATTCAAGTTTCCCTACATTCCTAAGTGACTAAGGGCCTGATGGTAGAGTCCTATCCGACCCAAGGTCCTTGAATGTTTTAGGGTGAAAGGAGGATACACACACAAACTAATAAAAAACCAACTATCCAAATTTTACCCTAAACATTTTGGTGAACCTATGTTGTTGAAATTTTTGGCTCCTTTTTGAGTGTTTTTCTTCATATTTGTAGTTATTTCATCCATTCATTTCATCATTCATCTTATTGCATTGGAAAAATTACAAAAAAATTGAAAAATTGGAAAAATTTGAAAAAAATTGCATTCTAGGGTTTGCATGTTGCGTCAATTAATTTGAATTTCATCAAATTTATGATTTTTGCATTATATTTGAGCTAAATTGCATAAAATCACAAAAATTCAATCACTTGCATTGCATTTTCATCATAAAATTGCTAGGGTTTTGTTGGAAATTTTGAATTTTTCATATAACCTAGTAATTGCAAAAACTAGGGTTGGTAGGTAAAATCTTGTTTTAGATTTTTCTACTGATCTTAGACACTTATTCAAATTTTCATTTGGCTGTAGTGTTGCATTTTAGTGTAAATTTGCATTTAGATCTAAAAAATTTGCATTCTTACATAGAAAATTTCAACAAAAACTAGCATTTTTCATTAGATTTGTACTTGAATTTTGCATTGTAGAGTTTGAAAATCATTTTCAGATCTGAGTGGAATTATTTTTCATCATAAATCAGATTTCAAGACATTCATATAGCATTTTGCATTAAGATCTCACACCTAGGGCTTGAAAAACCTTGATTTTCACTAGATTTGGCCTTAACAACTCTCTAGATTTGCACCATAGGCGTGTTGTGAAGAATATTTTTGCACTAATTGGATTTTATTAGGAAGCAAATCTTCACAACACATTTTTATTAGGCTCTTGTATTAAAAATTTTGTGAAAAATTGCACATTTTTGCTATATTTGCCCTAGGGTTTGACCTAGATTTGCACTCCAAGTGTGTTGTAAAATATTTTATGATTCTAGGTGGCTGATATTATTGCTATTATTTTCTTCACTTCCTAAAATTACTTACAACACCTCTTTCATCAGGTCTTGGAATTGAAAAATTGTGAAAAACTGCATATTTTAGGGCATTTTCACTAGGTTTTAACTAGTCATCATCCTAGATTTGCATCAAAAGCGTGTTGTGAAGGACTTTATTGATGTATTGGACTGATATAATACATATCATTTTCTTCCCCTAATTAAATTCCTCAGAACCCTTTTCTTTCACTTATTTGCATTGAAAAAGTTGAAAAAATCGAGCATTTTAGGTCATTGTCATACATAGTTTTGCATTTGTCTTTTGCATATCTTTTGAAAACCTTTTAAAATCTGATTTTACATTGATGTCACAAAATATCTCATTATGGCATCTTCATGTTATTCATCTATGGTATCTTTGTATGAGTATATCCTAGATTTTGAAAATTTCTCTAATTTCACTAATGAGAATCTTCATGTTCTAGAGCACATGTTGGGAATTAAGATGTCTCAATCTTGGTAATTCCTTGCATTATTAATGTTTGTATTTATTATTTAATTGCCTATGTTGTAAATAATTGTAAATTCCATATTGTCATATTGTGGGACGTGGCACGATGATGTGTCATCCTACATGGAATATGACAACTTGTAATTTTGTCCTCACATGAGGAGATAGGCGTCCCACTTTGTGGTAGGAGCATTTTGGCATGTGTCAGCATCTTCCATGTTGTGTAAGGGAATGTTTGACTAAAACGGTTATGACGGATTCCTATGACGGAATTATGACATATAAGAGTCAGAAATAGAAGCTTGTAAGACAGGTGAAGACATGTGTCATGAAGCATCTTTGAAAAAGGCATATTTGGGCGCCCCAAGGTGGACTATGACATGTTGTAAGAGAATATGCTATTTATAGCCTGTGTATGATAGATTCTCTTACAGCTGTAAGTTCTAACCGCTATGATAGATTCTATGACGGTTGTAAGTGTCGTAAGAGCATCTGTCATAGCCCATTTCAGAAATAGGTGACCTCTTTGGGATGGGAGTTGTGGACAAGTGTCAGGCACATTCTACAATGTTGACCAAGTGTCCTTAGGCATGGGTTTTAGGCCATGAGGACAAGTTGGATGCCCATCCCAAGATAGGTCCAATATTGCCTTGTATATTCTATATAAACAGGTGCTTGGAGAGGGAGTTGTATCACAAGTTTACAGGTACTGTTATGCTGTTGGATTGACTCCAGCTATGAGTGTCAAAGACCATTGAAGCTTGCATTGCAAGTGTATTGTAAACATTCTTTTAGATTTGTTAATACATTGTGCAAGTTTATGAGTGTGGGGTTTTTCACCTAATAAGGGTTTTCCCCACAGTATATCTTTGTCTCTCTTCTTTTGTCTTCTTTCTGGTTCATGTGTGTTGCTGAAATATCTTGTTTACATGTTCTATGTTGCTGTAGTTGTAAGGAATAATTTGAATTTGCATAGCCCTCTCCTCATTAGATTAGTGTAGGAAGCGATTTCTGCACACCTAGCTTCCTTTCAATTGGTATCAGAGATTGATCACCTTTGGTCCTAGTTGTTGGGTAGGGGTTTTTTGCGTTGACCTTAAGTTGAGTGGGAATATGTGTAGAGTATTCTAATTTCTATTATAACAAGGAGATGGCAAGCACATCTGGAAGAATGGAAGTGGAGAAATTCAATGGCACTAATTTCAAGCTGTGGAAGCTCAAGATGGAAGACATGCTTGTTGACCGAGACCTTTGGGAAACCGTTACTGGAACTAAACTAGCTACAATGCAACAAGCTGATTGGGATCTCAAGGATCGAAAGGCTAAGGGTCTCATAAGACTTAGTCTTGCTGATTCTGTGTTGTTAAATGTCCATGAGGAGAAGATTGCAACCTTGCTTTGGAAGATGTTGGGAGATGTGTATCAAGACAAATCCCTGGTTAATAAATTTTTTCTGAGAAAGAAGTTGTATTCTCTTCGAATGGAGGATGGAGGATCCGTTGCCGAACATATGAATGCTTTTAACATGTTGGTTGCATAGTTGACATCTATTGGTGTAAAGATGGAGGAGGAGGATTTGTCTATGACCTTGCTTTGTTCTTTGCCGGACTCGTTGGATCACCTTGTCATGGCTATTGGAAGCACCACATCCACATTCAAGATGGAAGATGTGGTATCTGCATTGTTATCTGAAGAGATGTGGAGGAAGTCTTCTGATGTAGCCAAAGAGGCTCTTGTAGTTCGTGGAAGACCCAAGGAGAAAGGGAAAAATAAGGACAAGCAAGCTGAGAAGGATAGATCCAAATCCCGTGGGAGATCCAAATCTCCTGGAAAGTCCAAGGCTATCTATTGCAACTGTGGTAAATCTGGGCATTTTCGAACGGAATGCAAAGAGGAGAAGAAGAAGAAGAAGAAAGCTCCTGATTCAGATTCTGACAAATTACAAGATGATGGTGATGCTTTCATCGCAGCCCTGGCAACCCATGCATTTGATGATGTGTGGCTGAGTGACTCTGGTACATCATTCCACATGACCTCGCATCGAGACTGGTTAACTAAGTATGAGGAGTTTGATGGTGGAAATGTGTACTTGGGTGACGACTCTCATCTGAAGATTATTGGTTGTGGAAAAGTCTCTATCTGATTCCCTGATGGTCGAGTGAAGGGGATCTCTGGAGTTATGCATATCCCAGGCTTAGCACAGAACCTAGTTTTTGTAAGTAGTTTGAATGATGTAGGTGTGTAGGTTATCTTTTCAAAAGAAGGATGCAATATGACTAGAGGAGCTATGGTGCTTGCTAAGGGTACTAGGAGAGGTACTCTGTTTCAGCTGGAGGCATGCATTTCACAATGTAATAGTTCTTCTGATTCAAAGAAGAGGGCAGCAGTCACTTCATCCCCACCATCTAAACGAGCAGTTAAGAGATCTATTGTTTCTAGTTCTGATGTTTGTAATCATGCCTTGGAAGTTAAACTTCTTGCTGAAAAGATAATGTTATGGCATAAGAGATTTGGCCACATTGGTGAGAAGGGTCTGTGTACTCTAAAAAATAAAAACCTCATTGAGGGGTTAGATGATGGTAATCTTGAGTTCAACTTTTGCGAACATTGCATTTATGGAAAGCAAAACCGTGTTAAGTTTTATTCGAGTTCTCACAAGTCTACTGGTGTGTTGGACCTTGTTCATTCTAATGTATTTGGTCCTGTTAATGTTCCTTTGTTATCAAAATCTGTATATTTTGTATCTTTTATAGATGACTATAGTAGAAGGACATGGATTTGTTTTATCAGAAGCAAATCTGAAGTTTATAGTAAGTTTAAGGAGTTTAAGGCCTTTGCTGAAAATCAGACTGGTAAGAAGATTAAGTGTTTGAGAACTGACAACGGTGGTGAGTTCTGTTCTACAGAATTTGATAAATATTGCAAGGAACTTGGGATTGAAAGACATAAGACAACTCCATACACTCCGCAGCAAAATGGAGTTGTAGAGAGGATGAACAGGACATTGATGGAGAAGGCTAGGAGTATGCTTAGTGGAGCTGGCCTACAACAAAAGTTTTGGGCTGAAGCTGTTGCCACTGCTTTCTATCTTGTTAACAGATCTCCTACATCAGCTCTTGTTGGAAAAACACCCATGAAGGTGTGGTTTGGTAGAAAGCCTTCAATAAGGCATCTTGGTGTTTTTGGTTGTGAGGCATATGCACATGTGCCTAGGGAGAAGCGATCAAAACTGGAGAACAAGGCTGTTAAGTGTATCTTCATTGGCTATGGTGTCGGTGTGAAAGGATACAAGCTTTGGCCTTGTGGCTGAAAAAGTGTTGTATAGAAGAAGTGTCATCTTCAAAGAGCTTGCACCTTCTTCCACTATTTTACAACTAGAAGAAAAAGAAAAGAAAGAGGATGTTGTTTAGTTTCCTCCTACCCCTGAGAAGACTGAACATAAAGACAATGTTGGACTTGATGATGAGGAGAGCTCTTGCATCTCTGAAAGCTTGGATGAAGAAGATGAACCTCAACCTTAGCTCTTGAGGAGGTGTACATGGATAAGAAAGCAACCTGAAAGGTTTGGTTTTACATTGCTTGATTCTAGTTGTGCTTTTGCTTTGCTTACTAACAGTGATGAACCTAGAACTGTATCAGAGACCATGGACATGAAAGATGCAGGTTCCTGGAAGGAGGCCATAGAGGATGAAATGGCTTCTTTGGAAAAGAATCAAACTTGGGACTTGGTGCCTTTGCCTCTTGGACGGAAACCCGTTGGATGCAAATGGGTGTTCAAGAAGAAATTTGTTGTAGATGGAAGTGTTGAGAAGTATAAGGCCAGATTGGTTGCGAAGGGGTATTCACAAGTGGAGGGTATAGATTATGGTGAGATCTTCTCTCCCGTTGCAAAGCTGACATCCATTCGATTCCTGTTGTCTCTTGCAACATCTTATGACTTGGAGGTAGAACAAATGGATGTGAAGACAACTTTCCTTCATGGTGATTTGGAGGAAGAAATCTACATGTCACATCCAGAGCATTACATGGTGAAAGGTAAAGAAAATTTGGTTTGCAAACTTAAGAAGTCTTTGTATGGTTTGAAGCAATCCCCTAGGAGATGGTACTTGAAGTTTGATGCCTTTGTGTTGTCAATTAGACTTGTAAGATCAAAATCAGATCACTATGTGTATTATAAGTTTGATGGTGATCGTATTCTCATTGTTGCACTGTATGTTGATGATATGTTGCTCATTGGGAAGGGTAATAATATGATTTCTGATTTTAAATCTTAGTTGTTAGCATAGTTTGAAATGAAAGATTTAGGGGTAGCCAGGTACATTCTAGGAATGAAAATTAGAAGAGACAAAACTAATAAAAAACTTTGGTTAAGCTAGAGTAAGTATCTAAAGACCATGTTGGACAGGTTTAACATAGTAGATTGTAGACCATTGTGTGTTCCTGTTTCTTTGGGAACAAAGTTGTCTATTGAGGATTGTCCAAAATCTCCTAGTGAGGTGGAGGACATGAGCAGAGTACCTTATGCTAGTGTTGTTGGTAGTTTGATGTATGCTATGGTCTGCACAAGACCAGACATTGCCCAAGCAGTGGGAGTCCTTAGTCAATTTATGGCTAATCCTGGACGAGTTCATTGGGATGCAGTGAAGCGAGTGTTCAGATATTTGAGGGGTACTTCTGAGTATTCCATATGCTATCATGGTAATGTTTCAGGACCTCTGCATTCTGTTGATATTCTTGGATTCAGATTGGGCAGGTGACATTGACAGCAGGAGATCCACCAGTGCTTATGTGTTTACACTGTTTGGTGGTGCTATTAGTTGGATGAGTAAGCGACAACCTGTTGTTGCTTTGTCCATGACATAAGCTGAGTATATGGCAGCAACTCATGCTTGTAAGGAAGCCATTTGGATTAAGAGATTGTGTTCTGATATTGGTGTTGATGCAGGTCAGATCACGATCAGTTGTGATAGTCAAAGTGCAATTTGCCTTGCAAAGAATCCAACTTTCCATGCTAGAACAAAGCACATTGATGTTCAGTTTCACTTCGTGCGAGACATGGTTGAGGATGGAAAGGTAAATTTGGAGAAGGTAGATACTTTGAAGAATGTTGCAGATGCATTGACGAAACCAGTGGGCACAGAGAAGTTTAGATGGTGTTCAGAGTCTATGGGCCTCTCGGCCTATAGCAGTTAAATCCTGTTATTCTATTGGCTCTTACAAGGTGTTTGACAAGTGGGAGAATGTTGGGAATTAAGATGTATCAACCTTGGTAATTCCTTGCATTATTAATGTTTGTATTTATTATTTAATTGCCTATGTTGTAAATAATTGAAAATTCCATACTGTCATATTGTGGGATGTGGCACGGTGATGTGTCATCCTACATGGAATATGACAACTTGTAATTTTGTCCTCACATGAGGAGATAGGCATCCCACTTTGTGGTAGGAGCATTTTGCCATGTGTCAGCATCTTCCATGTTGTGTAAGGGAATGTTTGACCGAAACGGTTATGACGGATTCCTATGACAGAATTACGACATGTAAGAGTCAGAAATAGAAGCTTATAAGATAGGTGAAGACATGTGTCATGAAGCATCTTTGAAAAAGGCATATTTGGGTGCCCCAAGGTGGACTATGACATGTTTTAAGAAAATATGCTATTTATAGCCTATGTATGACAGATTCTCTTACAGCTGTAAGTTGTAATTGCTATGACAGATTCTATGACGGTTGTAAGTGTCGTAAGAGCATCTGTCATAGCCCATTTTGGAAATAGGTGACCTCTTTAGGATGGGAGCTGTGGACAAGTGTCAAACACATTCTACAATGTTGACCAAGTGTCCTTAGGCATGGGTTTTGGGCCATGAGGCCAAGTTGGACGCCCATCCCAAGATAGGTCCAATATTGCCTTGTATATTCTATATAAATAGGTGCTTGGAGAGGGAGTTGTATCATAGGTTTATAGGTACTGTTATGGTGTCAGATTGACTCCAAATACGAGTGTTGAAGACCATTGAATCTTGCATTGCAAGTGTATTATAAACATTCTTTCAGATTTGTTAATACATTGTGCAGGTTTCTAAGTGTGGGGTTTTTCACCTGATAAGGGTTTTGCCCACCGTATATCTTTGTCTCTCTTCTTCTGTCTTCTTTTTGGTTCATGTATGTTGCTGCAATATCTCATTTACATGTTCTATGTTACTTTATTTGTAAGGAATAATTTGAATTTGCATAGCTCTCTCCTCATTAGATTAGTGTAGGAAGCGATTTCCGCACACCTAGCTTCCTTCCAGCACATAGCTTATGTAAGTGGTATTGATGCTTCTATATGTTCTACATATGAGCTGCAATTACTTTGTTATACACATGATTTTAGTAGCTTCACACTATTCATAGGAGCATATCCTTTGATATTAGAAGATTTAACAAAATTTATCTCTAGGAATACTCATGAGAAAGATGGGAGTGAAAACTCTTTTTCTGCTAATACTTTGAAATCAACGGCTAAATAACATGATGATGATGATCCCATAGGTTATCTTACTTCTCCTATAGTTGAATGTCCAAAAACCTTAGATGAGAAGACTATGGATAGACCTATTAATGATATAACACCTAACCTTCCTAGCAACATCGTACCTTCCTTCATCCCATTGCTCTCCCTGGCCAAGATGTAACATTAGTGGATGAGAAAAGGTCTCTCACATTAAATCATTTAGGGATGGATGTTGGGTGCAATCAAGAGCAAAAGAATGTTAATTCAATATTCATTAATAGATTTTGTAGCAATATTCTTAAGATGGTTGTGCGGGGGGCACCTAGTGCACCTTTTTTCTTAAAGCCAGTGATTACGGTTCAAGGTGTTCAAAATGTGTTACAACAACCACACCACAATGTGATTGCTCACACATACAACACCCATAATAACAAGAAAAGTAAGCAAGCACTACATATGCTTGTCTCTCTTCCATTTTCTCAACCTAGGCTCCCTCCACCACCTCATCTTACTCATAACAGTGGTCAAGAGTATGATCTTGTCAAACAGCTTTGCGCTACTCTAACTAAGATCTCTCTTTGGGATTTAATAAAAACATCACCTACATACCATGGAATGCTCCAAGAAGATTTACAAAAGGTGATTGTCCCACCTATTGCTAAGCCTAATGATGTAGCAGCCATATTGGATAGTATGCATGTGTCAAAAATGGATATCCTCTTTCAACCACAGGAATTACCATCAATTGAAGTTCAAAACCAATATGATCCACTTATGGTCTTTGTCACAATAAATAAAACATTGGTAAAATGAGTTATGATTGACAATGGATTGACTCTTAATGTTTGTAGCATTGACCTACTACATAAAACTTAGGTTGACACATCACAAATCAAACCAGATAAACTTAACATTCATGGCTTTGATAATCATCATAGTCAATCATTAGGTACTATAACCTTACCTATATAGGTGGGTCCTGTGATTGTACCTACCCTGATTCATGTCATGCCTGGTTCTTTATCTTGCAATATGATTCTTGGTAGACCTTGGATTTATGCATTGGGGGCAGTCCCTTCCACCCTACATCATTCAATCAAATTTATATTCAAAGATAAACTTCATACTATTCATGCTGATCCTGAACTGGATAACTATTTACATATTGAAATGCAAATACCAGTTTACAATCACATGAGCACACACTCTCTATATGGCAACGGTGTTCGGAAGACTTGAATGTCTCTCTAGGGCTTGACTAAGGAAAGCTTCTAAACACCACAACCCCCTCCCCATTTTCCCGTGATTGCAAGTTATAGGTTGAATAAGTAGGAAAAGTGGAGTTGCAGAGTGTCAAAATTGCAGATCAAAGTTGAAAAGAGGGACCTGGACTCGGGCGCCTACTCATTAGTCCTTCGGATCCCATAATAGAGAAATCTCTGAGACAACATGGACATGTTACAGATAAAGTTCCCAGATCCTGACAAATATTAGGGCACTGGACTAGGGCACCCGCTCATTAGTCCTTGACTATTTCGCTTCCTAAACTTTAGAAATTGGTACACATTTGTCTGTTATTTTACATCTTTCTGTAGCAACATTTTCTGTTATTTGTCTGTTTGCTTTCGTATTTGCATAATTAGGGTTTTAGGCATAATTGAGCATAAACAAGTAATCATATCATACAAATCCAAGTTTCCCTACATTCCTAAGTGACCAAGGGCTTGATGGTAGAGTCCTACGCAACCCAAGGTCCTTGAATGTTTTAGGGTGAAAGGAGGATACACACACAAACTAATCAAAAACCAACTATCCAAATTTCACCCTAAACAAATTTCAATTTTTGTTCCTGTTTAATAGCTTTTTCATAAACCTAGTCCATTGAAGTGGGAACATGCATATCAACTTCACCCCCAATTTGGGTGTTCAATCCCATAATAAACTTTCGAATGCAAAACCTTTCATCCTATTGATATTGCGGAACATACTTGAGTAGGTGAGTGAACTTTTCCTAGTACTCATTCATAGTTAAATTACCATGTCTCATATTTTGAAAATCTATAAGCTTTTGGTCATAATACTGCTGAGGCAACCATCTTTTCCTAAAGAGTTCCACAAACCTTTCCTAGGTTAGACTCGTGGATCTCAAGCCTAACTCCATTTTCTTATTCATCCACCAAGTCCATGCTTCACCTGCCAACTGGTATGCTCCCCATACCACTTTGGTGATTTCAGAATAGTTTCCTTTTTCAAAGTATTTCTCAATTTTGGTAAGCCATGCCTCCGCAACATCTCTGCTTATTGTCCCATAAAACTTGGGAGGGGTTACTTTTTTCATATCTTAGGATAATTCCAAAGCCAAGTGGCTTCTTCTATCCTCTTCATGTCTTGCCTCGGAGTTATTCTCTTCACGTTCACTTTGGGTGGTGTCCTCATGATGTGCCTCGTCATCACCCCCATGATAGGCTTCCCGCTTGGGTCCATGCTGACCCCTAACCTCTTGCTCGGGAGTTCCAATTCTCACTCTCGTCTCTTGGAGCATAGCAGGGATCTGATCAATTTAGAATTAGAGTGGCCTAAAGGTTGCCCTTATTCCTAGCTATCTCCCATATTGGCTCTTGTCTGAACCGTGCTACAATCTACTTCTCTTGAAGTTTGTAGATTAATCATTCAATTAGTTTTTCATACCATTGAATGCATTCATAAATGTAAATCCATTCTCATTCATGTAATCTTTAACATGAAAGGAAAGATTTGACAAAATTTCAAAATGCATTATAGTTTCCATGGATTACATATAATCCATCCATAGTTAAATTTTTTTTCTTTACATCTTGCTACTGCAAGTCACTATCAGATTGGGATATATTCCCAAGCTTATCCTCATCCTTGAGGTCTATCAAATAGGTTTTAGGAGGTGGACGTACTCGCAGATACTCATCCAAAACCTCCCAAGTAACATTAGGATCCTTAAGATCACTTTCCAAGATTGGTTCCTTAGGTGCAGAGGGTTTCACTGATTCATTTTTAGAGATAGGAGCAGTAACCCTAGTCACTTTCTCCATCTCCTGCTTGATGTGTTTAATAGCATCAATGAAAGTTTCATCATCAGCCAACCATGCGTCGATCAAGCAACCAGTTTGTTCAAGGTGTTTCATTCTTGAGACTCGCTCCCTCATAGCCTTAAGGTAATTTTGATTTCCTGTTACCTTCTTTCTAGGTGTCGTTCTTATTCTTACCATTCTGGCATAAGAACATCCAAACATTAGCAACCATTAATGATGGAGAAAAATGCTATATAGTGAGCTCATAGGTCCATGTATTGAACCTAGTAGCTTTGATACCATATGTAACATGCCATCACTCATTACCCAAAATTAACCAACTTAATTACCATTAAGTACAAAGTCATAATTAACATAATCATAATTAAGCAAAGTAAAAATTTATATCATAAGCAAAATCAATATGCATATCTTTTCTAGATATTTCAAAACTAAAATTTACAACAATTCCAAAGATAACATACTAGTGAATTCCTTTCACTATATATTTACAATGTTTTTCTCATAGCATCAATGAGAAGTTTACACATAATGTTTGACTATCAAGTCATATAAAATAATGTACTGTATTTGGAACTTTGACATCTGTATTCATAAGTCTTGGATTGTCTTCTGCTTGGGAAGGAAAGCATCACCCGAGTGCTTTTCCTCCAACCATAGACCGATAGTCCCCCGTACAACTTCCTTCCTGGAAGAGGCCATACCCTTCACGAAGGGTATAGATATAAGGAACCGTTAGGTTTACCATATGAGTATCTAGTGTTGTGTCCTTCATAATACTTCATGGTCATACAACTATAGATTCACTCTAACTATGTATGACACTACTGGAAGCATTATGCCATATGGAGCATAGTGAACTGACTAATGCATGCATAGACAGATGCATTACTTTGGCCAAAGATTTATATACATATACATTTCACAATGAACGTAGTCGATTGTTCACACACTTCGACTCGACTTAGAAGTTGTCTCATCCTACAGTGATCATAATTTGATCTCTCTAGATCATAGAAAAGATGGGTTCAATTCACTCTTAGTCCACCTAGCTTGGACTTTTAACTTTGATTCCAGGAGTGCATTCATTATTTGTCTTGTGGTATTATGCTATAGGGAACTTGTGACTCCATGTCACCCTAATCCCATACTTTCCTTTTCAAGTTCATGGTTTCAGTTTTTAAGACCAACCCCGGTCTAAATTTCTATGGCCATCTTGTTTCCAAGGTTTTCAACAATTCACATTGACTATAACACATACCATTATTGTCTAATATGTATATAATATTAAATAGACCTTTAGTCAAAATATTTCAAAAGGGTTCTTGATACCCTATACTTCATCCACAAAGCATTGCCATTCAAAAAGAAATAAAACCATGTAATATGTTTCCAATAATGAGTTATCATACTCAATTTCTTATTCTTTCCTACATGGAAATGAAATGAAAGTCGAGGGGTACTCCCTTGACATGCATTTAATGCAGTCTATACAATGTTACCAATAATAAACTAGTTTTTCTCCATGGGCACTAAGAGTCTTATTACTTTATCCCATATAAATATTACACCTGAAGGTATAATAAAATTACTTTTCATAAACAAACAAGTGTTTCACTTCTCATTTCATGTGCCTCGAAAGCCACCATGGCTTGGGCATTGTCGATAACATCGATTTCCATGAGTGTCTCTTCATTATATTATGTATGGCCATCGACCTTACTACTATCTTGTCATTCTAAAAGCATTGGCTCATGACCAACTTAACAATATTTATTAGACATACAAATGTTATGATATCAAAACATAGTATATTTAATACTTCATCCATATAGGATGTAATAGGGTTATCATCAAAGCCATCATATAAGATAGCATGGCACTATTCATGCAGTCGGCCATGAAGGCCTTAAACATATAAATGTTATCATTTATGATAAAATAGCACTATAGTTGCACTCGGCCATGAAGGCCTCATGAAAGATATAAAACACTTAACTACTATTGTTTATGATAACACAACACTATACGTGCACTCGGCCATGAAGGCCTTATCAAAGATATAAACACATAAATACTATCATTTATGATAACACAACCATCAATTAACCATCACGTGGCTAAAACAAATAGTGGTATTAGCTTTCTATATACCCCACGACTGTAATACACAGTCATACCTATGAAGGTAAGCTCGTAGCTCGGGTACGACTTGCTAAGGAGTAAGAATTTTGATGTATATTCCCAACTCCTATCCATGAGATCTCAAGCATATCAGTCTCCTATCTGTAGCTTCTCCAAAAAACAACGATAATCCTCCAAACATCACCCAAAAAGACTATCAAACTCTTTTCTTTTTGCATGCATTTTGTCCCACTCAGCACATAACCCCACCCTTTGAACTGAAGGTGGGTAAATTAGTTGGCACATGTTGTGCCACCTCATGGGTATCTAGGTTCCTCAAAGGCCATATCTCCCATTCGGGAGTATTTGCATAGTGATAAGCTCTGGTTAAGCTCAACAACGACCTCCTTTCACTCCACATTTCGTGGGTAGTGGTATGGTGGACAACAAGAACATATAAGCTTGATATATTAAAAATCTCGACCACTGCAAGTGGGTAAATAAATAATTATGTTTCGCATAATATCAATTACATCTAAATGATGCTAGAGGATTATCAAAATAGCTTAGGATATCACTTAAATTATATTAGCATCATTAAGGTGGTATCATTAATATGCAAATATGGGGTTGAGTCTCACTCCCGCACTTCGCCATATTAGACTATAGTCAAAGTAATTAAACTATATTCACAAAATTAATAAAGAAATAGATATGTAAATAAAGGAAAACTTTGACATCTAGTCAGTATTACTATCGACTGTATAAATGTTCTGAGAACATTATCTAGTTGAATCGACGTAGATGACGTCGAGAGATCTTACATTGACTTGCCGACATTAGTCGAATTAAAATCGATTTAACAAGGAAAAAGACTTATACTCATCCCATCTTACATGGGTTCACAAATGATCAATTTTGATACTCAAATGGCATTCTAGCCTTTTCCCAACATCTATCCCCTTCTCCTGGGTGATACTCTCCTTCCATCCTTGGAGGAAGATTCTTTTCCTGATTAAGTACTGACAACCATATAGTTCCATGATTAGTGTATCATCATTTAATTCATAAATCATTATGATAAAATAATCTTATCAACATGTAATCTCATGTCTAATCTAAACATCAATCAATACCCATATAATCAATGATTCTACTTGATATTTTCTACAAACATCAAATCATTAATCTATGATTAATTATCCTATTTACCACATAAAAGTAGGATTAAGCTAAATCAAAAGTTGGGGATGTAACAACTTAATCAAAAGAAAATACAATAGAAGGTTCATAAGTTAGGATTTTAAAAACCTTATATCTTGAAGTAAAATATAATCCTACGTGAGGTTCACATACTTGGTTTGCATTAGAGTAAACATGATCTTCAGTCACCATTGTTAATATTTCATAATCAATATCAAGGCATTTAGACATTAACAAGCACACAAAAGAAACTTAGAAACAAAGCAAATGCCTTAATCTAGTACTCATGAAAGGGTTGTCAGATACATAAATGCTTCATGTTTTTACATGCATATGATGATAAAAACAAATATAACTCTAGAGTATGACCCACATTGCCCAAAAACATTAAGCCACTTCCTATCACCTTACAATTTATAAACATATACCTTGTTTCTTCCCATACAACTAGCTTGCTCTGCATTCTAAAGAGTCTGTTTAGTAGATGACTTGTATGCAAATAAGATTTTTTCCACCAAACAAATTACATCAAAATCATTAATCAAAACAAAATATATTAATGGGACATTGATTTTTTCCTTTCACTATGATGAGTATTGTGTTTGCTTTAATTTAGTCTAATTCATAAATAGATTGCTCATTGTTGCATGTAAAATTTGTAGCACCTTCAATCAAACAATTTTGGAAGTAATGTCTTACACTGTCATTAAGATAATGTCCTAAAAGGCTAGAAATCTACAACTATAAAATGCATACTTGTCTCCAAAAATTTTAATTGCAACAACTTGATCGCTAGGACCATACAAATTTTACATAGTTTAATATTACTACACATTAAGACAAATTTTTTAATTATGAAAACAATTGAAGCTTAAATTTATAGGAAAGAATTTTATGACCCGTGGTCAAGTGGTTGCCGAACGAGGTCATAAGTTATTTTTTCTACATGGTTTCTATTCTGAAATATTTCAAACAATTATCCAACAACAATTTTAACTTATTTTAATATGAAATATGTTATACATGTATTGTGCTAAATCTATATACAAAATTGGAATCCATTATAGTCATTGTTGCACAAAAATATTTGCCTCTAATTGCTCTGTATTTTTGTTCCAAGTAGCATTGAAGAAAGAGTAGTCAGACATAAAAACACTCCATATTGTTGCATGCATACGATATTAAAACATGCTACATATGTTATATTTTACATTGTAAATAAAAAATTGTTTAATTTGTTTGAATGAAACTTGTGTCCACTACAAAGAAAGTTAACATAACAAGGACTTATCGACCAAATTAAACATCCATAGTTTTTTTCCACACAATTTTGCTTGTTCATTAACTTGACAATAAATTTTTTAAAACAAAGTAAAAATAAAATAAAAGAATTACCGAAATAATAATGGTGGCTTTTCCTCTCATTCAAGGGAGTTGTGGAGTTGAGTCTAGTTGGAAGAGGAAAGAGGCCAAATGGATAGCCTCAAAGGAAGAATGGGCAAAATTCAACTTTGATTGTGCCTCCAAAGGCAACCTAGGACCCTTTGGAGTTGGTTGTCTGATCAGGGATTGGAAGGGTAAGATGATTTGTAGAGCCTTTGATGGCATAGGTTTTAAAACAAATCCAAATCTTTCTCATTATTAGAATGTTTCAATTGTGACAAGTTATGGCAGAGGGTTAAAACAAAACTAAAATAGTGGTTTATTTAAGAATAGACTCAATGCTTTGTCTTTTGCAAGTGATTTGGAGTTTCTAGAGCTCTCACGGTCTTCCCCTGAAGTTCGGTGATGCATGCACAGAAAACTGTGTTAACAAATGACCAATACTACGTTTTGTTTTGAAGTAGAGAGGTAACAATAAAACGAAAAGACAATCCACAATTTTGTCTACCCTCATCTGGATGACAGTAGGGCTTCAAAGGTGTTGGTATGTGGCGATTGATCATGCAAGTACTGTACACAAGTTATGTATCCTCACCGGGGTTCGGGGGCACAGCCCCTGAGAAAATTTTTTTCCCTCTTTTTTGCACGATCAGAGTTGGTTGTTAATTTTCATTAGCCGACAAAAGAAAAACGACATTGAAAAACCCTAATTCTAGAAGCTTCCTAAAATCTTGTTATAAGTGGCTGGAATGTATGGTACAACGATGTATTTGCAAGATTATAATCTGTTTTACACTAGATAATAAAATCATTGGATGACTGAGTTTCTGTGGATGTAGCCCATATTGGGTGAACCACGTTAAATTTCTATGTTGATCTCTTTTGTGTTGTTCTTTATTGTTATATTTGGGTTATTTAATCTGTATATATTTGTTAGTGTTTATTGCTTTGATCTGCCCTAACCCTAACAACTGGTATCAGAGTAGGTTGTGTTTGATTATCGTTTGCAGGAAGGTCTCATGGTTGAGTGGGAGTCTCACAGTTAAGTGGGAGCAATGGCAGATGAGGGTGAATTAAGGGTAGATAAATTCAATGGGCAGAACTATAAATTATGGAAGATGCAGATGGAGGATTATCTCTATCAGAAGGATTTATGGAGGCCGTTGGAAGGAGTAGCCAAGAAACTGGCAACAATGAATGATGAGGATTGGGAACTTCTAGATAGAAAGGCATTGGGAACCATTTGGCTGTGCTTGGTACCATTTGTGGCATTCAATATAACAGACGCAAAGACAACAAGTGAACTAATGAAAGCTTTGGCCAAATTGTATGAAAAACCCTCAGCCTCTAATAAGGTATTTCTCATGCAACGTTTGTTTAATCTGAAAATGATTGAAGGTGGATCTGTGTCAGATCATATAAATGAGTTTAATACAATTACCAGTCAGTTAACTTCTGTAAAAGTGAAATTTGATGAGGAGGTAAGGGCTCTCTTGGTTTATTGTTCTTTGCCAGAAAGCTGGAATAGCTTGGTAATGGCTGTAAGTAACTCTGTCTCTGGTTTAAATACTTTGAAATTTGATGATGTTGTTGGTGTTATCCTTAGCGAGGAAATGCGATGGAAACGCATAGGTGAGACTTCAACACATGGTAATGCTTTGATTGTAGAGAATAGGGGAAGAACAAAGGAAAGAGGAAAAAGCCCTACAAATCGTGAGAAGTCACAAGGAAAGTCAAGGAAAGGCAGATCTAAATCCAGAGGAAGAATGGATTGCTGGCATCGTGGAAAACCAAGATACTTGAAGAAGGATTGTTGGTCTCGAAAGGGCAAACAAGGAGACAAACAACATGATGACAGTATGGAAGCTAATGTTGCAAGTAATAAATTACAGGATGCTTTAATTCTGTGTTTAGATAATGCTAATGATTCCTGGGTAATAGATTCAGGGGCTTCATTTCATGCCACACGCCATAGGAAATATTTTGTAGATTACATTCAAAGTGATTTTGGATAGGTATATTTGGGTGATGATGAACCCTGTCAGATTGTTGGAAAAGGAACGATAAAAATCAAGTTGCAGAATGGAAATGAATGGTTGCTACAGGAGGTAAGGCATGTTCCAAATTTGAGAAGGAATTTAATCTCTGCAGGACAATTGGGTAGTGAAGGCTGCATAGTTACCTTTTCAGACAAGATCTCGAAGGTCACTAAAGGTGCATTAGTAGTAGCTAAAGGTGAAAAAGTAGGCACATTATATTTGTGTACTAGTAATACTTATTCTACCTTAGATGCTATAGAAACAGTTGCTACTGAGACAATTATAACACTTGCTGCAGGGACAGAAACAAAATCGTGGCACCATAGACTTGGGCACATGAGTGAGAAAGGAACGAAGATTCTTCACTCTAGAAAGTTGCTACTAGGTCTGAAGAAGATTGACTTGGCGTTCTGCAAAAATTGTTTATGGAAAATAGAAAAGAGTCCGATTTCTCAAAGTTGGGAAAGAGAAGAAGAGTGAGAAATTAGAGCTTGTGCATTCAGATGTATGGGGACTAGCTCAGGTATCTTCTCTTGGAGGCTCTTGCTATTATGTTACTTTTATTGATGATGCAACTAGGAAAACACGGGTGTATTTCCTAAAACAAAAATCATAAGTATTTGAAACTTTTAAAAAGTGGAAAGCTTTGGTTGAGAATGAGACAGGAAAAAAGTTGAAGTGTCTCAGATCTGATAATGGAGGCGAGTATTGCAGCAGAGAATTTGAGAATTACTGTTCATATAATGGAATCCGTAGGCAGAAAATAGTTCCTGGAACCCCACAAGAAAATGGTGTGTCTGAGAGGATGAATAGGACCATTATGGAGCGTGCAAGGAGCATGAGATTGCATACTGGACTACCCTTACAATTTTGGGTAGATGCTGTACATACCACTGTTTATTTAATAAACAGGGGACCTTCAAATCCTTTGGATGGTGGCATTCCAGAGGAGGCATGGATGGGCAAAAGGTAAACTATTCATTTTTGAAAACCTTTGGTTGTGAAGATTTTGTCCATGTTGATATTGAAAATAGAATCAAGCTTGAGGCTAAGTCTAAAAAATGTACCTTCATTGGATATGGAGTAGATGAATTTGGTTATCGGTTATGGGATTATGAAAATCATAAAATCATTAGGAGCAGAGATGTTATATTCAATGAGAAGGTCATGTATAAGGATCAGCTGCATGAAAAGAAGCATGAACAGGACAAAAAGGAATATGTGGTGCTGGATGAAATTCCAGAAAATAAAATGCCAGTGGTACCTGATGCTCAACAACAAGTTATCCCACAAACTCCTGCAAGTGTTAGACGTTCTACAAGGATAACTAGACCTACTAAAAGATTTTCTCCATCATTATATTCTATATTATTAACTAATTCTGGTGAACCTGAAGGTTATGAAGAAGCAATGTAGGTAGATACCAAAAAGCAGTGGGAGCTAGGCATGAAAGAAGAAATGGATTCCTTGCTATAGAATCAGACTTGGGACTTAGTTCAATTACCTACAGGTAAAAGAGCATTGCCAAATAAATGGGTTTACAGGTTGAAGGAAGAAGATGGAGGAAAGAAAAGATATAAGGCCAGACTCGTGGTAAAAGGTTTTGCACAGAAAAAAGGTATAGATTTTGATGAAATATTTTCTCTGGTTGTAAAGATGACTTCTATTAGAATAATTCTAAGTCTTGTGGCTGCGAAAGACTTGCATCTTGAACAACTAGATGTGAAAGCAACTTTTCTACATGGGGATCTGGAAGAGGAAATATACATGCAACAACCACAGGGATATGAGGTCAAGGGTAAGAAGGATTTGTGTGCAGGTTAAAGAAGAGTTTGTATGGCCTAAAGCAAGCACCTTAGCAATGGTATTTGAATTTTGATAGTTTATGGCTAAACAAGGTTACAAAAGATGTCATTCTGATTATTGTGTTTATTTCAAGAAATTGGGTAATGGCAGCTATATTATCCTGTTGCTTTATGTTGATGACATGCTTGTTGCCAAGTCTAACATGCAGCATATTAATGAACTTAAGTAGAAATTAGCAAATTCATTTGCTATGAAGGATTTGGGTGCAACACAGAAAATCCTTGGTATGAGGATCACATGGGATAGGACAAACAGAAAATTATTTTTGTCCCAAAGTGAGTATGTAGAGAAGGTGTTGAAAAGGTTTAATATGCAGAATGCAAAAGCAGTTAGTACACCTTTGCCTAGTCATTTTAAGTTGACTAAGGAGATGTGTCCAAAGATACCATATGTATCAGCAATTGGCAGCTTGATGTATGCAATGGTATGCACAAGGCCAGTTATTGCACATGCAGTGGGAGTTGTGAGCAGGTATATGACCAATCTGGGAATGGAACATTGGAATGCTGTAAAATAGGTTCTTCGATATTTGAGAGGCACTACTTCAAAGAAACTATGTTTTGGAGGAACAAATTCTGCTCTAAAAGGATATGTTGACTCTGATCTGGCAGGTGATATTGATAGCAGGAGGAGTACTACAGGGTATGTTTTTACTGTAGGAGGTACTGTAGTCAGTTGGATTTCAAGACTGCAAAAGGTTGTTGCGCTTTCAACCACTGAAGCTGAGTATGTTGCTGCTACAAAAGCTAGCAAGGAGATGATTTGGTTACAACATTTTCTAGAGGAATTGGGGCTGTTGGTACCCATTTTGGCCTAGAGGTTGAGCTTGCATGTTGGAGGCTTTCTTCATTTAAACCCTAGGTCTTCTTGTCTATTAGCAAGAGCTTGGCCTATCGGCTGGAGTATTTTTGGTTCCACCAATGTGGTGGTGATGTGCCATCGGGATGATTTCTGTCATCGGCGTATCTTTTTTCTGGTTTCTCGATGGGCATGTGTCTAGCCAACAAGGGGGCAGAGCGAGGCTTGTTGGTCATCGCTGTGACTAGTGCTATCGGCTAGGGTTCCTTTTGTTGCTCCGACGATATGTGTCTGGCCGATGGGAGCGAGGGTTTTGATGTGCCATCGGCACGACATTGAATATCGGGTGAGCGGGCAAGTGTTGGGCCGACGGCGTATGTTTGGCCGATGACGAGTCATCAGCGTGTGTCTCGCCGATGAGGGTTCTGAAGGTTACCAGTGTAGCACTCTTCATCGGCAGAGGAATTTCATGCTAGACCGACGGTCTAAGTCTGGCCGATGATGATTTAGGCGTTGTGTTCATCGGCGTAACATGTGTGATCGACGAAGGATTTCTGAGTTGTGCCGACGGCGTAGGTTTGGCCTATGAGATGTCATCGGCGTGTGTCTCACCGAAGACCTGGATGTGGTATGTTGTCGGCGTGACTTTGTGTATCGGGTGAACTGTGGATTGCTTGGCCGATGGGAAGTTTTGAGGAAGATTGGGGTGTTTGTCGGCAAGACCTTTGAGATCGGCAAGCGTCAATTTTCTTGTGCCGATGGTCTATGTCTTGCCGAAGAGGGTGTATTTTGCTTAGCCATCGGAGGGACTTGATAGATCGGTGAGAGTTCGTTTGACTTGGCCGATGGTTTTTGTCTTGGCGATGGGCGTGTATGGAGTGGTCATCGGTGAGTCTTTGTTCATCGGCAGGGAGGCTTTTGGGTCCGCCGATGGTGGTTGTCTAGCCGACAGGGGATTGCGATGGGCTTCATCAGTGTAACACATGGGTCAGCCAGAGGATTTTTGGATGCTCCGATGGAGGGAATCACGCCGACGGGGGAGCAGAGTGTAGTTTGTGGTCGTCGGCCAGACTATTGATGTCGGGATGAGTTTTGTGGAGTTGGCCGATGGCTTGGGTCTGGGCGATGGGCTTTGGGTGAAGGAGCGTGCGTCGAGCGCAGCAAAAGCGCTCGACACTTGGTATCTATGTGGCCCTGCTTTTAAACTACTAAGGAGGTCCTTGCATCATGCATGTGGGATTAATTTCCCTACACTTTTGAAACCTGTGAAGAGGTGCGTTTTGGTGGGGAACTTCTGTTTGAAACGCAGCGACGGTTTCCAAGTGAAACGCGGGTGGTTGAGGCCTTTAATGGTGACAATGCAGAGATATGGGCAATGGTACAAGTGATCAGGTTGCCCAATTTTTGAGTGAAGACTTCCAGATGGCGACGCAGGGCTTGAGGCTTCTCTTGTCTGTTGCTGCAATAACTTCTGAGTGCCATTCCTTTGTGGAGTCTGTATCTGACATTTTTTTATGTCCATCATGTAATTAATGTTGAGTATGCTTCTTTGGTTGTTATAAGTAGGAAGTGTTACTCATTTTGAGGTTGTTGAAAATTGGACATTTTGGGCTCTATAATACAATACAGTTGGTTTTGGTAGCTCTATACAGCAAAACCTGTGAGTCTATGTATCTCCTGTTGTGCGTTTTTGCATGAATCCACTGATTTCATGGTTGATCTTATATGAATAATACTATGTTTGCATGTGTTATGCTGATTCTATCTCCAGTTTTGCATGTATCTTTCTTCTGAGTCTAGGTATTCAAGGAATGTCTAAGATTCTAGAACATAGAATTCCTGTGTTGAATGTCTGATCTCTTAACTTCTGCTCAAGGGGTAGATTAAATTGTTCTCAGATTGAACATTGGGAAGGGTATACTGCAGTAGGGATGCCATAAGTATAGATAGCCTAACACTTTGTATTGGGAGATATCTGTAAGGCAGATATCATGTATATCCCCCTGAAATCCAGTTTTAGTTGTTCATGCTGATCATTCACAAGTGTATGTCTATTGACTCTAGGCCCTGGATAGGCACCAATCTTGCTTTGTGTTTGTGTTACAACCATGTCCAGCTTTGCATCCAAACTTAAAATCAAAATCAAACTTTAATACAACTTTTAGGACATTAGAATTAGTTTTAGGATCCTCAGTCCTCTGTCTACAACTGCAAATAGGCCCAAAGCTAGCCCCTTTGCTCTTATCTTTCAGTTTTGGTCTACTTACAGGAGGACTTATCTGCTTTCTGTCAGCATCCCAGCCTTTGTATGTATATCCTCATGGATGTTGAGTAGGGAATACCCCCCTAGGTTTTGCAGAGCCTGAAGAAGAAGAGGAGATAAAATATAGAGTCTATCTCCTACACTGTTGGCCCCTGGCCCAGAGATCCTGTTGATCATTGATGGCTACCTTGTAGGGAAATATGGGAATAAGCATCTAGTCTGGGAAAAAACTAACAGAAAATGGCAACTCCGCTGGGGAGATCAATGTCATATCCATGAAAGTTTGAGTCTACGAGATTGAAGAATTAGGCCTGGATGTGTTTGTTGCAGCAGAGAAAAAGGTTGTATATGTGACTCTGTTGGTGGATGACCCAAAAAGAAAGAAATCAATTTGCAGCTTCAGCTTGTTTGAAGCTCATTCCTCTTCAAGGAGGTGGCGACTCTGCATCAAAGAACCTGATAAAAGAACAAAATCAGTCAGAGAAGAATTTATAGCTCCTGCAACATATCCAGGTATTTCATATTGTTTGACAGACTCCCTATTTGGTGAGATAGCACTGGTTAAAAGGGAAACATTGGTGAAAGCAGAGCTTGCATGCTTTTATTAGAGCTTATTCTGTATTTCAAAGGGCATGCAATGTTACTAAAAAGACTCATTTAAAGGACTTTAGGAAAGTTTAAAAAAACAGTCTAAATTTTGAGTGCCTAAAGTCATTGTTTGTAGAAAATCTGAATAGAGAGGAGGGTTGCAAAAACATAAAGGATGTATTATCAGCCTATGCACCCTTGTGAAGTGTCAAGTGCAAAAATGTATAGTAGTCAGTCCCAACAATGTAATAAAAGAAGTTTCAACATAGACAGATATAAGCCCATAAATTTCAGTAGCATTTGTGGCTATCCAAATGCTCTTCCACCTAAAATCAGAAAATTTTTGCCTAAATTTAATGGTATTAAAGGATGAATCAGCTGAGAGACACTTGCAGCAGTTTATAAATGTGATAGATGACTTTGAGATTGACCATGAGGATGTGGTTATGAGATTATTTGTTCAATCTCTAGATGAAGATGCAAGGGATTGGTTCTTCTACCTTCCAGCTAACTCTGTCAGCTCTTGGCATGGTTTTAAATCTGCATTTCTAGTACAATATGGTGAAAGAATTTCTGAATATGCAGTTATTAGTAATTTTATGTACATCCATATTGAAGAAGGTGAGTTGATCCCAGCCTTTAACCTCAGATTTATGAGGGCATTGAATAGAATTCCAGAATGCATGAGACCTAATGATGCACTGTGTTTAGTTGTCTATTTGGGAGCTTTTGATAAGAAAATGAGTTATAGATTAAGAGACAAGGAGCCCACCACATTGCATCAGGCACATCAGTTTGCAATTGATATTGAAAACAATTGGAGGTATGGAATACAAAAGGGTTATTTTTCTAAAAAATTTTACTGTCCTGCAGCCCCCAGTGTTAATGAGAGATTTAATTCAGGAGTTGACAATGAATGTCAAAGTATTCACACCCCTGTTGTCCCAGTTTTTGCATCATTTCAAGTTGATGATGTTTCTGTTATAAAGGAGGATGTCTTGTTTTGCCCAACAAATGAAGTTGAAAACAATGGTTTTTCAAGTAATATTTACATACCAGCCCTTATCAAAGAGCCATCATGTTTAAATGATCCAGTTGTGCAAGGTTGTGATCATGTGGATCAACAGTCAGTATCAGTTTCATCAGGAAGTATTAGAGGGATGGAGAATGATGCAGATAGCTCAACTTCAGAATGCATTGAAACAGCAGAAATCTTGTATATGGGGCAATCAGTTGATAGAAATGATATACATGATCAATTCATGGATCAGGTTTGTTCTTCTTATGACTCTGGATTTGATAGTACTAAAGAAGAATTGAAGTATCATGAAGAAGAAGCAGAGGCCTTTGCATTGAATGTTAATCCCCTTTATGATGAGTCTGCGGATGTCTTTGATGCTGTGAGTCTTGACTTTCAGTGGTGCAGGATTAATCCTCTTTTTGAGGATGATGATGAATATAAAGAGACAGTTGACCTAGGTGATACATCAGTTTGTGAGGAGGGGGCATATGAATCAGATATCTTCAGTTCTTGTGAAGATAGTATGGATTTGCAAACTATGGATAATGTATGTTCATCATCACTTGATCCAGACATGTGCAACATCGGGTGTGTGGATCAGGATTTATTTTCAATATCAATAAATATTGGGGGTCTCATATTTTCTGAATGTCTTCAATTTTTGGATCAGCTAGATGAGTGCCTGATAGTATGTAGCACCCAGGTAGGTGATGAGGATTGCCAAGAGCAACATGATGTACTGTTTGAGGGATATAACATACATATGTTACCTAATGTTGAAGAATATAATATGTATGATTCTATGTCTAATTTTGAAATCCAATATGACAGAGGTGAAAGTGATAGTGATAAGCTTTCAAAAGTGGTGGAGTATCTAATTGAGCAGATGACATTATGGGCAAATTATGCCAATCTTTTCAGTTGGGATTGGGATCTTTCAGTTTGGAATCAGGCATTTGGCAGGAAAAAATTTTGGTTCTTCCTTTTTGGCTACCCGGGGCCACCCAAGTGATGACTAAAATATAGTTTTTGTGCAGGTTGGTGCAATGATTGACTCTGTTGCCCAATAGATATGGCCCAATCTACGAAACCAGAGATTCTGGGGTCCTCGCTGCAGTTTTGCACCTACACGTCCCCAGACAGAGCCAGTGTTGGTACCCATTTTGGCCTAGAGGTTGAGCTTGCATGTTGGAGGCTTTCTTCATTTAAACCCTAGGTCTTCTTGTCCATCGGCAAGAGCTTGGCCTATCGGCTGGAGTATTTTTGGTTCCACCGATGTGGTGGTGATGTGCCATCGGGATGATTTCTGTCATCGGCGTATCTTCTTTCTGGTTTCCCGATGGGCATGTGTCTAGCCGACAAGGGGGCAGAGTGAGGCTTGTTGGTCATCGCTGTGACTAGTGCTATCGGCCAGGGTTCCTTTTGTTGCTTCGACGATATGTGTCTGGCCGATGGGAGCGAGGGTTTTGATGTGCCATCGGCACGACATTGAATATAGGGTGAGTGGGCAAGTGTTGGGCCGACGGCGTATGTTTGGCTGATGAGGAGTCATCAGCGTGTGTCTCGTCGACGAGGGTTCTGAAGGTTACCGATGTAGCACTCTTCATCGGCAGAGGAATTTCATGCTAGACCGACGGTCTAAGTCTGGCCGATGATGATTTAGGAGTTGTGTTCATCGGCGTAACATGTGCGATCGACGAAGGATTTCTAAGTTGTGCTGACGGCGTAGGTTTGGCCGATGAGATGTCATCGGCGTGTGTCTCACCGAAGACCCGGATGTGGTATGTTGTCGGCGTGACTTTGTGTATCGGGTGAACTGTGGATTGCTTGGCCGATGGGAAGTTTTGAGGAAGATTGGGGTGTTCGTCGGCAAGACCTTTGAGATCGGCAAGCGTCAATTTTCTTGTGCCGATGGTCTATGTCTTGCTGAAGAGGGTGTATTTTGCTTAGCCATCAGAGGGACTTGATAGATCAGTGAGAGTTCGTTTGACTTGGCCGATGGTTTTTGTCTTGGCGATGGGCGTGTATGGAGTGGTCATCGGTGAGTCTTTGTTCATCAGTGGGGAGGCTTTTGGGTCCGCCGATGGTGGTTGTCTAGCCGACAGGGGATTGCGATGGGCTTCATCGGTGTAACACATGGGTCGGCCAGAGGATTTTTGGATGTTCCGATGGAGGGAATCACACCGACGGGGGAGCAGAGTGTAGTTTGTGGTTGTCGGCCATACTATTGATGTCAGGATGAGTTTTGTGGAGTTGGCCGATGGCTTGGGTCTGGGCGATGGGCTTTGGGTGAAGGAGCGTGCGTTGAGCGCGGTAAAAGCACTCGACACTTGGTATCTATGTGGCCCTGCTTTTAAACTACTAAGGAGGTCCTTACACCGTGCATGTGGGATTAATTTCCCTACACTTTTGAAACCTGCGAAGAGGTGCGTTTTGGCGGGAACTTCTGTTTGAAACGCAGCGACGGTTTCCAAGTGAAACGCGGGTGGTTGAGGCCTTTAATGGCGACAATGCAGAGATATGGGCAATGGTACAAGCGATCAGGTTGCCTGATTTTTGAGTGAAGACTTCCAGATGGCGGCGCAGGGCTCGAGGCTTCTCTTGTCTGTTGCTGCAATAACTTCTGAGCGCCATTCCTTTGTGGAGTCTATATCTGACATTTTTTTATGTCCATCATGTAATTAATGCTGAGTACGCTTCTTTGGCTGTTATAAGCAGGAAGTGTTACTCATTTTGAGGTTGTTGAAAACTAGACATTTTGGGCTCTGTAATACAATACAGTTGGTTTTGGTAGCTCTATACAGCAAAACCTGTGAGTCTATGTATCTCCTGTTGTGCGTTTTTGCATGAATCCACTGATTTCATGGTTGATCTTATATGAATAATGCTATGTTTGCATGTGTTATGCTGATTCTGTCTCCAGTTTTGCATGTATCTTTCTTCTAAGTCTAGGTATTCAAGGAATGTCTAAGATTCTAGAACATAGAATTCCTGTGTTGAATGTCTGATCTCTTAACTTCTGCTCAAGGGGTAGATTAAATTGTTCTTAGATTGAACATTGGGAAGGGTATATTGCAGTAGGGATGCCATAAGTATAGATAGCCTAACACTTTGTATTGGGAGATATCTGTGAGGCAGATATCATGTATATCCCCCTGAAATCTAGTTTTAGTTGTTCATGCTGATCATTCACAAGTGTATGTCTATTGACTCCAGGCCCTGGATAGGCACCAATCTTGCTTTGTGTTTGTGTTACAACCATGTCCAGCTTTGCATCCAAACTTAAAATCAAAATCAAACTTTAATACAACCTTTAGGACATTAGAATTAGTTTTAGGATCCTCAGTCCTCTGTCTACAACTGCAAATAGGCCCAAAGCTAGCCCCTTTGCTCTTATCTTTCAGTTTTGGTCTACTTACAGGAGGACTTATCTGCTTTCTGTCAGCATCCCAGCCTTTGTATGTATATCCTCATGGATGTTGAGTAGGGAATACCCCCCTAGGTTTTGCAGAGCCTGAAGAAGAAGAGGAGATAAAATATAGAGTCTATCTCCTACACTGTTGGCCCCTGGCCCAGAGATCCTGTTGATCATTGATGGCTACCTTGTAGGGAAATATGGGAATAAGCATCCAGTCTGGGAAAAAACTAACAAGGGCAATAACAAGAACATATCCCTTTGTACACTGATAGCCAGAGTGCCATTCATCTTGCTAAGAATTCAGCTTTGCATTAAAAAACTAAGCACATACAGCTCAGATACCACTTCATCCGGTCAGTTTTGGAGGATGGGCAATCGAAGCTAGAGAAAATTCACACAAGTGAGAATCCTACAGATATGTTCACAAAGGATGTTACATGGGAGAAACTGATTTCCTCATTAGTTTCCATTGGCCTTCATGATTGATAATGGTGGACTTAAGAAACCGGCCAGGCCTATAATCCAGTGGGAGCTGCAAGCGCATTGGTGTCATCCAGGATCAATCTCCAAGTGGGAGATTGTTTGGTGTGGAACCTGATCAGTCTCTAAGTGGGAGATTGTTGGTATGTGTCGATTGATCATGCAAGTACTGTACACAAGTTATGTATCCTCGCTTGGGTTTGGGGGCGCATCCCCTGAGAAATTGTTTTTCCTTCTTTTTTGCATGATCAGAGTCAGTTGTTAATTTTTGTTAACCGACAAAAGAAAAATGACATTGCAAAACCCTAATTCTAGAAGCTTCCTAAAAGCTTGTTATAAGCGGTTGGAATGTATTGTCCATTGATGTATTTGCGAGATTGCAATCTATTTTGCACTGGATAATAAAATCATTGGATGGCTGAGTTTCTGTGGATGTAGCCCATATTGGGTGAACCACGTTAAATTTCTGTGTTGATCTCTTTTGTGTTGTTCTTCATTGTTATATTTGGGTTATTTAATCTACATCTAATTGTTAGTGTTTATTTCTTTGATCTACCCTAACCCTAACAAAAGGAAACAAATAGGTTTCAAACTACAATATTCATTGGTGAAAATGTATACAAAGTAGAGGAGTTTGGAAACAAAGCCCAAATTATTCTTCTTTCCAAGGTTGCAGTAGTGTAAAGCAGAAATTACATTTATCTAAATACTACAACAGTTGAAGCAATACTAAAACTTTGTTCTTTCACCTTCTTGGAGGCTTTAGATGGCTTAAACCCTCACTAAGGGTATTCTATAGATCGTAAAAGAAGAGTTTTATCTTCTAAGCAACCGCAAGCTACTTATATCAATAGATGATGAAAACAACAGTCTGTAAGTGCCTGTTTCTACCTTATTCCATCATAGTATGACCTTCTCTACCTATTCCCCGACCCTATATCTATTCTCCTCCCGTCAACATCTTGAAATTACACCCCCTTTGTTGCTCTTTTTTCCCAATGTTAGATATGTAACTGTTTTCCCTATGTTTTCTCTAAAAACTATCCAAAAATTGAAGGAAAAAGATTAACCAAAGAAACATAATTGATTCTCTTTCTCCACGATGGATGAGCTCTTTTCCTTCAAAACTAACTGGGACTTGTGTTTGAGCTTGGGGATTTTGGAACTGCCTTGAGTTCATCCCAAGTACCTAAGTGCATCAAATGTGGTTTAGTACCTTGTAGACATTTACATAAGATGAAATAGAAGCAAGAGGTCCATATACAACCACTAGCTGTTTCAAACCTTCAAAGTGACTTTATTTGGAAGGAAAACTAATAATAAGCCACAAAGACCAACACACCATATAGAGGAACTCCTAAAAACCTATTTCAGATCAAAATTTGGGTACAAGGACCCGCAAACAAAACACAAAATGGAAATAATGAACACCAAAATTGCAAAAGAGACTGATGCTCCTGCATCAAGCTCCCTTGGAGAGAAATAAAAATCATGAGCACCTGCTCATGAGGTCATCAATGATATGATCATATTTGGAGATATTAGTTGTTGATAACCAAGTGGCATCCTCCAAAGGATGATCCTTCCATTTAACCAAGTACTTGAAATATTCCTTGCCTCGAGTCTTCTTCAACAACTACTTCTCCAAGATACATTCAATATCAATTTTAGCCAGCTTGGTCACTTGCTATTCCCAACTCAGAATTAGCTCTGCCTATGTTGTTCCTTCTATTTCAGTACCTTTGTAGCAATATAAATCAACTACATTGAAGATGGGTGAGATACCCATGTCTGGAGGAAAGTCTATCTCGTAGGCATTGGCTGAAAACTTCTTGAGAACCTTGCAAGCACCTATCTTCTTCATTTTCAGTTTGTTGTATTCACCTTTAGGAAATCTTTCCTTCCTAGGATGAGCCAAAACAAGATCACCAACCTGAAAATGTACTTCTATTCTCTTCTTATCAACCTTCTTCTTATACTACTAGTTGTTTCCTTCAATTTGTAGTTTGACCTCCTCATGAAGGTCATGGATAACTTTGGCAAAGTCCTCTCCATCTGCACTTCTCCTCTCTAAGTTACCAAGATATCTAAGCTCAAATACATGCCTTATATGCATGCCATAGACAATATAGAATGGGCTCAAACCTGTACTCCTATTTGGAGAATCATTATATGCAAACTCAGCCTATGCTAAAGCCATATCCCAGTTACCAGGTGTGTTTCCAACAAGACACCTCAACATATTACCCATACTTCTATTGACTACCTCCATTCCGATCATCTATTTGGGGATGGTAAGATGAATTGAAACTGAGATGTGTGCCCAAATTATTCCAAATTGTTCTTTAAAAGTGTCCCACAACCTTAGTGTCTCTATCAGATATTATACTCGCAGGTATACCATGCAATCTCACCACTTCCTTGAAAAATAGGTTAGCTATATTTGTTGCATCACTAGTTTTCTTGAAGGAATAAAATGAACCATTTTTGAGAACCTATCCACAACTACGAATATAGAATCATTGCCTCTTTGAGTTCTAGGCAAACCTACAACAAAATACATGCTTATAGAATCCCATGGTCTATGTGGAATAGGTAATGGTTGGTACAAACCAATGTTTTGACTACTACCTTTTGCATGCTACCATACTCTACATCTCTCTACATACCTCTTCCATCAACCTATATTCTTCACCAACAATAATGTATACTCAGCTGTAGGCAAGTCTTATCCTATCCAAAATATCCTGCCAAGTTGCCACAATGCTTTTCTTTCAAGAGATTCTCTCTCATTGACCCCCTGGGAATGTACAACTAATTACCTTTGAAAAACAAACCCTCTTTCAATATAAAATTAGTCCATGGTCCTCTATCTCTACTAATAGGACTGCTGCAAGCTTCATAAGCATCTTTGAAATCAAGATCATCTACATATAGCTCTTTCAAGCTCTCAAATCCAACACTATTTTCCTGAATATCCTATAACAACAAACTTCTTCTACTCAAGGCATCAAAAACCTTGTTTTCTTGCCCACTCTTATGTTTCAACACAAAATTAAAACTCTAAAGGTATTCCACCCACTTTGCATGCCTTTGATTCAGCTTGTGTTGGTTGTTAATAACTATGTGTAAACAATAAACTCCTTGGGAAGCAAGTAATGCCTCCACTTCTTCAGGGATTGTACCAATGCCTAAAATTCAAGGTCATAAGATAAATATTTATTCTTAGCATCATTGAGTTTTTCACTGAAATAAGCAACGGGTTTACCTTCTTGACTAAGAATAGCCCCTATTGCTAAGCCACTAGCATCACATTCAACTTGAAATACTTTATTAAAATCAGGTAACAAAAGTATAGGTTGTTTAGTCACTTTCTTTTTGAGAAGTCTAAAACATTTTTTAGCCTCTTGAATCCATTCAAACTGTTTTTTGTGGCCCTTTATAGTGTCGAGTATAGGAGCAACTATACTACTAATTTTTTTTATAAATGTTCTATAGAAACTAGCAAGTCCATGATAAATTCTTACCTCATAAACACTCCTGGGTGTAGGCCAATCAACAATGGCCTTAACTTTCTCCTTGTCCATCTTCAACCCTTCTTTGGATACTACAAAACCCAAATAGACTAATTCAATCTTCATAAAAGTGCACTTCTTGAGATTGATTAGCAACTTCTCCTTATGCAATTGTGTCATAACCAACCTTAAGTACTGTAGGTGTTCTTCCTTAGACCTGCTAAAAACTAGTATATCATCTAGATACACTATCACAAAATTTCCCAGGAATGACTTTAAGACTTCATTCATGAGTCTCATAAAAGTACTAGGTGCATTTGTGAGCCCAAGGGGCATGACCAACCATTCATAAAGACTATCATTAGTTTTAAATGATGTCTTCCACTCATCCCTAGGTCTGATCCTAATATGATGATAACCAATTTTTAAATCAATCTTTGAGAAATACATAGAACCATTCAAACAGTCCATTAAGTCATCCATTCTTGGAATAGGAAACTGTAGATTAGATAATGCAAAATGAGAGAAAACACTAAATCAAATGCAATAACACAAGAGATTATACCTCACATGCACAACCTAATCCCATCAAGGGAAAGAAGGAGCCTTTGCACCCAAAAGAAGCTCCTAAGACTAAGATGATCCCTAGACTATTGATCAAAATGTGAAATGCTCTTCAATTTGTGCAACTCACTATTAACTCAAAGGTGATTTTGGCATGGTAACTTTGCATGAAAATGGATGATGATAATGACTTGTGAGAGGTTGTATTTATAGACTTTTGAAGAGGATTTTGATCCAAGGGTGGAGATTGATTGGAGAGATCAATGGTGGAGGATGAAAGTGAGGTGGAGAGCCTAGATTTGATCTTAGAAGATGGAGGGCTAGGAATAAAAGTAAATCTTTTATTCATTTTTGGGAAAGGGGTGAATAAATGAGGTTGGGTGAGATGGATTATTTGTGAATTAAAAATTCACATGGGGAAGGGTAAAATGAATTAAAAATTCATTTGGGGAAGAGTGGATATGACATGTGTAAGGGATGTGTAAGAGGAGTAAATGTGATGTGTGATTTATTTGAATTTTAAATTTGGGAGGTGTGGAGAGAAGTGCTAATGAGGATTTGACTTTCTTAATTAGGGTGATTATCCTAATTAATGTGGCTGGAATAAATTAGTAGAGGGATTAGAGGGGGGATAGGATTAATTAATTAGTGATTTAATTAATTAATCCTAAGGCTAGGATGGGATAGGCTAGAGTAGGCAATTAAATAATAGCTATTTAATTGTCTAGGGTAGGGATAGGCTAATTAGTAGGCTGGATTAATTAGTTAACATGGTTTTAACTAATTAATTGGATTTAGGGAAAATGGGGAATTGATTTAATAAATTTTGCATATTTATTAAATTACTTGGCTAAGGTTTGGACTATTGAATTAATAAAATTAATTCAATTTTGGGGATAAAATGGTGTGGATTTAGAAAATGAAAGGGGTGATTAATTAAATAAAAATTTAATTAATTGGTTGGAAAGGGAATTGGTAAGTTTAGGGATGTCGGGAGTCAGTTTTGGTAGTCGAGACATTTTTAGGTGTCTACATTTGCCCCTCTTTGACGTGGCATCAGGACCTAGGAGGGAAGTGGCGTCAGGTCGAAGAAAAATATGCCCCAGCTGCCGGGAAGGAATGAGATGGATAGGGGATGTCCCCTCGAGAGGTTAGTGGGAATATGAAAATTTTGCAGGTAAGCTCTCGAAAGGATGCGACAGAAGTGACGGTGGGAGAGGTGATGGAAAAAGAAGATGGTGGGAGGAAAAATGGAGGAAAAAGGCTGAGATCTGCACCCTGGAGGGAAAAGAAAGGGATGGAGGGGTGACATGGCCCACTATATTAGGAAAAGTGGGCCTAAAGAGTGCCACATTGGCACACTTTTGACCTTCTAGAAGAAAAGATAAGGAGAGATGGGCGAGCGCAACCCACAGTTCCCGCGACTTCATCACATCTCAGAGTGATTCCGAGAGGTCGGGCGGTCACCCAAGGCTGGACCCCAGGTAGGGCCTAACCCGAACTTTGTGATTTTTTACTTTGCGCACGAGTTTTTGGGTTTCAGGATATGGGTTAGGAGCGCGTGGCGCCATAGACAAGGCGGATTAGCGCTATCCGCCAGGGTAGGGCAAGGTGATTTTGTCGCCATTTTGGAGGAATATTGGCGCCATCTTCTGGATTGGCGCGAAAACTCAGGGCGAAGCAAATATGGCATTTTGATGCCATATTATGGGTAGAACGGCGGTATCGTCTGGAATAGTGCCATAATGGGGAATAGCGCTATTATTAGTTTTAGTGCTAAAAGTTTAATTGACGCGAAAATGAGGTGCTGTGCCATCGTCTGGATTGGCGCGATATAGGGCACGTAGTAGAGCCAATGTTTGGATTGGCGCGATACGGGGAGCGCAGTGGCGCCATTGTCTGTATTGGCGCGATAGGTAGGGGAAAGTAGTGCTATTTTTAAAATAGCACTTAGGGATTGTCTGTGTGGGGCCACATGATTTGGGCCTGTGAGACATTCACAAGAAAAAAAGGTGTGGGGGAAAAAATAAGTTTGTATCTAATGAAGAAGTGGTGGATGCAGGATACGCGGCGGTTTATACTGCACTTGCGAGAGTGACGAGTGTGATCCGTGATGCCGCTGTTTGATGAGGCATGGTGACCTCGACTTGCGAGCCTAGGGCTTTGGATGGTGGCAGCGATGCCAGTGCTGCGAGCTCATAGAGCTCTGATGACGGCCGTAGTGGAGCGATACCGCAGCGAGACTTCCAGCTTTTTGCTGCCGACAGGAGAGATGACTATCACACTTGAGGATGTTTATCGCATCCTCAAGCTGTCGATTCATGGTCGACGTGTGAGGTATGACACGAGGAGGGGGCAGACTGCGTTGATCAGAGTGTTCGGAGCAGAGCACGTGGTACTTTCAGCAGACGGGAGGGAGATGGATTATGACAGGACGCTGGCGGCGGGTGCAGATCCCTTTGCCTTATATTTGTGTGTGCTGATTGGAGGTGTGGTGCTGCCGGATAGGCGAGGCAGGGGTTTTCCTGTGGGCTGGGGTGGGATGATAGAGGGGATGGTGAGGCATGAGACTGTCTGTGCATGGGGGCCAGTGATGCTAGCACAGCTGCTTCACGAGATGCACACGGTCGCCTATCTTCATGACAGGGCTTTATCTGCTGGGGTTACGCTGCTGCACGTATGGCTTTGGGAGCATATCCCCGTGACTTGGCCGACATGCGGTTATTATCGGCACCCGTTTGAGGCATTTGTGTTTTTGTATTAGGATGCACTGTATACCTATACTGGACAGGTCCGCCACTGGCGGAGGATACTGGATGACGTGATTAGCGTGGTATATCGTCCATATATTGATTGTGAGGAGTGGCTGGATGATGTGATCCATCTCCCGTACACATTTCAGCAGAGATTTCTTATGGGTCGTGCGGATCAGACTATAGAGATGTACCTACCTTCACGGGTGATGCGGCAGTTTGGACGGGTATAGGATGTGCCTCAGCAGATGGCGATATATGTGCGGACACCGCGGGATACAACTTATTAGCCCACAACATTACAACCACAGGTTGTGCTGAATGACTGGGCAGCACTTCGGCCAGTTCAGTGGGATTGGAGGAACACGGTGGTGGATGCAGGTACTACGCCTGCTTATGATGTATGGTGGCAGATGCATCAGCCCACTCGATTGACAGATCCGACAGTGGTGTTATCAGAGGATGAGGGAGATGGGGATGGAGATGATCCAGATGGGGGTGGGGATGAGGTCATTGCAGATTTCATTGTGGAGGTGATGGATGATGGGTCGGAGAGGGTGATCACCAGAGATGGTCAGCTTGTGGATGAGGTGGCAGCAGTGGTAGCGGGACAGGGGCCAGTGGGGCAGGAGGTTCCAGCACAGCAGGTTCTTGCACAGCAGGTTCCAGCACAGCAGGTTCCTGTGCAGTAGGTTCCTGCGCAGCAGGTTCCAGCACAGCAGGTTCAGGCTAGGGGCGGATGACAGGGTAGAGCACCGCGACGACGCGGTGGACAGTTGAGGACAGAGCAGGGTGATCTATCCCCATCATGGGTGGAGCAGCTACGGGTCGGTAGACATGATGCCGAGGCAGGGAGCTTAGGGGTAGGGATGGAGGCAGAGGCTGAGAGGCTGATGCCTCGGCGACGGTCACGGGAGGAGATGCAGGAGATAGAGACACTACGTGCTCAGGGGGCCAGTTTAGAGGAGGCGTTGGGGCGCCGAGAGGCTGAGTTGGGATAGCTGCAAGGAGTAGATGGGTGGTTGGCAGTTGCAGAGGCTTAGCTGGCTCAGGCCAAAGAGGATATGGAGGATTTGAGGATAGAGCGGGATGCAGCGCTCGTGAGAGCACAGCAGGCAGAGACTGCGTTGAGCAGTGCACAGGCTATGGGTGAGGGCCTTGCCTCGATCTTGGCAAGGATGCAGACTCAGCTGGCTCAGGCTCAGACACATGCACATCAGATACAAGGGCAGTTGAGCCAGGCACAGGGACACGTAGCTCAGGTACAGGGATAGGTAGCTCAGGTACGGGGGGAGCTAGCAGAGGCCAGAGAACGGATGGAGTATTATCGGGGGTTATACTATGCAGCCGTACCTACAGCGCAGCGAGCACCGAGTTACAGCCAGGTCAGTAGATCGGGGGCGTCGAGATCACATCGATCTAGATCTATTCAGTCGGTTCAGCAGACGATGCCCCCTCCCACATATGTGCCCCAGTAGGATCCTCAGGTACCAGTAGCACCACAGCCACAGCCACCGCCAGGATCACAAGCTTGACCAGGGTCATCATCTCCTACCCCCTCAGAGAGAGGATCCTCGATGTGATAGTTATACCATGATAGCCCTTAGAGGCATTGTATCAGGACACTTTATTTTTTGATGATGTGAGCGATGTACATTTTTTTGTGGTGATTATATATGATTCGAGACTTCTGATGGCTTATGATATTCTATTGTGATGATGCTTATATGATGGATGCACATGTTATATTTTATATGTTGTGGATGTATGATGTTTTTTCAAATGATGTGTGTGATTTGGTGGATGCAATTATGTTTTTGTGATATATGCATGGTGTTGTGATTTTATGGACTATATGATGTAACTAAATATGCGGATTAACAAACATTTATTATGGATGCAAATGTATGGGATTATGTTATATGCCACTAGTTGTTTCAATGGTGATGTTGTAATGCAATTAAATGTTTATGAGATGTTGATATGTATGGAATGCAATGTGATGATGCTATTTTTAATATGCACCTATGATATGATGTGTAATGATATGCAGCTGAAATGAATCTACTTGTGTTTTGTGCAAACTTAAATGGATTTAAAATGAACCTAAAATGAGATGCAAACGGATTAAAATGAACCTAACATGAGATGCAAACAGATTAAAATGAACCTAACATGAGATGCAAATGGATTAAAATGAATCTACATGAGATGCAAATGGATTAAAATGAATCTACATGAGATGCAAACGGATTAAAATGAACCTAAAATGTGATGCAAATGGATTAAAATGAACCTAACATGAGATGCAAACGGATTAAAATGAACCTAAAATGTGATGCAAATGGATTAAAATGAACCTAAAATGTGATGCAAATGGATTAAAATGAACCTAACATGAGATGCAAACGGATTAAAATGAACCTAACATGAGATGCAAATGGATTAAAATGAACCTAAAATGTGATGCAAATTGGTGGTGACATGTAGTTAAATAATATGTGCTAAATGCAGTATCGGCGATAGGTGGTATGCAAACTAGGTGATAGGTGAGGTAGCCTAGTCCTGATACACATGATGTTCCTTGTGTTAACCTTGAATGGTGAGACTGTGGGAGAACGTGTTAGGTGTTGGGGATGATAGGGGTGAGAGCGTCTAGGGGATGGCGGTGGGGGGATTGGAGGATGGTTAGGTCATAAGATACCACGTCATTGAGGGGGGGTTTGGTTTGGTTCAAGATGTGTTAAGTGGAGATAGGTTGGGATGATGGGGTTAGTGCGGGAGTTGGTGGGGGGGGGGTTGGAAAGTGTCGATCAAATCTAGGCCGATATGGGATAGGTGACCGAGTGATTAGGATGATGATGTTGAGCTAGTATCAGTAGTTGCACAAAATTAATTGAGAGCATTTCTTAGTTTAATGTAGCAATGTAGGATACAATTCACGAAGGTATGAAGTGACCTAGGTGATGATGTATATCCGACAATTGCATGGACTAGACCCACAAACAATAGGTTGGTTTCATGCATGCCCAATGTAGTATAATCTTGTCTAGTAGAGGAAGGGGACTCATAGCAGTGAGTGTGAATAATGCATATAAGGTGTTGATGCCTGTATATGCAAAATAGGACTCATTATGCTAGAACCGACCTGAACTTCAAGATATGAATACTATTCTTGGAGTAATGAAACCAACCCACAAGCACAGCATACTGAAACAATGACTATGTCTACTCCAAGGGTTATCCGCTACGTACCATGATATAATGAGATCAAGGTAGCTTTGGAGATTACTTGGAGTGAGACAAAAAGATAAAAAACAATAAGCAAAAAGACCAACGAAAGATACAAATAGCCTTTGTGTGCTCTTGCCAAGAGACGTGATGATAGAATGATAGATTTTTGTCCATTGTAGGAAAGACGTATCCTAGGACGCAGATCTGTTTTTGATTGGAGAGTTTGTGGAAGATGGGCAAAAGAACATTCGGGCCAAATGGAAGATTATAGTTGGTATATTGCTTGATGATTTTTGTGTGAGGGACCATGTTTCAATGGTATGTGTAGCATGCATATCGTTTCGTAGATCTAGAAAGCTCAGCGAGTGGGAACCATCCCAATGGGTGGGATGGGTGCATCTTAGATACCTGAGTACTGGAAACATCCTTCGTATTCCAGACTGCCTACATACCCTGTGTCCACGGGATCAAGGTACTTTTAAGATGCGGGTGAAATGAATATGTAGTTCTGGCAAGACTTGATGATGTGGGAAGGGTTGGCGATGTGATGTGATGAGGGTTGAGGGGTGTTTAGATGATTGTGATGGGATGTGAGATTGATGCATGGGGTGATTATTTTTAGATTTTCTAATTTTATGATGTTTTTTTGATTTTTTGATTTTCTGATGTTTTTGGATTTTCTGATTTTCTGATGTTTTTGGATTTTTTCTGATTTTCTGATGTTTTTGGGTTTTTTTGATTTTCTGATGTTTTTGGATTTTTCTGATTTTATGAACTGTACAAAGGAGAGCTTACAAGGATCCTTGTTCCCTGGGTGGGGTTGTGGGTGGGTGAGGTAGTGCAGGATGGGCGAACAAACTTGGTTTAGGGTTTAGGGTTTAGGGTTTGGGATGATAGAGGGGATGGGCGAACAAACTTGGTGTTTCAGAATTTCAAGCCATGGGATGTGTGGGTATGGAGTGTTATGCTGGAAAGAGGACTTATTAGATGGTAGAACCGGCCATTACGCATGGCGCTTGAAACAGGTTTTCACCATGGTACTTATCCAAGGTGTCACCGAGGTGATTTTCACCATTGGAAGTTTTTATTGCACTCTGATTTTTTCTTGATTTTTTTGATTTTTTTTGGTGTTTTTACTTTTTTTACATTTTTTGATTTTTTTGACTTGTGGTATCAGATGGGTTATGCATAGAATCGCTTGAGATGCAAGATGTTCATTGGCTCATCTAGAGGCTGCCCCTCGGGTGTTACAAGCTGATAAGCTCCTGACCCATAGTCGGCGGTGATGACATAAGGTCCTAGCCAATTAGGTTCAAATTTTCCTTGCTTCAGACGCTCTTGCAGGTTCTTTTGATTTTCTATTAGGACCAGGTCACCTACCTCAAACTTTCTGGTTCTGATCTTTTTGTTGTAGCTTCTTCTGAGGCGGTTTTGGTATGCCTGTAAGTGATTTAATGCATTCAGGCGTTTCTCATCCAACAATTCAAGTTGATGCAACCTTGCGACGCGATAGTCTTCATCAGAGATAATATTTTGCAGTGATACTCGGAGGGACGGGAGCTCGACCTCTATAGGTAAAATGGCTTCTAATCCGAATACTAGTGAGTATGGAGTGGCTCCAGTAGGAGTGCGGATGCTGGTGCGGTAAGCCCATAGGGTGGGGTTAAGTTGGAGGTGCCAGTCGCGACCAGCTTCATTGACTGTCTTCTTTAAGATGCGGAGGATGGTTTTGTTAGAAGCCTCTACTTGACTGTTTCCTTGGGGGTAATATGGCGTGGAGAAGCGGTGTTTGATGTCGAACTTTTTGCACAAAGTGCAAACTTCTTGGTTCTTAAATGGCTTCCCATTATCAGTGACAATGGAATGGGGGATACTGTAGCGGCAGATGATGTAATGGAGAATGAACTTGGAGATTTGGATGCTTGTGGTGAAGGTGAGTGGTATTGCTTCCACCCACTTTGTGAAGTATTCTGTAGCAGTGATTATGAATTTATGGCCGTTGGAAGATGGAGGATGGATTTTTCCTACGAGGTCGAGTCCCCACTATGAGAAGGGCCATGGTGTTGTGATTGGTTGCAGCTCCTGTGCTGGGGCGTGGATGAGATCACCGTGATGTTGACATGGGAGGCATTTTCTGATAAACTGATGTGCATCCTTGTCCATAGTGGGCCAATAATAACCAGTCCTCAGGATCTTCTTAGAAAGAGCTGGTCCACTTGAATGTGCCCCACAAATACCTGCGTGTACCGCTTCCAAAGCTGCCTCAGCTTCCCTAGAGTCTAAACATCGTAGAAGCGTACCATCAAGACTCCTTTTGTAGAGGGTGTCACCTACAAGGATGAAACGGGAGGTTCGACGGATGAAGGATTTTTTCTGTGATGGGGATAGGTTGTTGGGGAGGATGTTATCGTGAAGGTAGAGGTAAGTTTCCTGATACCAGGGGGATAAGGGACCAATGATTTCGCACACTAATTCAGATTGGGGAACGTCATATGCTGGAATGGGGAGCTCTTCGATTAGGAATTTGCATTTCTTGCTGCCTTGCTTCATGTCAACCAGAGATCCAATGGTGGCCATGGCATCTGCCGCTTTGTTGTTTAACCTTGGGATCTGATCAAAGTGGATGTCACCAAAATAATCTTTAAAGTCATCGACCATCTTCTTATAGGGAAGAAGCTTATCGTCCTTGGTTTTATATTCATTATTGACTTGTCTGATGACTAGTTGAGAGTCGCCATACACAGTTAGTTTGTCTATTTTCCATTGGATGGCCATTCGGAGACCTGTGATGAGGGCCTCATATTCTGCTACATTATTGGTGCATGGAAATGTGATTTTGAATGATTTAGGGATCGTGTCACCTTGAGGGGTAACAAACAGGATGCCTGCCCCCGAGCCTCTGTGAGTGTAGGATCCATCAAAATACATCTTCCATGTATCTATGGCTGGTGTGATTGTCAAGATGGCCTCGTCTGGAAATTCTGCTATTATAGGATGCTCTGCCTGAATAGGTGCCTCAGCCAGTTGATTTGCTATGACTTGTCCTTTGATTGCCTTCCTCTCTGTGTATTCTATGTCAAATTCGGTGAGAATCATGACCCATTTTGCCATCCTTCCTGTGAGAGATGCTCTGCTTAGCAAATATTTGAGTGGGTCGATCTTAGCAATGAGCTTAGTCTTATGATTGAGCATATAATGTCTTAACTTTTGTGATGTGAAGACGAGGGCCAGGCATGCTCGTTCAATTTGTGTGTAGTTAAGCTCATAGGAAATCAAGGTGCGGCTGATGTAGTAGATGGCTCTTTCCTTTCCCTGTTCATCGTGTTGTGCTAACAAAGCCCTAATTGCTGTGTCGGTTGCGGAAATATACAAGAGGAGGGGCTCTCCTTGTCTTGGTGGAGATAGAATAGGGGGATTAGCCAAATATGCTTTTAGCTGGTCGAAGGCATCCTGACACTGAGTAGTCCAGGTGAAAGCTGTATCCTTTCTGAGGAGATGCTGGAATGGTTGGCATTTGTCAATAAGTTGAGCAATGAATCGGCGAATAGATTGTAGTTTACCCTGCAGGCTTCTCAATTGTTTCAAGTTTTTAGGAGGTGGCATTTCAGTAATAGCCTTGACTTTTGCTGGGTCCACCTCGATTCCTCGTCTGGAGACTATGTATCCCAATAATTTGCCTGAAGTGATGCTAAAGACACACTTTTTTGGATTTAGACGAACATTATATTGCTCTAACCTATCAAAGATCTTGGCTAGCACGTCTAAGTGTTCTTCTCGGGTCTTTGACTTGCCAAGTAAGTCATCAACGTAGTCCTCCATGATGTGGTGAAAGAGGTCGTGGAAGATGACAGTCATTGCTCGTTGATAAGTAGCTCCTGCATTCTTTAGGCCGAACGGCATTACTACCCAATAGTATATCCCCCATGGGCATATAAAGGATGTTTTGTGTTGATCTTCTTCAGCAATTTTGATTTGATTGTATCCTGAAAAGCCATCCATGAGGGATAGCATCTCATGCCCTGCGGTAAGATCCACGATCATGTCAATGTTGGGAAGGGGGAAGTCATCTTTCGGGAAGGCCTTGTTGAGGTCTCTGAAGTCAGTGCAACATCGGATTTTGCCATCTGGTTTAGCAACAGGTACTAGATTTGAGACCCATTCGGGATAATCAATTGGACGTATGAACCCCACATCTATTAACTTTTTAAGCTCTGCTTTGACAAGAAGGGCTACCTAAGGATTCATCTTTCGGAGCTTCTGTTTGACTGGTTTAGCATCAGGACGCACTGCGAGATGATGTACAACCAAAGCAGGATCTAGCTCTGGCATGTCTGCGTAGGTCCATGCAAAGTTGTGATTTCTGCGTGTGAAGAATGCCAAGAAGTCCTCCTGTTCGAATAGGCTGAGAGATTCTGCTCGATATGTGATTTTCGGCTCTTCCTCTGTTCCTAGATTCATTTCCTGCGCTGGTTCAACCAAGATGGATGATCTGTCAGGATATACTTTATCTATTTCGGGGAGGCCCATGCTTCCATCTCTTGGCGCCTCATGGAGGTTTTCACCAGGAGATACGTCCTTTATTTTTACTTTTTTAGGATCTGACACTGCCGTGGAACAGTTTTCACCATCAGATCCATTTTTTGTTTTTGTATTTTTGCGACTAGAAGCAGGGGTTGTCTCCCCAAAATAGGTAGCCAGATTGAGTTCCATGATGTATCCAGCTCTGTGGTCTCCTAAGGGGAAGTTGTCTCTTACTCCCATCATTTCAGCAATGGCTTTGTCATTAGGTACGATATCCAAAATAGGAGGTCCTCATTGGTCCCAGTCGATGAGGTCAGGGTATACTAATGGTAGGTCATTGGATGATGAGGCGAGAGTAGTGATAGAGTAGATGGTGCAAATGGAGGAGGCGAAGAAATCAGCGAAGTCGCTAAAGGAGTCTTGTAGGTCCGTTTCGTTAATATGGTCGACATCTAGAGAAACTAAAGCAAACTCAGCTAAGATACATTTGCCGGTATTAAGGATGCGTTGTGTTTGACCATACCCTAACCCTTGAGTATAGGGGTTCCTTGTTGCTTGCAGTGGTTCCACAATGCCTTGTTCATGAAGGTCAATGCCACCTTGTCCTTTGTAACCCATGCTTTTGACTATCTCAGAACCTTTGCCGTAACTGTTTGCTGGGATGGTGGGGATGTCTTGTTCTGTTTCCTTGTCCTTGTAAAGCTAGGATGAAATATCTTCAAGTATGTCCTGATCCAGAAGGTGTTTTTTCTCAAAGACGGGCGAGGGTTTGCATTTGATGATGACTGTGTCAGCTGCCTCTGTGTTCGGAGTGCCAAATGTCTTAGGAGTGGGTAATAAGCCCACGCAAAAGGTGCCGTGAAGGTTGTATTCCCCACAGCCTTGGTCGCTGATCTTGATCTTGACCTCAGGAGGTGAAGGTGCTTGCGATGAAGTGGTGGCAATGTTGGCAGGGTCAATATATGAAGTGGAAGCTGTTGGGGTGATTTGGTTGGTAGCTTTATTGTACGGACAGAAGGTTTGGTTGTGTCCTTCCAGAAAATTGCAGTATTGGAAAGGACGAGGATCGACATAGATAGTGACTTCAGTGCCGTTGTGGGGGAATTTGAGACATTGATGGAAAGTGGAGGGGACGGCTTGCATGGCATGGATCCATGGGTGGCCGGGAAGAATGTTATAGGGAAGGTCAAGATCAAGAACCTGACATTTGGTTTCAAGGATTTTCTGTCCCACTTGAATATGAAGCTTTATGGTACCCTCGGATAGCCTCTCGGTGTCATCATATCCTTTTATTGTTATGCACTCGCTAGCATCCACAACCACATCTGAGTACCCCAAGTGTTTTAGCAATTTTAGAGTGCATATATTTAGGCCGGAACCACCATCTATTAGGACCCTTTTAATGGTGTGTTTGTGAATGTGGACCTCAATGTGTAGTGCATCATTATGTAGGTGCTCGGAAGTAGGAAGATCTTTTTCAGAAAACGTGATATGGTGTGGTGTGGCAATATGGCTGACCATGGCTTGAAATTGATTGACATCCAAGTTTGTAGGGACTTGTGTTTCCAAAAGGGCCTTGTCGAGAATGTCCTTGTGGCGGGGTGATGTGCGAAGTAGCTCAAGGATGGAGATTTGCGCGGGTGTCTTTCCTAGATGGTCTAGGAGGTTGTATCGAGTGGTGGGTGATGGACGGGCGTTTGGACGAGGGGGGAGGGGATCAGATGTGGATGGGGGTGTTGGTTCAGTGGGAGGGGTAGTGCGGATTGAGACACGGCCTCGACGGGTTGTGACGGCGCAATCGGGTGCTTGTGCCCGAATGATGATTGTGTTGACAGAGTGGGATGAGGGTTCGATGCGGCCGACAATGGAGTCGTAGTGTGTGCGTGGTGGAGTGACATTGTACGCTTGACTGGATGATGAAGCTTTGTTATGGTTGGGTAAGGGATCCTTGTAAGCTCCAAGATTGGCGTTTGGTGATGGTTGTGTACTGTGCTGAAGGTTGACAAGATTTTGATCTATTAGGTCTTGGATACAATGTTTTAATTGCATGCAGTCTGTTGTTTTATGACCTGCCACGCGGTGGTATTCGCAATAATCATTTTCATTATACCATGCTGCCTTGAGGTCATTGTCTTGGTGTGGTCTGACAGGCGGGAGTGTGATTTCTCCTTGCTTGAGGCATCTATCGAGGATGTCCTCAATAGGTTCTGCTAACGGCGTGAAATTTTGGTGAGGTTTGCGGGGTTTATTTGGTCCTCATTGGTTATTGGTGTTTGTTGCATACGTGTGTGCCGGTGTGTGATTTTGGATGTGTTGGACGGCCTTTACATCGGTGACGCCGTCGTTCAGATTATTCTTGTTCTTCCCCCAATAACGTGATTTATCATTAGATTGCGTGTTGGTATTGTTGTTGTTGCTGGGGGTGTTATGATTGGATTTGTGGTTGTTGTTATTGTTGTTGTTGTTGGACTTGGGATCGTAAAGTTTGATGGAACCCTTGGCAATGAGGGCTTGTTCAACAGTGGTGCCTTTGTCGATAACCTCTTCAAAGGTAGATACGCATAGAATCTGTAAGTGAAAACCTAATTCCTGATTCAGATTGGCCACGAACATGGTGACAAGTTGTTTTTCAGGAATAGGCCACGGGAGCTTGCTTGCTAGGCCCCTCCACCTTTGTAGGAAAGAAGCAAAAGCTTCGCCGTTCTTTTGTTTGGTGTTACAAAGGTCGGTCATTGACACCTCATGTTCAAAGTTGTAGGAAAAGTGATTGACAAACTTCTCCGCAAGCTCAGGAAATGTTCGAATTCCAGGTGGCAGATGAGCAAACCATTCAGCGGCTTGGCTGCCAAGGCTTCTTGGGAAGAGTCTCATAAGATATGTGTCATTGTGAGAGACTTCGAGGCAAGCAATGTAGAATTCCCGAAGGTGGTCCCTAGGATCGCCCTTTCCCTTGTATTTGTCAAATTTTGGTGTTTCAAAGTTTTTAGGGAAAGGGGGCATGTACAAGGTGCGGTCAAACGGGTAGGGACAAATATCCTCAAAAGAATAGTATTTGCATTTGCCCCCAGTTTGTAAGTCATCCACCTTTTGGATTAAGCTTTGCAGCGCGGTGTTGAAATCCTGTGGTTGTTGTGGTTGAAACGTGTAGGGTTGTTGATTGGTGAGATATTGGAGGTGGGGTGGGAGTTGGTGTTGGGGATTGGTTTAGTTGAGATGTTGGTATTGCAGGTTGGGGTTTGGATTGAGATGTTGGTATTGCGGGTTGGGGTTTGAATTGAGATGTTGGTATTGCGGGTTGGGGTTTGGATTGATTGGTGTCTGTTGTTGTTGGTGTGCGTATAGTTGTTGGAGAACATGTGGTGGTATTTGGGGATTGGGATTGTGTTGACCTGTGAGATTGACGTTGGGTATGTGGACGTTGGATGGGTTAGATGTGGTGTGGGATTGTTGGTGCGTGTAGAGTTGTTGGAGAATATGTGGGGGTATTTGGGGGTTGGGATTGTGTTGACCTGTGGGATTAACGTTGGGTATGTGGATGTTGGATGGGTTAGATGGGTTGTGAGTTTGTTGTGAGAATAGTTGTCGTAGGTATGCAAGGGTGTGAGGGTTTGGTGGGGGCACACTTGTGGAGGTATTTGCTTGTGTGATGTTGCCTTGTATGCCCATTGTGTTTGAAGCGGAAGGGTTGACGGTAGTCGTGGTAGTGGAGGTGATGACAGGTTGGGAGATGTTAGCAGTGGATGTGGAAGTAGTAGATGTGGTAGCGGTTGAGGTTGTGGATGTGGTAGATACGTTAGGTGTTGACATTTGAGAGATGGTGGGTTGGGTATGTGATGTAGATGCTTGGGTATTTGATGGGGTTGGGACAACTGTAGAAGTGGATGGTTGTGATGATGTTGTGATGGGGGGAAGTTGAGCACCAATCTTGAGAAGATGGTCAAGATATCTCTTTGGATCGGATCTTAGGACTTTATCAAGTAGGTCCATATTATCGGCATCTTGCGTGAAAGTCAAGACATCTAGGTCATCTTGGGGTATGATGGGGACATTTTGTGGTGGTGGTGGGGGTGGTGTTGGTGCTTGTGGTAAGAAGTGAAAAGGGTTGTTGGCGCCAAATGGGGGGATGAAGGAATATGTAGGTGGATTGTATGTTTGATAAATGGGTATGTTGGTACTGTCGGTGTTAGGCATGCCAAAGGGCCATCGTTCTGCCATTTCTTGATTTCTTTTGTGTTGTGATCTTATGGTGGGCATACACGTATGGATTTGATTTCTAGATGTGGGATGAGGTGGAGACCTTAGAGAATCGAATTGATTGTGTTGGACCCAAAGATGGATGTGGTCGTGAGATGGAGTAAAAGGGTATGATGAAGATCGATATGTTTTCCAAAGGTTTTCTCCCAAGGGTGATATGAATGGGTGATATTGATATTTTTGCACATATTTTGGACCAATGATGGATGATAAGAAAGGGATTTGATGTTTTTGATTTTTTGATTGATTTAGGATGGTGAGGAAGATATTGTTGATGTTTCTCGAATTAAGCTTTTGGATAAGATCTAGATTTTGGTTTGGCACACAAAGGATGATGATTTTTCTTTGTTTGGGGTAGACTAATGACCTTACACAAAGAGAGGTGATTTGTTTTTCTTGAAATGTAGACTAATGACTTTTCAAGGAAAACGTGATGTTAATGATAGGATCTAGATCTAACTTTGGCTCAAAAGGGTCACAAGATTTGATTGGTGATTTGATGAGGTTTTGATTTGGATGTGAATTTTTGAAATAATTTTATATTGGTCCAAGGAGATATGCAAAAGGAGTGAATGGGGATGGATAGATACGTATTTGGGCTGATTATGATGTATCAAAGGGGTCCAACAAGGGTGGTGAGTGATCCTCTAAGGTCAAAAAGAATGTGTAACTTGGAAAACTTTGGAAGAAAATGGCTGGGTGGTTGGCAGATTTTTATGAGATGGGTATGGATTATGGCAGAACAGGAGGTGTAGATCACAACAAAACGGGTCTTTGCTTCAGGCAAGTCAATCTAAAAATAGCGCCAATCCACGGGTGAAAAGGCGCTACAATCAGACAGATATAGCGCTAAAACAAGTTGCACAGATTTCTGATGGCAAAATTTTGGGACTTCTGAAGGTAGATTTTTGGATTTGTCTATTTAGGATTTGACCAACTGGTTTGTTCTGTCTCAGGCAAGTCAATCTCAAAATAGCACCAATCCACGGGTGAAAAGGTGCTACAATAAGACAGAGATGGCGCTGAAACAGGGTTTGACAGATTTCTGATGGCAAATTTTTGGATTTCTGAAGGTAGATTTTGGATTTGTCTGTTTCAGATTTGACCAACTGGTTTGTTCTGTCTTAGGCAAGTCAATCTCAAAATAGCGCCAATCCACAGGTGAAAAGGCGCTACAATAAGACAGAGATGGCACTGAAACAGAGTTTGACAGATTTCTGATGGCAAATTTTTTGGATTTGATTGTTGAGACTGTGACAAACTGATGTGTTCTGTCTCTTGGCAAGTTGTTTGTGAAAAATCAATGCACTTTAACACACATTTGAATGCAAAACAAGTAATGATTTTTGTTTGTGAAATGATATGACTTTGTTTAGAACAAGCACATTTTTACAACCTATGGCAAGAATGGGATAGTATTTGTTGAATCCCCTAGCTACGCCTATTCAAAGCGGGTAGCTCCAGGATCTTGGTAGCACTGGCTCCTCCTTACATTTGCACACACTTCTCACGCATACCAAGATCCGGGTTTCTTATAAGGCTTGACCCTCTCCAAACCTTTAGATTGTCCCTGCTACCTCGACTAAGAACCGCATGAATCAGGGCCGCTTCAAGGGTTTTGCCCTCTGCGTCAACAAATAGAAGGATTTTGGCTTACTACAAAAATAACTCTTAGTAAGGGCATCCGTTCAGGTGGTTATACGTGCGGCAACGCTACTCTCCGTTATGGAGTCTCTCAGCCTCCAAGGGTTGCGCCTTGGAGGGTTTATGGGGAGGTTGGCTATCGGTATAACAAAACAACACCTGTCGCTTGAGACTTTCGTCCCAAACACCTTATTTTATATAGCGGCTTGGAAGAGCTTGGCTTTAGCTTGATGCCGCTTGGGTCGTTCCCACCTTTCGAAGCGGGGTGGCAGGCCCTCTAAGGATTACAAAAGCAATATAATCACGAAAACACTTTTGATCCCCAAGTTCATACAAAGATGCGAGGGGAGAGCATACGTGTTCCCTATGATTACATCACACTCAACATGGTTCAATTTTAGATCTTTGGATTAGATGGGGGGTGATTAATGCAAAGTGTTGTGAGAAGTTTTTGATTCCCAAGATCACCAAAAGGTGTGAGGGAAGAGCATACACTTTCTCACTCTACTTGTCACAATCACGAAGGCACTTCACACAATTTTATAGATTGTCTTAATTAGATGCGTGGAAATACAAGTTTGTTGTTCTTTTTATCCAATGAAGTATGCAATTTGTTGTTCTTTTTTTAGCCCAAATTGAAGTGTTTTGATTGTTTGTTTGTTGACACACAAAAAGGAGTATATTTTAGAGCACCAAAAGCAAATTTTATGATCACACACTTCAATCAAGGAGTTTGTTTGGATTGATTTTAGAACACCAAATGGAAATGTTTATCTAAGACCTAACAAAGCAAACAAAGGTTCGTTTTAGTTTCTAAATTGAAATGTTTGCTAACTAATTAACAAACCATCCTGCAAAAAGATTTCGTTAGTATCTGCAGTACCTGCAACAAACAGAAAGGCAAAATAGCGCTAAAACTGACATACACAGGCGCCACTATGGGCAGAACAACCCGACTTATGTAAAATGGCGCTAAAATAATTTAAGGCGCTGATTACAACCTAAGATAGCACTAATTAAATAAAAGGCGTTATTACAAAAGATAGCGCTAATACATCTTAAGTTAGGTGCTAAAACAGAGGATAGCGATAATCAAAAGTAACGAAGGCGCCACTGCGTGGTGTTTCTGAATCCTCGGGTAGACACGGATGGTGCTAATCTGAAGGATGGCGTCAAAACATGGAGCTGATGCTTTTTGGCCGATTCTGTCAAAAATTTGCCATAACCTCCCCTTGTAATTCCTTGTTTTCCTGCAAAACAGAGAACAAAAAACAAAGGAAACAGCAGAAAAAGCAAAAAGCAGACGTGAGTAGGGTTAGCATAAAAAAAATAAAATCGCGCAGAAATAGCGCCAAAGGAGAAATAACGCTGAAATACGGAAGTAATGGCGTCGCTGCGACGGTCAAATAGCGCTGATCCTGCAAAAGGCCGAATACTAACACAACAACTTACAAACAAGGATTAGATTGGACCTTGTGGGTCCCACCGGGCGTGCCAATGTAGATTAGATAATGCAAAATGAGAGAAAACACTAAATCAAATGCAATAACACAAGAGATTATACCTCACATGCACAACCTAATCCCATCAAGGGAAAGAAGGAGCCTTTGCACCCAAAAGAAGCTCCTAAGACTAAGATGATCCCTAGACTATTGATCAAAATGTGAAATGCTCTTCAATTTGTGCAACTCACTATTAACTCAAAGGTGATTTTGACATGGTAACTTTGCATGAAAATAGATGATGATAATGACTTGTGAGAGGTTGTATTTATAGACTTTTGGAGAGGATTTTGATCCAAGGGTGGAGATTGATTGGAGAGATCAATGGTGGAGGATGAAAGTGAGGTGGAGGGCCTAGATTTGATCTTAGAAGATGGAGGGCTAGGAATAAAAGTAAATCTTTTATTCATTTTTGGGAAAGGGGTGAATAAATGAGGTTGGCTGAGATGGATTATTTGTGAATTAAAAATTCACATGGGGAAGGGTAAAATGAATTAAAAATTCATTTGGGGAAGAATGGATATGACATGTGTAAGGGATGTGTAAGAGGAGTAAATGTGATGTGTGATTTATTTGAATTTTAAATTTGGGAGGTGTGGAGAGAAGTGCTAATGAGGATTTGACTTTCTTAATTAGGGTGATTATCCTAATTAATGTGGCTGGAATAAATTAGTAGAGGGATTAGAGGGGGGATAGGATTAATTAATTAGTGATTTAATTAATTAATCCTAAGCTAGGATGGGATAGGCTAGAGTAGGCAATTAAATAATAGCTATTTAATTGTCTAGGGTAGGGATAGGCTAATTAGTAGGCTGGATTAATTAGTTAACATGGTTTTAACTAATTAATTGGATTTAGGGAAAATGGGGAATTGATTTAATAAATTTTGCATATTTATTAAATTACTTGGCTAAGGTTTGGACTATTGAATTAATAAAATTAATTCAATTTTGGGGATAAAATGGTGTGGATTTAGAAAATGAAAGGGGTGATTAATTAAATAAAAATTTAATTAATTGGTTGGAAAGGGAATTGGGAAGTTTAGGGATGTCGGGAGTCAGTTTTGGTAGTCGAGACATTTTTAGGTGTCTACAGAAACCTATATCAGATAGTGATCTTGTTAATTGATCGGGAGTTCATACACATTCTCCATTCACCTTCTTTCTTGGGCACTAGGACTGTTGGTACAACACAAGGGCTAAGACTCTCTTATCAATCCTTTTTCCAATAACTCTTCAACTTGCTTCCTAATCTCCTCATTCTCCTTAGGAGTCAATCTGTATGCAGCCTTGTTTGGAAGGCTAGCTCCTAGAACCAAATCCATATGGTGACTAATGCTCCTCATTAGAGGCAACTCATTAGACAAATCAACTACCACAATGTCCATGTGTTCTTCAATATGTCATGTATCTCATTCAGCAAGTCATCCAATTTAGTGGAGGTAAGTACAACCTTAGGCTTGAGTACCAAGGCATATCCCACTTCTTCCTTCTTCATATCACGTAAAAAATATTTTCCACTCACCAACAATACCTTACTATTGTTTCTCTTATTGTCCACTTCTTCTCCTTTCAAAGGTAACAATGTATGTTTTAGACCATCCTTCTGAAAAGTGTAAGTGTTGTTCCTACCATCATGGATGGATTTCTTGTCAAATTGCTAAGGTCTACCAAGGAGTACATGAAAAACATCCATAGGCATAATATCACATATGACAACATCCTTATAGATGCCTATTTAAAATTCTACTAAAGCCTGCTCATCTACCAACAACTGATACCCCTTTTGTAACCAAGAAACTTGATAGGGGTTAGGATGTTTAATCCTAATAAGGCCTAGTTTGTCTACCATTTGAATAGCCACAAGATTATCAGTACTATCGCTGTTAATAATAAGTTTGCAACACTTACCTTTAGCCTTCCAATTGGTCTTGAATAAGGCACTCCTTTGTATAGGTTCTTGACTCTCCTTTGGTGGCTTCAACAACACCCTCTTAATCATAAAGGACTCTCATGTCTCAATTTTTTCCATGCAAGAAGGTGATCCCACATTCTCTTGATATGCTTGCACGATCTGATTACTTCTTTCAGGCCTTATGTGACCTTCTTGTGGGAATTTAGGGTACTTCCAACCTGTGTGGCCTGCATACTTGTTGCACCTAAAATACTTTCCAGAGAAATCGCCTCCTCTTCCTTGATAACCTCTTCTTGCAAATGGTCTCCCTCCTCTATTTTGGAACCTCCTCTCTCTAGTGTTAGAAATGATAAAATTTGGCTCTGGAGGCATTGCCCCTGATCCCTTGCTGGGGTGCGTAGCTCTTAGACCCCCCATCATGGGGATGATCCCCCCAGACCCCTTGTAGGGGGAAACCCCCTTGTGACCCCTCGTTGTAGATGCATTAACATTGGGGACTGGATATAAACATGTGGCTGAACAAGATCGTTGCTGGTGAAACCTTTCATCCCTTATGAGTGATTTACAAATAATATTAGGAGTAATTAATTACATTGGATTTACAAGGTTGATGGCACTTTAATCCTAACATTCTCCCACTTGACATCTGTTACGTCAGAAAATGTCCCCTTGGGGGCTTTTCCCTCTTAAGGTTTAGCTCCTGGGTCCTATTTATGCATTTAGAGCATCTTGCATGTTAATCTAACTTCCCGATGAGAAAACCTGAAGTTTCATGGCAATTTGGACTCAGGGGATGCACTTATGACAAACCCTGCCTAAAATAGGGGGGATGGACTTGGGCGCCCATGCCCTAGTCCTGCACTATTTTAGGTTAGGACCAATTTCAAAGTGTTGGTTTGTGACCGTTATTTAGGTCCTATGCTGACAAGGTAAGTTTCAATTACGAAATTCTTAGCGGGAATGTTTGTAGTTGCATATATAAGCATGTTTAGGCATTCATTTGAAAACTAGATGGTTATTGTAAACTTGTGACTTATGTGAAAGTGATTCAAGGCATTCATTGTGTGTTGTAGAGCAGACTTTGTGTTGTTATTGTATTGTATTTGCAGATTTGGGCATTCATCTCCTCATGGCATGAAGAGCTTCTTCCTTCCATGAGATATTCACTATAAGGTGATATCAATTATGTTTTTAATCATTTATCATTTGGATTTCACCTCTATCCCATAGGGATACACATTCTTTATCTGAAAACAATGTTTGGAAGACTTGAATGTCTCTCCGGGGCTTGACTGAGGCAAGCCTCTAAACACCACAACCCCCAACCTATTTTTCCATGATTGCAGGCTACAGGTTGCAGGAGTAGAAAAGTGGAGTTGTAGGAGAGCAGTGCAGACAGTCAGATTTGTAGATCTGAAGAGAAAACAAGGACCTGGACTTGAGCACCTACTCATTAGTCCTCTAGATCCCACAACTGAAGAATCTCCGGAACAACAAAAACGGATTACAGACAAGGTTTCCAGATCTTGACAAAAAGTATGGCACTGGACTAAGGCACCCACTCATTAGTCCCCGACTATTCCACTTTTCAAACTTCAAAATCTGGTATGCATTTGATTATCATTTAGTATTCCTATGTGCAAGCATTTTCCGTGATTTGTCCGTTTGCTTCCGAATTTGCATAATTAGGGTTTTGAGCATAATTATGTATTATTGAACAACAAATTACACAATTCTAATTTTCCCTACATTCCAAGTGATTGAAGGCCTGATAGTAGATTCCTACTCGACCTAAAGTCCTTGAATGTTTAAGGTGAAAGGAGGATTCACACAAACCATCAAATAAAAAATCCTCTTACAAATTTTACCTTAAACAACATCATACATTGTTAATACCCATAGGAAAACCATAAAATAATCAAGCACTAGAAGCAAGGTCCATGGCCTCTCTGCACCAAACAAATTTCTCTGTGCTCACAAGCTTGGTAAAAGCATCTGCAATATTCTCTTGATTGTCTACCTTCTTCAGCTCAATCTGTCCGCTTGCAACCATTTCTCAAACAAAGTGATACTGTACATCAACATGCTTAGTTTGAGCATGTTACATAGGATTCTTGGCCAAACAAATAGCACTCTGGCTATCACAACCAATCTAAATGATCTTGCAATCAACACCAATACCTGTACACAATCTCTTCAACCAAACTACCTCCTTAGATACATGTGTAGTGTTATGTTGTAAAATGCCCCCTAGGACTTTTACCTCCTAAGTTTAGCTCTTGGGTCCCTTGTTTTGCATCTTGCATGATCATTTTAACTCCTGAGACAAAATGGCCTGAAACCCATGTCAAATGGGGCTTGAGGGACATTGTGGCATTTGACCTTGCCCTGAAATAGGACCAGAGGACTTGGGCACTCATGCCCTAGTCCTGCCCTATTTTAGCCAGGTCCCAAATTTGAATGTCAGTTATTTGATTGTTAGAAGGTTCCGTTGTCGACATCTTAAGTTTGAATTATGAAATTTGTAGTGGGAATGCATATATAAGCATGTTTATAGATTCATTTACAAACTAGAAGATGATTATGAACTTGTGGTGAACTTATGATTTGAGAGCATTTAAGATATTCATTGTTGTAGAGCAGGATATTGTTTTTGTGTTTGTGATTGTAGATTTAACTTCATCTTCTCATGTGTTGAAGGATTTTCATCTACATGCGAGCTACACTTCTAAGGTGATATCTATTTGTGTTTGAATCATTTACCAATTTGTTTTGCCTCTATCCTGTAGGGATACACACTCTTTATTTGACAACGGTGTTCGGAAGACTTAAATGTCCTTCCGAGGCTTAACTGAGGCAAGCTCCTAAACACCACAACCCCCAACCACACTCCTTGTGACTACAGGTTATAGGTATAGAATTTCACAGAGTGGAGTTACAGAGGAAGGTTGTAGAAGATAAGGATTCTAGATCTGGCGGAAAGAATTAGCCTTGTGCACTTTCAGGACTAGGGCGCTAGGGGCAATGTCCTCTGAGTTTGAAGAACAAAAATCTCCATGACAGTGATATTCGGCATCTAAAGAAGTCCTGACATCTTGAAAAATATCTTGTCTTGGACTACAGGGCGAGCTCTGGTGTCCACATCTTCCATTGCAAAAATAGACAGAATAGTGATCATCAGTATCATAAGGAGTTTGGAACCCCCTGAAGAAAACTCTGCATTGGACTAAGGCACGAGCCATGAAGTCCTCAAATATTCCATATCACAAACTTAAAAAAATGGTCAATAACTAATCTCTGTCTACTATCTTGGTTTGCGAGCATTTGTCGTAATTTATCTATTTGCTTATAATTTTGCATAATTAGGGTTTTGAGCATATTTGAGCATTAAATTAATACATTAATTGATAATTTCTAAATTTCCACATTGTTACAAGTGACCACCAACCTGTAGGTGAATCCTCTTGCAAGAGTTGTGATTCAACTCGGTTGGATGTCCTTGAATGTTTGTAGTGAAAGGAGGATTTAACCCATTTATCATTTCCCCCCTTTTTCTATTAAACATTTTGGTGAACCCGTGTTTTATTTGAATTTTGCACCTTGTTGAGTGTTGTAATTTATATTTACATTCATTCATTTAATTTTCATCTTATTGCATTTGAAAATTTACAAAAAAATTGAAAAATTTGAATTTTTTTTGGCATTTTAGGCTTGCATTTCGCATTAATTTAATTTAATTTAATTTAATTTCTGATATTTTCATTAGATTTGATATAAATTACAGAAATTCATCTTATTTTAATCATTTGCATTGCATTTTCATTCTTAAATTGCTGGATTTTGCTTGAAATTGTGAAATTTTCATAAAACCTAGTCTTTGCATTAGCTAGGGTTTGTAGTTAAAATCTTGTTTCAGATTTAAGTACTCTTTTAAACACTCTTTTAGTACTGATTTATAATTGCAGTGTTTCATCATAGTGTCTTTTTCAATAGTTTCATGCTCTAATTTCATAACTAGGTTTTGAAAACCTTGCTTTTTCAATAGAATTTGCCTTGTAATCTATTTAGATTTGCATTATAGCTGTGTTGTAAAGGATATTGCTGCATTATTGGATTGATATTGAGCTTATTATTCTCTTCCCCTCATCAATTTCCTTACAACATTTCTTCTTTTAGGCATTTGCATTAAAAAAAGTGAAAAAATTAAGCATTTTTAGGTAATAAGCAGACATAGTTTTGCACTTGTTCCTTGCATAAGTATTGAAATCCTTTAAAATCTGATCTTGCATCCATTTGAATACATATATATACATGGATTCTTATCACAACAATAATGTTGGGTTCCCTCCTAGGCCTTATTTGAAAAGAAGGAGCCTTGAACCTGAAATCACATTTACACCTTATGATAAAACATTTGTAGACAATGAAGGGCCTCTTTACATCACAGTGAAAATAATGGAGATTCTCGCACATGGTACACTTGTAGATCCTAATTGTATGACTAATGTGGTAATGGAAGAGTTCCTTCTTGCACATAAATTGACACAAGATTATTATGAACCTTCGGATTTAAGGATTAAGACACATACTGGAGCTTTCATGCTTACCTTTAGAAAGATAACTTTATTGTTTATGGTTTATAATAAAGCCATGGATCAAGTATTTTATGTTATCCCTTTATCTGACCTCTTGTGTATAAAGATAGGACACCCACAGTTAAAAGCTATGAACACTATCCCCTCAACTATTGACAATTGTATAAAATTCCCTTTACATGGACAAGTGCGTACTATTCAACGTAATACATATCAACCTTTGGTAATGGAAAACAATTGTACTCTTGATTACTTTTGGCCACAATCTGATAGAGACCCTGAGCCACGAAGAGATCACTCTTTCTTACAGTATAGACGATACAAAGCAAAACTTATATCTAGAGTGTTCAGGCCTCCTATGCAAACAATAAGAGAAGAACAACCAGCATTAGAAGAACTTCCTAGACCAAAAGGAAAAGGACCCTATGCTAAGGTTCCTCCTATTTTTATATGGAGCCTAATCAGACTCGGAGGTTAAATTTTCCCCACTTTTATCATCGTGGTTTCCCCCCAAATTATTTAATGGGGGTTTGGAGGCAGCGCCCCTTGCGGGGTCCAGGGGTAGCACCCCTGGCGCACTGCCTATCACGATATAGGGCGGGGTCGAGGGACAGTACCCTTGAAAACTCAAACAATTTTTATTATTTTATAAAGGCATCGGGAGTTATTTTTTCTATTGGCTGACATAAAAAAACCCCTATTTTGTAACCGACATAAGTCTTGATAAAAATGACTAAGGGTTAGGGTTTTCATTGATATTGTATTGTAGCATTTGTAGCGGTATTGAGTTGCAAGGATTGCTGGTTGTAATCAGTTTGATTTACTGGATAATAATATTGGACTCTTTGTTGCAGGATGTAGCCCGAGTTTGGGTGAACCATGTTAAAAATTGTCTCTCGTTATTATTATTTCTATGTATTTTCATTCCTCTGTTTAATCTTTATTTGCATTTAATTGATATCTTTTGCATGCAATTCCTAACATTTATATTATTCCATTACATTGTATTTTGTTGCCATGGTGGTGTTTTAGGGGTCGCGTGCAAGTCAAAACATGACTCACACCAACACAAAAAGTTTGCACAAAAATCTACCTTGGATCTGCTGTTGGATGTCTTGGAGCTTCTAAAGCATTCTTCCCATGCTTAGAGAAGTAGCCATGTACCTGCTTGTAGGCCTCTAAGTAGGGTTTCCATTTATGGAATTCAAGCTGTCCATATCTATTTTTCTCATCTTCATATGGCTTTGCATTTGGACCTATGCCTTTGAGGGGTCAAATGGCATTTTGGCAAGATTTGAGTGGTTGTACAAATCCATCGCAGTCAATTCTAGGCATTAATGGCATGCTAGGATGTGCAAGGGAGTAGCTAGGAGTCATTGTTCAAACAATGAAGTTCCAAGGCGAAACTGCAAGTCAAGCTTGCACATGTGCACAGTAAGTTGAAAAGGCTACAAGAGTGAGTACTGGTGGGAATCAAGGATTAGGATGCTCATTGCAACTTGCAAGGAATGAACTGGAAGTCCATAAGCAAATGTGTGGCAAAACTACAGAGATGCGAGGAATCAGAGCATGGAAGGATGGGGGAAGTTCTCGCAAGGAAGGAAAGTCTACATGAGATGAACTGGTAGAAGGCATGCATTTTGCAGGATGTGCAAAGGTGCAGAGCACCCCCAAAAGTCCACAAGGAATAAAGGAAATATTAATGTGGAATTGCAAAAAATTGGGGTCTAAATCTCCATAGAAATGGGGGAAGCAAGAGTGCAGACATGCAAAGATACAAAGAATTGGGGCTGGGAAGCAAGTTCTGAAGGGATGCAAATGTGCATAGTAACTTTGAAAATCCACAAGCAAAGAGAAATGTGTGAAGTAGAGTTGTGGAGATGTGGGGAATTGGAGGAATGTGGCAAGTTTGCACAAGTTGCAAACTTGCTTGCAAACTCTAAAAGTCTGGGGGTAATAATGGAACAAAGGATGCGCAAAAGTAAGAACATGGAGAGGTGAAATTGGGAGGCATGTTTGCCACCAAAGTGCAAACATGCCCATGGCCTCCTGTTACCCATAATTTTTTGGCTTTGATGTTTTTCAGTTTGTCTTTGCTTACAACATTCTCCCCCCTTCATAATTTGGCTAAGTTCCTAAGTTTTCTTTTCTTTGACGGCATCTTCTTCATTCACAAACTTTATCGGCGGTTTCATCTTTTTTAGAACCTACCGATAAAGCGATCATCCACTTTTCCTTTTTATCTTTGTTCCCCATTGGCTATTTTTACCAATCGCTAACTTAAGTTTTGGTCGAACCCCTTGTCGGCAAGTTCTATGTTTTGTGAACCCAGCGCTCCCTGGTTTGTTTGCTTTGTGAAGTTTGTTTTTCACTGACGAGCAAAGACTTAAAAAAGCAAAGTTTATTGGCAAAAATTTCAAGTCTCAAACTCTTTCATTTCGCCGATAATGTGTTCAAAGTTCTCAAGTTTGACGATTCACCGGCTGAAGACTATCTAATGAGGAAAAGCTCATTTATATCGTTAGCTTTTTAAGTTAGCAAATTCATTCATTCCCAAGTTTGGTTCAAATAAAGTTATCCTCACTGACAAGCTCAGAAAATAAGGCATTGTAGTTTTTCATCGTTAGCGGGAGTAAATTCTCACATATGACTAGTCCCATCACATTTAAAATCCTGAGAGTTTATTAATGAGATTTGGCCTTTGCCATGAGTGCCAACTTAATTGGGATTTATCAAAGGATTTTGTGATTCATTGTATTTGTGAACTCATTCATGATAGCAGCTATGGAAGGCATCTGTGTTTCTAGTTTTTAGGTGTTTTGGGTGAATTGGCTTGGCATCATTTCAACCAGCATGCAACTGCAAAAGAACCAAGTTAGTTGAATCGCGAACGCTTTTATGCTCTTGTCACTGTGAATTCATTTTCAATTTGGGGATTGCACACTTCAATCAACGAAGCTTTTCATGAGTACCATATATGCTTCCCACCTAAAACCTCCTATTTCCTACCTGTTTAGGGTAAAATTTGGATTGTTTAGTTTAGTGTTTAAATCCTCCTTTCACCCATTACATTTAAGGACCTTAGGATTGAGTGGTAGAGCACTATCAGGTCATTGGTCACTTACAAATGTAGGGAAGCTTGGATTAGGGTATTTGATTATCAATTTTCTTTCTCTTATGCTCAATTATCCATTAAAACCCTAATTATACAAATACAATAGTAAACAGATGAATTATGGAAAATGCTCCTGCAGAAAGATGTAAAATATTAAATAACTGTGCACTTATTTTCAGGGTTCCAAGGTGGAAAAGTCGAGGACTAAAGAGCGGACGCCCAAGTCCAAGGCCTTGCTTTTTGTTGGGATCTGGAAACTCAGTCTGTAACTTGTTTCTACTATTTTGGAGATTTTCCTGTCATAGAACTTTGAGGACTAATGAGTGGGTGCCCAAGTCCAGGGTGCTCTTTTCTTCTCTGATCTACAATTCTGACACTCCAATATGCCCTCCTGCAACTTCACTTTGTTTGCATCATCAACCTGTAACCTACAACCATGAAAACTTTGGGAGATCTCATGGGAGTAAGATGCTCTTCATTCCATGAGGAAATGGATGCTCAAATATGCAAACACAAACACATAGACAACACAAATCTACTCTTGTAACACAATGAAAACCTTGGATCACCTTGAGGGTGCATGAAGTTCACAATAACAATCTAGTTTCTAAGTGAATGCCTAAACATGCTTTTATATGTAACTACAAACATTCCTACCAAGATTTTGCAAATTTAAACTTACCGTGTTGGCCTAGGGACCAAATAACGGTCATAAACTGACACATAAATTTGGACCTGACCCAAAATAGAGTAGGACTAGGGTGCGGGTGCCCAAGTCCCCCCCTATTTTGGGTAGGGTTAAGCTCAACGGGTCCCCCTAGGCCCCATTTGTCATGATACCTAGGGTTCATTCCATCGGGATGCCAAATTATGATGTAAGATGTCCTAAATGCACACTAAAGACCTGGGAGCTAAACCTTTTGAAGGAAAAGCCCCCAAGGGGACATTTTTTGACATTACATTTAGCCCCCACTTTAATGTATGTATAAATGCGAAGCCAATACATGCATTAAAGTATGGTCAACAAACATAGTAAACACGCCAAGCACGGAGAAGACACGCCAATCACAAAGAAGACAGTAACAGGAATGCAAAACACGGAGAAGACAGTTACAGTCACGCAGAACATAGAGAAGACAACAAATGCATAGAAGACACATTAATGCATAGAAGACAGGCATGATTCTTTTCTTTTCTTTTTCTCATATATATGAAATGTAGATGCAAGTACTGGAAAGTAAACAAACTTCCCATAATACAGGATGCACTCATTACGCAAGTCTTTATACTGTATATATGGGGCAACACACATGCAAGACACGCAAAACCTCCCAAAATGTAGGATACACTCATCGTGCAGTTCTTTAAACAACATATGGGGCAATAAACATGCCACACAAAGCAAGCACACCAAACACACACACTTGAAGACATGGAGAAAACATGGCAAACAAGCGATGGAGTGTTCCTATTTCTAGGTTCAACACCATCTCAAGCACATTATAGGCACACACCGACGATTGCGCTTTGCCACAACAATCTCTGAAAACACGCTTAAGGGTTGAGTTAGTCACAGAACTGCTCCCCACCTCTATAGAGGACTTTTGAAAATGATAGGATGATACAATCTGCTCTGAGAAATACACCATTCCTGCCTCCGCAGAGGGCTTAAGAAAAAGGATATGCTCGATATCCTACCTCTGCAGAGGGCTTACATGATTGATTGATTGATTGCAAACAAACTCAGGATGCAGGATACACTCATCACGTAGGTCTTTAAACTGCATCTAAGGACAAACACATAGCTAACATCTACAATAGACATCTTACCTTATATATACCCCCACCTTAAGGTGGTTGATATTAGGTATCGATATCAAGAACGTTAAGGTAGGAAGAAAACACACAAGGGAACACAGACTCTCACAAAGCCCATGCCCCCTAGAGGTGACATGTACTTTACGATCGCCAAATGTTCCCACAAACACATCCCTACAAGAAACATGTTAGTGTCTACAACATCATGATAAACAATAACATCAATGCATATGATTAACCACACAAAGAGCCAAGGTTATACTACGAATTCAGAGTTCGTAGATAACCATGGGGCTATATCACAAAGCTCTCTGAATCAAGTACCACCAAAGCTAGATTCAAAGACAAACAAAGGTGCATAGAGTGGCAGTATTGTTAAGGTTTGTAAATGAGATAGCATACCATCAAAATCACTATGTAAAAAGCATGGAGCGCTTCTACTAGACAAGTGTCAGATAATTTATTACAACCCCATCATCATATTAGGAACTAGTCCATTTTTTGATTCCTCTCGAAAGGGATACTAGGTCTGTATCAGTATAAATGTTTTTCATCATCCGCCCGCTAGATAGAAACACTAGAGGAAGGGAAACAATAAATCAGAGAGGAGAAACAAGTGTCTTAGGGACAGTCACATAGGAGGGTGCCCTCAAGTCACCAACCGCAACGCTATGTCTGTAAGACACAACACACAACAATGAAATTAGAGAGAGGCAATATAGAAGAATGATGATACAAATAGAAGAAGGTCACAACAGAGGCGGTCTCCTGGTATCCCGGACCTTATGGGAGAATCAGGGGTCATCCCAGGAGGCCTAAACAACACATAACACATCATGGGGGAAGCACATCACGAGAGAGATAAAGGGTTAGAGATACTTACCTTTAGGGTCTTTGTATCAGATTTTGGAACTTGCAAACCTCTTGGAGAGGTACTCGATCATGTTGAGTGCAAAATTTGAGTGGTTCTTATAAGAGTTTTGTTTATTATCACATGATACTTGCTTTGTAACTCCTTGTGTAAATATAACTTTTTATTGCTTATGAGGAGGGGAACTATTTTTTCCTGTAACTGCTGACACTCGTCTAACTCTTTTCCAATTTTTATCGAGTTTTTGTTGTTGAATCTTTCTAGCATGGTAACAGGAATCATCCTGTACCATCTTACTCATCTACATCGGTTGTTGTTCTTACTTTTCTGATACATTTTATTATCTCCCAATCCATATAAGGATAACAGAGGAGGAACCTCAGCATAAATTCCGTTTCTTCATGGACGAGGTGGATTATCCACTTGTTTCTTATCCAATTCAATAATTCCTATGATGTTATAGTCCAAGTAATCATCCTCGTCTACTTCCACTAAACCCTGCTCCAACATATTAGTTTCAGTATGCTTAGGGAAAGGATTAGTGAAGATTTGTAGGTTTTGATTCGGTGGAGCAACCGACTTGTTTCCATTAATATTCACACCCGATACCTGGATGACTTTTGAATCAATAAGGTCCTGTATCTCATGTTTAAGATGCATACATCATTTAGTGTCATGTCCTTGCATTCGATGATAATGACAAAAGGCATTAGCATCGAAGTAAGGTCCTTGTTTACTAGGATCAACAGGCTTGATCGGGGGAAGCTTCAGAATGTTATTACTCATAGCTTGGTTCATGATGGAATGATAAGACTCAGATATTAGAGTGAACTTTCTTGGTTGATATGATGCTTTCTTTGGATTGGTGATAGCTGAAACATTCAAAAAGTTGTTCATTTTCGGTCCATCAGCCTTGATGAAGCTCCTATTATTATTATTCCTCTTAAAGTTGTTTTGTGATGATCCACCCGTGGATTGACCACCTTGAGCCGATGAGTTTTGGTTTTCATATTGACTAGATGAAAGTTGATAATTACGAAGGGTGATGCATAAATGTTGAAAGGAGTTATACTTCATCGAGAGGGTCTTATCACGAATATTAGGTTGTAGATTTGGAATAAATATCTTCTAAACATCATCATATTTCATGTGATATTGAATTTGTGCATAAAGTCCTTGATACCGACTAATGAATTTAGTCAACTGCTCTTTCGGACCTTGTTTGCATTGAACCAAGTCAATAAGAGTGACTTGGGGTCTGATATTTGCTTGAAAATGTTGTAAAAATTGATCAATCAACTGCGAAAAGGAGTGTATTGAAGTCGGAGGCAAAGAGCAAAACCATTCTAAAGTAGTATCTTTGAGAGATCGCGGGAAAAGTGTTGCCAACAAATCCTCTTCAAAATAGAAATCGCTACACATAGTTGTAAATGCTGCCACATGAATATTAGGATCACCTTTTCCACCATATTTTTCAAAGCGGGGAGTCTCAAACCTCTCAGGCATAGGGGTTCTCAAGATTGCATAGGATAAGAGATTATGGGCATGATATGTTGGTAGACTAGGCTGCGAAGAATTTGTCAGATTTGTTACTTTTTGTTGTAAAGCATTCATGCCTTGTAAAAGTTGGTTTAGGATGGCATCATTTGGAGATGCGGTTTGTTGTGAGGAATTGGAACCGAAGTGAGGAGGTAATTGAAATTGAGATATGACAGGTGGAGGCTGGGAATAGGTCAATGGTAGTTGGACATACTGGTAGGTGGAAGATGGTTGGGAATAACTATGTGTGATGGGAGGTTGAGAACAATTATTCATAGGAATAGTCACATTATGGACCAAGTTTTGATAATCAAATCCCATAGATTTGTAATTGGTTCCATTAGATACTCCAATACCAGTGGTAGAATTACTACAAGTATTTGCATCAGTTGTTAATATCATTGATGTAAAAGTAGATATTCATGTAGTCGGTATAGGTGCCGAAACTTGAGTATGCGACGGTGATGGCATGCTATTAATAAATTTTGCACATTCACTCACTGGTATTACATTAGTTTGCACAATATGTGTTAAACCACAAATAAAATTAATTCCATCTTGTCCTTTTATCAATTCTCTTACATGGTGAATCATAGGTAAGGCCTCTTCAGCTATCCTCTCAGTTTGCACATATTCTTGAAATTTGGCAAGGTCTTTATCAAGCTTATTGACTTGTTCCGTAGGTACATGCCCTACTACCTCCATAGCATCCTCAACATCATGAAATATTTATCTTCCATAGTGGTTGGAGGATGTATAATATCTTGCGCAATTTGAGTTTCTCCCTTTGTAAAGAAGGTGTTCAAAGGATTATCAGAGGTAGGGATGTCGTTTTCTTCAAGAGCAGTAGACCCCATTAACCTTTTACTTATTCTTAAAGGGATATTATTTTTAGGACAGTGGGTCATAAATCTTATACAAAAGCACACAATACACAATGCACAAACTAAGAGAACAAACCCTAAGAAGATGATATGTTTGAAGGCCAAACATGCTTGATTTTTTGTACTTTTTCAATGCAAATAAGTGAAAGCAAAGGGTGTTGTAAGGATTTTGATCAAGGGAAAAAAATTATATGTCTGATATAAGTTCAAAATTGCAATAATATCCTTCACAACACACTCTTGATGCAAATCTAAGATGATGATAAGTCAAAATATAGTGAAAATATGTCAAAATATGCAATTTTTTCACCAAATCTCGATGCAAAAGAGCATGCAAAAGGGTGTTGTGAGGAAAATGATGATGGAAAGAAAATTATATTAGTAATAACAGCCACTTAATGTCAAAATATCCATCACAACACACTTTTAGCGCCACTTAAGGTCAAACCCTAGTGAAAATATAGCAAAAAATAGGCTATTTTTCACAGTTTTTCAACTCCAAGACCTATAAAAAGGGTGTTGTAATGAATTTTAGGAGGTGAAGCAAATAAAATAACTGATATCAGTCACCTCAATCCATAAAATTTGTCATAACACACTTGGAGTGCAAACTAGGCCAAACCCTAGGGCAAAAATAGCAAAAATGTGTAGTATTTCACCAAATTTTCAATACAAGAGGCCAATAAAAAGGTGTTGTGAAAATTTTTAGGAGGGGAAGAAAATAATTACCTTGATAAAAAATAATTAGTACAAAAATAGTCTTCACAACACACCTATGGTGCGAATTTAGAGAGTCGATAAGGCCAAATCTAGTGAAAATCAATGTTTTTCAAGCCCTAGGTTTGAGATCTTGACACAAAATGCTATATGAATGTTTTGAAATCTGATTTATCATGAAAATTAAATATACTCAGATCTGAAAATGAATTCCAAGCTCTAAGATGCAGAATGCAAGGGCAAATCTAATGAAAATGTATGAAAATTGTTAGTTTTTTGTTGAAATTTTCTACGCAAAAATGCAAATATTTGAAATGTAAATGCAAATTTATACTAAAATACAAGACTACATCCAAATTAAAGTTTTAATGAGTCTCTAAAATCAGTAGAAAAATCTGAAAGAAGATTTTGCCTACTAACCCTAGATTTTGGAATTATTAGGTTATATGAAAATTGTCAAAATTTCTACAAAACCCTAGCAATTATATGATGAAAATGCAATGCAAATTATTGAATTTTTGTAATTTTCTATAGTTTGTATCAGATCTGATGCAAAAATTATAAATTAGGAAAAAATAGAGTGAATTGATGCAAATTAGAAACCTATATGAAAATGCAAGTTAGGGTTTCCAAAATTTTCAAAATTTTCAATTTTTTTGTAATTTTCTCAATGCAATAAGATGAATGACTATATGAATGAATGAAATCAACCCAAATATGAAGAAAAACACTCAACAAGTTGCAATTAAGTCTAAAAACATGGATTCACCAAAATGTTTAGGGTAAAATTTGGATTGTTTAGTTTAGTGTTTAAATCCTCCTTACACCCATTACATTCAAGGACCTTAGGATCGAGTGGCAAAGCAGTGGAAAAGCACTATCAGGTCCTTGGTCACTTACAAATGTAGGGAAGCTTGGATTAGGGTATTTTATTATCAAGTTTCTTTCTCTTATGCTTAATTATCCATTAAAACCCTAATTATGCAAATACGATAGTAAACAGATGAATTACGGAAAATGCTTCTGCAGAAAGATGTAAATTATCAAATAACTTGCACCTATTTTTGGGGTTCTGAGGCAGAAAATTTAGGGACTAAAGAGCGGGCGCCCAAGTCTAAGGGCCTGCTTTTTGTTGGGATCTGGAAACTCAGTCTGTAACTTGTTTATGTTGTATCAGAGATTTTCCTGTCACACTGAGGACTAATGAGCGGGTGCCCAAGTCCAGGGTGCTCTTTTCTTCTATGATCTACAATTCTGACACTCCAATATGCCCTCCCGCAACTTCACTTTGTCTACATCATCAACCTATAACCTGCAACCATGAAAACTTTGGGAGGGGGTTGTGGAGTTTAGGAGCTTGCCTCAGTCAAGCCCCGGAAGGACAATTAAGTCTTCCAAACACCTTTGTCAGATAGAGATTGCGTGCCCTTGTGAGGTAGAGGCAAAATCCAAATGACTAAATGATCACAAACATATTAAATGTCACCTTGTAGTGAAGATGTCATGGGAGGAAGATGCTCTTCATTCCATGAGGAAATGGATGCTCAAATCTGCAAACACAAACACATAGACAACACAAATCTGCTCTTGCAACATAATGAAAGCCTTGGATCACCTTGAGGATGCATGAAGTTCACAATAATTATCTAGTTTCTAAGTGAATGCCTAAACATGCTTTTATATACAACTATAAACATTCCCGCTAAGATTTTGCAAATTCAAACTTACCGTGTAGGCATAGGGACCAAATAACGGTCATAAACTGACACATAAAATTTGGGCATGACCCAAAATAGGGCAGGACTAGGGCATGGGTGCCCAAGTCCTCCCCCCTAATTTAGGTAGGGTTAAGGTAAAGGGGTCCCCCTAGGCCCCATTTGTCATGATACCTAGGGTTCATTACATTGGGATGCCAAATTATGATGTAAGATGTCCTAAATGCACACTAAAGACTTAGGAGCTAAGCCTTTTGAGGGAAATACCCCCAAGGGGACATTTTCTAACATTACACTACCAAACTTTGCTGAGAGTCCTTGACTCATATATCTAGTGGGTAGTTAAGTTGGTTAGGATGAAGTACAAATACTAGCACTTTGATGTAGCATCTATTTGTTGGCAAGAGACACTGCTACACATGACATGTGTTGTCATTGATGGCAACTAAGATTATTCCACACATCCATATAACATAACTTGTTCATACCGGAAGTTAGAACAAGAATTTATCTATGTTCGGGTTGCCAGAAATAGGGCATGTGACAGGGTCTGGTATCTTGGCCCGGATCTCTCCGATGGTAAATCATAATGTGCTACCGATTTGAGGGAGTTATAAGGAATGTTAGGACAATCTAAATCTAGAATCTTAGCCTCCGGTGATGAAGGATTCAAAAGTTATTAGTATATGAGTATTGGGTTCTAGTTTGTCAGTATAGACAAAAGAAGAACATGCCGACTTTCTAATTGATCTTGGTTCCGGATATATGGAAGTTTTTGGTTGGGCAATTTGTGATGATCAACGATAGTGGCTAACATGATTGATGATTTGTGAATACAAGTTTTTGGTCCGCGTTACAAGTTGTGCATGGATTTGGCCGATTGAGCATAGTCCTCAATAAAAGTTCTAAGTGTTCTTGAAGCTGACTAGAAAATTATTAAAATTCATGATGCAGATATATATAGCCGATGGATTCGAATGATTTGGGTGTGGTAGTGATGCAACGATGGAATAAGTGCAAGCAAAGATAGAGATAAGTGTGAAGGTGAAGATCTAAGCTCAGATTATGATAGAGGAGTGAAATAGGGCAGAATAAAGATGAAGCATATCAAGTCAGTATTATGTGCTTAACCTGAACTAAATATTTGCATTGGTAGATACTAATTATCAGTTCAAACACATTGAAATCTTCTTCCTGTAGGCAGTGAGCCTTCCTTTGAGTAGAAAGCCAAAATGCATGTGCATTCTCCTTTGTAATACTTTTAACAGAGTATAATCTTTGTGGGTTAACCCCCACTGTGGTTTTTCCCTTAACCGGGTTTCCACGTCAAAAATCTTGTTGTCCAGTGTGCTATTTGTGTTTTTGCTCCTATGTTATTGATTCATGCTTTCATGGTTATAATAATGATTAGTTAATAACTATTAGAAAAGAATTAATTACAACAAGTGTTAAAGTTTGAGATACCTGATTCACCCCCCCACTCAGTTGTCTGCCCTAATTCCAACAATTGGTATTAGAGCAAGGTTCCTTTGAAAAAGTTTAACAACTTAAGGAAGATCTGGGAAGGCAATAAAATAGATGAATACAACCTCTAGGAACAACTTAAACTCACTTTAGAAGATCTTGATCAATCTAGAGCAGAAGTCAGAGAACTGCAAGAGAACCTTAAAGATGCTGAAGACGTCATTGAGACTTTAAAAGAAAAATTGAGCAAATCCAATGAAAAGAGAAAGGAGCAACTTCTTCAACTAGGAAATCACAATGAAGACAACAACAAGGATAAGGCCTTGAAATAGAAGACAAAGGAATGTGAGAAGTTAGCTAAAGAAGTTGTTGTCCTAAAACATGAGATGGAATCCGGGGTGATGAGGCTAACCAACGAAATTGAAGACAGGAAGAAAACTAAAGAAGACCTGAATCAAAATCTAAAAGAAAGAACTGAAGAATGTTGCAGATTAGACAGAATAGTTGCCTCCTAGAGTCTAATCTACAAGAAAGTAGACACAATGAGAGAGAACTTGAAAGGAAAATTGTCATTCTCAGACAAGACCTAGAAGTTGCAAATGAATACAAAGAGAAGTTCAAGATAAGCTCAGCTAAACTTGAAGCACTGCTTGAAGGTCAGAAAAAGGCTGATGACAAGCATGGTCTTGGATATGAGAAAGGTGAATGCTCTGGATCTGGACAAAGAAATTTTCAATGAAGGAATGTGAGAAATAGACCCAAAAGACCTCTGGTAAGATAACCTAATGCTCAAAGGTATCCATCTCTCAATGGAAATTGTTTCAAGTGTAATAAATTTGGTCATAGAGCTACTCAATGTAGAAGTAGAGTAAATCAAAGTAGTCCATCCTTCTCCTGTCAATGCTTCAATTGTAAGAGGTATGGTCATAGATCTAATGAATGCAAAAGTATGATAATGAATAACCGTAACAATAAAGGAAATAACAATTCTTTTAATGGCTACTACTTTGCATGCAATGGATTTGGACACATGGCCAATCAGTGCAGATCAAGAATGAATCAAGTGAATAATCAAAGAAATTTTGTATGCTTTAATTGCAATAGATATGGTCATATTGCAAGATTCTGCAGAAGCAGGAATAATGAAAGTTGAGGTTCGGTAAACAGAAAACTGGATGAGCAGAGACAAGATAAAGGTAAGGATAAAGTTGATGTGAATGAGATCCAAAATGAAATGAACACTTACATGGGTGAAGAAAGGTGCAATGAACAATGGTGATGGGTCTGCATCGGAATCCGGTGCTAAAATTCCTCCGGGAATTGAGTCAGGAGTTCTGGCTTAGGGGGAGCTGCATTGAAAATCAAATTCCCCCAGCCAGTAAGTGGGTGCCTGAATCTGGCACAATGAATGAAGCTTGAGAAACTTATTACATAACTATTGAAGAAACTTCCAGAAGAAAAGAAGTAAATATGACTAATTGCAAGGCAATTGAGGATTGACTGCATGAAGAAACAGTGTAACCGGATGTGTTAGGGCAGAGCATTTATTACAAAGGCAAATTAAGTTTTGTGGAGTGTAAAAACGTCATTCACTCTTCATTTGAATCACTTTGCATACAAAGAGAGCAGGAAGAATAGCGTTTGAGCAGAGATTTCAAGGATTTGAAGTGCAACCCGTGAATTTGCCCATCAACCCTAATTTCGTGAAAAAAAGGTATTTATTTGTGAAACTTTGAACCTAAAATCTTTTGCAATGGCTACACCTTTGGTTGTTGATATTACTGAAAGGCCTCAACCCAGATTTAAAAGGCATCCACACAAATCAATAGAAGTCGACCCATTAGGTGCTTTTTCAAGTGTTCCGTATGGTGTGCTGCATGTTGAAGATATTAGGGTCTATATTCATGTGAACATAGATGAATTTGGGGACTTAAGATATGTAGATTTGTTTGAGAGTCATCTCAGGGATGAAAATCACAACCTTAAACCTGAGTATAAGGCACTACATGATAAACATTTCATTTAGATTATGGGGTTTCCAACATTCGATGAAGATGAGTGGGTTCGGTATGTTTTAAGCCGAATGCATGATGAAATCTTGTGGCTATTAAAACCATTCAAAATTACAAAGGATGCTATCAGGATTGTGACTGGGTTGAATTCAACCGGTGGTTTACCCATGCTAAAATCTATGAAAAACTAGACTGTTACTGATGCAACCGGTGCCAAGTTCGACAGAAGGGTAATGACCATCAACGACATTATTGAACCAGATGTTAAGTTTGCCTCTATGGTAATTGGTTACAAGATTTATCACTCCAGCAGGGAGAACTCTGTCTCCAAAACTGCCATATATGTTGCATACAAAATGATAAAGGAAAATGCAGATTATGACTTGTGTGAATTATTGCATAACCAACTAATTGAGAACTTGAACAAAATCAAGAAAGATAAGAAAAACACCTTTAAATATGGAACATTGGTTCTATGTTTGTTTTTCTACTTTATGAATGAGGTGCCTGGAGTAAAAGGTGTACAGTGGACTAATGGTGAACCAGTTGCTGTTTAGATCAGAGATCATCTACACAACATTGGTGACTATAATGCTCAGAAAATTGCAATCTAGGGATATTTCAAGAATTTTTAGAGTATGATGCATTCAAGGGAAAGAATCCATAAATTGATTGTTGAGAAGTACAAGAATGAAATATGCTTTATGATTGACACTAATTAGTGCTTAATGGAAGCAGTGGAACCCAGAACTATTTGAATCATGCCCATGGGGTATGAGGTAGATGGAAAAATCTTGAATATGTATCCTCAACACCTTCTGAGCAAGCCAAAAGACACAACAGTTGAAAGATTTGGGACATATGAGGAGCTAAGTTTAAAACTGCATGTTGAGCTTAGAGAACCTGAAACCAAAAGAAAAGTAAGAAAAGAAGTTGAGCAGTTGGCTGAGAATCTAGGTCTCACAAAGGAAGTTGTGAGGAAATTCAGGGAAAGAACTAAAAAGGTAGAGAAGGAGAAGGAGGATAAGAAAAAAGGAAGTGCTCTGGTAGAATCCTCCTCCACATCAAGGACTACTAGAAGCTCTTCTGCTACCCCTGTTCCCCCAAAACCTACCAATCTTGAGAAACTAGAAGGGAAAAGAGTAAAAACAAAGGCCACAAGAAACTATAAGAGCACAAAAGTTGATGAAGAAGAAACAGATTCAGATGCTGAGTTAAAGGAGTTGAAAGCCTCTGGAACAAAATATACCAAGGTGACTAAGGAGAAGCCCTCCAGAAGCAAAAGGGTAAGCAAAAGGTAGAAGACAGATACATATGTTGAGAAGCCCACACTTTCTGTGGAAGATGTAATAAAATTAGTCACTGTGGATGGAAATTTAAAACCCATGATTGAATTCTATGATGAATACAGTGATACAGATAAGAGGGTGTTGGAGGAAGCAACTGTTAGATATCTGAATATCTATAATAAGACCCTACTTGAAATAATTTCTTAGATCGCTCAAAGTCTTGCAGACATTTTGGAATTAAGGAAAGAAAATGCAAAAAACAAGGATATAAAGCTTAGAGAACATATATTGATAAAACTATGCTCTCAGATCACTCAAGTTCAAATGAATATGATATTCAAAGAAGTGAAGGATGAATTCAGGAGTAAGAAGAGAATGAACAACCGATGCTTGGAGAATGAGATAAAATAGTTAAAGAAACACAGGAAATACTTCTAAGTGCATTGAAGAGACACAATCTTCCATTTGTTGAGGAGAAGACTGATGATGGGATTGATTCATCAATCCCGGATAGTAAAGAAATGAAAACTGATGAACAACAAACCAAGGTTGATGACTCCTCTATTCTAGAAGTGGAGCAAATAAACAAGGAAGATACAGAGATGGAGGATAAAACTAATGATGCAGGAGATACTCTAACTCTTCCTTATCAATCCGACAAAGAATACAATGTTGAGAATACTGCTACTACACAAGATCCTTTGGAACAGATTGCAAATGGTGAGGACAAAGGAAAGAATCCCCCTGCAGATAACACAGAGAAAAGTGAAGCAGAGAAAGAAGAAGAAGTCAAAGGTAAGGAAGATAAAGTAGAAGAAGATGGTGCAAATGTTGATGCATCAAAACAAAATAGTCATGATACTAAGAAAACTCAAGGAAAGGAAAGTGGTCCAGAAATTGGGGCAAGAGACACTGCAGATGCAGTGGAGAGTTTCCTAAGTAAAGAGATGCTAGAGTTTAATGAACCATAACTGATTCAAGGACCACTCAACCTGGATACTCTCTCTCCAGTCCAAATGATGAAGATAACATCTTTCACACAAGCCAAGGCAAGAGAAAAGATATTGAAATCTCACATAGAGGATAGTGATCTGTTAGGCCTTGCATCCGGTATATTGGAGAAGATAATGCCAACATTCCAAAAGAATCCATCTGATTCTCCCTCTGAGAATCTGAAGAGCCTAGTAAATTCTGTAAGTACACACTTTGAGTCCTTTGAAAAATCTGCAGAAGTTAAAGTTCAGAATGAATTTAATAGAAAAAGATGTGATGCACTTAAAGGCATGATTGGGGTAGATAGATTGGTGCTATATAACAATATAAAGAGTATTCAAAATGTTCTTTCAGAAGGAGGTAGTATATATAAGTTTTGTTTATCTACTCCTAAATTCATAGAGGATATAGAAGATAAAATAAAGGACTCCAAATAGAAATTGTGAAGTATGTCCCATGCCTTTGATCCATTGACAATATCAGTGGCAAGTAAGGAGTGTCAAGCAATCAGCCTGATGGAAGAAATAAAGAAATTGACAAGAGAAAAGGAGAACATTGAAGCAAGAATGGGTGAGCTCTAGGGATTGATTTCTCCTAAGATAGAAGCAATATTCAATGTTGTAACAGAAGCCCAAACTGCTACTCAAACAGATGATCCCATTGACCTCCGGAAGGCTGAAGCTCAAGCATTTTTGTTCAATGGCCATATTTCAACTTTGAATAGTATGAAGAAGACTTGGGATATAGAGTTGACCCTGTTGAAGAATATTTTTGGAGATATACTTAAGTATATGTAAATATAACTTAAGGATTGGTTGTACATATGCGACATTATATACAAAATTTTTGGGTGAATTTTGGTTTGCGGACTCCATCCTTTGCCATTGATGTCAAAAGTGGAGTGAAGAGTAGTGAAAAATGTGGAATCCAACAAAGGGGGAGCTTTGGAAACAATGGAAGAGCACAAGTGTACAGAGTAAGGGGGAGTAGCTCTGGCACTTAGTCATTTTTCACTAAGTATTGCCATCAATGCCAAAGGGCGAGATTGTTGGAAAGAGACATTGCTACGCATGATAGGTGTTGTCATTGATGGCTTCCACACATCTGTATAACATAACTTGTTCATACCGGAAGTCAGAACAAGAATTTATCTAAGTTTAGGTTGCCAGAAATAGGGCATGTGACAGGGTCCAGTATCTTGGTCCAGATCTCTCCGGTGGTAAATCATAATGTGATGCGGATCTAAGGGAGTCATAAGGATTGTTAGGACAATCTAAATCTAGAATCTTAGCCTCCGCTGATGAAGGATTCAAAAGTTATTAGCATCTGAGTATCGGGTTCTAGTTTGTCAGTACAAACAAAAGAACAGGCCGACTTTGTAATTGATCTTGGTTCTGGATATATGGAAGCTACTGGTTGGGCAATTTGTGATGATAAATGATAGTGGCTAACATGATTGATGATTTGTGAAAACAAGTTTTTGGTCCGCGTTACAAGTTGTGCATGGATTTGGCCGACTAAGTAGAGTCCTCAATAAAAATTCTAAGTGTTCTTGAAGCCGATCGGAAAATTATTGAAATTCATGATGCGGACATATATAGCTAATGGATTCAAATGATTTGGGTGTGGTAGTGATGCTACGATGGAATAAGTGCAAGAAAAGGTAGAGATAAGTATGAAGGTGAAGATCTAAGCTTAGATTATGACATAGGAGTGAAACAATGTAGAATAAAGATGAAGTGTATCAAGTTGGTATTCTGTGCTTAACCAGAACTAAATCTTTGCATTGGTAGATGCTAATTATCAGTTTAAACACATTGTAATCTTCTTCTTGTAGGCAGTGAGCCTTCCTTTGAGTAGTGAGCTTTGGGCAGTGAGCCCGAATGCATGTGCATTCTCCTTTGTATTACTTTTAATAGAGTATAATCTTTGTGGGTTAACCCCCACCGTGGTTTTTCCCTTAACTAGGTTTCCACGTCAAAAATCTTGGTGTCCAGTGTACTATTTATGTTTTTGCTCCTATGTTATTGATTCATGCTTTCATGGTTATAATAATGATCAGTTAATAACTATTAGAAAAGAATTAATTACACAAGTGTTAAAGTTTGAGACAATTGATTCACCCCCCCCTCTCAGTTGTCTTCCCTAATTCCAACACTATCATAGATAATAATTTGGTGGGTATGAGAGATACAGAGCTGGGGCATGTAGGCCTAAAGGGTTTTTGGAATCAGATGAATGAAGACCCTAGGTCAGCACTAGCAGGACAAACCTTTTCTAGTGGCCTCTCCCACATAAGAGGATTTCCACCAGCTGTGCAATGCCCAGATTTAGTTCTGGCATATGTTAAGAGCTATCATGTAGGGTCTTAGGAAATTAGGTCCTTTGATGGGACTATTGTTGCCAAGTTAGATGTTGAATCAATCAGTCGTGCTATGAGATTACCAGATAGAGACGAATATACCAGCATGTCTATTGAAGCTAGTTGGAATTATTATCTTGATAGGAAGGATTGGTGCCTTATAGCTATTGCCAAGCGTTGGCTTCAAAATGAGAAGGGTAAATCACAAGTTCCTTGAATTTAAAACAAACACATTTTAAGGAAGACACACCAGATATGATCACTCTATTGCATAGAGTGGTGGGGAACGATGAATCTAGTTTGTTTGAGAAGTAGATGTGCCAATAGATTCTTGTGATTTGTAATGAATGCTAATATATTGATTGTATTGGGATAATTAGTGATCATATTAACGATAAATTGGTGAATTTCCATAAAAAAGGAACATTCTATATGTGCTCATATCTATTTTATGTGATTGTTGATACCCAAGTTGTATGGCCAAGATTGAGAACACATGGTACTCTTTCCAGTAATGTACCAGTGTATGAATATTTTCTGCAGTTGCAGGAGGAGAATGGAAACAAAGATTACAGACATGTTAATGATGCATTTTTAATGTTCAATGTGAAAAGGATTGATGGTAACCCTGGTGTTAGAATATCCCAAGAGGCGGCACAATTTGTGATGTAGTATGGGAGTTTCTTCATCCAGTTTGACAAATTCTCCTATGTGAGGATAGGTGATTTTGAAAGTGCACCATATAAGCTACCTTAGTATGGCAATGCCTTTATTATTTTTCTTGAAGTGTGTAGACAAATGGCACAGGTTAGCAAGAGGTATCATGACATAAAAGAGGGGTTATCCCTTCTGATAGCACACCTCCTCACATTCAAGCTTTGATACCAAATTGATAGCACACCTCCTCATATTCAAGCTCTGATACCAAATTGATGCAAGTTCGGAAGACATTCACACATAACTAACTTAGAATTCAAACATATTCAACACATTTCAACATTCCTCATTTATACTCAGTCTACTTGTCAAGACAGTGATAGAAAGCCCAACAAAACTAATCCAGAGATATGAATCTTCAATGGGTTTAGTTATTTGACAGAAACCTTTTCATGGGCAAAATTCAATCTAGAAATGAAATGCAATTTGACTAGAACATCTCAACATACAAACAAATTGAAATTTGATTACGAAACTATGTTAACATATATCTTTATTTAGATTCAATATGGTTCCTGAATAGATGACTTCATCTATTCTTAGACTTACTTGTCTTCCATAATTTATTTCTCCCTCACACAATCGGCCCTTTCCTCTCTGTGTTGGCCATATCTACAAACTTTGTCCCTTCCATGTAATAACCCCACCTTCTAAATATATGTCAATCCTCTAATCCTTTCTCTGTGTTTGGCCTATCTTGGTTATCTTGGTTCTACCTTTCGTAACTACCAATCATCTTCTTATTGCCCATTCAATTTCTTCCTATCCTATCCTCCGCTATGAGGATATCTCCTCTCCTCCTCATAACTGTCTCATCTTCTTCTTTATATCTAAAGACTTTTTCCCATTCACATAAAAACTAATCTAGGAATTCTCCTCTACAACTGGTCATTGTTCCCATTTGACCTCTCTTCTTCTGTTCGGCCTTCTTACTCTCTTCCTCTCAGCCTCTGCTTGATTGGCCTTCCTCAATCAATCTTCAAACTATTCATTACCAATTGTCAACTTCCAAAACTGTTCATCTATAACTGCCAAGCATTGACCTTTAACTAACAATCTCCAACCTTCCTCAACCGATTCTTGTAATCGTTTACTTGTTGTTTCCGTCCAAGTTCATAACTTCTTCAACTTGGTTGGTTCCCTTTTATCTAACACTTCCTGACAATGTTCCTATCACCGTGGTGACATGAACTTCCATCCGCCTACATCCTGTCATTCAGGTTGATACTTCAAACCCCCAAAAAATCAACTACTACTATTCAGATCGATGCCCCTGCATCACCTTCCCTACCAATTTGACTTATTTCACTTGTAAAACTCATGATAATGCCAGGAATGTGGAAAAAATTCTTTCCAAGTTCAATTTCAATTTGTTTACTACTCAACCTTTCTTCAACAACAAAGATTATGTTAAGAAGAAATTTTATGGAGGAACATCCTATGAACACCAATCCCATCTTGAGGATTACTGGGAGGATTGTGTCAATGAACGCGAGGTGTAACGTAGACAAGATGAGGTGTGGATCATACCAGATATGGTAGATGATAATTTGGACATGATTGATGAAGGCTATTATGTGGAAAGCTCCAAGCCTGTGCCCAAAGTTTAATGGTCAGAAAAAGAAATTACTGACTTGTATGTGCATTCTTTTGTATTGGACAAAATTGAAAGGTGGTTGAAGTCTAAAGTCATTAATTATATAGGTGCTAGTTACCCCTAGAAATAATAGGTTACAAAAGAGCAAGGACCTTCTACTGCCTCAGTTTCACAGAGGGCTCCCACTAATGTGTATGCTACTAGGTCTAGAGTTGTTTCTCAAAAGGGAGACGATGGGGATGAGCCTAAAGAAAATTGAAAGCTTAAAAGCACATGTGAAGAAGATGGTGAGACACCAAAGAGCAAGCTGGATGTGAAGAAGAGTCTTAAAGCTAATGAGAAGGAAATCCTGGAATCTCTTTAGTAGCTTCAAGCTGATCATGATGATTCCCCCAATTTAGCTTCTCCAGGTAATCTATCCCCATCTTTTCAACAAATTGGTCAGGATAGTGTTCTTCATGCAATATTCAATGTGCCCTCTTCCCCACCTCGACAACAAGTCGATCAAGTGAAATCAGACTCTGGTCGAGTTTCAGATAATATTGTTTCTCATGTTGTTGGTACTAGTTCTATTTTTCGATCTCCTTCTTGGCTCAAGAAAGTTGATAAAAAGAGGAAATACACCCCCATGTTCGACCCGGGTTTTGACACAGTGGCTAAACTACTCCAAGTTAGCCCTCAACCCAAAAAGGCCAAAGGATGTCTAGGGTGGTAGTTTATCCTCTTTCTGGACATCATGTCCTGGAGATTGTTGATCCCATAGGGGATAAGGATGAACAAAATGTAATTGAATCTGATTTCAATGTTAGCAAAATTAATATGGGTCCTCCCACTATAGAAGGTGATATTTTTCACTCTAAATTGTCAGTAAATATTTTAGCCAAGAGATTGAAAACAGAGAAAATGGAGAAAGAAAAGTTGCAAGGACAAGTTAACTGACATAAAAAAACCCTATTTTGTAACTGACATAAGTCTTGATAAAACGGCTAAGGGTTAGGGTTTCTGTTGATATTGTTGTAGCATTTGCAGCGGTATTGAGTTGAAGAGATTGCTAGTTGTAATCATTTTGATTTACTAGATAATAATATTGGACTCTCTGTTGGTGGATGTAGCCCAAGTTTGGGTGAACCACATTAAAAATTGTCTCTTGTTGTTATTATTTTTGTGTATTTTCATTCCTTTGTTTAATCTTTATTTGCATTTAATTGATATCTTCTGCATGCAATTCCTAACAAGTGGTATCAGAGTGGGTTGTGTTCGATTATCATCTGCAGGAAGGTCTCACAGTTGAGTGGGAGTCTCACGGTTAAGTGGGAGCAATGGCAGACGAGGGTAAATTGAAGGTAGATAAATTTAATGGGCAGAACTATCAGTTATGGAAGATGCAGATGGAGGATTATCTCTATCAGAAGGATTTATGGAGGTTGTTGGAAGAAATAGCCAAGAAACTGGCAACAATGACTGATGAGGATTGGGAACTTCTAGATAGAAAGGCATTGGGAACCATTCGATATGTGGCATTCAATATAACAGAAGTGAAGACAACAAATGAACTGATGAAAGATTTGGTTAAATTGTATGAAAAACCCTCAGCCTCAAATAAGGTATTTCTCATGAAGCATTTGTTTAATCTAAAAATGATTGAAGGTGGATCTATGACAGATCATTTAAATGAGTTTAATACGATTACCAGTCAGTTAACTTCTATAACAGTGAAATTTGATGAAGAGGTGAGGGCTCTCTTGGTTTCATGTTCTTTGCCAGAAAGCTAGAATAGCTTGGTAATGGCTATAAGTAACTTTGTCTCTGGTTCAAATACTTTGAAATTTGATGATGTTGTTGGTGTTATCCTTAGCAAGGAAATGTGATGGAAAAGCTCGGGAGGGTCCACATCAGGTAGTGTTTTGAATGTAGAAAGTAGGGGTAGATTAAAGGAGAGAGGAAAAGGTTCTGGAGGTCATGGGAAGTCATGAGGAAAATCAAAGGATAAGAGGTCCCAATCCAGAGGACAGAAGGATTGCTGGTATTGTGGGAAACTAGGTCATCTGAAGAAAGATTGCTGGTCTCAGAAGAATAAAGGAGATAAATAAGAAGACAATAAGGAGGCAAATGTGGTAAGTAATAAATCTGAAGATGATGCTTTGATTCTTTCCCTATATAATGTTGATGATTCATGGGTTTTAGATTCAAGGGCCTCATTTCATGCTACGCCCCATAGAAGTTATTTTCTTGATTATGTCCAAGGGGATTTTGGGCTGGTTTATTTGGGAAATAATGAACCCTGTCAGATTGTTGGAAAGGGAAGAATTAAGATTAATTTGTAGAATGGGAATCATTGGCTACTACAAGAGGTAAGGCACGTTCCAAGGCTGAGTAGAAATTTAATTTCAGCAGGGCAACTAGCTGATGAAGGTTGCATAGTTACTTTCAGTGAAAAAATTGAAAGGTTTCAAAAGGTGTCTTAATAGTAGCAAAAGGTGTGAAAGTAAGCACCTTATATATTTGTACAGGTCATACTTTCCTTCTACTTTAGTTGTTGCAGAGAAAAACCAAACAGGTTTAGGAACAGTTGCTGCGGGTTCGCAGGAAGAGACTAAAACAGTTGCTGCAGGTTCTAAGACAACACTGTGGCATAACAGACTTGGGCATATGAGTGAAAAAGGTATGAAGGTACTTCATTCTAAGAAAGTTTTACCAGGTCTGAAATGTATTAATATGGATTTCTATAAAATTTGTGTGTATGGCAAACAAAAGAGAGTTAATTTTCTTAAGGATGGGAAACAAAAGAAAGATGAAAAGTTGGAGCTTGTGCATACAGATCTATGGGGACCGACTCAGGTATCTTCTCTCGGTGGCTCTCAGTATTATGTTACATTCATAGATGATACAACTAGGAAGGTTTGGATTTATTTCTTTAGGTAGAAATCTGATGTATTTGAAACATTTAAGAAATGGAGAAACTTGGTTGAGAATGAAACATGTAAAGATTAAAATGATTTAGATTTGATAATGGTGGTGAGTATGGCAACAAAGAATTTGAGGATTATTGTTCCTTTAATGGAATTCGTAGGTAGAAAATGATTCCAGGGACTCCACAAGAAAATGGAGTGGCTGAGCGCACGAATAGGACAATAATGGAGCATGAGATTGCATGTTGGGCTGCCTTTAAACATGTGGGTAGAGGCTATCAATACCACTGTATATTTAATTAATAAAGGTCCTTCAGTTCCTTTGGGCTGTGGTATTTTAGAGGAAGCATGGACAGGTAAGATGGTGAGTTATTCTTTTCTCAAAACGTTTGGATGTGAAGCATTTGCACATGTAGATTCTAAAAATAGAACCAAGCTGGATGCAAAATCAAAAAAGTGTATCTTCATTGGATATGGCATTGATGAATTTGGTTATAGGCTTTGGGATGTTGAAAATCTAAAAATTGTGAGAAGTAGTGATGTTGTATTCAATGAGAAGGTGTTGTACAAAGATCAGTTGTAGCATCATGAGAAAAAAGAAAAGGATTATGTGGTTTTGGATAATACTTCAGATAATGATGTTCCACTGGCTTCTCATGCTCTACAATAGCAACAAGAAATACCACAAACTCCAGTGAATGTTAGACGATCGACAAGGCTAAGTAGACCTCTTGAAAGGTTTTCTCCCTATTTGTATTCTATTTTGTTAATAGATGCTGGTGAACTGGAAGGATATGATGAAGCTATGCAAGTGGATACAAAGGTTCAGTGGGAGATTGCAATGAAAGAAGAAACAGACTCCTTGCTAAAAAATTAGACTTGGGAATTAAGTAAGTTGCCTGTAGGTAAAAAGGCTTTACCAAACAAATGGGTTTATAGGCTAAAAGAGGAAGATGGAGGCAAGAAAATATTTAAAGCCAGGTTAGTTCTAAAAGGATTTGTACAGAAAAAAAGGTATTGATTTTGATGAGATTTTTTCTCTAGTTGTTAAGATGACTTCTATTTGTACTGTTTTAAGTATTGTGGTTGCTGAAGATTTGCATTTGGAACAACTAGATGTGAAAATTGCCTTTCTCCATGGTGATTTGGAGGAGGAGATATATATGGAACAACCATAGGGATTTGAGGTCAAAAGTAAGGAGAAATTGGTGTGCAGATTGAAGAAGAGTTTATATGGCTTGAAACAAGCACCTCGACAATGGTATCTAAAATTTGATAGTTTTATGGCTGAACAAGGCTACAACTGGTGTAATTTTGACCATTGTGTTTATTTTAAGAGGTTGGATAATGACAGCTACATTATTTTATGTTTATATGTTGATGACATGCTTGTAGCAGGGTCTAACATGGATCACATAATAGAGTTAAAACAACAGTTAGCACAATCATTTGCTACAAAGGATTTGGGGGCAGCAAAACAAATCCTTGGTATGAAAATTTGCAGAGATAGGAAGAACATAAAATTGACTCTATCTCAAGTTGATTATGTTGAAAAGGTGTTGCAGAGATTCCATATGGAGAATGCAAAAGTTGTCAGCACACTTTTGCCTAGTCATTTGAAATTGACTAAGGAGATTTGTCCTAAGACACAAGAGGAGGAAGAAAAACTATCCAAGGTATCATATGCTTTAGCTGTATGGAGTTTAATGTATGCCATGGTATGCATGAGACCAGATATTGCACATGTTGTAGGATTTGTAAGCAGGTATATGAGTAATTCTGGATTGGAGCATTGGAATGCAGTAAAATAGATTCTCAGATATTTGAGAGGTACATCCAATAAACATTTATGTTTTGGAGGCTCTAATACTAATTTAGCAAGCCATGTGGACTCAGATTTGATAGGGGATATTGATACCAGGTGGAGTACTAGAGGTTATGTCTTTATAGTAGGTGGGACAACGATGAGTTGGATCTCCAGGTTGCAAAAGGTGGTTGCTTTATCCACCACAGAGGTAGAGTATGTAGCTGCAATAGAGCAAGCAAGGAGATGATATGGCTGCAATCTTTCATGGAAGAATTGGGCAAACAATGGGCTAACAGTTATTTGTTTACAGACAATCAGAGTGCCATACATCTTGCAAAGAATTCTGTCTTGCATTCAAAGACCAAACACATACAGCTAAGGTATCACTTCATCCGGTCGGTGTGGATGATGGACAATTACGGCTGGAAAAGATACATACAGATGAAAATCCAGTGGATATGTTTACAAAGGAAGTGACAAGGGAGAAGTTGAGCTCCTCTTTAGCTTCGGTTGGTCTTCAAGATTGAAAACAATAAAATCAGAACAACAGGGTCCAAAATATTTATTTCTAGTGGGAGCTACAGGGTTAGCGGTGTTATGACCAGTCTCCAAGTGGGAGATGATATGGTGTGGAGTCTGATTAGTCTCCAAGTGGGAGATTGTTGTTATATGGAGCCTAATCAGACTCGAAGGTTAAATTTTCCCCACTTTTATTGGTGCGGTTTCCCCCCAAATTATTTAATGAGGATTTGGGGGCAGCACCCCCAAGATGGGGTCACTAGGTACTGCCCCTTACGGGGTCCAGGGGAAGTACCCCTGAAACCTCAAATGACTTTTATTATTTTATAAAGGCGCTGGGAGTTATTTTTTCTATTGGTCGACATAAAAAAACCACTATTTTGTAACTGACATAAGTCTTGATAAAAATAGCTAAGGGTTAGGGTTTCTGTTGATATTGTTGTAGCATTTGCAACATTATTGAGTTGAAGGGATTGCTGGTTGTAATTAGTTTGATTTATTGGATAATAATATTGGACTCTCTGTTGGTGGATGTAGCCCAAGTTTGGGTGAACCATGTTAAAAATTGTCTCTCCTTGTTTTTATTTCTGTGTATTTTAATTCCTCTATTTAATCTTTATTTGCATTTAATTGATATCTTCTGCATGCAATTCATAACACCTCCTTTGTCATCCTTAAGAGGATCAGGAGGTATTCATCAAGAACAAGGTACTTCATCAAGACAAATGAGATTTCAACAAGCTTCCTCTTTTAACACAAAAAGATCAATAGAAAAACATGACAATACTTTTGAAGATGTAAGCAACAGGACAAGAAGAAATAGACAAGCAAGAGAAAGGAGGAAAAGACAAGTTTTGGCCCAACGTACCTCAACAAGAAAACATCCCACCTAACATTGAATCAAACCAAGAAGAGCCTAACAATGAACAACTTAAAGACAAACAAAAGTTGGGCTATGGTACCTTATGTACCTCTTTCCTCTAACATTCAAGATTGGGAAGATGATGATTTGCTTGATGACAACCACTAGTTCAGTTGTGTTTCCCTCGTGATGTGTCATGTGTTGTTTAGGTCTCCTTAGATGACCCTTGATACTCTTGTAAGGTTAAGGATACCGACAGACCACCTTTGTTGTGACCTTTCTTCTATTTGTATCATCATTCTTCTATCTTGCTTCTCTATTTTAATTGTTGCGTGTTGTGTCTTGGGGAAATAGCGTTACAGTTGGTGACTTGGGGCATCTTCCCATGTGACGACCCTAAGGCACTTGTTCTCCTCTCTTGATTTATTTTTTACCTTCTAGTGGTTCTATCTAGCTGGCGGATCATGAAAAACAAATAAATACTGATACAGACTATGTGTCCCTTTAGCGAGTAAGCAAAAATGGACCTAGTCCATACATGACGATGGGGTTGATATATATTATCCAATGCTTGGCTAGTAGAATCACTCTGTGTGATATTTTGATGATGTCTTATATTTGCTAACAAACCATAACAATATAGTTGCTCCGTGCACTTTGTATATCTTGGGTTTCGCCTTGGTTACACTTGGTTATGAGATCTCTACAATATAGCCCCACAATTATACTTAGTTTCTAAATCCATAGTATAACCTTGGCTCTTGATGTGATTGTTTTCATGCATTGCTTTTTATCATGTGATGCAGTTATTATCTTAGAGAAAGATTTGTAACCTCTCTTCTTGCAGGAAATTTTGTGTTTGTGGGAACATTTGGCGATCGTAAAGTACATGTCACCTTCGGGGGCATGGGATTTGCATGAGCTCTTGTTCCCTTGTGTGTTTTCTCTCTACCTTAATGTGTTTGATATCGGTGCAAGATATCAACCACCTTAAGGTGGGGGCATATAAAGGTAAGTTGCCTGATGATTTTGGTACTAACGAAGCGTGTTTGTAATCCCTTTGCGGAGGTGGGATGTTGTATCTTCGTGTGAGTGCACATCTTTATTTTATATTACAAGAAAAAATCCCTCTATGAAGGTGGGATATCATGCATATTGTTTTATTTTAAGCCCTCTGCAGAGGCGGGGATGATGTATCTCTTGAGCTAGTGCACATCCTTTTTATTTCAAAAGTCCTCTGAGTAGGCGAGATTGGTGTATCCTCCCTTAAATGTGTCTTTGACGGTTGTTGTGGTATAAGCCCAACCATCAAGTGTGCCTATAATGTGCCTGAGATGGTGGGGGCTTAGCAATAAGTTCCTTCCATTGCCTTGTTTGTTGTGTTTAAATGTATAGTATGTCTTTGGCATGCTATACGACGCTCATGTTTTCCGCATGTCTTCCGTGTGTTTGTTCCCAAGTATAGTCCAAAGAGCATGGTGAAATGTCCCTCCTATGCTTTGGGATTTGTATTGCATGTTTGTTCCCAAGTATAGTCCAAAGAGCGTGGTGAAATGTCCCTCCTATGCTTTAGGATTTGTATGGTGTGTTTGTTCTCAAGTGTACTCCAAAGAGTGTAGCAAAATGCCCCTCCTACACTATGAGATTTGTATTGCATGTCTATTTGGCCCCATATGTAGTCCAAAGAGCATCACAAAATACCCCTCCTACATTTTGGGTTGTGTGTTGCACTTTTACTTTTCATTCATTTGCATTTGCATTCATTTATATATCTAAAAATGAAAAAGAAATAATCACTGCATTCACTGTATTCATCGTATTTTGCATGTCTTCAATGCTATCATCTCCATGTCTTGCGTGACTGTTACTATCTTCTCTATGTTTTACGTGCTTGTTACTGTCTTCATTATGTTTGGCCTGTCTGCGGCATGTTTACTCTAATGTCTATGTGAGACTGGGGGCTAGAATTAGCTCCTCAATCTTTGTGTATACACTATCTTCAAGTGCTTGGTGTGTTTTCTGTGTTTTGACCGTACTTAAATGCATGTATGGGCCTTGTGTTCATGCATACATTAAAGTGGGGGCTAAATGTTATGTCATAAAATGTCCCCTTAGGACTTTTACCTCCTAAGTTTATCTCCCGGGTACCTTTTTTTGCATCTTGCATGATAATTTTAACTCCCGAGACAAAATGGCCTGAAACCCATGTCAAATGGGGCTTGAGGGACATTGTGGCATTTGAGTCTACCCTAAAATGGGACCTGAGGACTTGGGCACTCGCACCCTAGTCCTGCCCTATTTTAGGCAGGTCCCAAATTTGAATGTCAGTTATGTGACCATTAGAAGGTTCCGTTGCCAACATCTTAAGTTTGAATTACAAAATTTGCAGCGGGAATGCATATACAAACATTTTTAGGGATTCATTTACAAACTAGAAGATGATTATGAACTTTTGACAAACTTATGATTTGAGAGCATTCAAGATATTCATTCTTGTAGAGCATGATATTGTTGTTGTGTTTGTGATTGCAGGTTTAGCTTCATTTTCTCATGTGTTGAAGGATTTTCATCTACATGCGAGCTACACCTCAGAGGTGATATCTATTTGTGTTTGAATAATTTATCAATTTGTTCTTCCTCTATCCTGCATGGATATGCACTCTTTATTCGACAATAGTGTTTGAAAGACTTGAATGTCCTTCCAGGGCTTGATTGAGGCAAGATCCTAAACACCACAACCCCCAATCACACTACTTGTGATTGCAGGTTACAGGTATCGAATTTCATGGAGTGGAGTTGCAAAGGAAGGTTATAGAAGATAAGGATTCCAGATCCAACAGAAAGAAGTAGCCTGGTGCACTTTTGGGACTAGGGTGCTAGGGGCAATGTCCTCCGAGGTTCCATACACAAAAATCTTTGTGACAGTGATATTCAACATCTGAAGAAGTCCTGACCTCTTGAGGAATTCTTGAACCCCTAGAATACTGAGAGGGGGGGTGAATCAATATTCTATTAAAACTTTTACTTATTAAACCATTAATCCATTTGCCACATTTGATAACAACAAAGCAAATTAAACATAGAAGAAGTGACCACAAAGCATCACACATAAACACCAAGATTTTTACATGGAAAACCCTAAAGAAGGAAAAACCATGGTGAATGTTAGATCACAATAATTATGTAATAACAATACTGAATTACAATGAGGCTCACTACCTTAGGGCTTATTGCCCAGGGCTCACTGCCCAAAGAAATGCTCACTGCAAAAAGGCTCGCTGCCTAGAGAAAAAGAAGAGGAAAGAAGGATGGCTAACTGCCAGGTTGAACTGCTTTGATTGCATATACATATGCATGGTTATAGCCCTAATGAAGCACATAATTACTATCTCAAAACTCTTCATAGAACCAATCTTGAAACTTACATGAAAATAAGATCTCTCTTCTTCTGCACTTGTCGCCCTTACAAAATCACCATACTTCACATGTCGCATATACATATATTCATATTCACATCACCCATCATCCAAACACTGAATTTGATCTCATATATATATATATATATAACCCTTAAAATCTTAACATTAGGTTAGCATACATAGATGAAGCCTATAGTTAATAAACTTGTAGTTTGTTGGCCAAATCTACTTACCAAAATGCAGAGAAGACCCAAATAACATTTGAAATACCTTCTAATATGTTTGCCTCAACTATACCACCACTTAGGATTAAGTTCTAAATAATGGAACTTACCGCATATAAATTAAACTTGTCATGTCGGCCTCAAACACAGACTACCACTAGTTCAGTTCATCTGTTAGACTACAACTTCCACTGCAGACCACAAGATACTTTCAAAATCATATTAAAGTCTCTTCACACATCCCTAATCTTACCTTTAGAACTACAAGGCATGATATTATCTTGCAGCAAAATCCGGACCATCATAACTTAGACCCTGTCACAGTCAAACTCTATCAAACCATGTGGTGATACACAGTAGGTTATAACTATCTTTCCAATGGACTTCAGACTCTGAAAATTTGGATTTAGAAACTTCATATAAGTGTTTACAACACCTCAAAATAGAATAACACAATATGCAATACCAGAGGAATGCGGATCAAAAGAAATGAGTGTTCTGCTCTAGTTAGCACTGTATTATGTATTGCCAGACTTAAGCTTTTTGAAGATATACTTACGAAACTGATCAAGGTCTAAAAATATGGATATATGACCATCTAATAGTTGGGAACATCATACCAAAACTACAGGACTAGATCTGTAACTACAAACCAATGCCAATCCAAACACTGTCTCTCTGTCACTGTCTCTGTATACTGTCAACACTTAGCCAAAATGACTAAGTCTTCTTCACTGGACCAAAATCTCTGTTTCAACTTTGTTCCTTTTCTTATTTCCATCAATGACAACACCTTCAAACATCAAGCTTAGTCAAATTGCCAACAATCTACCCCTTTGGCATTAATGGCAACACTTGATGTGAAAAACTATTATACCGCTCCCCTTACTCTTTTTACACTGTTGCACCTAACTTCATGCTTCTCTTTTTATTTTTCAGTTATTTTATTTTTTGTCTTTTTCACATGCTCCATTCTCCCCCTTTGACATCAATGGAAAAGGTGTATGATACAGAAATATGTACAAGTGACCAAAACCTCAAAAATTATTTGTATTGTCTGCATATTTACAAGTGAAGTCAAATTGCTTACTATTTTTCAGGGAGAATATCTTTGTAGATCTTCTTTAAATGTACTACATCTTCATTCCATTTGTCCTTAGCATGCCTCTAAACTTGTATGTGCCCATTAATTAGAGACACCAGTTCTTCTCCTTTTTCAATAGTAGTAGGGGCCTCAGTATTTTGCCTCATCTTATTTGCATCTACTACAAGTGCAGTCATAGAACCAATGTTGAAACTTACTATCTCCTAGAGCTGGGTCATTCTGTGTTTTATGACATCTTTCTGAGTTTGCAGCTTATTTATCACTGAGTGAATGGTCTCAACTTCTACTCTGTAATTGCCAATGGCATCCTTCACCAGATCACAACTTCTTGAGATCTTCATTATTTGAGCTTCCCATTCATCTATTTTCTCCTTTATGTCCTTAGTCTTTTCAATCCATGTAAAACAAATTGATATTTTTTACTAGCCTCTTTGATGGTAGTTTGAGCATATTCTATACTCTTTTCCAACAGAATTTTATCTTGAGGAAATTTGTCATTTAGCTCTACTAGCCTTTTGCTATCAATCTCTGCCCTTACCTTCTCTGTTGCTTGTTCAAGGGACTCAAAATGAGAGTTGATTGATTCCATAAGCTTTTTCAATTGGATAGTGGAGGCTAAGGATGCATCGTTTTCTATTCTAGGCATGATCTTCTCAAAAATTGCTAATGCATCTTCAATCAGCTCACTGTCCTTCATATGGGACTTCAATATCTCTTCTTGTGCAGTAGCTTGAAAAATTGTCCCAAGTCTTATACTCTGTAATGGGGACATAGTGGCAAGGTTAATTGGACCTTGCAATAGCTTAGGTGCAATCAAAATCTGAGCTTCCTTCTAGTTCTCCAAAAACTCTCTTAAAGAGTCAGTAGTGTCTCTCTTATCTTCAACATGGGACTCCTGAGCATCATTTTTCTCTGAAGGATTTTATTGAGCAGCCTCTTGTTCATTTTCCTCTACAATCAGAGCAGGATTGACACTCATTTATTCACTGGCTTCTTTCCTCTGCTCACTTTGTTCCTTAGAGGCATTTTCTTCAAGTGTTACATTTTCTTCCTCAGACTTATTTTCTCCCTTAGTCTCTTTCATTTCCTCTTGATTTCTTGTGTTTATCAGAGGAGTAATTGCACTTTTTTCTATGTTCTGTTCCACATTTATCTCTGAAAAGGCATTATCAACACCAATATTATGTTCCTCTTTATTAGTGTCAACAATAGTTCGAATTTGCAGCTTGTGTAACACTTTTAGCGTTATCTCCTTAGTCTCCTTGACTAGATTCTTAGTGTCACTAGACATTAGAGCATTGACTCTCTTCTTGGTTCTGAATTCATCACTAAGCTTCTTAGTGACTTTAATCTTTTCTTCTCTTGTGATGTTTGGGCAAGGTTTCAACAAGATATATTCCTTTATCTTAGGATCTTTGGCCATTGCCCCTTCTTTTCTTGCTGTCATGATGCTGGCTAGACTGTCTGGTAACTCATTTATAACTTTAATTAATGTTTTACTAAACATATCCAGATATATTACAACTACTACTTCAATTATCACCTTATCTGCATCTGATCTTTCATCATACATATCAGCAATGGGTTTCAGGTTTCCATGTCGAGCAAATGCATTGACTATGGCTTCCAAGGTTATTGTTGCTTCATCTTCTCTGATCTCAGTCTTCTCACCTTTCTTCTTCTTGTTGTCCTTAACCTTTTATGAAGGCTTCTCTTTCTTTCTTGCAATTGTTTCATCTATTTTTTTCTTTCTTAGATTTGACTTCTTCATCTGTTTCTATTTCCTCCTCTTCTTCTTCTCCAACTCCATGGCTTACATGCACTCCCTTTGTAGCCTTTGCTTTCTTTCTTTTCTTCTAGTTTCTTATCTAAAACTTGCTCTTCAATATTTGTAGGCCGTCTTTTCTTTCTCAACCTCTGTAGCATGGAGTGGTCCAGAGCTCTTAGAGGTAGCCGTTGCTACGGAGGAGGCTCTTGTTCTCCTTCTAGAGCTGGAGGTAGGATTTTCTTTCTCAGATTTCTCTTCTTTCTTCTCTGGAGATTTTGATGTTTGTCCTTTCAGAGCACTTGTGGCCTTGGATGCCTCTACCTTGGCTCTTGCTTCATTTATTTATTCATCTGTAAATCCTTTTCTTTTAACATACTTAGTTGCCCATTTTCTTGCATTCCTCTTGGTTTCAGGTTGTTTCAATTTCAAATGGACTTTGAGAGATAATTCTTCAAATGTTCCAAATCTTTCCTCCTTAGGATCTTTTGGTTTGCTCAACATCAGGTCTACCAAACCAGTTAGGATGTCCTCTGTGACTTCATATCCCATGGTTGGGACCCACACAGTTCTGGGTTCTACAGCCTCCATAAGACATTTATCTTTGTCCACCATAAATACAATGTCCGTTTCATATTTCTTCACAACCTTTTTAGGGATCCTAGCCCTAGCCTGCATTTTCTTTTGGAAATTCTTAAAATAACCCCATAATGTTGTATTTTTTTATCAACATTTTCTAAACTTTGCAGATGATTTCTAATTTGTACTGCTACTGGTGAGTGATCAAGCCAACCAATATTGTCCATATCGGTAACTCCTTTAAAAAATAGAAGAATAGACAAATGATTAGAGTTCCATACTTGAAGGAGTATTTTTTGTCTTTTTTCCTTTTCATATTCTCCAACAATTGTTGCCAACACAACTCACATAGGTCATAGTCTGCATTGTTCTTTACCATTTCATATGCTATGTGTATAGCAATTGCTGAGACTGAATTCTCCCTGTTGAAGAAGTAGATCTTATAACCAATCACCATTGAGGGAAACCTTACCACCAGATTTTCAATATCATTCACTGTTAATGCCCTTTTGTCAAACTTGGCATCAGTTAATTACGTCACAGTGTTATTCTTCACAGATTTTAATATCAGAACTGTTCTGGTGGAACACATGCCAGTGACTAACTTAATGGCATCCTTTGTTATCATATAAGGTACAACAAGCCAAAAGAACTCATCATGAATCGTACTCAAAATATACCTAACCCAAGAATCATTTGAGAATACTAGAAAATCCAACCAGGTATCCAAATTCTTCTCATGCAGAGCACTATATTCTTCTTTCAATTCAAAATTATCATTTGTCAACTCATCCAAGTATATTTACCCTAACTTCATATAATCATATTCTTCCAAGTTTGCGTGCATGTATGCCCTAATGTCTTCAATGTGCATAACCCCATGCAGAACCTTAGAAAATGCACCATCCAGATAGGTTTCTAGGGATTTGAATGGGTGTTTCTTGAATTTGGGTCAGGGCCTCTCGATAATCTCTACTACTTGAGGAGTAGACATATTTATTGACTCAACACAGAAAATTTTAAGGAAAGAGAGAGAGTTGTAAATACCTTTTGTTTCTGGCTAGGGTTTCTTTGCACCAATCATTGAATACTTGGATTTGACTTAGCTTTGCTTCTCAGATCTCCTTAGACACTTGAGGGTTTGAATGCAATGTGATTTCCTTTCAAATGAATTCCTTTTAACCCTTTTTCATCAAAACCTAATCATCATAAATGTTGATTCAAAAAGCTGTCAAACTCTTACTCTGCTATCCACAATCAATCTAAATTGCTTCGCAATCCACTGCATTAGATTCTTTTTTGCCAGAATCTTCTTCAAAGGCTCTATTATCTTGTTTTCTAGCTTATACCTTTGTGTTGAATGTTAGCACCACTTTTTTGGCTAGGGGAACAAGATTTTTCATTTAAGTTCCCCCTGAGCTAGAGCTCCCAATTTACTTCTCAGAGGAAGTACTTGCACCAGAGTCTGATGCAGACTCATCCTTTACTTCATGTACTTCATTCTTAACCCAAATCTTGTTCATCTCCTTCTTGAGCTCTGCCAGATCTACCTTTTTGGTTGGTTTCTTCATCTCTACCTGATTATCCTTCTTAATATTCTTGCTTCTATAGAATCTTGCAATATGTCTAGGCCTATTGCAATTGAAGCATACAACATTTCTCTAACCATTGTTCCTTCCATTCATCCTTGATCTGCATTGGTTATCCTTATGTCCAAATCTATTGCATGCAAAGAAATTCCCATTGAAAGATTGAACATTCCTTCCATTATTATAGTTTTTCCTTGTCTGACATCTGAATTCACTAGCTCTATGACCAAACCTCTTGCATATAAAGTAGTTACCTTTGAAAGTTTGAGCATTCCTGGTGCAGGAGCACTAAGATGTCTAAGTTTTGGTTAATGTTCAAGTTGTTTTGTTTGGTTTAAAAAGGTCTTGGAGACCATCTAAATGTTGTAATAAGGCTTGTAGCCATGTTGTAAATGGACTATGTCCAAATGACTATGAATCTACTATAATCATGTTGTAGTCCTAGGGAGGACAGTCATAGGTAGTTTGCAAGAGTCATTATGTAAGCCTTTGTTGAGGCATATAGGTTAGTCATTTAAGTTTTAGAGTTTGTAAGCCTATAGAGGCATGTCAAAGGTTGGAAGGGAATGTTAACACCTTGTCCAAGGTTATCAAAAGGTTAAAAAGCATTGCTAAACATAGAAACCATCGGTGCAGTCCAAGATTGGACAGTTTCTAAAACAGTTGCAAATACAACATTTACAAATCAAGTGAAAAGCTCGATGGTTGGACAGTTGCATCGACCCACTTCACTCCATGCATTGTAAGAGGCTTGTTTTAAGCCAAGAAAGGATGGATTGTAAGGAGAGATTCGAAGGAATAGGAAGAAATAACAAAAAGACACTGTTTTCTACTTTTTTCCTACCTTTTCTATTTTTTTCTTTGCTGTTACCAGCCCGTACCCACGACTGTACGGCACTGTCATGGCACAAGGACATAGTGGGTGGATGGTAGGTTGAATTAGCTTTGTGTTGGATCTTGTTTGGGCTCCTGACATCAATCTTGGTGTGAGAAATCACTGTTTGTTATAGACTGCCTTTAAACCCACTGTGACAATCAAGAAATTCACTATTTTTCTGAGAAATCCATACTTGTACGGAACAGTCAAAGCACAAGTTTATAATGGATAGTTAGAGGATTGAAGTGCCTCTATTTTAAGCTTTGTTTGGAGTCTTGATAGTAGACTAGGTGCAAGTAAACTACTATTTTGTCATAGGCAGTCTTAAACCTTGAGTTAGGGTTCCTTTGAATAAACCGATGGAGATCTTCCCATTCCATTGATTTTTTCTATTTCTATTCAATGGAATGGGTTGTAAGATAGTTGGTCTTTAGGCTTGTGAAGGTTGCAGGGGTAGGAGGAGGTGTAGGGTGGAGTTTGCCATGAAATGGTCCACCAAGATCCATATATGGGATGTTGAAGGAGGACAACAGCAAATAGAAGACCACAGGTATGTTTGGCTTATAATTGTTTGAGCAAGAAAGGTCATTAGATGTTTGGCATGTTATAGAATTGGTTGTTGCATGGGATGGAGGTTTAGAGACCACCATAAGAAGAGTATTGTGACTGTCACATTGATGGATCAGTGAGGTTGTGACTATCCATGAAAGGCATGGTAGAGGTTGCTGTCCTACAGACCCTGCACATTGGGTTGTATGGAACTTAGGTGGAGTTAGACATCTTGTGATAGGTATCCTGAAGTCCCTCATTTATGTATGTCAAGAACAAGGTAGTGATTGTGTTAAGCCTTCATTAAGAGAAGTCTGATCTCAGTGAGAAAATAGTGAAGCTTGAGAGCCTTTGCATGTGAAGTTTTGAACCATGCTACTGCTATCTTAGATGCTTTGCATCAATTCCTTCCATTGTTGTAACCATTCCTTATCTGACTTTTGCATTCATTAGCTTTATGACCTACTTTATTGCAAGTGAAGAACTGACCAGAAAATGATGGAATATATTGATTCACTCTGCTCCTACATTGGGTAGCCTTATGACCAGACTTATTGCATGCATTACAATAACCATTGAAAGAGGGATACCTTTGATCATTTGGTTGCCTGACCAGTGGTCTTCTAGGTCTATTCCTTTGACTTTAGATCTATTTTCCTTTGTCCTTCTTGATTTCAACATTCTTTTCTTGACCTATTTTAGAACTTTCACCTTTCTCAAATCCCAAGCCTTTTTTGTCATCAAAGTTCTTCTAGCTAGCAAGCATCTCATCAAGTTTTGTAGAACTTATCTTGAATTTTTATTCATAACTCTTTGCTTTCTCCAAATCAGACTTCAAGTTCCCAACTTCCTTTTCAAGCTTAGCACATTCTTCTGATTTTCCTTTTACCAGTTTATTTAGATCTTCTTCTGCTTTTGCTCTTTCTACAACTTCCACTTTCAGATCATTTAGTTGTTCACTAACCTCCTTATGCTTTTCTTTGAATCTCTTGACTTGCTCCCTCAATTTTCTAATGCACTCATATGGTTCTTTGACATTTTCTTTTAGATCCCTATTTTCTATTTCAAACTTTTCAAGATCTTCAAGGGCAACCTCGAGTTCTTCTTCACTGACAAGCATGCAATCTTCTTCTCTAGTTTCAGTTGAATCAATTTCTTTAGGAGGAGTAGAATACTTTTTACCTGCCATGTGTTTAATCTCTAAGATCTTCCTCAAGATGTTAAACTTCTTCCAAGGAATCAGGCTCTGATACCAATTGTTGAACACCTAGAATACTAAGAGGGGGGTGAATCAGTATTCTATTAAACCTTTTACTTATTAAACCATTAATCCATTATCCACAGTTGATAACAACAAAGTAAATTAAACATAGAAGAAGCAACCACAAAGCATCACACATAAACACCGAGATTTTTACGTGGAAAAACCTAAACAGGTAAAAACCATAGTGAGTGTTAGCTCATAATAATTATGTAATAATAATACTGAATTACAAGGAGGCTCACTGCCTAAAGAAATGCTCACTGCAAAAAGGTTCACTGCTTAGAGAAAAAGAGGAGGAAATAAGGATGACTCACTACTAGGTTGAACTTCTCTAATTGCATCTACATATGCATGGTTACAGCCCTAATGAAGCACAAAAATACTGTCTCAAAACTCTTCATCTCTGATTGCTCTGTTTCACTGCCCTGCTCTTACATAAAAATAAGGTATCTCATCTTCTGCACTTGTAGCCCTTACAAAATCACCTTAATTCACATGTCGCACATACATATATTCATATTCTCATCACCCATCATCCAAACACCAAATTTGATCTTGTATATATATCCACAACCCTTAAAATCTTCACATTAGGTCGGCATACACAGATGAAGCATATAGTTAATAAACTTGTAGTTTATCGTTGAATCTACTTATCAAAATGCATAGAGGACCCAAATAACATTTGAAATACCTTCTCATATGTTGGCCTCAACTATACCACCACTGCTCTGTTTCACTCCCCTGCTCTTACATAAAAATAAGGTATCTCTTCTTCTGCACTTGTCGTCCTTACAAAATCACCTTACTTCACATGTCACACATACATATATTCATATCCGCATTACCCATCATCCAAACACCAAATTTGATCTTGTATATATAGCCACAACCCTTAAAATCTTCACATTAGGTTGGCATACACAGATGAAGCGTATAGTTAATAAACTTGTAGTTTGTCGGTTGAATCTACTTACCAAAATGTATAGAGTACCCAAATAACATTTGAAATACCTTCTCATATGTTGGCCTCAACTATACCACCACTTAGAATTAAGTTCTAAACAATGGAACTTATCGCATACAAATTAAACTTGTCATGTTGGCCTCAAACACATATTGCCACTAGTTTAGTTCATATGTTAGAGTACAACTTCCACTGTGGACCACAAGATACTTTCAAAATCATATCAAAGACTCTTAACACATCCCCAAGCTTTCCTTTAGAACTGCAAGGCATGATATCATCTTGCGGCAAAATGTGGACCATCAGAACATAGACCCTATAATAGTCAAACTCTGTCAAACCATGTAGCGATACTCAACAGCTTATAACTATCTTTCTAGTGGACTTCAGACTTTACAAATCTAGATTTAGACACTTCATACAAGTGTTTACAATACCTCAAAACTGTATAACATAATATGCAATACCGAAGGAATGTAGATAAGAAGAAATGAGTATTCTGCTCTAGTTAGCACTGTATTATGTACTGCCAGACTTAAGCTTTTTGAAGATATACTTTCAGAACTGATCAAGGTCTAAAACTCTAGATATAAGACCATCTGAGAGTTGGGAACATCATACCAGAATTGCAAGACCAGATCTGTAATTGCAGACTAATGCCAATCCAAACACTATCTCTCTGTCACTGTCTTTGTATACTGTCAACAATTAGCCAAAATGACTAAGTCTTCTTCACCGGACCAAAATCTTTATTCTTTTTCTTGTTTCCATCAATGAAAACACCTTCAAACATCAACCTTAGTCAAACTGCCAATAGGAATATCCTGCCTTGGACTACGGGGTGAGCTTCAGTGTCCTCTGTATCTTCCATCGCAGAAACAGACACAACAGTGATCATCAGTGTCTTAAGGAGTCCAAAACCCATTGAAGAAAACACTGCATTGGACTAAGGCACGAGCCATGAAGTCCTTGAATATTTTGCCTCACGAACTTAAAAAAATGGTCAGTAACTAATCTCTGTCTACTGTCTTGGGCTGTGAGCATTTGTCGTAATTTGTTCATTTGCTTACGATTTTGCATAATTAGGGTTTTGAGCATATTTGAGCATTAAATTAATACATTAATTGATTATTTCTAAATTTCCACATTGGTACAAGTGACCACCAACCTGTAGGTGAATCCTCTTGCAAGAGTTATGATTCAACTCGGTTGGATGTCCTTGAATGTTTGTAGTGAAAGGAGGATTTAACCCATTTATCATTTTCCCCCTTTTTTTATAAAATATGTAGCAACCATATACTCTGCTTTGGTGGTGGAAAAAGCAACCATGAGACACCTTTTGCTCATCCAACTCACTACTCCACCAAACAAAGTAAACACATAGCCACCGGTGGACCTTTGACTATCCAAGTCACCTGCCCAATCTGTATCAACAAATCCCTGTATATTTAAAGTTTTTCGAGCACTGTCAATAATAGAATTAACCAAACAATAATCAAGACTACCTACTAGATATCTAAACACCCTCTTCGCATTATTTTAATGTTGTCTACCAGGGTTAAACATAAATCTATTGAAAACTCCCACTGCTTGGGCAATATCTGGCCTAGTGAAAACCATTGCCTACATTAAACTCCCCATAACACTAGCATATGACACATTAGACATATCCTCTAAATCATCCTCATTCTTTGGACACATATCTGATGAAAGCTTAGTACCAATGGGTAAAGTAACTCTAACTGGGTTACAGTCTTGCATACTAAATCTCTGCAAAATGGTATTCACATACTTACTTTGAGACAACCAAAGTTTTCTGTTACCTCTATCCCTCTTGATATCCATACCCAGAATATACCTGACTGCTCCAAGATCTTTCATATCAAATGCACCTGAAAGTTGTGCTTTCAATTCATTGATCATATCCTTAGTATTGCTAAAAAATAACATGTCATCAACATACAATGCAATGATCAGAATAGAATTATCAATGCAATAAATGTAAACACAATGATCCTCCTCACTTCTAACAAAACCCAATTTCAACACAAATGAATCAAATTTCTGGTACCACATTATGGGGGACTATTTCAAACCATAAAGAGACCTCTTCAATATGCAAACCCAATGTTCTTTCCCTTTTAACTCAAAACCTATAGGTTTTTGCATGTAAATTTCTTCCTCAAGATCTCCATGCAAGAACACAGTCTTAACATCCATTTTCTCTATTTCCTAATCAAGAGCTACAACAATGGATAAGAGAAATCTAATAGAGGTTAATTTAGCAATAGGAGAGAATATTTCACCGAAATCAACTCCTTCTCTCTAGGAGTAGCCCTTGGCTACCAATCTAGCCTTGTACTTCTCTAATGAACCATCCGCTCCAAACTTCTTCTTGAAGACCCACTTGCATCCTATGGCCTTTCTTCCTTTGGGCAAACAAACAAGATCCTAGGTGTTGCAAGAGTCTAAATCCATCATCTCCTCCTACATGGCTAACTACCAAGACTCACTATCATCTGCATGAATAGCTTACCTATAGGATCTAGGCTCATCGTCAGTAATCAATAAAGAAAATACACAAAAGACTCTTCAAGGCTATACTTGTCAACTAGGTTTTGTTGTCTTGTGAATCTTCTCAGAGGTGGAATAATAGACTCTTCAGATTCTTCTACATGCTCATTTGTACCAACTTCTTCTGTCACAACAGATTCTTCCTCATTAGAACTTTCACTCGAGTCTTCTTCTAGTTCTTCACCCCCAAATCCATCATTATGTTCTTCATGAGGTGCATCTTCATGCTCTAATTCAAAATGCACTCTCTTCACCTTTTCTTCTTTTTCCTTTAGCTGTTCAAGTTCTGAAACACTAAGTTCCCTGAAAATAACATCTCTAGAATAGATAATCTTTCAGGTTAGTGGATTCCAAAGCTTATAACCTTTTACATTATCGCCATATCCAATGAAAGTACACTTTTCATCTTTTGGATCCAACTTAGTTCATTTTTCTTTAGGCACATGAACATAAGCCTCACAACCAAATACCCTTAAATGTGAAACAGAAGGTTTCTTACTTGTCCACATTCTATAAGGAGTTGAACAAAGAGCCTTACACGGAGATCTATTAACCAAGTAGTTCGCAGTACACACAGCTTCTGCCCAAAAGCATTTGTTCAACTGTGATTCACTCAACATACTTCTAGCTTTTTCCATTATTATCTGATTCATCCTTTCTACCACTCCATTCTGTTGTAGAGTATACAGAGTAGTTTTCTGTCTAACAATACCTGCATGCTTACAGAATTCATCAAATTCCTTAGGAAAATATTCCCCTCCATTGTCAGATCTCAAAACCTTTATCTTGTAATCTGATTGCTTTTCAACTAAAGCTTTAAATTCCTTAAACATAGTGGAAACTTCAGATTTGTGACACATAAATTAAATCCAGGTAAACCTTGAGACGTCATCAATGAAGGAAATAAAATATCTAGATTTTCCAATTGATTCAACATCCATTGGACCAAAAACATTCAAATGAATAAGTTCCAATTTATCATTAGATTTATTACTTCCTGAAGGAAATGGAGATCTATTCTATTTTCCAAACACACAATGTTCACATTATTTGAAACTCTTATCAAAATAGGATAAACCATTTAACAATTTTTTATTTAAGATAGTGTTTAAACCAAACTGACTTATGTGGCCCAATCTATGGTGCCACAACATACATCTATTTTTAGTATTAACCTCAGATGCATAAGAGACATTACAAACAGTAGTGGCTTCTAGCTTAAATAGAGTTCCCAATCTTTTCCCCCTTCCTACCACCAAGTTACCTCTCACCAATCTACAACCATGCTTATCAAATGTCATACGCATTCCTAAATTATTCAAGTTTGAAACATAAATCAAATTTCTAGCTAATCCACAAACATGCAAAACACCAGGGAGGGTTTTAAATCTCCCATCACTAAAACACAACATTACCTTCCATTGTCTAACAATAGGGTATGTAGAGTTGTCCTTGAGGTACACATTTCCTCCATCATACTCTTCATATGTGGAAAACCATTCTTTATGCAAGGTCATGTGGTATCAGTATCTTGAGTCAACCAACCAATGATCATGAGAAACAACACTACATGTAGAAAGTAAAACCTCATCACCTACATTCAAAGACTTATCAGTAGCAGAATCCCATTGTTTCTTTGGGTTTCTACATTCCTTTTTCACATGTCCTCTCTTTCCACAGTTCCAACACTTGACTTTGTTCTTCTTTTTAGCAGTCTTAGAATGACCCTTAGACTTGTCTTTAGACCCCTTCTAATCTCCTTTTGGTCCTCTTTCCATAGACCTTCCCCTAATATTGAGAGCATCCCTTGAACTATCTGAACCTTTATTCCTTAATTCCCGTGACAACAGAATTGAAACAAGAGCATCCGACTTTGGATCTGTGAGGTTAGTAGTGGTAGCCAAAATAACATTCTCCCATGACTTAGGTAAAGAACAGAGAAGCAATATACATTTATCTTCCTCATTCACCTCAACATATACAGATGCTAGTTGACTCAATAACAAATTAAACAAATTCAAATGCTCTGCAACCGATTCACCCTCTTTCATTTTCATGGAAAATAACTTACGCTTCAAATAAAGCTTATTTACGATACTCTTGGATTGATAGATCTCACCCAGATGCTTCCACAAGCTATGTGCATGCTTCTCACTCGCAACATTTTGTAGAACAAAATCTACAAGATAGCCGGATTGTAGCTTGTGCCTTTTTATATAGTCTTTCCCACTCATCAGTAGCAACATCATCAAGTTTATTCTCTTTCGTAACAACCAAACACTAGTTTCTTTCTTCTAGAAAATCCTCCATTTTCAGCTTCGACAATTCATTCCCCATGCCATTGAACTTTTCAATGTCCAACTGAGAGGTAGAAGCAACTGTAGATGCATCCATGATATCTACACAAGATTTGCAAACAAAAAATAACCAAATCTTGCACTACAGCTAAAAAACCTTCACACTACCCCCCTGTGACCCCCCATCGTAGACGCATTGGTGTCGGGGACAAAATATAAACATGCGGCTCAAACAAGATCGATGCTGGTGAAACCTTTCATCCCTTATGGGTGATTTACAAACAATATTAGGAGTAATTAATTACATAGTATTTACAAGGTTGATGGCACCTTAATCCTAATATTTGGATTGGCTTGTCCACTGGAAGTGCTTGACTCTCCATCTTGGTGGTGCTTCTGTCCTCTACTAGTGTGTTGTCATTTTCCTCTAACTCCTCTTCCTCTACCTCTTCCTTGCTAGTTTTTCTTTCTCATAAGCTTTTCCTCTACCTTGATGGCAAACTAATAGGCTTTCTCAAGAGATCTAGGCGACAAGAGACTTAGTTCATCTTGCAAATTGTATCTCAAACCATTAAGGTACCAAGCTACCAAGTTTTCCATATCTTCTTCACTATGTTCAGATCTGATTACCAGTTTATAGAACTCCTTTGTATATTCCTTCACACTCATCTCTTTCTGCTTGAGATTTTGTAACCTTTTGAGTAGGTTAGTTTGATAGTCTCCTAGAGGGAATTTAGCTTTCAGTTTGGCAACAATTCTATCCCAAGAAGTTATCTTCTCCTTGTTTTAATTTCTTCTTTCCGACTAAATGTAATCCCACCACATAGCAGTATGGCCTTTGAGTCTTGTATAGGCAAACTTGACTTTTTTCTCCTCTGCCACTTCTTCATACTCAAAGTACTTATGAAGATCATTGATCCAATCAATGAGTTCCTCTCTATTGAGGCTTCCTGAGTAGGTGGGAACCTCTATCCTTGGCTTGGCTGCAACTCCCATGACTGCTTTCAGTAATTACATTTCAACTCCATCAGGGTCTTATTGAACCACCTCTTCCATGGCTGGTTGATCCTCTTCTTCATTATCACTAACATCTCCAGCAGGTATTCCTATCCCTTGTGCATGCTCCATGGCATCCATCCTTGCCGTAAGGTTCTACAACAATTAAAGAACCCCTTCATTTATGCCTCTTCTGGCACCTCCTCTTGAACCCCCTCTTGGCATTCTTCTGGGTGGCATATCGCCCAATCTTACTTTGCCCAGTCACTTCAAGGCTCTGATTCCAGAAAAGTGATGGTAGAAATTTTAAAACAAATCCAAATATTTCTCTTTATTATAATCTTTCAACTGTGACAAGTTATGGTAGAGGGTCAAAAGAAAACTAAAACAATGGTTTATTTTAGAACAGATGTAGTGCTCTATCTTTTGCAAGTGATTTGGAGTTTTTTAGAGCCCTTGCGGTCTTCCCCTAAAGCTCAGTGATGTATGCACATAAAACTGTGTTAACAAATGACCAATACTATGTTTTGTTTTGAAGTAGAGACATAACAATAAAAAGAAAAGATAGTCCACAATTATGTTTGCCTTTGTCTGGATGACAATAGGGCCTCAAAGGAAACACATAGGTTTCAAACTATAATATTGATTGGTGAAAATGTATACAAAGTAGAGGAGTTTAGAAAGAAAGCCCAAATTATTCTTCCTTCCAAGGTTGTAGTAGTGTAAATAAGAAATTACGTTTATCTAAAGACTACAATTGTTGAAGCAATATCAAAACTCTATTCTTTCACCTTCTTGGAGGCTTTAGATGGCTTAAACCCTCACTAAGGGTATTCTATAGATCTTCTAAACAACCACAAGCTACTTCTATCAATATATATTGATGAAAACAACAGTCTGTAAGTGCCTGTTTATGCCTTATTCCATCATAGAACGACCTTCTCTGCCTGTTCCTCAACCCTGTAGTTGTTATCCTCCTATCAACATCCTGAAATTACACCCCCTTTGTTGCTCTTTTCCCAATGTTAGATCTGTAACCATTTTGCCTGTGTTTTCTCTGAAAACTATCTAAAAACTGAAGGAAACATATTAACCAAAGAAACATAATTGACTCTCTTTCTCTGCGGTGGATGAGCTCTTTTCCTTTAAAACTAACTGGGACTTGTGTGTGAGCTTGGGGATGTTGGAACTACATTGAGGTCATTCCAAGTACCTAAGTGCATCCAATGTGGTTTAGTACCTTGTAGACATCTACATAAAATGAAATAGAAGCAAGAGGTCCATTCACAACCATTAGATGTTTCAAACCTTCAAAGTGACTTTATTTTGCGAAAAAAATAACAATAAGCCACAAAGGCCAATGCACCACATAGAGAAACTCCTAAACATCTATTTCAAACCAAAATTTGGGTACAAGGACTCGCAAACAAAACACAAAACAAAAAAAATGAACACCAAAACTATAAAAGAGACTGATGCTCCTACATCAGCCTTGAAGAAAATTGGTAATGGGACCAACAACAACGCTAAGATTTACGCGCTTATTACTGGAGTTCAAGTTTATTTGAAATTAGGTCTAAGGAAAGTAGAAATTGAGGGTGACTCTGTTTTGGCCATTAGTATGATGAGAGAAAAATGAGCTCATTGTTGGAAATTAACATCGCTTCTTTGTGATGCCATTGACCTCATAGGAATGTTGGAGGATTTAACTCTCAACCACGTGTATCGAGAGGCCAACTCGGAGGCTGACATGTTGGAAAATGAGGGTATTGTGAGGGAAACTAAATTAATGTTAGAAGTGCCCAAATAAAGAGATTATGAAGGAGTAATTGCTATTTCTGTGGGACGATAGGAGCATTATTACGGAGCATGGCGAGGATGAGAGTTGGGGTGGTGAAATACTTTATGCATGTGAAAAGATTGAAATCTTCCTTCTCATAAGGTGAGGATGCAAAGCTTTTACTTGTTTTTCCTCCCACTATAGAAGATAATTTGACAATGGCTTGGGTTGCTTTGTTGCTAGCGATGAACACTCCCATTCAATTGAAGAGCAACCTAAGGCAAATGGCCTTTTAGGAAAGGATAAAGGAGAAGAGGTTAAAGAGTGTTTTTAAGAATTGTAATGGAATGCTGTAGTTTGCTATTCAGTGTACTCTCGGTGATGAGCTCATTGACGTCGACCATCGTTCTAGGGTTAACACATATATCTCTTTTATGTTTATTGCTATACTGTTAGATTTGGGTGAACCTAAGGAAGATATTAGGGCCCAGTCAAAAGCTTTGGTTGACAGTCAATTTCTTGGAGGTTTGGATGAGGTTTTATAGGTCGCAAGGTATGGGAATGGGGTTCCTCTCCCGGGTGTTTTCCACAAGCTGTTATCTTCAGGAGAGATGGTGAATTGGTTATCGTTTATCTCGACTAGCAGGCCAAAGAAGGAAATGAGGAGGCACAAGAAGGCAAGACAAGAAGTAAAGTTCCTTAGAATTATGCTCAGGTTGGAGGATTTGATTGCAATCAAGGAGCTAACTGATTGCTTCAATGAGGATCCAATGGAGGTCGCTTGATAGGGAAAGTTGTTTTTGGCTCTTCTCACATTACAATATCTTAATTTCATCTATGTATAATCTTGGTGTATAGGTTGATATGTAGTACCTACCTGGTTTTTGGTATTCCTTGGTTTATGGAATCTATAATTCCCTAATCTATGAAATGCAAAGTTTAATATAGACAATTGTTTTGTTTAATGGTTGATTTTAGAATGGGAGCATCCACCCTCTGGGAGCATTTAACTGATCAAAAAAAAATAATGGTGGTTTTTCCAAAAGTAAATTAAAAGTCACATACAAAATATATTTAAATAGCTCTTCAAAAAATAAAGTAAATGATGTAGATAAAATAAAATAATTCTTAACTAAAAATCTTTCTAATATATTATCACTCAAAACTAATATTTATCACTCTCTTTAGATAGATGTATTTAAGATATCTATTCTAGTATATTAATTTTTTTTAGTATGTATGTAGTAAATAAAATAAAATAACTTGAAACTAATATTTATCACACTCTTTAGATAGATGTATTTCAAATATCTATACTAGTATATTAAAAATGGATTTTTAAAGTCTTTTTAGTTTAAATTTTACTAATATATTTTAATTGTTAAAATTTAAAACTTATGTTTCACACTATTTAATTTAAAGGTACTTTTTTCAACTATTTAAATTTAAAACTTATTTGTTTCTTTTCAAATTTAAGTAGATTCATTCCATAAATCTTGGAGTGCATGTACACTATCTCCTGAAATATTATCGAGAGAAAATTTGTGTCGCTTTAGGTAATTCTTTTAGATTTGTTAGATAGACGTTGGCAACATGGAGCATTGTGAATGTGAAATGAACACAACAAGGTCATAATAGTACAATTGATGTCACAAATTTTATTACAATGTAAGAGATTATGCCAGGAGTGGAAATAATAATTTCTATGCCCATGTATGGCATGGGTTCATCCGATATGGTGGATAGCTGTTGCTGAGTGAATGGGCCCTTTGCTCTAAATTCATCAACAAGAGCCCACACTTTGTATATGTAGATGCCAAAATATATGTAAAGGACAAATAAGGCTTTTTAGGTTAATTATTCAAATCAATATAAATCAATTTAAAGATATAATGTAGATGGAATGGAATAGAACATATTATATCAAATAATATCATATAGTAAATACTATTGCTTCTTAAATAACAATTAATGAAGATAGAGAATATTTCTTTTTGTGATCGAAGTTTGTATGTTGATTAATGAAGATAGTAAATTTGATGTGCCTTAGAATTTGGAAATGCTTTAGATAGTCATGTAAGTGGATTAGAATCAAAATATTATCCTTTATCTACGCCAGGCCAAGTTTGTTGTTTTGGATCAAGTTCACAACCATTAACTCATTTTGTAGTCATGAACTCAATCTACAATGATATCTAGATTCTACCTTGTGAACTCTTAGATAAATAGACTGCTAGGTTGAGATATTCTCTGTCACAACCTTAGGGTCTTTCTATTAAGTTGGTGAATATTTTAAAATGCCTTGATAGACAACATGCTTCAAACATGCACATGAAATCTAGAATGATTGCTAGGTGATTCACATGTGCTAGGATGAGTGTGCTTAGATATGTTAGATTCCTTGTTTCATTTTAGTGTATATGTCAACGATTTATTCTTGTGATAATCAATGCTAATCAATGGCAAATGGATGATATTCAATGATTAGAATGAATGGGATAAATGTCTTTGTAGACATAAACATAACACCAAATTAAAAAAATATTCAACACTAGAGCTCAAACAAAGATAAAATAAGCTCCCAAAATTTGAAATGTCACTCCCACTCAATGGAAAACCTCTGACCGAATCTCTATTCTAGTATTCACTTGTAGACTTCCCTCTGCTCTCTATGACTGTTGGTGTTGAGGCATGTGAAGGCTCAATTTGGTGCATTGGGTTTAGGTCATGGTTCCCCATAGTCCTATGCAACCATTGCTAGTTTGGGTGTTCCTACCCACCCTTCTCTGTGAGAAAAAAGTTAGCCTCTTCCCTATTCACAAAGTTGTTGTGGTTTTTGGATAGGACGTCATTGATAATGAAGACTATTATCTTAATCATGGTTTGGTTTGTAGATTTAATAGTTTGTGGCCATCTCTTCTTGACTTACACAAATGGGTTATGGACTCTTGGAAGCCTCTCATTGTTAGCGGGATTGAAGTATCTCCTTGCACTAGGGGCTTCTTTATAGGGGATCAAAATTTGGGTGCCATAGTTTTAACATAAGAATATGATGTCCCCAAATCCAAAAATGATTCCAAAGGATGGAGTCTTAATCCTTTATAGAGTTGAAAGCTATGATAAAAAATCCCCGAGCACAAGGGTAGATTTCCAGACTATCAGTCATGAACAAACACTAATGTTCAGAGATCCATTTGTTGAGGTTCGTAAGGCTTGGCCAGAGATAGTTAAAATGATCAATGACAGCATGTGTAGAAAAGAAACATTCACCTTCAATCACTTCCACTCCAAGTTGAGGTTCGAAAGGCTTGGCCAGAGATAGTTAAAATGCTAAATGACACCATGTGTAGAAAAGAAACATTCACCTTCAATCACTTCCACTCCAAATTCTAGTATGAGTGGAATGTTCACACTAGGCATGGGACAAATTTTATCTTTTGTTGAAACCAATGAACTCGTGAAATCCAACTTAGACCTATTATTGTTGGGAAGAATGCCTTATTTGAACATGCATAAAAATTGTGAGGCAAGGACAAAGTATTTGAAGAGGGGGCCCTAGCAAAGACCACAACAGTAAATTTTCCTTCCCCAAGCTCGCCCAAAAAAAGACAAGACCAAATGTCGAGGCTTCAAAAGAGCATAATATGTTTGCTTGCTTCGTAAGAACGCGTGAGATGTCTTAACCAAAGTTCATGTTTGGTACGGAATCTACTTTACTTCATCTTCCCGGTGGGATTCAATAAATTTACTATTTTTCTACAACTTATTAAATACGGGTACCATGCGGCATTCAATATTATTATAGTGAGAAATTTATTTATAAAGTCTAGGATGGAGGCCATAGAAGCTTCCCACTACTTTCCACGATTATTATCATATACAAAGAAAATGCAAGCTATGGAAAGCCAAGTGAAAGTCACACCAGGGTCGTATTCTGGAGTGAATTGCTTTGCATTTTCCAATGATTATGATATAATTTGAATGAAAAAGATGGTTAAGCTAATTTTATGGGAAGTGTAGGACAAAAGTCAAGTGTGGTTCATTTTGTGGAGTGAATGGGCCCTTGCTACTTTTAATGACTATGATATTTGAATGATTTAAAAAACTTTAAAAAAAGAAGGTTAAGCTAACTTTATGGAAAGCATAAGGAAAAAGTCACATGTAGTTCATATTGTGGAGTGAATGGGCCCTTTCCTATCAATCAATCCCATGAAAAGAAGTTGCTTAATTTTAGGACATAACCCAAACATCCTTTAATAATTCAATTGCAGTTTCTTTCAAAATTCCAACAAGAGCACTACTAGCTAGCATGTCAAAGGTTATACATAGCTCTTTGTTTTCCCATCCATAGTAGACCATCCCACTTAGAGATGAGATGATCACCACAAAAATGGAGAGTCATTTTACCACCCAAAATGCAAGGCTATATAAATGATACAAAAAATGTCTACTAACCTAAGACTTGTATGCAAATAACATATCTGCCACCAAACAAATTACATCAAATTCATTAATCAAAACAAACTATATTAATGGGGAATTGATATTTTCTTTTCTCTATGATGGGTATTATGTTTGCTTTAATTTAGTCTAACTCATAGATAGATGGCCCATCGCCGCATATAAAATCAATAGCACCTTCAATGAAATAGTTTTGGAAGTAATGTCTTCCATAGTTAGGTACAATGTCCTGAAAGCCTAGAAATCTAAACCTATAAAATGCATACATATCTCTAAAAATTCTCATTACAACGACTTGATCACCAGGACCATACAAATTTTGCATAGGTTAATATTACAACTGTTGGGTGAATCTTTTGTCGTTAACTCACTAATGGCAAAATGGTTATATCAGCCACAACTATGATGAGACAGAGTCTCTCCTCTCAGTAAGGGGAGGTTCCCTCTGACAGCTTAACTATTACAAACAAATGACTTATAAAACTTATGTACATTAAACACCATATTCGTGGTGATTTCATTTCATCCTATTCTCTTTTTTTAGAATAGATGCTTATACTTCACTACGATGATCTCAATGAAACTTATATTAAAGAGCTTATAAACTATCACAAAACCACAGAAACACAGTCTTTTGTTTCCTCGCTTACTAATTGCAAATAAAATTATTTGAAGTTGAATGCAGCCCAAAGTCTTCACTCTTCTTCAAGATGACATAAATAGATTAAATACAACATCTCGTAGCACAAAGTCTTCAAGCTATTTTACTTTCACAAACATAAACACAATCCTCACAAATGATTTGATAACACAAAGTTTATCACAATCAAATTAAGAACGCTCTTCAATCACTTGAAATAATCTCCACACCTCAATTATTACCAAAGAAGATTATGATAGAAAGACGTAAGAACAATGCTATCATAACACAAATAATCCCAAGACAAAGATTGGAATTGAACTTGCTTTCTTGTATTGATAAATATTTGATAATTGATTTTCACAAAAAAACACAAAGTCTTGATTTGCTTTTCAATTCGCTAGAGTTTTCTTGCTAGATAAAAGATAAAAATTACAATAGAGGCCCTCTTTATTTATACGGAGGAGCCTAGAGTAAAAATAGGAAATCTATAACTACTTTGACTTATTCAACAAAAGAGTCCTATTTGACTTGGGACTTCCTTTGTCTCACATGTAATTACATTTTGGAAAAATACATGTGAAGATGTCCAAGACTAAATACAAATTACATAAACAAAACTGAAAATAAACTAAGGCATGAAAAAGAATTTCAGCTACCACCATCACTCTTTTTCAGAAAATTTTGGTGCATGGCCCTCATTGCTGCCATCTCATATACGTCAGGTCCAGTTGTATTGCCTGAAATGGTATGAGCCTTGAGAATTGCATCCTTGACTGCCTTTATCACCTTCTCATGCTTTTCAAGATTATCTTTCAGATTCTCAAAGGTTGAATGATAATCATAAAGATTATCCATTGAAGCCACTGTAAACACCTCATCTTCAAACTTCTGTTGAATCATTTTCTCAAAAGCATCTATCATTTCATCCGCTGAAAGAAACTTGTGATCTTCACCTGTTAGAGTGCATGGTAGTTCCTCTAATGTGTTCAAAAGTGAGACATCACTATCTTCACTATTTTCTGGTGCTTGGGACAAATCATCAAGCAGGCCTCTTATCACATTGATGCGATGAGTCATGGATTCCTTGGTCTTGAGATAGTCCACCTTGGGGCACCCAAATATGCCTTTTTCAAAGATGCTTCATGACACATGTCTTCACCTATCTTACAAGCTTCTATTTCTGACTCTTACATGTCATAACTTCGTCATAGGAATCCGTCATAACCCTTTCGGTCAAACATTCCCTTACACAACATCCAAGATGCCGGCACATGGAAAAATACTCCTACCACAAAGTTGGATGTCTATCTCCTCATGTGAGGACAAAATTACAAGTTGTCATCTTCCATGTAGGATGACACATCACCGTGCCACATCCCACAAAATGACAATATGGAATTTACAATTAATTTACAACATAGGCAATGAATTAATAAATACAAACATAAATAATGCAAGGAATTACCAAGGTTGAGACACCTTAATTCCCAACAATTACATAGGATTTACAAGATTGATGGCACCTTAATCCTAACATCCAGATTGGCTTGTCCACCGGAAGTGCTTGACTCTCCACCTTGGTGGTGATGTTATCCTCTATTAGTGTGTTGTCATCTTCCTCTAGCTCCTCTTCCTCTACCTCTTCCTTGCTATTTTTGCTTTCTCATAAGCTTCTGCTCTTCCTTGATGGAAAACTGATAGGGTTTCTCAAAAGATCTAGGCGACAAGAGACTTAGTTCATCTTGCAAATTGTATCTCAAACCATTAAGCTACCTAACTACCAAGTTCTCCATATCTTCTTCACTATGTCTTTATCTGATTACCAGTTTATAGAACTCCTCTGTATATTCCTTCACACTCATCTCTTTCTACTAGAGATTTTGTAACCTTTTGAATAGGTTAGTTTGATAGTCTCCTAGAAGGAATTTAGCTTTCAGTTTGGCAACAATTCTATCCCAAGAAGTTATCTTCTCCTTCTTTTTCTTTATTCTTTTTGACTAAATGTAATCCCACCACAGAGCAGCATGGCCTTTAAGTCTTGTACAGGCAAACTTGACTTTTTTCTCCTGTTCCACTTCTTCGTACTCAAAGTACTTATCAAGATCATTGATCCAATCAATGAGTTCCTCTCCATTGAGGCTTCTTGAGTAGGTGGGAACCTCTATCCTTGGCTTGGCTGCAACTCCCATGACTGCTCTCACCAATTACATTTCAACTCCATCAGGTTCTTATGGAACCACCTCTTCCATGGCTGGTTGATCCTCTACTTCAGTATCACTAACATCTCCAATAGCTATTCCTCTCCTCTGTGGCTGCTCCATGGCATCCATCCTTGCCGTAAGGTTCTGCAACAATTCAAGAACCCTTTCATTTATGCCTCTTCTGGCACCTCCTCTTGCAACCCCCTCTTGGCATTCTTCTGGGTGGCATCTTGCCCAATCTTACCCTGCCTAGTCACTTCAAGACTCTGATACCAAAAAATTGATGGTAGAGGTTTTAAAACAAATCCAAATCTTTCTCTTTATTACAATCTTTCAACTGTGACAAGTTATGGCAGTGGGTTAAAACAAAACTAAAACAATGGTTTATTTAAGAACAGACTCAACACTCTATCTTTTGCAAGTGATTTGGAGTTTTTAGAGCTCTCATGATCTTCCACTAAAGTTCAGTGATGCATGCACAAAAAACTATGTTAACAAATGACCAATACTACGTTTCGTTTTGAAGTAGAGAGATAACAATTAAAAGAAAAGATAGTCCACAATTTTGTTTGCCCTTGTATGGATGACAATAGGGCTTCAAAGGAAACAAATAGGTTTTCAAACTATAATATTCATTGGTGAAAATGTATACAAAGTAGAGGAGTTTGGAATCAAAGCCCAAATTATTCTTCCTTCCAAGGTTGTAGTAGTGTAAAGCAAAAATTACGTTTATCTAAAGACTACAATTGTTGAAGCAATATCTAAATTCTGTTCTTTCACCTTCTTGGAGGCTTTAGATGGCTTAAATCCTCACTAAGGGTATTCTATAGATCTTCTCAACAACCACAAGCTACTTATATCAATAGATATTGATGAAAACAACTGTTTGTAAGTGCCTATTTCTGCCTTATTCCATCACAGAACAACCTTCTCTGCCTGTTCCTCGACATTGCAGTTGTTCTCCTCTTGTTAACATCCTGAAATTACACCCCCTTTGTTGCTATTTTTTCCCAATGTTAGATTTGTAACCATTTTCCCTATGTTTTCTTTGAAAACTGTCCAAAAACCAAAGGAAAAATATTAACCAAAGAAACATAATTGACTCTTTCTCTGGAGTGGATGAGCTCTTTTCCTTCAAAACTAACTGGGACTTGTGTGTGAGCTTCCAGATATTGGAACTTCCTTGAGGTCATTCCAAGTACCTAAGTGCATCCAATGTGGTTTAGTACCTTGTAGACATCTACATAAGATGAAATAGAAGCAAGAGGTCCATACACAACCACGAGATGTTTCAAACCTTGAAAGTGACTTTATTTGGCGGGAAAAATAACAATAAGCCACAAAGGCCAACACACCACATAGAGGAACTCCTAAACATCTGTTTCAAACCAAAATTTGGGTACAAGAACTCGCAATCAAAACACAAAACATAAACACTGAACACCAAAACTGTAAAAGAGACCGATGCTCCTGGATTAGCCTTGAAGAAAATTTGTAATGGGACCAACAACAAGGCTGTAATTTAGGTGCTTATTCTTGGAATTCAAGTTTGTTGGAAATGAGATCTAAGGAAAGTAGAAATTGAGGGGGACACCCTTTTGGCCATTAATATGATGAGAGAAAAATGAACTCATTGTTGGAAATTAACATCGCTTCTCAATGATGTCATCGACCTCATAGGAAAGTTGGAGGATTTCACTCTCAACCATGTGTATCAAGAGGCCAACTCGGAGGCTGACATATTGACAAATGGGGGTATTGTTAGAGAAACTAAATTAATGTTAGAAGTGCCCAAATAGAGAGATTATGAAGGAGTAATTGCTATTTCAATGGGACGACAGGAGCATTATTACGGATCATGGTGAGGATAGGAGCTGGGGTGGTGAAATGCTTTATGCATGTGAAAAGATTGAAATCTTACTTCTCACAAGGTGAGGATATGAAGATTTTATTTGTTTTTCCTCCCACTGTAGAAGATAATTTGACAACGGCTTGGGTTGCTTTGCTGCTAGCCATGAACACTCCCATCTGATTGCAGAGCAACCTAAGGCAAATGGCCTTTTAGGGAAGGATAAAGGAGAAAAAGTTAAAGAGTGTTTTTAAGAATTGCAATGGAATGTTGGAGTTTGTTGTTCAGTGGACTCTTGGTGATGAGCTCCTTGACACTAACCATCGTTCTAGGGTTAACACATATATCTCTTTTATGTTTATTGCTATACTGTTAGATTTGGGTGAACCTAAGGAAGATATTAGGGCCCAGGCAAAAGCTCTAGTTGACAGTCAATTTCTTGGAGGTTTGGATGAGGTTTTATAGGTCGCAAGGTATGGGAATGGGGTTCCTCTCTCGGGTGTTTTCCACAAGCTATTGTCTTCAGGAGAGATGGTGAATTGGTTTTCGTTTATCTCAACTAGTAGACCAAAGAAGGAAATGAGGAGGCGCAAGAAGGCAAGACAGGAAGTAAAGTTCCTTAGAATTATGCCCAGGTTGGAGGATTTGATTGCAGTCAAGGAGCTAACTGATTGCTTCAATGAGGATCCAATGGAGGTCGCTTAACATGGAAGTTGTTTTTGGCCCTTCTGATATTACAATATCTTAATTTCATCTATGTATAATCTTGGTGTATAGGTTGATATGTAATACCTACCTGGTTTTTGGTAGTCCTTGGTGTATGGAATTTATAATTCCCTAATCTATGAAATGCAAAGTTTAGTATAGACAGTTGTTTTATTTAATTGTTGATTTTAGAATGGGAGCATCCACCCTCTGGGAGCATTTAACTGATCAAAAAAATAATAATGGTGGTTTTTCCAGATGTAAATTAAAAGTCAGATACAAAATATACTTTTTTAGCTCTTCAAAAAAATAAAATAAATGATGTAGATAAAATAAAATAATTCTTAACTAAAAATCTTTCTAATATATTATCACTCGAAACTAATATTTATCACTCTGTTTAGATAGATGTATTTAAGATATCTATTCTAGTATATTAAATTATTTTAGTTTGTATGTAGTAAATAAAATAGTTCTAAATAAAATAAAATAACTCAAAACTAATATTTATCACTCTTTAGATAGATGTATTTCAAATATCTATACTAGTATATTAAAAATTGATTTTTAAAGTCTTTTTAGTTTAAATTTGACTAATATATTTTAATTGTTAAAATTTAAAACTTATGTTTCACACTATTTAATTTAAAGGTACTTTTTTCAACTATTTAAATTTAAAACTGATTTGTTTCTTTTAGAATTTAAGTAGATTCATTCCATAAAGCTTGGAGTGCATGTACACTGTCTCGTGAAATATTATTGAGAGAAAATTTGTGTCGCTTTAGGTAATTCTTTCATATTTTGTTCAATAGATGTTGGCAACATGGAGCATTGTGCATGTGAAATGAACACAACAAGGTCATAATACTACAATTGATGTCACAAATTTTGTTACAATACCAGAGATTATGCTAGGAGTGGAAATAATAATTTCTATGCCCATGTATGGCATGGGCTCATCCGATATGCTGGATAGTTGTTGCTGAGTGAATGGGCTCTTTGCTATAAATTCATCAACAAGAGTCCACACTTTGTATATGTAGATGCCAAAATATTTGTAAAGGAAAAATAAGGCTTTTTAGGTTAATTATTCAAATCAATATAAATCAATTTAAAGATATAATGTACAATGTAGATGGAATGGAATAGAACATATTATATCAAATAGCATCATATAGTAAATACTATTGCTTCATAAATAACAATTAATGAAGATAGAGAATATTTACTTTTGTGATTGAAGTTTGTATGTTGATTAATGAAGATAGTAAAATTGATGTGCCTTAGAATTTGGAAATGCTTTAGATAGTCATGTAAGTTGATTAGAATCAAATTATTATCCTTTATCTATGCCAGGTCAAGTTTTTTTGTTTTGGATCAAGTTCACAACCATTAACTCATTTTGTAGCCATGAACTCAATCTCTAATGATATCTAGATTGTACCTTGTGAACTCCTAGATAAATAGACTGCTAGGTAGTGATATTCTCTGTCACAACCTTTAGGGTCTTTCTGTTAAGTTGGTGAATATTTTAAAATGCCTTGATAGACAACATGCTTCAAACATGCACATGAATTGTAGAATGATTGCTAGGTGATTCACATGTGCTAGGATGAGTGTGCTTAGATATATTAGATTCCTTGTTTCATTTTAGTGTATATGTCAATGATTTGTTCTTGTGATAATCAATGCTAATCAATGGCAAATGGATGATCTTCAATGATTAGAATGAATGGGATAAATGTCTTTGTAGACATAAACATAACTCCAAATTACAAAAATATTCAACACTAGAGCTCAAACAAAGATAAAATAAGCTCCCAAAATTTGAGATGTCACTCCGAGTCAATGGCAAACCTCTGACCGAATCTCTATTCTAGAATTCATTCGCAGACTTTCCTATGCTCTCTATGACTCTTGGTGTTGAGGTATGTGAAGGCTCAATTTGGTGCATTGGGTTTAGGTCGTGGTTCGCCATAGTCCTATACAACCATTGCTAGTTTGGGTGTCCCTGCCCACCCTTCTCTATGAGAAAAAAGTCATCCTCTTCCCTATTCACAAAGCTCCCTTGTTGTGGTTTGTGGATAGGACGTCATTGATAATGAAGACTATTATCTTAATCATGGTTTGGTTTGTTGATTTAACAGTTTGTGGCCATCTCTTCTTGACTTACACAAATGGGTTATAGACTCTTAGAAGCCTCTCGTTGCAGGCAAGATTGAGCTATTTCCTTGCACTAGGAGCTTCTTAATAGGGGATTAAAATTTGGGTGCCATAGTTTTAACGTAAGAGTATGATGTCCCCAAATCCAAAAAAGATTCCAAAGGATGGAGTCTCAATCCTTGATAGAGTTGAAAGCTATGATAAAAAATCCCCGAGCACAAGGGTAGATTTCTAGACTATCAATCATGAACGAACACCAATGTCCATAGATCCATTTGTTGAGGTTCCGAAGGCTTGGCCGGAGACACGTAAAATGACCAATGACATCATGTGTAGAAAAGAAACATTCACCTTCAATCACTTCAACTCCAAATTCTAGTACGAGTGGAATGTTCACACGAGGCCCAACGAACTCGTGAACATTGTGAGGGAAGGACAAAGTATTGAAGGGGGGGCCCAAGCAAAGACCTCAACAGTAAATTTTCCTTCCCCAAGCTTGCTTCGTAAGAACACGTGAGATGTCTTAACCAAAGTTCACGTTTGGTAGGGAATCTACTTTACTTTATCTTCCCGGTGGGAATCAATAAATTTACTATTTTTCAACGACTTATTAAATACGGGTACCACGTGGCATTCAATATTATTATAGTCAGAAATTTGTTTATAAAGTCTAGGTTGGAGGCCATAGAAGCTTCCCACTACTTTCCACAATTATTATCATATACAAAGAAAAAAGAAAGCTATGGAAAGCCAAGTGAAAGTCACAAAGAAAGCTATGGAAAGCCAAGTGAAAGAAACACAGGTTCGTATTCTGGAGTGAATTGCTTTAAATTTTCCAATGATCAATGATATGATTTGAATGAAAAAGATGGTTAAGCCAATTTTATGGCAAGTGTAGGACAAAAGTCAAGTGTGGTTCATATTGTGGAGTGAATGGGCTCTTGCTACTTTTAATGACTGATATTTGAATGATTTAAAAAAGTTCAAAAAAAAAAAAGGCTAAGTTAATTTTATGGAAAGTATAAGGAAAAAGTCACATGTAATTCATATTATGGAATGAATAGGCGCTTTGCTATCAATCAATCCCATGAAAAGAAGTTGTTTAATTTTAGGACATAACCTAAACATCCTTTAATAATTCAATTGCAGTTTCTTTCAAAATTCCAATAAGAGAACTACTAGCTAGCACGTCAAAGGTTATACATAGCTCCTTGTTCTCCCATCCATTGTAGGCCATCCCACTTAGAGATGAGATGATCACCACAAAAATGGAGAGTCATTTTACCACCCAAAATGCAAGGCTAAATAAATGATACAAAAAACTTCTACTAACCTAACTTCGAAGACTTGTATGCAAATAACATTTTTGCCACCAAACAAATTACATCAAATTCATTAATCAAAACAAACTATATTAATGGGGAATTGATATTTTCTTTTCTCTATGATGGGTATTATGTTTGCTTTAATTTAGTCTAACTCATAGATAGATTGCCCATCATCGCGTATAAAATCAATAGCACCTTCAATGAAACAGTTTTGGAAGTAATGTCTTCCATAGTTAGGTACAATGACCTGAAAGCCTAGAAATCTAAACCTATAAAATGCATACATATCTCTAAAAATTCTAATTGCAACGACTTGATCACCAGGACCATACAAATTTTGCATAGGTTAATATTACAACACAGTAAGATAATTTTTTTCCATTATGAAAACAATTGAAGCTTAAAATTATAGGAAAATAATTTTAGGACCCATGATCAAGTGGTGGTCAGACAAGGTCATAGGTTCTTTTTACTACATAGTTTCTATTATGTTGGTTTGCAGATTTGCCACCTAACTCTATATTCTCTCACCCAGGAAGTGACAAATGTATCAACAGTTGAACCAATTATAATGATATTTTATAATTGATTCTTTGCTTCTTTTACAAGGCGCAGCTACCTTCGAATGATATACAATGAATTTAAATTTATGTTGCTTTTAACTAGAAAGCAAGAAAAGGTAATGCTTTTAACTAGAAAGCTTAGAAAGGCAATCATATACTTCTACAATAACTAAATTCTATGGGAAGTTCGAAGACTTCAGATAGTCACCTTAATGAAACAATAAATAATTTCTCAATTATAATATTATCTCCACCACAAAATATTCACCCAAAGATAAAAATCTCATAGCAATGAAACGAGATAGATATCCAATACTCCAATATAGATAGCAGAATAATCACTGGCAATATATTCAACATAAGAAGAACAATATCCAAACAACCACAACACAAAGTTTATGCCTCCCTGAATTTTACCATCTGTATTTTCTATATTAAAGTAATAGAACTGAAATGAACACTGCAAGAACTTATCTTAGTGAGAAATTAAAGTTGCCCAAAAAGATTCCTACTTCGTGTTCCAGCACACACATATATAGTCACATATAATAATTGTCCTTCAAGAGAACAGTTTCTTGGAGACAACCATTTTTTAAATAATATATAATAAGTTTTGAAAATAAGTTCGTAGAGCCAAATTTAAAGAAATAACATAAAACAAAGAAAGTGATCATGCAACCACCTTTTCACCATCCTTAGGGTCTTCAACGCTTTCGCCATCTTGTTCTTCAGCATTCGTTGAGCTCTCTCATGCCCTCATCCTCATTGTATATTCTCGGTACCTGGTAACAATAGAAGTGATATTTTTACTACCAGGTGTAGTGGTGATCTGCATTCTGGTTCTCCACCTAGTCAGCATTTTCTCCGCATCAGCTAACGTTTGATAATCGTTGTCACTCTCAATTTTGAAAGAATTGAGATAGACTTGCATGTGACCCGGTTTTCCCAAAGACTCCTCACTGACAGTTTTAGGATTAGCTATCTCCTCATTGAATTCTTCTTTGAACTTCAGAGATATATCCTTAATGTCTAATAGATTCTCCCCAAACTCATCTATAATATCTACTTTCAGGAGGTTGCAATTCTTTTTAATTTCAATTAAGATCACAAGATATTGATTCAGTACCTTATTGATTTCTCCAATAAATCCATCATACATTGACAATTCCATTCTAGCGTGTCAGACAAAGATGAATCTATATCCTTTGGATCATTGATTATCCTTTCATTAATTAGCAATAGAGAATCCATGGCTACCAATTCTGAGACTTCCTTTGAAAGCACATACATGTTGTCTTGTTCTTTCCTTACCTGGTGGATCTCAGCGACTAACTCTTTCCTCTTTTTAAACACTTGAGCATAAAAATGTACAGACTTTCCAAGGTAAAATAGAGCTTCACGGGACAGTTTCTCCATCCATTCATTGACAACTTGAGCAAATTTTAGATTGTTCTTTATCTGTTGCATTGTACTGGAATCAATTCCTTCGACATTAGAACTAGAAACCTCATGAGATGTAGGGGTCACGATGGATTTACTCAAAGAAAGAACTTGAGACTGTAACTTCAAATTTTCTTTTATTTCTTATTTCACCCTCTTAATCAAAGCACTAACAGAATAATTCACATGATACACATCCCCTTCAAGAGTAGAGGGACCCATGTCTATATGACTTATCTTATAATCGACCTCAGTTATTTCATTTTCATTCAAATCTTTAACCGGGTCTACAATCTCCAACATTTAATGGCCAGAGGCAGTATTAGTCGCCATCCTTGACATCCTCTTAGCCTTTTTGGGCTTCGAGGTAACCTGCAACAGCTTAGCTGCTATGTCAACTTCCACTACCATTGTTGGAACATTCTTTCTTTACTTCTCAACTATTTTTTTCAACCATCTAGGAGAGGATGTCACCATACCAATATCTTTATTGCTCAAAACAATTTTATATTGATTAATTATAGCAACAAAAACATAAACTTCTTCATCCATAGGGGAAGAGGGAACTTCAAATAATGGGGGAAAAGAGCCATCACCAGTAATTTGTTGAAAAAGAGAATCAGAATCTGCAAGCACCGACTTCACCTGATCAGGTTTCCTTTTTGGAGCAGACAGAGGCGAATTGTCTTCTTCACAAGTTGATTTCAACTTTGCAACTTCATCTAGCTTTTTGCCATTTCCTCCAGACTGTGAACTAGTTTTAGACTGTGTTGCTTCTTGCCTCCCAGGAGTAGCACGAGCACCAGAACTTTTTGCAAACCCTTGTTCTTTGGTTCTAGATCCTCTTTGCTCATAAGGAGAGCCTGCATGTCCGCGCCAGTTCCCTAGTAACCAATTCTCTATTCTTTTCAACACCATGACTGAATGAGATTTTAAATCCACAACCTCCTTCTCTAACCAGTTTATTCGAGGAATGGGTTTTGAAACCAAAATTTGGTATTCAACATCAACGATTTCTAAATTATTTTCAACACCATCCGAGATTTGGAATGGAAGCCTAAAAGCCCTAATTTGACTCAATGTGAGTCTCATGCAGTCTCTTCTTTAAAATTCTCTGTCGTCAGCACAATCCTCCGATAAATTTTCCAAATGAAAGTGATGTTCGTAAGAAATAGACCCATGGAAATTCTATTGCACATAATTCTTACTATCAAAATGTGTTCTTAAAGATAAAGAATGAAAATTAAATTCACTCAGGGTCGTCTCTGCCCCTTTCACAACATTATTATTTTTACAAGTGTAAGAGGATAGCGTCAATGGGAAAGCATGTCCTTTCTTCCTTATGCTTTGGTACTTGACATTAACGACATACATTTGTTTACAAATTTCCAAAAAAATGAGATAATCACTTGCATACTGAGGCAATTTTGTCGGGGCCTTTTCAAAACCCCTTATCTGCAAATAGGTGAATCTATCAAATTGTATGTAAAAACTTCCAAAATCCACAATCAAGGCGTCAGCTTAAGGAGAAATTATGAGCTCTAGGTTTCCTTCCAGCCTCCTCACAATAAACATCAGAAAAACATCATTTATGCAGTAGAAATCTTTCATACCCACTTCTATAGTAAGCTGAGGGAAGTAGTTGTACATGGGTGTATCTAGCGTTAACGACGCTCGAGGTTTCAACCCTACCCAAACAACCTCTTGACTGGATAGAATTTACACCAAGTATGAACACATATGAAAGGAGGTAGTTTGCTGGAGTTTAGCCAATTGGTCAATCAAATGAAAACTGATAATCTCATCCCAGTCAATGAATTGGTTCTCACTGCATATCAATAAGGTAAACTAACACATCTAGTATTCGAAAGAATTTGTAGTTGCACTCCCAACCACTGGTGCAATAAAGTAATAATGTCAGAAATTTCATCTTTGAAATGAGACCTTTTCAATTTACAAGGCAATTGGGACTTACCTTTCTTTTCAGTCTTTAGCCAGCTCCTCACAATTGAATTCATGCACCAATCCTCATTTGCTTTGAAGAATCTCAATCCTTCTGCAATAGACATCTCCTCAAAGTTCTCTTTTTTAGGAATCCTCAATGCACAAGAGATAACTCCAGAATCAACCTTCACTACCATTGAACTGTCCTTAGCTTTAATTTCTTGAGTCTCTGAGACATACCTTTGCACGCATGCAATCACCAAATCAGTACTTTGCACCTAAGTCAGCAAACCCCCAGCATGTACCAAACCACTCGACAAAATATTCTCTACAAAAGGTGATTTACCAACTTGTTTAAGGTGAGCCCAAAAATCTTCTAAATCAATATGCCCAAGCTCGGTATCCCTCAAACTAACCCAATAGCTATCAATTCCTGAGGAATGATGGGCTCCCTAGTATTTGTATTTCATCCCAAACCACAGGAACATAAGCATAGAGAAAAATTCAATATGCTTTCAGGGAATTACGGTTGGGAGTAGAAGATAGTGCAGCAGAATGACTTAGAGAAAATATCAACATCCTAGATAAATATACCAATGCCATTATTCAGACATGACGTGCCGTAATGTTTAATAAACGTGGCATTAAATTACTACCTCAAGAGAATGACACTATGACTTTACACACCTTTCAAAATTTCTAAAAAGTCATCCACCAGATATGTCATGCACCTAACTAAATGAGAAGAGAATGCCTTGAAAAGAAAGAAAAGCTTCAATGTTGCAGAGTCGCTGAAAACCCAAACATAAAAACCACAAGTTGGAGGTGATGAAGTTTTGAGAACCCTCGATTGATCGAAAACATAGAGACTGACAAGCGAGTGGGATGACTTAATAAAAGAAAGGCTAAGTCAGGAGGTTGGGAGGTTAGGGAACTTTAGAACTCAATGACTTAGGTTATGAAAACTCAAAAGTCCGCGACTTAGTTACAAAAACTTAGAAACCCGTGACTTGACAAAGATAAACCAAAGACGACTAAGGAAATTCAAATTTTAATTGTTAAACCATGAACTTAAGACTCAAAAGAGTGCTAAAATTTTGTATGACACTAAATTTGAATTTAGGGTAACAATTGGCTCTGAATGGGAACAAGGACTAATAGGACACAAAGAATTTAGATCGACCATTATATAAAGCCTTATTCATTGGGTAACAGAGACCGGATAGAAAATAGACAAAACAAAACAGAAACAAAGAGAAACTATGGTACAAGGAAAGCTCAAGGGTATCACCAATTGAACATCTCAAGGTCTTGCCTGTTATAGGCAAGAGGCAAAAGTGTATTATCTGGATAAGCTAACATAAAATTGTTATCTCCAATGGCCTGCATGATCTGAAAAGGTCCTTTCCACAAAGAGTCAAACTTCTTATGTGCTCCTTTAGATTCTCTTCTTCTATCCCAGAGAAGTACAGAATCCCCAACTACAAAATTTATTTGCTTAGCCCTTTTGTCAAAAACTCTCTTTACTATCTGCTGGAGCTTGGCAATTTTGTTAACAAATATCTCTCTTTGCTCTTCTAGTTTATTCAGGTACATAATCCTTTTCTCCAGAGTTGACTGAAATTATTCATTTTCGATTGCCTTTTTCAAGTTTAGTGCTGATAGTTCCAAAGGAATAGGTATAACACTGTCAATTCCATACACTAACTGAAAAGGTGACATACCAATGGCCCTTTTGTATGTTATTCAATTCGCCCAAAAAGCATCATATAACTTCTTATGCCATCCCCTTTGATTTTCATCTACTAACTTCTTGACGATAGAAAATAGATTTTTGTTACTTGACTCGGCTTGTCCATTGCCTTGGGGATAATAGTCATATGAGTGGGCTAGACTAATGCCATAATCATAACAAAAGAGAGTGATTTCAGAAGAGGAAAAAGAGCTAGCATTACCAGTGACAATTTTCTTTGGAACACCAAACCTTACCAAAATGTTTTCTTTCAAGAAAGTGCATACAATCTCTGAAGTAGTCTGTTTGACTGGGATAGCTTTCACCCACTTGGTAAAATAGTAAGTGGCAGTTAAGATATGTGTATGTCCGACACTAGAATTAGGGTTCATAGGGCCAATAAAATCTAAACCCCATTGTTGGAAGGGGTCATCAATCACCACAGGCTTCAAAGGTAATGCTGCAAGGTGAGGTCTACCAGTGAACTTCAAGCATTTTCCACACTTGGACACCCATTCATAGGCATCCTTGAACATACTTGACCAATAGAAGCATTGACGTAAGATTTTGAAGGCTGCTAGTGAAGCTGGAAAATGCCCATTGCATGCTTCATTATGAAAATCCTCTAATAATTTCCTTTGTTGTTCTTTGTCTACACACCTCAGAGATGTACCATCCGCACCTTTTTTGTACAAATTTCCTTCTTAGAGAATGTATTTATTGGCTTTGAGCTTCAAATTCCTCTTCTCCTTGGCAAAAAGGTGAGATGGACAATCACCATATGTTAGAAAATAAAAAATATTAGAGAACTACTCATCCGTTGTACTGGTGAAAAGGACTAAGGGCAACTACTCTTCTTCAGTAACTTTATTTTCTGCAATCATCTTACACAAACCCTTTCTCCTGACCAAATTTGTGTGTTTAATATCAACATCATACTCTTGCACTTTAGCTATCCAAGATCCTCTTTTATTGCATCCAACTTCTTGTTGAGTGAGGATACTCTTTACAATAGACTTCGGGACAAAAACAGTGGCATGAGAATGTAAAATATAAAATCTAAAGCTCTTTAGGTCCTTCACCACTACATATGCATGTTTCTCAAGTTGAGAGTAATCCAGTTCATACTTCTTAAGAGGTGCACTCATGAAAGAGACGGGAGCTTCAATACCTTGCTCGTTCTTCTGCAATAGGATAGCCGATAGAGTGTGTTCCGATGCATAGCAATAGATAATGAAATTCTTCTTGAAATCAGGGTGTACTAGTGTTGGTGCATTGGCAATGATTGTTTTTATGTCCTCAAAGGCTTGTTTTCCTTTATTGTTTCATTTGAAGAGAGGATGATTTTTCATCATATCAGCAATAGGCCTCATTAGTTAAATAAAGTCTGGTACAAATCTCCTTAGGAAATTCACTTGGCCGAAGAAAGAATTGGTGTTGTCTTTAGTTGCAGGTAAGATTAATTGTATAATGGCTTTCACCCTTTCAAGACCAACCTTAATTCCATCTTTTGAAACTATGTGACCCAAGAGTTTGCCCTCAGTTACAACAAAGATTGATTTTTTAGGATTTAAGGAAATCCCATGTTCTCTGCAACGTTGCAATACTACTTCCAGATCATGTAAATGATTAGCCCTCTGCTTAGGGAAAACCGTTAAGTCATCCAAATAGACAACAATAATCTTATTTTTCAAATCAACAAATGACAGATCCATCACTCTTTGGAAAGTAGCCACTGTATTTATGAGACCAAATGGCATTCTGTTATATGCAAAGACACCAATGCGAGTAGTCAATGCAGTTTTATGTTGATCTTCTAGGGACACCTCGATTTGGTTATACCCAGAAAAACCATCAAGCATAGACATCATCTCAGCACTAGAAACATTTTGTAGTATATGGTCCATCACATGTAGTGGGTAATTATCTTTCAAAGAAGCTTGATTCAGGTTCCTAAAGTCAACACAAATTCTTATTTCTCTATTCTTTTTCCTGACATGAATGATGTTGGCTACCGACGTGGAGTGATGGATAGGGTAAATGATTCTTGCTTTTAACATTTTGTCTATCACACTAAAAATAGCTTCTGCCACTTTAGGATTGTAGGTTCTCTATTTCTGTCTATAAGGTGTAGCACAATGCTTCAATGGAATATGATGTTGTAGTTCTCCATTCCTAAATCTCTTCAAATCTATGTAACACCAGGCAAAAACATCTCTGTAGTAAATTAACAAAGAGATTAAACATTCCTTCTCTTGAGGAGAACAACACTTTCCAATGCACACGATTTTGGGATCTTCTTTTGTGCCTATTGTTGGTGCCTGAATTGACTGTCAGTTGATTTAGCAATTTTTCATGCAGGCACCTTCCCTAAAATCCAAAAAATTTTAAGTGTTGGCACCCCTTCAGTGTTTTGCAGCATCCACATCATCTTTCTTGAGGAAGGGGTCATCATGTTTTGCCCATCGGCATAAGTTTACTTGTGTCTTGGCGATCGTATCAATAGCATGGTGTGTTCTTTGTATATCGCCAAGACTATTGCCTATCGGCAAAGGATATTGTGGTTCTGCCGACGGTGTTGGTCATGCCGATGGGGGTAAGTCAAGTGTTCATCGGCAAGATTTGGTGTATCGGGCTAGCATTGTTTCGATCTGCCGATGTGAGGAGCTTGGCCGATGAAGAATCATCGGCGTGTGTTTGGCCGACAGAGGGATGAAGCCATGGTTCATCGGCGAGAGTTGTATTGTCGGCCTAGGTATTTTGAATTGTGCCAACGGTGGGAGGCTTGGCCGATGTGATGTCATCGGCGTAGGTCTCGCTGATGGAGGGATGCGAAGGTGAGCATCGGGAAGACTTTGGCTGTCGGGCTAGCCGTTGGAGGGTCCGCCGATGGAAAGTGTTTGGCCGACGAGGGTGTCATCAGCGTAGGTCACACCGAGAGGGGAGCATGGAGTGGTCATCGGTGTGAATGGTATCATCGGCAGAGGATGTTTCTGCTTGGCCGACGGTTGAGGGTCTCGCCGATAGAGGATGTGTGTGATCGGAGAGACTAGTGAGGTCGGGGTAAGTTTTGTGGAGCTGGCCGATGGTTCTCCTCTGGCCGATGGGGATGTTGGTGACTTGTGGAGATGTTGCGATCGGCGAGACCACTGTGGTCGGTAGGAGATCTGTCGGGTAGGCCAATAATGTATGTCATGGCGATGGGCTGTGGGCGAAGGGTCGTGTGTCGAGCGCGGCAAAACGCTCGACACTTAGTATCCATGCGGCCATGTTTTTAAAATGATAAAGTTGTCTCCGCGGCACCAATGTGGGATTTTTCTTCCTACAGTTTTGAACTTTCAGTGAAGCACATTTTGGCGGGAGGCTTCCGTTTGAAGGTTGCGACAGTTTCCAAGTGAAGTGCGGGTGGTTGAGCCATCAATGACGGTCGTGCAGGGGTATGGGCGACAGTACAAATGGTGAAGCTGCCTGATCGTGGATGAAGACTTTCAGATGGCGGCGCAAAGCTCGAGATTCCCCCTGTCTGTCGCATTTAATCTGTGAAGGCCATTTTCAAATGGAAGGAATGTATCTGGCGAATTTTTGACTTCTGGCCATGTAATTAATTGCTGAATGTACACGGTTCTGTATAAATGGTTTTGGCTGTGTTACTTTTTAGTTGTTGGATGTTTTTGGGCTTTCTGCTCTGGCTCTGAACATAAGGTGTTCACATTTTGAAGGGCATTTTTTGCTACAGACTCGGTCCTTAATCTGGTGTACTAATCTATCTTGGCTTGTAAATGATGATTTTCTCTGTGATGGCCTTCTATGCAGATTGATTTTAAATGAAAAACACCTGTGTGTGTATTGTTTCTGATTGTCTCCTGTATGTCACTTGTTTTCCTTTCAAACAAGGTTGTCAAGGGCTTCCAAGTTTTTCAGTATGTGCATACTGTGTGTCTGATTTATTGCATCTGCTCAAGGAGTGGTTAAATAGGCTTTTGATCAGATACAAAGGGAAATAGATTGCATCATAGGATCTGATAAGCATGATCATTAATGATACTCTTTCTTGGACATGTTGCTGTCAGGCAGTAGCATTATTCTTAGGTCCTCTGGATATGAATTTATGTTGTCATGGGGAGACATTTACAGTCTTAGATATGACTCTGCTGCCCAGATAAGGCACTGGTTTGGGAATTTGTCTATTTAATGGGTCTAGGAAAGTCCCATCACTCCAAACACCATTTCAAACCATCTCATCCTTCCATCTGTTAGTTGTAGGATTAGGATTAGGAACCTCTGCATGCTCTCATACCCAACCAGACATTATGTCCAAGAATGTTGCCAACCTTGTGATTTGTTACACAAATCTTGGTCCATACATGAGAGGATTCTGCCTGTTGATGTCAAGTTAAATCCTTCTGTCATTGAGCTAGTCAAGGTTATATTTTTATCAAGTAGGGAAACCCCCCTTGGTGCGGCAGAACCAGAAGTGAAGGGGAGGAGCTCACGCAACCTCCTGTATTCAGTTGGCTGAATCTGCCTGTGCATTAGAACTGGCAAACCCTAATGCTGATTCAGAAGAAAAACCAACACCTATGATCAAAATCAGTTGATGATTATATAGAGACTTTTTTTGTTTCAAATATTAATCATGTCTATTGAATAAGTCTTCAAGAGAAATTAAACCTTTGGGAATCTTATTACCCTTTAACTGAATAACTTCAGATCCTTTACCATTAGGAGAACTAATATCACCTTCCAAAATATCATTACTAGCATCACTACTTCCTTTGAAGAAAATATTTGCAAAAGATTTATCTTTTTCCAAAAATGCAATTATCTACTGATCATTATTGAACACCTGCCAGTAATTTACATTATTAGGAACATTAGGACGATATACAATTTAAACTTTGTATGACTTATCTTTAAAGTCCGAGTGTGGCAAGAGTAGGGATGCAGAAACTACCAATGAAAGAACCCTAGTATTTTGATCTCTAGGTACTGCTTCTATAGAAAAAGCATCAAAGTCTTCAAGACAATCCCATACTCTATTTCTGTAATGTCTAAGTCTACCCTTTTCTACAATGTATACCTTCCTGACTTGTTTAACAATCAATTCAGCATCTCCTACAACTTTCAACTGTATAATACCCTTTTCTTTGGCCAAAGTCAGACTAAGTAATAGAGCTTCATACTTTGTTGTATTGTTGGTATTGTCAAACTCCAATTTTTAAGCAAAAGGGAATTTATAACCATCCGGTGAAATCAAAACAATACCTTCACCAGACCCAGCACTAGAACAACTTCCATCAAATTCCAAAGTCCACAACTCATCAACTTGAGGTTAGGACTAACTAGACCTGAGAATTCTTCCTTTGTTGAATTACACATATATGTGTCTTGCTTGGTCTCTACAAACAGAGTGTCTGCCCTTGGGTCTCCTGACCTTAATACAATGAATTTGGCTTTAGGCTTAGGATTAAGACACACATTTTTTGCATCTAATGGTATTAAGGCATGAGACCAATCCATTTGAATTTCACCCCCGAGGTCTCTACAAAAACTTCTGCTCAAGAGCATCCCATAGCTGGCAGGGATATCAGCAACTAGAATGGTTAACTTCAATCTTTTCTTTGGAGAGGCAGCTAGAGAGAACTGAGCATCTTTAATTTTTCCTAAAATGGGAACTGGTGAACCATCCATAGAGAAACACCTACCATGTGAGGAAGTGAATGACAAATCTAGAGCCTTAGCTACTTGGGCAGACATTACATTATCAGAGGGTCCAAAGTTAATGACACAATTACTCAGCTTAAAACCAACAATATATAATGACACATAGAAAGGTTTAGGTTTTGCAAAAGGGTTTTGCTAGCTTGGGTTTTTATCATTGGAATTTAAACAATTCTATTTTTCTATGTGGATTTCACTCTCATTTGACACTTGTGCATTATAATGTGAAGGTGAAGGCTCTTATTTGATGTATCTGACTAACCTATCTAGTTCTGAAGGGTTGAGTCTAAGGTATTCAGCCTGTGAGATCTAATTTTTTTTGTTTTTACACAACTCAATTATATCAAATGAACTAGAAATAAGAGTCTTAGAAGAGGAAGTGGATGGTACCTCAGTCGTTACACTTTTGGGTATAGCATTCTTTGGCTTATTGAAATTAGAAGTGGCATGTCTATACAAGATATACTTTGGGCTAGAGGACGAACCACTAGTTTGACCCTTATGCACATGTCCTTTCTGAGCTTGCTAACTTCTTGTAAAGACTGCACAATTTGGATTGTCAATCTTAGTATATACATATTCTCTTGCTTCAGCATCGGATTCATATTCGAAGAAATTTATGCTAGCATCATTAGACTGGATGGGCTCCTCCACATATGACTCCTCAACATGCTCATTTGTTGAAAGCATTTGCATGAACCTAACCATTTCTGGACAAGTAGCGCCATCATGATCAGAAGTCAGATAAAAATTGCATATCATGTGATTGTTTTTGCTGGTGGAAGGCCCACCTTCAATGGCCAATCTTTGGATTGGACTAGTCAAAGGTAATTCCTTGTTATAACTTTGTTGGGAGCCATAATATTTTGTTGGTATGTACTGATAAAGTGGCTGAGGAGAGCCTTTTGGCATCTGCCTTTTTAAGGTGATGATATCATTAGACAACTTTTGTATAGCAGGATCAGTGGAGTTCACTACCTATTTGAAGTTCTTTATTACATTTTCCAGCAATGATCAAATCATCTTCTATATATATGGCCCTCTCTTGGGTTGTGTCTAAATCAACTGCACCCTCCCTTTTCATAGTGAAACTAACATCTGGTGGGAGGGTATTTATGAAGAAGCATTTTAACAGAACATCCCTAGGTCTCGTGTCCTTAGGAATTCTATTAACCAATTGTTTCAATTTGGCTACGAATTATCTCATGGGTTCATGTACTTCCTTTTTCATAGAAGCCAACTGAGCGACAAGGACTTACTCGTTCTCTGCTGACTTAAATCTATTTTCAAACTTTGACCTCAAGGTGGCCCAATTAGTGATAGAACCATTTGGAAGGTGGTAAAACCAGTTAGCGGAAACATCAGTTAAAGACTCTACAAAGAGTCTTATAGAGACATCTTCGTATTGTACAACAAGAATGGAAGAAACAGCAAAAAAGGCTTGCATGTGCTCTTCAGGAGTGACTTTCCCATCTCCTCTGAATTTAGGTATAATTTTTCCTAAATCCTTTGGCAAATCATGCAACTGAGTCCCTAGGGTGAGAGGACCTATTACCGCTCCCCATGGGACAGGTGGAGGTTGGGCCATGATAACAGGATTATAAATAGGAAAATTAACTTGCAGAGGAAGGACAGTTCTGTGCAAAAGGAGGGCTTGACAAGATGTACCAGAAGTCCCGGTGGCACTTTGCTTAGGAGGAGGGTATGATGGTCTACTAATAGACTTGGCTTTTCGGTTAGGTGGAAAAGATGAGAAGTTAATATCTTCTAGTGATTCAAAATCTTTATTCGAAATCCCTTTCTTTCTATCTCCCCTAGTATATCTCTTAGAAGCCAGTTTTGAACAACAACAATAATAAATTACAGAGTCGCCAAATTCACTTATTGATTATTTTGTGGAAGATTTTGACATTTATTCAATTGGTTCCTTTGATTGACAGCCTAGTTTCTAGGCCGATTGTTAGAAAGAGCTTGCACAGGGAAGACTCTTTCTCTTCGGGGAATAGGTACCACGTTTTCTACGAAAATAACCTCTTGAGCTTCACCAAAACACCTAGCATTATCTCTTAGGATTTCACCCAGTTCTTATTCTTCTTCTAACACTTCATTAACTTGGTTATACTACAAATTGGTTCTTCTTTGCTGCCAAGAAAGTAACCAAAGACTAGTAATGATATCCTCTTGATCACCAATGAGCCAATCTATGTTGGGCTGAAGGATTGGAGCGTTTCATCTTTGAAGAACCATGTAAACTAATTACAAAGCAACTCACAATACATATATAATCAACATATCCCCACTAGACTCGACAAAAATATGTTGGTTTACAGATTTTCCACCTAACTCTATATTCTCTTGCCCAAGAAGTGACAAATGTATCAACAGTTGAACCAATTATAATGATATTTTATAATCGATTCTCTGCTTCTTTTACAAGGTGCAGCTACCTTCAAATGATATACAATGAATTTAAATTTATGCTTCTTTTAACCAGAAAGCAAGAAAAGCTAATGCTTTTAACCAGAAAGCTTAGAAAGGCAATCATATACTTCTACAATAATTGAATTCTACAGGAAGTTCAAAGACATCAGACAGTCACCTTAATGAAACAATAAAGAATTTCTCAAGTATAATATTATCACCACCACAAAATATTCACACAAAGATAAACATCTCATAGCAATGAAATGAGAAAATATCCAATACTCCAATATAGATAACAGAATAATCACTGGCAACATATTCAACATAAGAAGAACAGTATCCAAATGACCACAACACAAAGTTTATGCCTGCCTGAATTTTACCACTCTTATTTTCAATATTAAAGTAATAGAACATAAAACAAAGAAAGTGATCATGCAACCGCCTTTTCACCATCCTTAGGGTCTTCAACGGTTTCGCCATCTTGTTCTTCAGCATCTATTGAGCTCTCTCTTGCCCTCATCCTCATTCTATATTCTTGGTACTTGGTAACAATAGAAGTCATGTTTTTACTGCCAGGTGTAGTGGTGATCTACATTGTGGTTCTCCACCTAGTCAGCATTTTCTCCTCATCAGCTAAAGTTTGATAATCATTCTCACTCTCAGTTTTGAAAGAATGCAGATAGACTTGCATGTGATCCAGTTTTTTGAAAGATTTCCCAGTGAAAGTTTCAGGATTAGCTATCTCCTCATTGAATTCTTCTTTGAACTTCAGAGATATCTCCTTAATGTCCAATAGATTCTCCCCAAACTCATCTTTAATATCTACTTTTAGGAGGTTGTAATTCTTTTTAATTTTAATTAAGATCTCAAGATATTGATTCAGTACCTTATTGATTTCTCCAATAAATCCATCATATATTAACAATTTCCATTCCAACGTGTCAAACCAAGATAAATCTATATCCTTTGGATCATTGATTATCCTTTCATTAATTAACAACAGAGAATCCATGGCTACCAATTCTGAGACTTCCTTCAAAAGCACATACATGCTACATTATTCTTTCCTTACCTGGTGGAGCTCAACAACTAACTCTTTCCTCTTGTTAAACACTTGAGCATAAAACTGTACAGATGTTCCAAGGTAAAATTGAGCTTCACAAGAAAGTTTCTCCATCCATTCATTGATAACTTTAGCAAAATTTAAATTCTTCTACATTATACTAGAATCAATTCCTTTGACATTAGAACTAGGAACCTCATTAGATGCAGGGGTCACGATGGATTGTATAAAGTTACTCAAAGAGAGAACTTGAGACTACAACTTCAAATTTTTTTTCTTTCTTCTTCACCCTCTTAATCAAAGCACTAACAGAATAATTTCCATGATACACATCTCCCTCAAGAGTAGAGAGACCCATGTCTATATGACTTATCTCATAATCGGTCCCTATTATTTCATTTTCATTCAAATCTTTAACCGGGTTTGCAATGTCCTACATTTAATTGCTGGAGGCAGTATTAGTCACCATCCTTGACATCCTCTTAGTCTTTATGGGCTTCGAGGTAACTTGTAGTAGCTTAGCTACTGTGTCAACTTCCACTGCCATTGTTGGAACATTCTTTCTTTTCTTCTCAACTACTTTTTTCAGGCATCCAGGAGGGGATATCTCCATACCAGTATCTTTATGCTCAAAATTGTTTTATCTTGATTAACAACAAGAACAAAAATATAAACTTCTTCATCCATAGGGGAAGAGGGAACTTCAACTAATGGGGCCAAAGAGCCATCATCAACAATTTGTTGAAAAAGAGAATTAGAATCTACAAGCACAGACTTCACTTGATCAGGTTTCCTTTTTGGAGCAGACAAAGGTGAATTGTCTTGTTCACAAGTTGATTTCAACTTTGCAACTTCATCTGGCTTTTCCCCATCTCCTCTAGACTGTGAACCAGTTTTAGATCATGTTGCTTCTTGCCTCCCAGGAGTAGCACGAGCACCAGAACTTTGTGCATGCCCCTGTTCTTTGGTTCTAGATCCTCTTTGCTCATAAGGAGAGCCTACATGTACATGCCAATTCCCTAGTAGCCAATTCTCTATTCTTTTCAACACCATGGTAGAACAAGATTTTAAATCCACAACCTCCTTCTCTGACCAGTTTATTTGAGGAAGGGGTTTTGAAACCAAAATTTGGTATTCAACATCAACGATTTCTAAATTATCTTCAACACCGTCTAGGATTTGGAATGGGAGACTAAAAGCCTTAATTTGACTCAATGTGAGTCTCATGTAGTCTCTTTCTTGAACTTCTTTGTCGTCAGCACAATCCTCCTAGAAATCTTCCAAATGAGAGTGATGTTCATAAGAACCAGGCCCATGGAAATTCTGTTGCACATAATTCTTACTATCAAAATGTGTTCTCAAAGATAAAGAATGAAAATTAAATTCACTCAGGGTCTGCTCTACCCCTTTCACATTATCATTATTTTTGCAAGTGTAAGAGGATAGCGTGAATGGGAAAGCATATTGTTTCTTCCTCATGCTTTGTTACTTGACATTAACGAAATACATTTGTCTACAAATTTCTAGAAAAACAAGATAATCACTTGCATACTGAGGCAATTTTGTCAGGGCCTTTTCATAACCCCCTATCCGCAGATAGGTGAATCTATCAAATTGTAGGTAAAAACTTCCAAACTCCATAATCAAGGTGACAAGTTTAGGAGAGATTTTGAGCTCTAGGTTTCCTTCCAGCCTCCTCACAGTAAACATCATAAAAGCATCATTTATGTGGCAGAAATATTTCATAGCCACTTCTCTAGTAAGCTGAGGGAAATTGTTGTACATAAGTGTATCTGACATTAGTGACCCTTGAGGTCTCAACCCTACCCAAAGAACCTCTTAACTGGCTAGAATGTACACCAAGTATGAAAACATATGAAAGGAGGCAGTTTGTTGGAGTTTAACCAATTGTTCATTCAAATGAAAACTAATAATCTCATCCCAGCCAATGAATTGGTTCTCACTGCATATCAATAAGGTAAACTAACACATCCAATATTCGAAAGAATATGTAGTTGTACTCCCAACCACGTGGTGCAATAAAGTAATAATGTCAAAAATTTCATCTTTGAAATGAGACCTTTTCAATTTAGAAGGCAACTGGGACTTATCTTTCTTTTCAGACTTTAGCCAGCTCCTCACAATTGAAATGATGCACCAATCCTCATTTGCTTTGAAGAATCTTAATCCTTCTGCAAGAGACATCTCCTCAGAGTTCTCTTTTCTAGGAATCGTCAATGCATGAGAGATAATTCCAGAATCAACCTTCACTACCATTGAACCATCCTTGGCTTTAATTTCTTGAGTCTCTGGAACATACCTTTGCGTGCATGCAATCACCAAATTAGTACTTTGCATGGAAGTCAGGAAACCTCTAGTGTGTGCCAAACCACTCGACAATATCTTCTCTGTGAAACATGATTTATCAACTTGTTGCAGGTGAGCCCAAAAATCTCCTAAATCAATATTCCAAAGCTCGATGTCCCTCAAATCAGCCCAACTGCTATCAATGCCTGAAGATAAGGGGTTCCCTGGTATTTGTATGTCATCCAAAACCACAGGAACATAAGCATAGAGAAAAATTCAATATGCTTTCAGGGAATTACGATGGGGAGTAGAAGATAGTGTAGCAGAATGACTTAGAGAAAATATTGCCATCCCAGATAAATATACCAATGTCATTATTCAGACACGACATGCCTTAATGTTTAATATATGGGGCATTAAATTACCATCTCGAGAGAATAACACCGTGACTCTACACAACTTTCAAAATTACCAAAAAGACATCCATTGGACATGTTGTGCACCTCATTAAATGAGAAGAGAATGCCTTCAAAAGAAGGAAAAGATTCAATGTCGTGGAGTCGTTGAAAACCTAAACTTAAAAACCACAAGTCAAAGGTTATGAATTTTTGAGAACCCCCAATTGACTGACAACATAGATATTGACAAGCGAGTGGGATGACTTAATAAAAGAAAGGCCAAGTCAGGAGGTCAGGAGGTTAGGGAACTTTAGACCTCAGTGACTTAGGTTATGAAAACTAAAAAGTTTGTGACTTAGTTACAAAAACTTAGAAACCCATGACTTGACAAAGATAAACCAAAGACAACTAAGGAAATTCAAAATTTTATGGTTAAATCATAAACTTAAGACTCAAAAGAGTGCTAAAATTTTGAATGACACTAAATTTGAATTTAGGGTAACAACTAACTCTAAATGGGGACAAGGACTAACAGGATGCAGAGAATTCAGATCGACCATGACACAAAGCCTTTATTCCTTGGGTAAGAGAGACCAGACATAAAATAGACAAAACAAAATAGAAACAAAGAGAAACTATGGTACACGGAAAGCTCAAGGGTATCAGAAATTGAACATCTTAAGGTCTTTTCCATTGTAGGCAAGAGGCAAAAGTGTACCATTTGGATAAGCTAACAGAAAAGTGTTATCTCTAATGACCTGCCTGATCTGAAAAGGTCCTTTCCACAAAGAGTCAAACTTCTTATGTGCTCCTTTAGGTTCTCTTCTTCTATCCTGGAGAAGTACATAATCCCCAACTACAAAGTTTCTTTCGTTAGCCCTTTTGTCAAAAACTCTCTTTACCATCTGCTGGTGCTTGGCAATTTTGTCAACAACTATCTCTGTTTGCTCTTCTAGTCTATTCAGGTACATAATCCTTTTCTCTAGAGCTGACTGAAATTGTTCATTTTCGATTGCCTTTTTCAGGTTTAGTGCTGATAGTTCCAAAGGAATAGGTATAACATTGTCAATTCCATACACTAACTGAAAAGGTGACATACCAATGACCCTTTTGTATGTTATTCTATCTGCCCACAAAGCATCATATAACTTCTTATGCCATCCCGTTTGATTTTCATATACTAACTTCTTGACGATAGAAATCAGATTTTTGTTACTTGACTTGGCCTGTGCATTGCCTTTGGGATAATAATTAGATGAGTGGACTAGACTAATGCCATAATTATAACAAAAGAGAGTAATTTCAAAAGAGGAAAAATAGCTAGCATTATCAGTGACAATTTTCTTTGGAAAACCAAACCTTACCAAAATGTTTTCTTTCAAGAAAGTGCATACAACCTCTGAAGTAGTCTATTTGACTGGGATAGCTTCCACTCACTTGGTAAAATAGTCAGTGGTAGTTAAGATATGTGTATGTCCAGCATTGGAATTAGGGCTAATAGGGCCAATAAAATCTAAACCCCATTGTTGGAAGGGGTCATCAATCATCACGGGCTTCAAAGGTAATGCTGCAAGGTGAGGTCTACTAGTGAACTTCAAGCATTTTGCACACTTGGACACCCATTCATAGGCATCCTTGAACATACCTGATCAATAGAAGCATTGACATAATATTTTGAAGGCTGTTACTGAAGCTGAAAAATGCCCACCGCATGCTTCATTATGAAAATCCTCTAATAATTTCCTTTGTTGTTCTTTGTCTACACACCTCAGGAATGTCCCATTCGTGCCTTTTCTATACATATTTACTTCCAAGAGAATGTATTTATTGGCTTTGAGGTACACATTTCCTCCATCATACTCTTCGTATGTGGAAAACCATTCTTTGTGCGGGGTCATGTGGTTTGAGCATACTAAGTCAACCAACCAATGATCATGAGAAACAACATTACATGCAGAAAGTAAAACCTCATCACCAGCATTTGAAGACTTATCAGTAGTGGAATCCCATTGTTTCTTTAGGTTTTTTACATTCCTTTTTCACATCTCCTCTCTTTCCACAGTTCCAACACTTGACTCTGTTGTTCTTTCCAAGAGTCTTCGAATGACCCTTAGACTTGTCTTTAGACTCCTTCTGATCTCCTTTTGGTCCTCTTTCCATAGAGCTTCCCTTGACACTAAGAGAATCCCTTGAACTATCTAAACTTTTATTCCTTAATTCCCGTGACAGTAGAACTGAAACAAGAGCATCCAACTTCGGATCTGTGATGTTAGTAGTGATAGCAAAAATAACATTCTCCCATGACTTAGGTAAAGAACAGAGAAGCAATATACATTTATCTTCCTCATTCACCTCAACATCTATAGATGCTAGCTGACTCAATAACAAATTAAACGAATTCAAATGCTCTGCAACTGATTCACCCTCTTTCATTTTCATGGAAAATAACTTACACTTTAAATAAAGCTTATTTACCATACTCTTGGATTGATAGATCTCACATAGACCCTTCCACAAGCTATGTGCAAACTTCTCACTCACAACATTTAGTAGAACAAAATCTTCAACACACAACCGAATTGTACCTCATACCTTTTTATCCAGTCTTTCCCACTCATTAGTACCAACATCATCGAGTTTATTCTCTTTCATAACAACCAACCACTAGTTTCGTTCTTCTAGCAAATCATCTATTTTCAACTTTGACATTTCATTCCTCATGCCATTGAACTTTTCAATGTCCAACCGAGAGGTAGAAGCAACAATATATACAACCATGATATCTACACAAGATTTGCAAAAAAAAAAACCAAATCTCGCACTGCAGCTAAAAAACCTTCACACTAACCCCCTGCGACCCCCCGTCATAGACACATTAGTGTTGAGGACTGGATATAAACATGCAGCTGAAACAAGATCAATGCTGGCAAAAATTTTCATCCCTTATGGGTGATATACAAACAATATTATGGGTAATTAATTACATACGATTTACAAGGTTGATGGCACCTTAATCCTAACATCTAGATTTGCTTGTCCACCGAAAGTGCTTGACTCTCCACCTTGGTGGTGCTGCTATCCTCTATTAGTGTGTTGTCCTCTTCCTCTAGCTCCTCTTCCTCTACCTCTTCCTTGCTAGTTTTGCTTTCTCATAAGCTTCTGCTCTTCCTTGCTAGTTCATCTTGCAAACTGTATCTCAAACCATTAAGGTACCTAGCTACCAAGTTCTCCATATCTTCTTCACTATGTCCTGATCTGATTACCAGTTTATAGAGCACCCCTGTATATTCCTTTACGCTCATCTCTTTCTACTAGAGATTTTGTAACCTTTTGAATAGGTTAGTTTGATAGTCTCCTAGAGGGAATTTAGCTTTCAGTTTGGCAACAATTATATCCCAAGAAGTTATCTTCTCCTTGTTTTTCTTTCTTCTTTCCGACTAAATGTAATCCCACCACCTAGCAGCATGGCCTTTAAGTTGTGTATAGGCAAACTTGAGTTTTTTCTCCTCTTCCACTTCTTCGTACTCAAAGTACTTATCAAGATCATTGATCCAATAAATGAGTTCCTCTCCATTGAGGCTTCTTGAGTAGGTGGGAACCTCTATGCTTGGCTTGGCTCCAACTCCCATGACTGCTCCCAGCAATTACATTTCAACTCCATTAGGTTCTTATTGAACCCCCTCTTCCATGGTTGGTTGATCCTCTTCTTCATTATCACTAACATCTCCAATAGGTATTCCTCTCCTCTATGCCTACTCCATGGCATCCATCCTTGCCGTAAGGTTCTGCAAGAATTCAAGAATCCCTTCATTTATGCCTCTTCTGACACCTCCTCTTGCAACCCCCTCTTGGCATTCTTCTAGGTGGCATCTTGCCCAATCTCACCCTACCTAGTCACATCAAGGCTCTGATACCAAAAAATTGATGGTAAAGGTTTTAAAACAAATCAAAATCTTTCTCTTTATTACAATCTTTCAACTGTGACAAGTTATGGCAGTGGGTTAAAACAAAACTAAAACAATGGTTTATTTAAGAACAGACTCAACACTCTATCTTTTGCAAGTGATTTGGAGTTTTTAGAGCTCTCACGGTGTTCCCCTAAAGTTCAGTGATGCATCCACAAAAAACTATGTTAACAAATGACCAATACTATGTTTTGTTTTGAAGCAGAGAGATAACAATAAAAAAAAAAGATAGTCCACAATTCTATTTGCCCTCGGCTGGATGACAGTAGGGCTTCAAAGGAAACAAATAGGTTTCAATCTGTAATATTCATTTGTGAAAATGTATACAAAGTAGAGGAGTTTGGAAACAAAGCCCAAATTATTCTTCCTTCCAAGGTTGTAGTAGTGTAAAGCAAAAATTACATCTATCTAAAGACTACAATTGTTGAAGCAATATCAAAATTCTATTCTTTCACCTTCTTGGAGGCTTTAGATGGCTTAAATCCTCACTAAGAGTATTCTATAGATCTTCTAAACAACCACAAGCTACTTATATCAATAGATATTGATGAAAACAACTGTCTGTAAGTGCCTATTTCTACCTTATTCCATCACAGAATAACCTTCTCTGCCTATTCCTCGACATTGTAGTTGTTCTCCTCTTGTTAACATCATGAAATTACACCCACTTTGTTGCTATTTTTTCCCAATGTTAGATCTGTAACCATTTTCCTTGTGTTTTCTCTGAAAACTATCCAAAAACCGAAGGAAAAATATTAACCAAAGAAACATAATTGACTCTTTCTCTGCGGTGGATGAGCTCTTTTCCTTCAAAACTAACTGGGACTTGTGTGTGAGCTTCCGGATATTGGAACTTCCTTGAGGTCATTCCAAGTACCTAAGTGCATCCAATGTGGTTTAGTACCTTGTAGACATCTACATAAGATGAAATAGAAGCAAGAGGTCCATACACAACCACTAGATGTTTCAAACCTTGAAAGTGACTTTATTTGGTGGGAAAAATAACAATAAGCCACAAAGGCCAACACACCACATAGAGGAACTCCTAAACATCTATTTCAAACCAAAATTTGGGTACAAGGACTCGAAAGCAAAACACAAAACATAAACAATGAACACCAAAACTGTAAAAGAGACCGATGCTCCTGGATTAGCCTTGAAGAAAATTTGTAATGGGACCAACAACAAGGCTGAAATTTAGGTGCTTATTCTTGGAATTCAAGTTTGTTTGAAATTAGATCTAAGGAAAGGAGAAATTGAGGGGGACTCCCTTTTGGCCATTAATATGATGAGAGAAAAATGAACTCATTGTTGGAAATAAACATTGCTTCTCAATGATGTCATCGACCTCATAGGAAAGTTGGTGGATTTCACTCCCAACCACGTGTATCGAGAGGCCAACTCGGAGGCCGACATGTTGACAAATGGGGGTATTGGCAGAGAAACTAAATTAATGTTAGAAGTGCCCAAATAGAGAGATTATGAAGGAGTAATTGCTATTTCAATGGGATAATAGGAGCATTATTACGGAGCATGGCAAGGATAGGAGTTGGGGTGGTGAAATGCTTTATGCATGTGAAAAGATAGAAATTTTCCTTCTCACAAGGTGAGGATGCGAAGATTTTATTTATTTTTCCTCCCACTGTAGAAGATAATTTGACAATGGCTTGGGTTGCTTTGCTGCTAGCGATGAACACTCCCATCTAATTGCAGAGCAATCTGAGGCAAATGGCCTTTTGGGGAAGGATAAAGGAGAAAAAGTTAAAGAGTGTTTTTAAGAATTGAAATGGAATGCTGGAGTTTGTTGTTCAGTGGACTCTTGGTGATGAGCTCCTTGACACCAACCATCGTTCTAGGGTTAACACATATATCTCTTTTATGTTTATTGCTATACTGTTAGATTTGGGTGAACCTAAGGAAGATATTAGGGCCCTGGCAAAGGCTTTGGTTGACAATCGATTTCTTGGAGATTTGGATGAGATTTTATAGGTTGCAAGGTATGGGAATGGGGTTCCTCTCCAGGGTGATTTTCACAAGCTATTGTCTTCAGGAGAGATGGTGAATTGGTTGTCGTTTATCTCAACTAGCAAACCAAAGAAAGAAATGAGGAGGCACAAGAAGGCAGGATAGGAAGTAAAGTTACTTAAAATTATGCTCAAGTTGGAGGATTTGATTGTATTTGAGGAGCTAACTGATTGCTTCAATGAGGATGCAATGGAGCTTGCTTGACATGGAAGTTGTTTTTGCCTCTTCTCACATTACAATATCTTAATTTCATCTATGTATAATCTTGGTGTATAGGTCTTTGATAAGTTCATCTGGAAACCAGGGTCCAGATCCCTTTAATAAAGTAGCCCCAAGGGCATCAGGCCATTAACATGCCAGAAACAACAGCTTGACAACATAGAAACAACATACCAAAACAACAGAACAAAAAGCTACGAGATGATAGATAAAACAAAAATAGGAGAAACAAGAAACTACGGGCTGTCAGTCGCCCCAAACTTGGCCAGGAACTCCACCATGTCCTTGTATTCACCAAGGATGTCAATGCCCACTTGTTTAACCTTGTCATCCATATCCTTCACCACAACGAAGATGGAAGCCGCCCGGTGTAAAGCTTTAGCCACGAACTCCGCCATGACCTTCCATTTGTTCTGCATAGAGTCCATTCTTTTCTGAAGGTTCTGGATATCCTCTGCGTGCTAGACACATAGAGCACAATCCCCCTTATTGTCTTGATGCACGGTAGCCCTCACATGTTTCTTACCAACAGTGGCCTTCTTCTTACCTTCAAGGCTTTTCGAGCTGCTTTCATTCATCGAGGAAAAGTGGCTAGTGCCCTCAACTTCATGAATAGAATCAGTCAGAGTCTCCTCCCCCTTTTCATCCATAGTCTCCTCCACAAATTCAGAGTCCTCTGAACCTTCCACCCTTGGAGAACTAATCAGAGGTTTCCCAGCAATCCTTTTGGAGCGGCAGATACTCGGGAGAGCAGTCTCCTCACCTTCACTACAACCCTTAGTTTCTAGAATAGTGTCCAATTCAACAATTTTCACAGGAGCATCCTCCATGGAAACACCCTTCCCTTCCTTCTACTTCTTCATCAAAATTCCATCCATTTCCTCCACCCTATCTCTCTTGCCAGACTTCCTTCCCTGAATTGGAGTAACATGCTTATGTTTTGTGTTTTTAGCAGAAGCAGGGGTCTGAAACAGAATCCCTTCCATCGTGTTGGGGCCACCCTTAATCATAGGAGTCCCAATGCAAGTTATAACTTTACCCTTACCCCTGTGGGAACCACCCATTTGAGGGTCCTCCAAAATCTTAACTTGAATAGGCTCAGGCGGACAAAGGGCAAGGTGGAAATGACACAGTTTCAAAATGAGGCCTTGATGAATCAAAATGAGAGGATAGTTGGCATTCTTGGCCCTAAGCTCCCTGACAGACTTAATGGAATTTTTCAGCGAAGAGAGTAAAAAGAAGGGGAAACTAATCTCAACCTTGGTCCTCAAATGATTTAAGAGAGCAAAGTGATAGTTATAGTATACCCGGAATCGACCTTCTAGTGTGAAAAAATTCATTATCATGAGACAGATTTGTCTCCACGGCTCCGGCAACTCCTCTCTCGTAAAACCACCATGAAGATTCACAGGGACCTCCCCCTCACGGAAGAAGAGATTCATGTGCTTCGATTCGGCCACTTTGTTGCGCCTCGAATGCTTTTTGCCTTTCGTGGCTAAACTAGTAGCTTGACCAATGACCTCCTCAGAGATTTGGAAACCAATCTTCCCAATCTTGACTTTTCTGATTTCCTCATCCCATGACTTTGCAAACTGTTTTGACAGATTTTCATTGTGCCCTGTCATCCCTTTAAGGAAAGGCACCACCTCCCCCTCTTGAATAATATGCCAAACAATAGGGTCGTGCTTAAAATCCTTGGCCGAGCTGGGTTCAATTTTCATGATATCTCCTCCAATCTTATTGGTTTGAAAATGGCTAAGGAAACTAAATTGGTTTTGATCAATATGGAAATAAACACAATTCACAGCCTTGAAATTAGGAAAGGTACTAGTAAAATAGCAAATGTGCTGAGTTGTAGTAATGATGACAGTGCCATCCTTATTATTGCAAGCCTTAAAATTGCCACCGAGATACATTGCATTGGGGGAAGGATTTAGCCGCCACCTCGTGTGAAGGTAAGCAATGCCAGCCTCTGTCTTAAACCAATCATGATGGATCATGAATTTAGCTGTCACATGCGTCCTCCATCTCCCAGCCACTTGCCCACTCCATGTCCTTTTAGAAATGTGAAATCCAGACCCCGGATCTCTGCCAATACCAAGGTCCTTACGCGTTTTGGCATGCCAACCAAGCTTTCCCATCGATCTCCTCACAATACTATTATCAAAGATGTCTCCAATATCCCCATGGACCCCTTTATCCCAACTTCTGTTAATATGACCCTGTTGACTCATCCACAACCTTGCCACCTCATTTTACAGGAGATTCTTGACAATCTCGCCAGAATTAATTTGAAAATTTAAAATGTTGATCTCGCTTTCCCCAAGACCAGGAACCCCCACCCATTTCACACCTTGGTGATACCACAGGGCAACCACCATTACCCACCACTTAAATTTCCTATCTCCTACCATCTTGCTCAATCATATTACAAATTTCTTGAGACAAGCTTGAGATGCTTCTCCAACATCACCATCCATCTCGCTCGCTTCCAACATTGGCCAAGGCATCAGCCATGGCATTTCCTTCTCTGTAGATATGGGAAATCTTATAGGCCTCTAGACCGTTTAGAAGAATCTTGATGTCCCCCATGATATCCTCAAGGTTCCATCCTATCTGAGAATGACCAAGGGCAGCATTCACAATTAACTGGGAGTCACCTTCAATATGTAGCCTTTTGATGTTCATGGAGATAGCTAGCTTAATACCCCATAGCATAGCCATGGCTTCCGCTTCATTATTTCTTTTAATGCTAATCCCTCTAGCATAAGCAGCAACACACTCCAACATCTGTTCTTAAGATGCCACCACCACTAGCAGTACCCAGGTTCCTATTAGCCGCACTATCAAAGTTCAGCTTAACCCACCCTTGCTGCGGTGAAGTCCATCTGGTTCTAGCCTGGGCTAACTTCTTAGTCATGTGCACCTTATAATAGTTTAGGTTCTAGTTCTTTATCATGTTTAGTTCTTCTCTCCTCGGGTGCCTATCCGTAACTTTAAACTGACAGGAATTGATGTTATTAGCTAACAACTTGACAAAGCATTGGAAGACCTCCAGAGGGGTTCTTCTCTTTTCCCTGAAGATTCTATTGTTATGTTCCTTCCACAAGCTCCAAGCTAAATGGGGAGGTATTTGGTTCCATAGTTCTTTCGAAATAAGAAGAACCAAATTATAGGGGTGCCTCCATTCTCCCACCAACATTTCCATTTTGGCGTTCAGGATCCAATTAACATTCAGCGTTTGGAGAGTGAGTCCCCAAACCTCCCAAGCAAAATTGCAATGAAGGAAGAGATGAGCTGAAGATTCCTCCTCAGATTCACACAGTATGCATCTGGTTGGCATACATAAACCTCTCTTTTTCAGATTGTCTAGGGTCAAGACCTTATTGTGCATTAGAGTCCACCAAAAGAAGTTAATCTTCGGAATGAGTTTAGGGAACCAAATTTTACTCCAAACTCCTCCATCTCCAAGGTTTAACAACATATTATATGCACTTTTGACAATAAACAGCCCTCTTTTATCCTTATCCCAGACCATCTTGTCCCTCTTGACAAAAAAAAAAACTGTACTCGTCTAAAGCTTTTTGAAGCTGAACCATCTTTTCCTTCTCACCTTCATCCCAGGCATAACCTAAGATCTCTTTCCAACTCCGAAGACCTTCACAGGTGCTTATGTAGTTAGCCACTTTAGTGCCAATCACCTTGCTAGTCCTCCCCACAATACTGCCATAATCCAGCTCTATCAAGGATGTATCCTTCAACCACCGGTCTTTCCAAAAGTCGACCTCTTTACCATCCCCAATCCTCCACCTCAGACCTTGTTGGATGAGGCCTCTAATTTTAATAGTCCCATTCCAAATAACCAAGCCCTTAGGAAGGCTCTCCTTTACAATAAAACTTCTACCTTGGTCTCCATTGAGATATTTGGCCCTCATGATATCCCCCCAATCAATGTTGTTCTGGATAAGGTTCCACCTGATCTTGGCTAGCAGTGCCTTGTTCATCAAATAAATTCTTCTAAGGCCCAGACCCCCTTGTCTTCTAGTCACACAAACTTTCTCCCAGCTCATAAGGGCCATTCTTTTTTTCTCTTCGACCCCCGTCCAGAGAAACTTCTTCTAGATCTGTTCAATCTTATCAGCCACATTCTTAGGAATTTTGAAAAGACTTAACACATAGTTAGGCATCCCCTGTAAAGAAGCTTTCAGAAGCTAAAACTTTCCAGCTTGGCTCAGGAGCACACCCTTCCATCCTGCCAGTTTTCTCTGAGTTCTTTCCACCAGCCCCTTCCAGAACTCCATAGGAACTTTGTTAGTGGTTAGAGGGAGGCCCAAATATGTATCCGGGAGACTTTCACTCGAACAACGCAAGATTCCAGTAATCTTCTGTTGGAGGTCTAGCCGAGTATTCGAGATATAGATATGACTTTTTTCAAAATTGGCACTCTGACCTGAGACTACCTCATAATTCTTTAAAAGTTTCTTCCACCTTCTAGCTTCCACCACCGAAGCCGACCCAAACAGAATAGTGTCATCCACAAATTGTTGGATCACCGAATTTTGAGCTATTGAAGCAGGATTTATCCTACGAAAATTCCCCTGTATTAACAAATTACAAGCTTTCATTCCCAGCACTTTAGCAAGCATGATAAACAAATAAGGTGAAAGAGGGTCACCTTGTCTAATGCCTCTCCCAAAAGGGAAAAAACCTTTTGGGGAACCATTAACAAGCATCGAGAATCTAGCAGTAGAAATACATTCTTTAATGATGTTAATGATTTTTTCATTGAAACCAAACTTCCTAAGAATTCTCAAGAGAAAGTCCTAGCTGACCCTATCGTAAGCTTTCAAGATATCAAGTTTGAAAATCATACCTGGGGTGTTGCTTTTTTAGATAGAATGAATAATTTCATGGGTGGTGATTGCAGCATCCAAGATCTGTCTCCCCGGGACAAAGCCTTTTTGAGTAGGAACTATGAGTTTATCTAGCAGGGGCTGCAATCTGAACACCAAAAGTTTAGTGAAGACCTTTTATATCGTATTACAAAGACTGATTGGTCTAAAATCAGCCATGGTCTAGACTTTAGACTTCTTCAGGATAAGAGCTATAAAGGTGCTGTTCAACTGCCGTAGGAGTCTCCCTATCTTGAAGAAATCCTGCGCTATCAGAAGGACATCATTACCAATAATCTCCCAAAACATCTGAAAAAACACTGGGGGAAACCCATCAAGGCCCGGGGCTTTATAAGCTTCCATGGAGAATACCGCCACTCTAACCTCCTCTAGGGTAATGGGTTTGGTCAATAAGTAATTATCCTCCTCAGAGAGAATATTAGGAATCACCTCCAAAAGAGGGCTCATATCTTCCTCCAACACTCTTGATTGCTACTCTACTAGCAAAGTTTCAAAGTACCCCGTCGCCATATTGCCAATCTCTTCCTCCTCCTCCACCAGTCTCCCTTGTTCATCTCTAAGAGCTCTAATGGTATTTCTCTTCATTTGCCTTAAAGTAGATTGATGGAAGAAGGAGGTGTTCCTATCCCCTTCTCTAAGCCACTAAACCCTAGATTTATGTTTCCAATAGACCTCTTCTTCCCTAATAGTCTGGGTCCATTCCTTGGAGAGATTCTTCTCCATCAAGTGCAGATCCTCTGATATGTCTCCTTGATCAATTTTGCTTTGAACTTCTTTCAATTTTTCCATAATGCTTTTCTTCCTATTCAAAACATTTCCAAAAGTAAATCTATTCCAACTCTTCACCTTGTTTCTCACATTGGCCAATCTCTTAACTAGCCTGAACATAGCTGACCCTTCAACCGAAATCATCTACCAGCTTAACAAGTAGTCTCTGAAATCAGGATGAAGGGCCCACATCATTTCAAATCTAAATGGAAAAGGGCCTTTATTGCCTTTCCCAGTCTAGTTAAGCAGGATAGGGCTATGGTCTGAACTGATCCTAGGGAGAGTAGATAAATGAAGAGAATTCAATATAGTCTAGTAGGAAGAGATTAAAAATCTGTCCAACTTAACTTGAATCAGATTATTCCCTTGTCTTCTGTTTGACTAGGTGAAGGCCTATCCCAATAGTTCCACATCCATTAGGCCTGCATTTCCAAGAAAATCTGCAAGATCCATCATCCTATCATAATAGTCCATTAACTCCCCTCATTTTTTCTGAAGGGAAAAGAGGGGAGTTAAGGTCTCCCGCCACCATCCAATTAACACTTCTGTTTTTCCTAATTTTGTCTGCCAGACTCTCCCAAACTTCCTTTCGGCTACTGCAAGTATTGGGGGCATAAACATTTATCAGCGTCCACCGTTCAGGAGGAAAGCAAAAGGCGACCTCCACATGATTCTTAGAACAAGATATGAATTTGCCATTAATGTCTTGTCTCCAAAGAGTAACAATTCCTCCTGAGGCCCCAGTAGCCTCACTTATAGCATACTTAGCATTAGGCCAAATATAATTAAGGACAGATTTGAAGCTTTCCTCAGACATTTTTATTTCCTGCAAAAGAAGAATATCAACTTTATTATCGAAAACACAGTTCCTAACAAGGAACTGCTTATGAGGGCTGTTCAACCCTCTTATGTTCCAGGAGATTATCTTCATTTCTTGATCTTTCTAGTGGGGGCCACCAAGGTGGACTGCTTCCCACTAGCAATCTCCTGCTCCATCTCCTTTTGTCTAGTCTTCATGTGGGTTGGCCTTCCGAGCTTACTATCTCCCCCCACATCGGCTATCTTACGGCTGCTACTTTTCCCCTTCTTCGCAACAGTTCATCCTCCCTTATCTTCAGACTTCCCGCTTGAACTTGCTCTCGGGGAAAGTGAGATATTCTTCAACAGTGCCCTCATATTGGTTTTAAGGACCTCAGAGGGTCCCCAGGACTGCTGACTCCATTAACCCTACTCTGTTCAGACAGAGCACTCTTCTATGGGCTGAGATCCACTCCTATCTCTCCTTCTTCCAAGTTTCCTAAACCTTCCTTAGTTACAGCCGATTCCTGAAGCTTGGGTGGGTTTCCCATCCCTGTATCTATCAACCACTAACACTCCTCCCCAACAATGGTCAATTCTACTACCAGGTTCTCCTCCACCTGCAATGGAGAAGCTTAAGGCTCATGATGGGAGGTTGGTGCAGGCTGATCTATTTGGGTGTCTTCCACATGAGTTTCCAGAATGGTAACCTTCTCTGGAGAAGCCAGGGGAGAGTCAAATATGTTCAAGATATCCTCCTTGAAGGGGTACTCCTCTGTGTCCTCCATCACTTGTTTTGACTTCAAGGGAGGGTTACGCTTAGGAGCTTGGAACTGGGTAAAGACATGACCAACTTTCATGGAATTTTGGCAGAACATCCTAGCATTCTCATACTGAATACTCTGCGTCCAATTACCAAACTGGGATTCTAGTATAATGGAAGTGGGGAGGGCCTTCAAGATGTCCACATTGACAGAGAATCTGGCATAAACCAGTCTTGCCTTTGCCTTCGTAATCTTATCAACAGTGACATAGTTACCGAAGGAGTTGCCTATCCAGGGGAAAATTTCCTTGTCCCAAAATTCTAGAGGAAGACCTGGTAAGCGAACCCAAACTAGAGCCGACCGATTGAGGTCAGGCTTGGGGTCGAAACCAGGCTTCCATTTGTACAGGGAAAGGGAATGCTTCCCGTATAGCCATGGTCCACCAGCTAGAACTGACAGCATGTCTTCTTGAGAGGTAAATTTAAACAAAAACATACCTCCTGCCACAGCACTCGCTGAGACGCTCCCCTTGAGAGACCACTTGGCCGTCATCCAGTGACGAACCAAGTCAATATTGGGCCGGAAGCTGAAAAACTTCCCCACCAGGGTGTTATCCATAGATGCCACAACCCGCAACACAGTCTGCACCGGTAGTTTAAGTGCTTTAGCACAATCCACCTCCAAAACCACCGGTTGGCTACTCGGAGTATTAGCTGTACCATTGACAATACCCACAAGAGCTTCCGTCCACTTCTTAGGGTTTGACTTTGAAGCTGAGGTCACGTGATCCCTCCGATTGCCCGTGCCATCAGCTGCACCCCTTGGAGTCAAGGGAGGGGACTGAATCACGAGCCCCCCCTGAACTGTCTCCTTCCATTCCTGCCTAGCACGAATTCAAAATTCGAAACCCTAGTTGCAGAGAGAAAAAACCCTAAAGGATCTGTAATTATCTTGGTGTATAGGTTGATATGTAATATCTACCTGGTTTTTGGTAGTCCCTAGTGTATGGAATCTATAATTCCCTAATCTATGAAATGCAAAGTTTAATATAGACAGTTGTTTTATTTAATTGTTGATTTTAGAATGGGAGCATCCACCCTCTGGGAGCATTTAACTGATCAAAAAAATAATAATGGTGGTTTTTCCAAATGTAAATTAAAAGTCACATACAAAATATACTATTTTAGCTCTTCAAAAAAATAAAGTAAATGATGTAGATAAAATAAAATAATTCCTAACTAAAAATCTTTCTAATATATTATCACTCGAAACTAATATCTATCACTCTGTTTAGATAGATTTATTTAAGATATCTATTCTAGTATATTAAATTATTTTAGTTTGTATGCAATAAATAAAATAGTTCTAAATAAAATAAAATAACTCAAAACTAATACTTATGACTCTTTAGGTAGATGTATTTCAAATATCTATACTAGTATATTAAAAATTGATTTTTAAAGTATTTTTAGTTTAAATTGACTAATATATTTTAATTGTTAAAATTTAAAACTTATGTTTCACACTATTTAATTTAAAGGTACTTTTTTCAACTATTTAAATTTTAAACTTATTTGATTCTTTTAGAATTTAAGTAGATTCATTCCATAAAGCTTGGAGTGCATGTACACTGTCTCGTGAAAAATTATTGAGAGAAAATTTGTGTAGCTTTAGGTAATTCTTTCAGATTTTGTTAGATAGACGTTGGCAACATGGAGCTTTGTGCATGTGAAATGAACACAACAAGGTCATAATAGTACAATTGATGTCACAAATTTTGTTACAATGTCAGAGATTATGCGAGGAGTGGAAATAATAATTTCTATGCCCATGTATGACATGGGTTCATCCGATATGCTAGATAGTTGTTGCTGAGTGAATGGGCTCTTTGCTATAAATTCATCAACAAGGGCCCACACTTTGTATATGTAGATGCCAAAATATTTGTAAAGGAAAAATAAGGCTTTTAAGGTTAATTATTCAAATCAATATAAATCAATTTAAAGATATAATGTACAATGTTGATGGAATGGAATAGAACGTATTATATCAAATAACATCATATAGTAAATACTATTGCTTCATAAATAACATTTAATGAAGATAGAGAATATTTACTTTTGTGATCGAAGTTTGTATGTTGATTAATGGAGATAGTAAAATTGATGTGCCTTAGAATTTGGAAATGCTTTAGATAGTCATGTAAGTGGATTAGAATCAAATTATTATCCTTTATCTATGCTAGGTCAAGTTTGTTGTTTTGGATCAAGTTCACAACCATTAACTCATTTTGTAGCCATGAACTCAATCTCTAATGATATCTAGATTGTACCTTGTGAACTCCTAGATAAATAGACTGCTAGGTTGTGATATTCTCTGTCGCAACCTTAGGGTCTTTCTTTTAAGTTGGTGAATATTTTAAAATGTCTTGATAGACAACATCCTTCAAACATGCACATGAATTCTAGAATGATTGCTAGGCGATTCACATGTGCTAGGATGAGTGTGCTTAGATATATTAGATTCCTTGTTTCATTTTAGTGTATATGTCAATGATTTGTTCTTGTGATAATCAATGCTAATCAATGGCAAATGGATGATCTTCAATGATTAGAATGAATGGGATAAATGTCTTTGTAGACATAAACATAACTCCAAATTACAAAAATATTCAACACTAGAGCTCAAACAAAGATAAAATAAGCTCCCAAAATTTGAAATGTCACTCCAAGTCAATGGCAAACCTCAGACGGAATCTCTATTCTAGAATTCATTCGCAGACTTCCCTATGCTCTCTATGACTCTTGGTGTTGAGGTATGTGAAGGCTCAATTTGGTGCATTGGGTTTACGTCGTGGTTCCCCATAGTCCTATACAACCATTGCTAGTTTGGGTGTCCCTGCCCACCCTTCTCTGTGAGAAAAAAGTCAGCCTCTTCCCTATTCACAAAGCTAGATTTCCAAACTATCAATCATGAACGAATACCAGTGTTCAGAGATTCATTTGTTAAGGTTTGGAAGGCTTAACCAGAGACAGTTAAAATGACCAATGACACGTGTAGAAAAGAAACATTCACCTTCAATCACTTCCACTCCAAATTCTAGTATGAGTGGAATGTTCACACGAGGCATGGGACGGATTTTATCTTTTGTTGAAACTAACGAATTCGTGAAATCCAACTTAGACCTATTATTGCTGGGGAAGAATGCCTTATTCGAACATGCATAAACATTTGACAAAGTATTTGAAGAGGGGGCCCTAGCAAAGACCACAGCAGTAAAGAGGGGGTCATAACGAATCTGTAAATTTTCCTTCATCATGAGGGCCCAAAAAAAGAAGACCAAACGTCGAAGCTTCAAAAGTGGACCCTGAGCAAAGTTCACGTTTGGTAGGGAATCTACTTTAGCTTCTGGGTGGGATTCACTAAATTTACTATTTTTCTATAACTTATTAAATACGGGTACCACGCGGCATTCAATATTATTATAGTCAGAAATTTGTTTATGAAGTCTAGGTTTGGAGGCCATAGAAGCTTCCCACTACTTTCCACGATTATTATCATATACAAAGAAAAAGAAAGCTATGGAAAGCCAAGTGAAAGTCTCACCAGGTTCGTATTCTGGAGTGAATTGCTTTGAATTTTCCAATGATTACGATATAATTTGAATGAAAAAGATGGTTAAGCCAATTTTATGGGAAGTGTAGGACAAAAGTCTAGGTGTGGTTCATAGTGTAGAGTGAATGGGCCCTTGCTACTTTTGATGACTGATATTTGAATGATTTAAAAAAATTAAAAAAAGAAGGTTAAGTTAACTATATGGAAATCATAAGGAAAAAGTCACACCTAGTTCATATTGTGGAGTGAATGGGCCCTTTGCTATCAATCAATCCCATTAAAAGAAGTTGCTTAATTTTAGGACATAACCTAAACATCCTTTAATAATTCAATTGAGTTTCTTTCAAAATTTTAACAAGAGCACTACTAGCTAGCACGTCAAAGGTTATACATAGCTCCTTGTTTTCCCATCCATAGTAGGCCATCCCACTTAGAGATGAGATGATCACCACAAAAATAGAGTCATTTTACCACCCAAAATGCAAGGCTAAATAAATGATACAAAAAACTTCTACTAAACTAACTTCGAAGACTTGTATGCAAATAACATTTCTGCCACCAAACAAATTACATCAAATTCATTAATCAAAACAAACTATATTAATGGGGAATTGATATTTTCTTTTCTCTATGATGGGTATTATGTTTGCTTTAATTTAGTCTAACTCATAGATAGATTGCCCATCGCCGCATATAAAATCAATAGCACCTTCAATGAAACAGTTTTGGAAGTAATGTCTTCCATAGTTAGGTACAATGCTCTGAAAGCCTAGAAATCTAAACCTATAAAATGCATACATATCTCTAAAAATTCTAATTGCAAAAACTTGATCACCAGGACCATACAAATTTTGCATAGGTTAATATTACAACACAGTAAGATAATTTTTTTCCATTATGAAAATAATTGAAGCTTAAAATTAGAGGAAAATAATTTTAGAACCCATGATCAAGTGGTGGTCGGACAAGGTCATAGGTTCTTTTTACTACATAGTTTCTATTATGTTGGTTTACAGATTTGCCACCTGACTCTATATTCTCTCGCCCAGGAAGTGACAAATGTATCAATAGTTGAACCAATTATAATGATATTTTATAATCGATTCTTTACTTCTTTTACAAGGCGCAGCTACCTTCGAATGATATACAATGAATTTAAATTTATGTTGCTTTTAACTAGAAAGCAAGAAAAGGTAATGCTTTTAACCAGAAAGCTTAGAAAGGCAATCATATACTTCTACAATAACTAAATTCTACAGGAAGTTCAAAGACTTCAGATAGTCCCCTTAATGAAACAATAAAGAATTTCTCAATTATAATATTATCTCCACCATAAAATATTCACCCAAAGATAAACATCTCATTGCAATGAAACGAGACAGATATCCAATACTCCAATATAGATAGCAGAATAATCATTGGCAATATATTCAACATAAGAAGAACAATATCCAAACAACCACAACACAAAGTTTATGCCTCCCTAAATTTTACCATATGTATTTTCTATATTAAAGTAATAGAACTGAAATGAACACCGCAAAAACTTATCTTAGTGAGAAATCAAAGTTGCCCAAAAAGATCCCTACTTCGTGTTATAGCACACACATATATAGTTCACATATAATATTTGTCCTTCAAGAGAACGGTTTCTTGGAGACAACCATATTTTAAATAATATATAATAAGTTTTGAAAATAAGTTCGTAGAGCCAAATTTAAAGAAATAACATAAAACAAAGAAAGTGATCATGCAACCACCTTTTCGCCATCCTTAATGTCTTCAACAATTTCGCCATCTTGTTCTTCAGCATCCGTTGAGCTCTCTCATGCCCTCATCCTCATTGTATATTCTCGGTACCTGGTAAAAATAGAAGTGATGTTTTTACTGCTAGGTGTAGTGGTGATTTACATTCTGGTTCTCCACCTAGTCAACATTTTCTCCGCATCAACTAACGTTTGATAATCGTTGTCACTCTCAATTTTGAAAGAATTGAGATAGACTTGCATGTGACCCAGTTTTCCCAAAGACTCCTCAGTGACAGTTTCAAGATTAGCTATCTCCTCATTGAATTCTTCTTTGAACTTCAGAGATATCTCCTTAATGTCTAATAGATTCTCCCCAAACTCATCTGTAATATCTACTTTCAGGAGGTTGCAATTCTTTTTAATTTCAATTACGATCTCAAGATATTAATTCAGTACCTTATTGATTTCTTTAATAAATCCATCATACATTGACAATTTCTATTCTAGCATGTCAGACAAAGATGAATCTATATCCTTTGGATTATTGATTATCCTTTCATTAATTAACAATAGAGAATCCATGGCTACCAATTCTGAGACTTCCTTCGAAAGCACATACATGCTACCTTGTTTTTTCCTTACTTGGTGGATCTCAATGACTAACTGTTTCCTCTTTTTAAACACTTGAGCATAAAACTGTACAGACTTTCCAAGGTAAAATAGAGCTTCACAGGAAAGTTTCTCCATCCATTCATTGACAGCTTTAGCAAAATTTATATTCTTCTTTATTTGCTGCATTGTACTGGAATTAATTCCTTCGACATTAGAACTAGAAACCTCATGAGATGTAGGGGTCACAATGGATTTACTCAAAGAAAGAACTTGAGACTGCAACTTCAATTTTTTTTTCTTTCTTCTTTCACCCTCTTAATCAAAGCACTAACAAAATAATTTGCATGATACACATCTCCTTCAAGAGTAGAGGGACCCATGTCTATATGACTTATCTTATAATCAGCCTCAATTATTTCATTTTCATTGAAATCTTTAACGGGGTCTACAATCTCCAACATTTAATGGCCAGAGGCAGTATCGGTCACCATTCTTGACATCCTCTTAGCCTTTTTGGGCTTTGAGGTAACCTGCAACAACTTAGCTGCTGTGTCAACTTCCACTACCATTGTTGGAACATTCTTTCTTTACTTCTCAACTATTGTTTTCAACCATCTAGGAGAGGATGTCACCATACCAATATCTTTATTGCTCAAAACTGTTTTATCTTGATTAACAATAGTTACAAAAACATAAACTTCTTCATCCATAGTGGAAGAGGGAACTTCAAGTAATGGGGGAAAAGTGCCATCATCAACAATTTGTTGGAAAAGAGAATCAGAATCTGCAAGCACCGACTTCACCTAATCAGGTTTCCTTTTTGGAGCAGATAGAGGTGAATTGTCTTGTTCACAAGTTGATTTCAACTTTGCAACTTCATCTGGCATTTTGCCATTTCCCCCAGACTGTGAACTAGTTTTAGAATATGTTGCTTATTGCCTCCCAGCAGTAGCACGAGCACCAGAACTTTTTGCAAACCCTTGTTCTTTGGTTCTAGATCCTCTTTGCTCATAAGGAGAGCCTGCATGTCCACGCCAGTTCCCTAGTAACCAATTCTCTGTTCTTTTCAACACCATGGCAGAACAAGATTTTAAATCCACAACCTCCTTCTCTAACCAGTTTATTCAAGGAAGGGGTTTTGAAACCAAAATTTGGTATTCAACATCAATGATTTCTGAATTATCTTCAACACCATCTGAGATTTGGAATGGAAGACTAGGTTGGAGGCCATAGAAGCTTCCCACTACTTTCCATGATTATTATTATATACAAAGAAAAAGAAAGCTATGGAAAGCCAAGTGAAAGTCACACCAGGTTCGTATTCTGGAGTGAATTGCTTTGCATTTTCCAATGATTACGATATAATTTGAATGAAAAAGATGGTTAAGCTAATTTTATGGAAATGTAGTACAAAAGTCAAGTGCGGTTCATATTGTTGAGCCCTTGCTACTTTTGCTACTTTTAATAACTAATATTTGAATGATTTAAAAAAATAAAAAAAAGAAGGTTAAGCTAATTTTATGGAAAGCATAAGGAAAAAGTTACATGTAGTCCATATTGTGGAGTGAATGGGCCCTTTGCTACCAATCAATCCCATGAAAAGAAGTTGCTTAATTTTACGACATAACCTAAACATCCTTTAATAATTCAATTGTAGTTTCTTTCAAAATTCCAACAAGAGCACTACTAGCTAGCACGTCAAAGGTTATACATAGTTCCTTGTTTTCCCATCTATAGTAGGCCATCCCACTTAGATGTGAGATGATCACCACAAAAATGAAGAGTCATTTTACCACCCAAAATGCAAGGCTAAATAAATTATACAAAAAACTTCTACTAACCTAACTTCGAAGACTTGTATGCAAATAACATTTCTGCTACCAAACAAATTACATCAAATTCATTAATCAAAACAAACTATATTAATGGGGAATTGATATTTTCTTTTCTCTATGATGGGTATTATGTTTGCTTTAATTTAGTCTAACTCATAGATAGATTGCCCATCGCTGCATAGAAAATCAATAGCACCTTCAATGAAACAGTATTGGAAGTAATGTCTTCCATAGTTAGGTACAATGTCCTGAAAGCCTAGAAATCTAAACCTATAAAATGCATACATATCTCTAAAAATTCTACTTGCAACGACTTGATCACTAGGACCATACAAATTTTGCATAGGTTAATATTACAACACAGTAAGATAATTTTTTTCCATTATGAAAATAATTGAAGCTTAAAATTATAGGAAAATAATTTTAGGACCCATGATCAAGTGGTGGTCGGACAAGGTCATAGGTTCTTTTTACTACATTGTTTCTATTATGTTGGTTTACAGATTTGCCACCTAACTCTATATTCTCTCGCCTAGGAAGTGACAAATGTATCAACAGTTGAACCAATTATAATGATATTTTATAATCGATTCTTTGCTTCTTTTACAAGGCGCAGCTACCTTTGAATGATATACAATGAATTTAAATTTATGTTGCTTTTAACCAGAAAGCAAGAAAAGGTAATGCTTTTAACCAGAAAGCTTAGAAAGGCAATCATATACTTCTACAATAACTAAATTCTACAGGAAGTTCAAAGACTTTAGATAGTCACCTTAATGAAATAATAAATAATTTCTCAATTATAATATTATCTCCACCACAAAATATTCACCCAAAGATAAACATCTCATAGCAATGAAATGAGACAAATATCCAATACTCCAATATAGATATCAGAATAATCACTGGCAATATATTCAACATAAGAAGAACAATATCCAAACAACCACAACACAAAGTTTATGCCTGCCTGAATTTTACCATTTGTATTTTCTATATTAAAGTAATAGAACTGAAATGAACACCGCAAAAACTTATCTTAGTGAGAAATCAAAGTTCCCCAAAAAGATCCCTACTTCGTGTTCCAGCACACATATATATAGTTCACATATAATAATTGTCCTTCAAGAGAATGGTTTCTTGGAGACAACCATTTTTTAAATAATATATAATAAGTTTTGAAAATAAGTTCCTGGAGCCAAATTTAAAGAAATAACATAAAACAAAGAAAGTGATCATGCAACCACCTTTTCGCCATCCTTAGGGTCTTCAACGCTTTCACCATCTTGTTCTTCAGCATCTGTTGAGCTCTCTCATGCCCTCATCCTCGTATATTCTCTGTACCTGGTAACAATAGAAGTGATCTTTTTACTGCCAGGTGTAGTGGTGATCTGCATTCCGGTTCTCCACCTAGTAAGCATTTTCTCTGCATCAGCTAATGTTTGATAATCATTGTCACTCTCAATTTTGAAAGAATTGAGATAGACTTGCATGTGACCCGATTTTCCCAAAGACTCCTCAGTGACAGTTTTAAGATTAGCTATCTCCTCATTGAATTCTTCTTTGAACTTCAGAGATATCTTTTTAATGTCCAACAGATTCTCCCCAAACTCATCTGTAATATCTACTTTCAGGAGGTTGCAATTCTTTTTAATTTCAATTAAGATCTCAAGATATTGATTCAGTACCTTATTGATTTCTCCAATAAATCCATCATACATTGACAATTTCTATTCTAGCGTGTCAGACAAAGATGAATCTATATCCTTTGGATCATTGATTATCCTTTCATTAATTAACAATACAGAATCCATGGCTACCAATTCTGAGACTTCTTTCGAAAGCACATACATGCTGCCTTGTTCTTTCCTTACCTGGTGGATCTCAGTGCCTAACTCTTTCCTCTTTTTAAACACTTGAGCATAAAATTGTACAGACTTTCCAAGGTAAAATAGAGCTTCACAGGAAAGTTTCTCCATCCATTCATTGACAACTTCAGCAAAATTTAGATTCTTCTTTATCTGCTGCATTGTACTAGAATCAATTCCTTCGACATTAGAACTAGAAACCTCATGAGATGCAGGGGTCACGATAGATTTACTCAAAGAAAGAACTTGCGACTGCAACTTCAAATTTTCTTTTCTTTCTTATTTCACCCTCTTAATCAAAGCACTAACAAAATAATTCGCATGATACACATCTCCTTCAAGAGTAGAGGGACCCATGTCTATATGACTTATCTTATAATCGGCCTCAGTTATTTCATTTTCATTCAAATATTTAATCGGTCTACAATCTCCAACATTTAATGGCCAGAGGTAGTATCAGTCGCCATCCTTGACATCCTCTTAGCCTTTTTGGGCTTCGAGGTAACCTACAGCAGCTTAGCTGATGTGTCAACTTCCACTACCATTGTTGGAACATTCTTTCTTTACTTCTCAACTATTTTTTTCAACCATCTAGGAGAGGATGTCACCATACCAATATCTTTATTGCTCAAAATTGTTTTATCTTGATTAACAATAGTTACAAAAACATAAACTTCTTCATCTGTAAGGGAAGAGGGAACTTCAAATAATGGGGGAAAAGAGCCATCATCAACAATTTGTTGAAAAAGAGAATCAGAATCTACAAGCATTGACTTCACCTGATGAGGTTTCCTTTTTGGAGCAGACAGAGGTGAATTGTTTTCTTCACAAGTTGATTTCAACTTTGCAACTTCGTCTAGCTTTTCGCCATTTCCTCCAGACTGTGTTGCTTCTTGCCTCCCAGGAATAGCACGAGCACTAGAACTTTTTGCAAACCCTTGTTCTTTGGTTCTAGATCCTCTTTGCTCATAAGGAGAGCCTGCATGTCCGTGCTAGTTCCCTAGTAACCAATTTTCTATTCTTTTCAACACCATGGTAGAACGTGATTTAAAATCCACAACCTCCTTCTCTAACTAGTTTATTCGAGGAAGGGGTTTTGAAACCAAAATTTGGTATTCAACATCAACAATTTCTGAATTATCTTCAACACCATCTGAGATTTGGAATGTAAGACTAAAAGCCTTAATTTGACTCAATGTGAGTCTCATGCAGTCTCTTCTTTGAAATTCTCTGTCGTCAGCACAATCCTCCCATAAATCTTCCAAATGAGAGTGATGTGCGTAAGAAACAGACCCATGGAAATTCTATTGCACATAATTCTTACTATCAAAACGTGTTCTCGAAGATAAATAATGAAAATTAAATTCACTCAGGGTCTTCTCTACCCCTTTCACAACATCATTATTTTTACAAGTGTAAGCGGATAGCGTCAATGGGAAAGCATATCCTTTCTTCCTCATGCTTTGGTACTTGACATTAATGACATACATTTGTCTACAAATTTCTAGAAAAATGAGATAATCACTTGCATACTGAGGCAATTTTGTCGGGGCCTTTTCAAAACCCCTTATCTGCAAATAGGTGAATCTATCAAATTGTCTGTAAAAACTTCCAAAATTCATAATCAAGGCGGTAGCTTCAGGAGAAATTTTGAGCTCTAGGTTTCCTTCCAGCCTCCTCACAATAAACATAAAAAAACATCATTTATGCAGCAGAAATCTTTCATACCCACTTCTATAGTAAGCTAAGGGAAATAGTTGTACATGGGTGTATCCAACGTTAACAACGCTTGAGGTCTCAACCCTGCCCAAACAACCTCTTGACTGGATAGAATGTACACCAAGTATGAACACATATGAAAGGAGGTAGTTTGCTAGAGTTTAGCCAATTGTTCATTCAAATGAAAACTAATAATCTCAGCCCAGTCAATGAATTGGTTCTCACTGCATATCAATAAGGTAAACTAACACATCCAATATTTGAAAGAATCAGTAGTTGCACTCCTAACCACTGGTGTAATAAAGTAATAATGTCAGAAATTTCATCTTTGAAATGAGACCTTTTCAATTTAGAAGGCAATTGGGACTTATCTTTCTTTTCAGACTTTAGCCAGCTCCTCGCAATTGAATTCATGCACCAGTCCTCATTTACTTTGAAGAATCTTAATTCTTCTGCAATAGACATCTCCTCAAAGTTCTCTTTTCTAGGAATCCTCAATGCACAAGAGATAAATCCAGAATCAACCTTGACTACCATCGAATTGTCCTTGGCTTTAATTTCTTGAGTCTTTGAGACATACCTTTGCGCGCATGCAATCACCAAATCGGTACTTTGTACGAAAGTCGGGAAACCCCCAGCGTGTGCCAAATCACTCGACAAAATATTCTCTGCAAAAGGTGATTTATCAACTTGTTTAAGGTAAGCCTAAAAATCTCTTAAATCAATATGCCCAAGCTCGGTATCCCTCAAACCAACCCAACTGCTATCAATTCCCAAGGAATGAGGGGCTCCCTATTATTTGTATTTCATCCCAAACCACAGGAACATAAGCACAGAGAAAAATTCAATTTGCTTTCAAGGAATTACTGTTGGGAGTAGAAGATAGTGCAGCAAAATGACTTAGAGAAAATATCGCCATCCTAGATAAATATACCAATGCCATTATTCAGACATGACGTGCCGTAATGTTTAATAAATGTGGCATTAAATTACTACCTTGAGAGAATGACACCGTGAAATTACACACCTTTCAAAATTTCTAAAAAGTCATCCACTAGATCTGCCATGCACCTCACTAAATGAGAAGAGAACGCCTTGAAAAGCAATAAAAGCTTCAATGTTGCAGAGTCACTGAAAACCCAAACTTAAAAACCACAAGTTGCAGGTTATGAAGTTTTGATAATCCCCGATTGATCGACAACATAGAGACTAACAAGCCATTGGGATGACTTAATAAAAGAAAGGCTAAGTCGGGAGGTTGGGAGGTTAGGGAACTTTAGAACTCGATGACCTAGGTTATGAAAACTCAAAAGTTCGCAACTTAGTTACAAAAACTTAGAAACCCGTGACTTGACAAAGATAAATGAAAGACGACTAAGGAAATTCAAATTTTAATTGTTAAACCATGAAATTAAGACTCAAAAGAGTGCTAAAATTTTGTATGACACTAAATTTGAATTTAGGGTAACAATTGGCTCTGAATGGGAACACGGACTAATAAGACACAAAGAATTCAGATCGACCATGACACAAAGCCTTATTCATTGGGTAACAGAGACCAGACAGAAAATAGACAAAACAAAATAGAAACAAAGAGAAACTATGGTACAAGGAAAGCTCAAGGGTATCACCAATTGAACATCTCAAGGTCTTGCCTGTTATAGGCAAGAGGCAAAAGTGTATTATCTGGATAAGCTAACAGAAAAGTGTTATCTCTAATGGCCTGCCTAATCTGAAAAGGTCCTTTCCACAAAGAGTCAAACTTCTTATGTGCTCCTTTAGATTCTCTTCTTCTATCCCAGAGAAGTATAGAATCCCCAACTATAAAGTTTCTTTGCTTAGCCCTTTTGTCAAAAACTCTCTTTACCATCTACTAGTGCTTGGCAATTTTGTCAACAAATATCTCTCTTTGTTCTTCTAGTTTATTCAAGTACATTATCCTTTTCTCAAGAGCTGACTGAAATTATTCATTTTCGATTGTCTTTTTCAAGTTTAGTGCTGATAGTTCCAAAGGAATAGGTATAACACTGTCAATTCCATACACTAACTGAAAAGGTGACATACCAATGGCCCTTTTGTATGTTATTCTATTCACCCACAAAGCATCATATAACTTCTTATGCCATCCCCTTTGATTTTCATCTACTAATTTCTTGACGATAGAAAATAGATTTTTGTTACTTGACTCGGCTTGTCCATTGCCTTGGGGATAATAGTCATATGAGTGGGCTAGACTAATGCCATAATCATAACAAAAGAGAGTGATTTCAGAAGAGGAAAAAGAGCTAGCATTACCAGCGACAATTTTCTTTGGAACACCAAACCTTACCAAAATGTTTTCTATCAAGAAAGTGCATACTACCTTTGAAGTAGTTTGTTTGACTGGGATAGCTTTCACCCACTTGGTAAAATAGTCAGTGATTATTAAGATATGTGTATCTCCAACATTGGAATTAGGGCTAATAGGGCCAATAAAATCTAAACCCCTATGTTGGAAGGGGTCATCAATCACCATGGGCTTCAAAGGTAATGCTGCAAGGTGAGGTCTACCAGTGAACTTCAAGCATTTTTCACACTTGGACACCCATTCATAGGAATCCTTGAACATACCCGACCAATAGAAGCATTGATGTAAGATTTTGAAGGCTGCTAGTGAAGCTGGAAAATGCGCACTGCATGCTTCATTATGAAAATCCTCTAATAATTTCCTTTGTTGTTCTTTGTCTACACACCTCAGGAATGTCCCGTCTGCACCTTTTTTGTATAGATTTACTTCCCAGAGAATGTATTTATTGCCTTTGAGCTTCAAATTCCTCTTCTCCTTGGAAGAAAGGTGAGATGGACAATCACCATATGTTAGAAAATAAGAAATATTAGAGAACCACTCATCTGTTGTACTGATGAAAAGGACTAAGGGCAACTACTCTTCTTCAGTAACTTTATTTTCTGCAATCATCTTGCACAAACCCTTTCCCCTGACCAAATTTGTGTGTTTAATATCAACATCATATTCTTGCACTTTAGCTATCCAAGATCCTCTTTTATTGCATCCAACTTCTTGTTGAGTGAGGATACTCTTTACAACAGACTTCAGGACAAAAATAGTGGCATGAGAATGTAAAATATAAAATCTAAAGCTCTTTAGGGCCTTCACCACTACATATGTATGTTTCTCAAGTGGAGAGTAATTCAGTTCATACTTCTTAAGAGGTGCACTCATGAAAGAGATGGGAGCTTCAATACCTTGCTTGTTCTTCTGCAATAGGATAGCTGATAGAGTGTGTTCTGATGCATAGCAATAGATAATGAAATTCTTCCTAAAATTAGGGTGTACCAGTGTTCGTGCATTGACAATGATTGTTTTTATGTCCTCAAAGGTTTGTTTTCCTTCATTGTTTCATTTGAAGACAGGATGATTTTTCGTCATATCAAAAATAGGCCTTGTCAGTTAAATAAAGTATGGTATAAATCTCCTTAGGAAATTCACTTGGCCGAAGAAAGAACTGGCGTTGTCTTTAGTTGCAAGTAAGCTTAATTGTATAATGGCTTTCACCCTTTCAAGATCAACCTTAATTCCATCTTTTGAAACTATGTGACCCAAGAGTTTGCCCTAAGTTACAACAAAGATTGATGTTTTAGGATTTAAGGAAATCCCATGTTCTCTGCAATGTTGCAATACTACTTCCAGATCATGTAAATGATTAGCCCTTTGCTTAGGGAAAACCATTAAGTCATCCAAATATATAACAATAATCTTATTTTTCAAATCACCAAATGATAGATCCATCACTCTTTGGAAAGTAGCCCCTGTATTTATGAGATCAAATGGCATTCTATTATATGCAAAGACACCAATGGGAGTAGTGAATGCAGTTTTATGTTGATCTTCTAGGGACACCTCGATCTGGTTATACCTAGAAAAACCATCAGGCATAGACATCATCTCAACACCATAAACTGTCTGCAGTATATGGTCCATCACATGTAGTGGGTAATTATCTTTCAAAGAAGCTTGATTCAGGTTCCTAAAATCAACACAAATTCTTATTTCTCTATTCTTTTTCATGATAGGAGTGATGTTGGCTACCCACGTGGAGTGGTGGATAGGGTAAATGATTCTTTCTTTTAACATTTTGTCTATCTCATTGAAAATAGCTTCTGCCACTTTGGGATTGTAGGTTCTCTGTTTCTGTCTATAAGGTGTAACACAAGGCTTCAATGGAATATGGTGTTGTAGTTCTCCATTCCTTAATCTCTTCAAATCTACGTAACACCAGGCAAAAACATCTTTGTAGCAAATTAACAAAGAGATTAAACATTCCCTCTCTTGAGGAGAACAACACTTTCCAATGCACACAATTTTGGGATCTTCTTTTGTGTCTATGTTGACACGATCAAAATCAACTGATGATTATATAGAGACTTTTTTTTGTTTCAAATATTAATCATGTCTATTGAATAAGTCTTCAAGAGAAATTAAACTTTTGGGAATCTTATTACCCTTCAACTGAATAACTTTAGATCCCTTACCATTAGGAGAACTAATATCACCTTCGAAAATATCATTACTAGCATCACTACTTCCTTTGAAGAAAATATTTGCAAAAGATTCAACTTTTTCCAAAAATGCAATTATCTACTGATCATTATTGAACACTTGCCAGTGATTTTAATTATTAGGAACACTAGGACGGTATACAATTTCAACTTTGTATGACTTATCTTTAAAGTCCGGGTGTGGCAAGAGTAGGGATGCAGAAACTGCCAATGAATCATCCCTAGTATTTTGATCTCTAGGTACTGCTTCTATATAAAAAGTATCAAAGTCTTCAAGACAATCCCATACTCTATTTCTATAATGTCTAAGTCTACCATTTTCTACAATGTATATCTTCCTGACTTGTTTAACAATCAATTCAAAATCTCTTACAACTTTCAACTGTTTAATACCCTTTTCTTTGGCAAAAGTTAGACTAAGTAACAGAGCTTCATACTCTATTGTATTGTTGGTATTGTTAAACTCCAATTTTTAAGCAAAAGGGAATTTATAACCATCCGGTGAAATCAAAACAATACCTTCACCAGACCCAGCACTAGAACAACTTCCATCAAATTCCAAAGTCCACAACTGATCAACTTGAGGTCAGGACTAACTAGACCTGAACATTCTTCCTTTATTGAAGTACACATATATGTGCCTCACTTGGTCTCTACAAACAGAATGTCTGCCCTTGGGTCTCCTGATCTTAATACAGTGAATTTGGCTTTAGGCTCAGGATTAAGACACACTTTTTTTGCATCTAATGGTATTAAGGCACGAGACCAATCCATCTGAATTTCACCCCCGAGGTCTCTATGAAAACTTCTCCTCAAGAGCATCCCATAGTTGGTAGGGATATCAGCAACTAGAATGGTTAAGTTCAATCTTTTCTTTGGAGAGGTAGCTAGACAAAACTGAGCATCTTTAATTTGTCCTAAAATGGGAATTAGTGAACCATCCATAGAGAAACACCTTCCATGTGAGGAAGTGAATGACAAATCTAGGGCCTTAGCTACTTGGGCAAGCATTACATTATCAGAGGGTCCAGAGTTCATGACACAATTACTCAGCTTAAAACCAACAATATATAATGACACATAGAAAGGTTTAGGTTTTGCAAAAGGGTTTCGCTGGCTTGGGTTTTTATCATTGGAATTTAAACAATTCTATTTTTCTATGTGGATTTCACTCTCATTTGACACTTGTGCATTATAATGTGAAGGTGAAGGCTCTTGTTTGAAGTATCTAACTAACCTATCTAGTTCTGAAGGGTTGAGTCTAAGGTATTCAACCTATGAGATCTGATTTTTTTTGTTTTTACATGGCTCAATTCTATCAAATGAACTAGACACAAGAGTCTTAGAAGAGGAAGTGGATGGTACCTCAGTCGGTACACTTTTGGGTGTAGCATTCTTTGGCTTATTGAAATTAGAAGTGGCGTGTTTGTACAAGATATACTTTGGGGTAGAGGACGAACCACTAGTTTGACCCTTATGCTCATGTCCTTTCTGAGCTTGCTGACTTCTTGTAAAGACTGCACAATTTGGATTGTCAATCTCAGTATATACATATTCTCCTGCTTCAGCATCAGATTCATATTTGAAGAAATTTACACTAGCATCATTATACTGGATGGGCTCCTCCACATATGACTCCTCAACATGCTCGTTTGTTGAAAGCATTTTCATGAACCTAACCATTTCTGGAAAAGTAGCTTCATCATGACCATAAGTTAGATAAAAATTGCATATCATGTGATTGTTTTTTCTAGTGGAAGGCCCACCTTCAATGGCCAATCTTTGGGTTGGACCAGTCAAAGGTAATGCCCTGTTATAACTTCCTTGGGAGCCGTAATCTTTTCTTGGTATGTACTGATAAAGTGGCTGAGGAAAGCCTTTTGGCATCTACCTTTTTAAGGTGATGATATCATTACCCAACATTTGTATAACAGGATCAGTGGAGTTCACTATTGAGGGTTTACCTGTTTGAAGTTCTTTATTACATTTTCCAGCAATGATCAAATCATCTTCTATATATATGGTCCTCTCTTGGGCTATGTCTAAATCAATTGCACCCTACCTTTTGATAGTGAAACTAACATCTGGTGGGAGGGTATTTATGAAGAAGCATTTTAACAGAACATCCCTAGGTCTCATGTCCTCAGGAATTCTATTAACCAATTGTTTAAATTTGGCTACGAATGATCTCATGGGTTCATGTACTTCCTTTTTCATAGAGGCCAACTAACCGACAAGGACTTGTTCGTTCTCTGCTAACTTAAATCTATTTTCAAACTTTGACCTCAAGGTGGCCCAATTAGTGATAGAACCATTTGGAATGTGGTAAAACCAGTTAGCGACAACATCAGTTAAAGACTACAAAGAGTCTTATAGAGACATCTTCGTATTGTACAACAAGAATGGAAGAAGCAACAAAAAAGGCTTGCATGTGCTCTTCAGGAGTGACTTTCCCATCTCCTTTGAATTTAGGTATAATTTTGCCTTAATCCTTTGGCAAATCATGCAACTGAGTCCCTAGGTTGAGAGGACCTATTATTGCTCCCCATGGGACAGGTGGAGGTTGGGCCATGATAACGGGATTATAAATAGGAAAATGAACTTTTAGAGGAAGGACAGTTCTATGCAAAAGGAGGGCTTGACAAGATGTTCCAGAAGTCTCGGTGACACTTTGCTTAGGAGGAGGGGATGATGCTCTACTAATAGACTTGGCTTTTTAGTTAGGTGGAAAAGATGAGAAGTTAATATCTTCTAGTGATTCAAAATCTTTATTCCAAATCCCTTTATTTCTATCTCCCCTAGTATATCTCTTAGAAGCCAGTTTTGAACAACAACAATAATAAATTACAGAGTCGCCAAATTCACTTACTAATTATTTTGTGGAATATTTTTTCAGTTATTCAATTGGTTCCTTTGATTGACAACCTGGTTTCTAGGTAGATTGTTAGGAAGAGCTTGCACAAGGAAGACTCTTTCTCTTCGGGGAACAGGTACCACATTTTCTACAAAAATAACCTCTTGAGATTCACCAAAACTCCTAGCATTATCTTTTTGGCTTTCACCAAGTTCTTATTCTTCTTCTAACACTTCATTAACTTGGTTATACTGCAAATTGGTTCTTCTTTTCTGCCAAGAAAGTAACCGAAGACCAGTAATGATATCCTCTTGATCACTAATGACCCAATCTATGTTGGGTTGAAGCATTGGAGTGTTTCATCTTTGAAGAACCATGTAAACTAATTACAAAGCAACTCACAATACATATATAATCAACATATCCCCAATAGAGTCACCAAAAATCTATTGGTTTATATATTTGTCACCTAACTCTATATTCTCTCGCCTAGGAAGTGATAAATGTATCAACAGTTGAACCACTTATAATGATATTTTATAATCGATTTTCTGCTCCTTCTACAAGGTGCAACTACCTTTGAATGATATACAATGAATTTAAATTTATGTTTCTTTTAACCAGAAAGCAAGAAAAGCTAATGCTTTTAACCAAAAAGCTTAGAAAAGCAATCATATACTTCTACAATAATTGAATTCTACGAGAAGGTCAAACACTTCAGACAGTCACCTTAATGAAACAATAAAGAATTTCTCAAGTATAATATTATCACCACCACAAAATATTCACAAAAAGATAAACATCTCATAGCAATGAAATGAGAAAGATATCCAATACTCCAATATAGATAGTAGAATAATCACTGGCAATATATTCAACATAAGAAGAATAGTATCTGAGCAACCACAACACAAAGTTTATGCCTACCTAAATTTTACCACTTGTATTTTCTATATTAAAGTAATAGAACTGAAATGAACACCACAAAAACTTATCATAGTGAGAAATCAAAGTTGCCCAAAAAGATCCCTACTTCATGTTCCAGCACCCATATATATAGTTCTCATATAATAATTGTCCTTGAAGAGAAAGGTTTCTTGGAGACAATCCTTTTTAAAATAATATAATAATTAGAATTGAAATGAACACCACAAAAACTTATCTTAGTGAGAAATCAAAGTTGCCCAAAAAGATCCCTACTTCATGTTCCAGCACCCATATATATAGTTCTCATATAATAATTGTCCTTCAAGAGAACGGTTTCTTGGAGACAACCCTTTGTAAAATAATATAATAATAAGTTTTGAAAATAAGTTCCTAGAGACAAATTTAAAGAAATAACATAAAACAAATATGTTGATCATGCAACCGCCTTTTCGCCATCCTTAGGGTCTTCAACGCTTTCACTATCTTGTTCTTCAACACCCGTTGAGCTCTCTCGTGCCCTCATCCTCGTTCTATATTCTCGGTACGTGGTAACAAAAGGAAGTGATGTTTTTACTGCCAGGTGTAGTGGTGATCTGCATTCTGGTTCTCCACCTAGTTAGCATTTTCTCCTCATCTGCTAATGTTTGATAATCATTGTCACTCTTAGTTTTGAAAGAATTGAGATAGACTTGCATGTGACCCAGTTTTTCAAAAGATTCCCCAGTGAAAGTTTCAGGATTAGCTATCTCCTCATTGAATTCTTCTTTGAACTTCAGAGATATCTCCTTAATGTCCAATAGATTCTCCCCAAACTCATCTTTAATATCTACTTTTAGGAGGTTGTAATTCTTTTTAATTTCAATTAAGATCTCAAGATATTGATTTAGTACCTTATTGATTTCTCCAATAAATCCATCATACATTAACAATTTCCATTCCAACGTGTCAGACCAAGATGAATCTATATCCTTTGGATCATTGATTATCCTTTCATTAATTAACAATAGAGAATCCATGGCTACCAATTCTAAGACTTCCTTCGAAAGCACATACATGCTACCTTGTTCTTTCCTTACCTAGTGGAGCTCAACAACTAACTCTTTCCTCTTTTTAAACACTTGAGCATAAAACTGTACAGACGTTCCAAGGTAAAATTGAGCTTCACAGGAAAGTTTCTCCATCCATTCATTGATAACTTTAACAAAATTTAGATTCTTCATCTTCTGCATTATATTGGAATCAATTCCTTTGACATTAGAACTGGGAACCTCATGAAATGCAGGGGTCACGATGAATTGTATAAAGTTACTCAAAGAGAGAACTTGAGACTACAACTTCAAATTTTATTTTCTTTCTTCTTCACCCTCTTAATCAAAGCACTAACAGAATAATTTGCATGATACACATCTCCCTCAAGAGTAGAGAGACACATGTCTATATGACTTATCTTATAATCGGCCTCTATTATTTCATTTTCATTCAAATCTTTAACTGGGTCTGCAATATCCTACATTTAATTGCTAGAGGCAGTATTAGTCACCATCCTTGACATCTTCTTAGTCTTTATGGGCTTTGAGGTAACTTGCAGTAGCTTAGCTACCGTGTTAACTTCCATAGCCATTGTTGGAACATTCTTTCTTTTCTTCTCAACTACTTTTTTCAACCATCCAGGCGGGGGTATCACCATACTAGTATCTTTATGCTCAAAACTATTTTATCTTGATTAACAACAAGAACAAAAATATAAAATTCTTCATCCATAGGGGAAGAGGGAACTTCAACTACTGGGGGAAAAGAGCCATCATCAACAATTTGTTGAAAAAGAGAATTAGAATCTACAAGCATAGACTTCACTTGATCAGGTTTCCTTTTTGGAGCAGACAGAGGTGAATTCTTTTGTTCACAAGTTGATTTCAACTTTGCAACTTCATTTAGATTTTTGCCATCTCCTCCAGACTGTGAACCAGTTTTAGACCATGTTGCTTCTTGCCTCCCAGAAGTAGAACGAGCACCAGAACTTTTTGCATGCCCCTATTCTTTGGTTCTAGGTCCTCTTTGCTCATAAGGAGAGCCTGCATGTACGCGCCAATTCCCTAGTAACCAATTCTTTGTTCTTTTCAACACCATGGTAAAACGAGATTTTAAATCCACAACCTCCTTCTCTGAACAATTTATTTGAGGAAGGGGTTTTGAAACCAAAATTTGGTATTCAGTATCAATGATTTCTGAATTATCTTCAACACCATCCGGGATTTGGAATAGGAGACTAAAAGCCTTAATTTGACTCAATGTGAGTCTCATGTAGTCTCTTTTTTTAACTTCTCTGTCGTCAACACAATCCTCCTAGAAATCTTCCAAATGAGAGTGATGTTCATAAGAACCAGACCCATGGAAATTCTATTGCACATAATTCTTACTATCAAAATGTGTTCTCAAAGATAAAGAATGAAAATTAAATTCACTCAAGGTCTGCTTTGCCCCTTTCACAATATCATTATTTTTGCAAGTGTAAGAGGATAGTGTGAATGGGAAAGCATATCCTTTCTTCCTCATGCTTTGTTACTTGACATTAACAAAATACATTTATCTATAAATTTCTAGAAAAACAAGATAATCACTTGCATACTGATGCAATTTTGTCGGGGCCTTTTCATAACCCCCTATCCGCAAATAGGTGAATCTATCAAATTGTAGGTAAAAACTTCCAAACTCCATAATCAAGGCGACAACTTTAGGAGAAATTCTAAGCTCTAGGTTTCCTTCCAGCCTCCTCACAGTAAACATCAGAAAAGCATCATTTATGCGGCAGAAATCTTTCATACCCACTTCTCTAGTAAGCTGAGGGAAATTGTTGTACATAGGTGTATCTGACGTTAGTGACCCTTGACGTCTCAAGCCTACCCAAAGAACCTCTTGACTAGCTAGAATGTACACCAATTATGAACACATATGAAAGGAGGCAGTTTGCTAGAGTTTAGCCAATTGTTCATTCAAATGCAAACTAATAATCTCATCCCAGTCAATGAATTGGTTCTCACTGCATATCAATAAGGTAAACTAACACATCCAGTATTCGAAAGAATCTATAGTTGCACTCCTAACCACGTGGTGCAATAAATTAATAATGTCAGAAATTTCATCTTTGAAATGAGACCTTTTCAATTTAGAAGGTAATTGGGACTTATCTTTCTTTTCAGACTTTAGCCAACTCCTCACAATTGAATTCATGCACCAGTCCTTATTTGCTTTGAAGAATCTTAATCCTTCTACTAGAGACATCTCCTCAGAGTTCTCTTTTCTAGGAATCCTCAATGCATGAGAGATAACTCTGGAATCAACCTTCACTACCATTGAACCATCCTTGGCTTTAATTTCTTGAGTCTCTGGAACATACCTTTGCATGCATGCAATCACCAAATCAGTACTTTGCGCAGAAGTCGAGAAACCTCCAGTGTGTGCCAAACCACTTGACAATATCTTCTCTGTGAAAGGTGATTTATCAACTTGTGTCAGGTGAGCCCAAAAATACCCTAAATCAATATGCCCGAGCTCGGTGTCCCTCAAACCAGCCCAACTGCTATCAATGCCTGAAGAATGAGGGGCTCCTTGGTATTTGTATGTCATCCCAAACCACAGGAACATAAGCATAGAGAAATGCAATATGCTTTCAGGGAATTAGGGTGGGGAGTAGAAAGTGTAGCAGAATGACCTAGAGAAAATATCGCCATCCCAGATAAATATACCAATGTCATTATTCAGACACGACATGCCTTAATGTTTAATATATGGGGCATTAAATTACCACCTCGAGAGAATAACACCGTGACTCTACACAACTTTCAAAATTTCCAAAAAGACATCCATTGGACATGTTGTGCACCTCATTAAATGAGAAGAGAATGCCTTCAAAAAAAGGAAAAGATTCAATGTCATGGAGTCATTGAAAACCTGAAGTTAAAAACCACAAGTCAAAGGTTATGAAGTTTTGAGAACCCCAAATTGACTGACAATATAGATATTGACAAGCGAGTGGGATGACTTTATAAAAGAAAGGCTAAGTCAGGAGGTCAGGAGGTTAGGGAACTTTAGAACTCAACAACTTAGGTTATGAAAACTAAAAAGTCTATGACTTAGTTACAAACATTTAGAAACCCGCGACTTGACAAAGATAAACCAAAGACGACTAAGGAAATTCAAATTTTTATGGTTAAACCATGAACTTAAGACTCAAAAGAGTGCTAAAATTTTGAATGACACTAAATTTGAATTTAGGGTAACAACTAGCTCTAAATGGGGACAAGGACTAACAGGATGCAGAGAATTTAGATCGACCATGACACAAAGCCTTATTCCTTGGGTAAGAGAGACCAGACAAAAAACAAATAAAACAAAATAGAAACAAAGAGAAAATATGGTACACGGAAAGCTCAAGGGTATCACCAATTGAACATCTTAAGGTCTTTTCTATTGTAGGCAAGAGGCAAAAGTGTACCATTTGGATAAGTTAAAAGAAAAGTGTTATCTCCAATGACCTTCTTGATCTGAAAAGGTCCTTTCTACAAAGAGTCAAACTTCTTATGTGCTCGTTTAGGTTCTCTTCTTCTATCCCAGAGAAGTACAGAATCCCCAGCTACAAAGTTTCTTTCCTTAGCCCTTTTGTCAAAAACTCTCTTTACCATCTGCTGATGCTTGGCAATTTTTTCAACAACTATCTCTCTTTGCTCTTCTAGTTGATTCAGGTACATAATCCTTTTCTCTAGAGTTGACTAAAATTATTCATTTTTTATTGCCTTTTTCAAGTTTAATGCTGATAGTTCCAAAGGAATAGGTATAACACTATCAATTCCATACACTAACTAAAAAGGTGACATACCAATGACCCTTTTGTATGTTATTCTATCTGCCCACAAAGCATCATATAACTTCTTATGCCATCCCGTTTGATTTTCATATACTAACTTCTTGACGATAGAAATCAGATTTTTGTTACTTGACTTGGCCTGTCCAATGCCTTCGGGATAATAACTAGATGAGTGGGCTAGACTAATGCCATTATTATAACAAAAAAGAGTAATTTCAGAAGAGCAAAAAGAGCTAGCATTATCAATGACAATTTTCTTTGGAAAACCAAACCTTACCAAAATGTTTTCTTTCAAGAAAGTGCATACAACCTCTGAAGTAGTCTGTTTGACTGGGATAGCTTCCACCCACTTGGTAAAATAGTCAGTGGTAGTTAAGATATGTGTATGTCCAGCACTAGAATAAGGGTTAATAGGGCGAATAAAATCTTAACCCCATTATTGGAAGGGGTCATCAATCACCACGGGCTTCAAAGGTAATGCTGCAAGGTGAGGTCTACCAGTGAACTTCAAGCATTTTGCACACTTGGACACCCACTCATAGGCATCCTTGAACGCATTGGCGTAATGTTTTGAAGGCTGTTACCAAAGCTGAAAAATGCCCACCGCATGCTTCATTATGAAAAGGCTCTAATAATTTCCTTTGTTGTTCTTTGTCTACACACCTCAGGAATGTCCCATTCATGCCTTTTCTGTACATATTTGATTCCTAGTGAATGTATTTATTGGCTTTGAGGTACACATTTCCTCCATCATACTCTTCGTATGTGGAAAACCATTCTTTGTGTGGGGTCATGTAGTTTGAGCATCCTGAGTCAACCAACCAATGATCATGAGAAACAACATTACATGCAGAAAGTAAAACCTCATCACCATCATTCGAAGACTTATCAGTAGTGGAATCCCTTTGTTTCTTTAGGTTTCTACATTCCTTTTTCACATCTTTTGTCTTTACACAGTTCCAACACTTGACTCTGTTGTTCTTTCCAAGATTCTTAGAATGACCCTTAGACTTGTCTTTACACCCCTTCTGATCTCCTTTTGGTCCTCTTTCCATAGACCTTCCCCTGACACTAAGAGCATCCCTTGAACTATCTAAACTTTTATTCATCAATTCCCATGACAGCAGAATTGAAACAAGAGCATCCAACTTCGGATCTGTGATGTTAGTAGTGATAGCAAAAATAACATTCTCCCATGACTCAGGTAAAGAACAGAGAAGTAATATACATTTATCTTCCTCAGTCATGTCAACATCTACAGATGCTACTTGACTTAATAACAAATTAAACAAATTCAAATGCTCTGCAACTTATTCACCCTCTTTCATTTTCATGGAAAATAAGTCACGCTTTAAAAAAAGCTTATTTACCATACTCTTGGATTGATAGATCTCACATAGACCCTTCCACAAGCTATGTGCAAACTTCTCACTCACAACATTTAGTAGAACAAAATCTTCAACACACAACCGAATTGTACCTCATGCCTTTTTATCCAGTCTTTCCCAGTTATTAGTACCAACATCATCGAGTTTATTCTCTTTTGTAACAACCAACCACTAGTTTCGTTCTTCTAGGAAATCATCTATTTTCAACTTCAACAATTCATTCCTCATGCCATTGAACTTTTCAATGTCCAACCGAGAGGTAGAAGCAACATTAGATACAACCATGATATCTACACAAGATTTACAAAAAAAAACAACTAAATCTCGTACTGTAGCTAAAAAACCTTCACACTACCCCCCTGTGACCCCCGTCATAGACGCATTATTGTCGGGGACCAGATATAAACATGCAGCTAAAACAAGATCAATGCTAGTGAAACTTTTCATCCCTTATGGGTGATTTACAAACAATATTAGGAGTAATTAATTACATACGATTTACAAGGTTGATGGCACCTTAATCCTAATATCCAGATTGGCTTGTCCACCGAAAGTGCTTGACTCTCCACCTTGGTGGTGCTACTATCCTCTATTAGTGTGTTGTCCTCTTTCTCTAGCTCCTCTTCCTCTACCTCTTCCTTGCTAGCTTTTCTTTCTCATAAGCTTCTACTCTGCCTTGATGGAAAATTGATAGGCTTTCTCAAAAGATCTAGGCGACAAGAGACTTAGTTCATCTTGCAAATTGTATCTCAAACCATTAAGGTACCTAGCTACCAATTTCTCCATATCTTCTTTTCTATGTCCTGATCTAATTACCAATTTATAGAACTCCTTTGTATATTCCTTCACACCCATCTCTTTCTACTAGAGATTTTGTAACCTTTTGAGTAGGTTAGTTTGATAGTCTCCTAGAGGGAATTTAGCTTTCAGTTTGGCAACAATTGTATCCCAAGAAGTTATCTTCTCCTTGTTTTTCTTTCTTTTTTTTGACTAAATGTAATCCCACCACATAGCAGCATGGCCTTTAAGTCTTGTGCATACAAACTTGACTTTTTTCTCCTCTTCTACTTCTTCGTACTCAAAGTACTTATCAAGATCATTGATCTAATCAACGAGTTCCTCTCCACTAAGGCTTCCTAAGTAGGTGGGAACCTCTATCCTTGGCTTGGCTCCAACTCCCATGACTGCTCTCAGCAATTACATTTCAACTCCATGAGGTTCTTATTGAACCACCTCTTCCATGGCTAGTTGATCCTCTTCTTCATTATCACTAACATCTCCAATAGGTATTCCTCTCCTCTGTGCCTGCTCCATGGCATCCATCCTTGCAGTAAGGTTCTGCAACAATTCAAGAACCCCTTCATTTATGCCTCTTCTGGCACCTCCTCTTGTAACCCCCTCTTGGCATTCTTCTAGGTGGCATCTTGCCCAATCTTACCCTGCCTAGTTACTTCAAGGCTCTGATACCAAAAAATTGATGCTAGAGGTTTTAAAACAAATCCAAATCTTTCTCTTTATTACAATCTTTCAACTATCACAAGTTATGGCAGTGGGTTAAAACAAAACTAAAACAATGGTTTATTTAAGAAAAGACTCAACACTCTATCTTTTGCAAGTGATTTGGAGTTTTTAGAGCTCTCATGGTCTTCCCCTAAAGTTCAGTGATGCATGCACAAAAAACTATGTTAACAAATGACCAATACTACGTTTTGTTTTGAAGTAGAGAGATAACAATAAAAAGAAAAGATAGTCCACAATTCTGTTTGCCCTTGGTTGGATGACAATAGGGCTTCAAAGGAAACAAATAGGTTTTAAATTGTAATATTCATTGGTGAAAATGTATACAAAGTAGAGGAGTTTGGAAACAAAGCCCAAATTATTCTTCCTTCCAAGGTTGTAGTAGTGTAAAGAAAAAATTATGTTTATCTAAAGACTACAATTGTTGAAGCAATATCAAAATTCTATTCTTTCACCTTCTTGGAGGCTTTAGATGGCTTAAACCCTCACTAAGGGTATTCTATAGATCTTCTAAACAACCACAAGCTACTTATATCAATAGATATTGATGAAAACAACGGTCTGTAAGTGCCTATTTCTGCCTTATTCCATCACAGAACGACCTTCTCTGCCTGTTCCTTGACATTGCAGTTGTTCTCCTCCTATCAACATCTTGAAATTACACCCCCTTTGTTTCTATTTTTCCCAATGTTAGATCTGTAACCATTTTCCTTGTGTTTTCTCTGAAAACTATCAAAAAATTGAAGGAAAAATATTAATCAAAGAAACATAATTGACTCTTTCTCCGCGGTGGATGAGCTCTTTTCCTTCAAAACTAACTGGGACTTGTGTGTGAGCTTTGGGATATTGGAACTTCCTTGAGGTCATCCCAAGTATCTAAGTGCATCCAATGTGGTTTAGTACCTTGTAGACATCTACATAAGATGAAATAGAAGCAAGAGGTCCATACACAACCACTAGATGTTGCAAACCTTCAAAGTGACTTTAATTGGCGGGAAAAATAACAATAAGCCACAAAGGCCAACACACCACATAGAGGAACTCCTAAACATCTGTTTCAAACCAAAATTTGGGTACAAGGACTCGCAAGCAAAACATAAAACAGAAACAATGAACACCAAAACTGTAAAAGAGATTGATGCTCCTGGATTAGCCTTGAAGAAAATTTTTAATGGGACCAACAACAAGGCTGAAATATAGGTGCTTATTCTTGGAATTCAAGTTTGTTTGAAATTAGATCTAAGGAAAGTAGAAATTGAGGGGGACTCCCTTTTGGCCATTAATATGATGAGAGAAAAACGAAATCATTGTTGGAAATTAACATCACTTCTCAATGATGTCATTGACCTCATAGGAAAGTTGGAGGATTTCACTCTCAACCATGTGTATCGAGAGGCCAACTCAGAGGCCGACATGTTGACAAGTGGGGGTATTGTCAGAGAAACTAAATTAATGTTAGAAGTGCCCAAATAAAGAGATTATGAAGGAGTAATTGCTATTTCAATGGGATGATAGGAGCATTATTACGGAGCATGGCAAGGATAGGAGCTGGGGTGGTGAAATGCTTTATGCGTGTGAAAAGATTGAAATCTTCATTCTCACAAGGTGAGGATGCAAAAATTTTATTTGTTTTTCCTCCCACTGTAGAAGATAACTTGACAACGGCTTGGGTTGCTTTGCTGCTAGCGATGAACACTACCATCTGATTGCAGAGCAACCTAAGGCAAATGGCCTTTTAGGGAAGGATAAAGAAGAAAAAGTTAAAGAGTGGTTTTAAGAATTACAATGGAATGCTGGAGTTTGTTGTTTAGTGGACTCTTGGTGATGAGTTCCTTGACACTGACCATTGTTCTAGGGTTAACACATATATCTCTTTTATGTTTATTGCTATACTGTTAGATTTGGGTGAACCTAAGGAAGATATTAGGGCCCTGGAAAAAGCTTTGGTTGACAATCAATTTCTTGGAGGTTTGGATGAGGTTTTATAGGTCGCAAGGTATGGGAATGGGTTTCCTCTCTCAGGTGATTTCCACAAGCTATTATCTTTAGTAGAGATGGTGAATTGGTTGTCGTTTATCTCGACTAGCAGGCCAGAGAAAGAAATGAGGAGGTGCAAGAAGGCAGGATAGGAAGTAAAGTTCCTTAAAATTATGGTCAGGTTGGAGGATTTGATTGCAATCGAGGAGCTAACTGATTGCTTCAATGAGGATGCAATGGAGGTCGCTTGACAGGGAAGTTGTTTTTGGCTCTTCTCACATTACAATATCTTAATTTCAACTATGTATAATCTTGGTGTATAGGTTTTTGATAAGTTTAGCTAGAAACCAGGGTCCTTATCCCTTTAACAAAGTAGCCCCAAGGGCATCAGGCCATTAACATGCCAGAAACAACAGCTTGACATCATAGAAACAACAAACCAAAACAATAGAACAAAAAGCTACAAAACGACAGAGAAAACAAAAAATAGGAGAAACAAGAAACTACGGGCTGTCAATCACCCCAAAATTGGCCAGGAACTCCACCATCTCCTTGTAGTCACCAAGACTATCAATGCCTACTTGTTTAACCTTGTCGTCCATATTCTTCACCACAATGAAGATGGAAGCCGTCCAGTGTAAAGCTTTAGATGCGAACTCCGCCATGACCTTCCATTTGTTCTGCATAGAGTCCATTCTTTTCTGAAGGTTCTAGCTATCGTCCACATGATAGACACATAAAGCACAGTCCCCTTTGTTTTCTTGATGCACGGTAGCCCTCACATGTTTCTTACCAACAATGGCCTTCTTCTTACCTTCCAGGCTTTTCAAGCTGCTTTCATTCATCGAGGCAAAGTGGCTAGTACCCTCAACTTCATGAACATAATTAGTCAGAGTCTCCTCTCCCTCTTCATCCATAGTTTCCTCCACAAATTCAGAGTCCTCCAAACCTTCCACCCCTAGAGAACTAATCAGAGGTTTCCCAACAATCCTTTTGTAGTGGCGGATACTCGGGAGAGCAGTCTCCCCACCTTCACTACAACCCTTAGTTTCCAGAATAGTGTCCAATTCAACAATTTTCACAGGAGCATCCTCCATGGCAGCACCCTTCCCTTCCTTTTACTTCTTCATCAGAATTCCATCCATTTCCTCCACCCTGTCTCTCTTGCTAGACTTCCTTCCCTGAACTAGAGTAACATGCTTTTGTTTTGTGTTTTTAGTAGAAACAGGGGTCTCAAACAGAATCCCTTCCACCGTGCTGGGGTTGCCCTTAATCATAGGAGTCCCAATGCAAGTTTTAACTTTACCCTTACCCCTCTGGGAACTACCCATTTGAGGGTCCTCTAGAATCTTAACTTGAATAGGCTTAGGCAGATAAAGGGCAAGGTGGAAATGATACAGTTTCAAAATGAGGCCTTGATGAATCAGAATGAGAGGATAGTTGGCATTCTTGGCCCTAAGCTCCCTGACAGACTTAATGGAATTTTCCAGTGAAGAGAGTAAAAAGAAGGGGAAACTAATCTCAGCCTGTTCCTAAAATGATTTAAGAGAGCAAAGTGATGGTTATAGTATACCTGGAATCACCCTTTGAGTGTGAAAAACTTCATTATCATGAGACAGATTTGTCTCCATGGCTTTAGCAACTCCTCTCTCGCAAAACCACCATGAAGTTTCACAGGGACCTCCCCCTCACAGAAGAAGAGATTCATGTGCTCTGGGTAGGCCACTTTGCTGCACCTCAAATGCTTTTTGCCTTTCGTGGGTAAACTAGTAGCTTGACCAATGACCTCCTCAGAGATTTGGAAACCAATCTTCCCAATCCTGACTTCTCTAGTTTCCTTATCCCACAACTCTGCAAACTGTTTTGATAGATTTTCATTGTGCCCCATCATCCCTTCAAGGAAAGGCACCACCTCCCCCTCTTGAATAATATGCCAAACAATAGGGTCCCGCTTAAATTCCTCGACCGAGGTAGGTTCAATTTTCACGATATCTCCTCCCATCTTACAGGTCTGAAAATTGCTAAGGAAACTAAATTGGTTTTGATCAATATGGAAATAAACACAATTTGTAGCCTTGAAATTAGGAAAGGTACTGCTTAAATAGAAAATGTAATGAGTTGTAGTAATGATGACGGTGCCATCATTATTATTGCAAGCCTTAAAATCACCACTGAGATACGTCGCATTGGGGAAGGATTTAGCCGCCACCTCGTGTGAAGGTAAGCAACGCTAGCCTTTATCTTAAACCAACCATGATGGATCATGAATTTAGCCGTCACATCCGTCCTCCATCTCCTAGCCACCTGTCCAATCCATGTCCTTTTAGAAATGTGAAATCCAGACCCTGGATCTCTGCCAATACCAAGGTGCTTATGCCTTTTGGCATGCCAACCAAGCTTTCCCATTGATCTCCTCATAGTACTATTATCAAAGCCATCTCCAATATCCCCGTGGACCCCTTTATCCCAACTTCTGTTAATATGAGTCGGTTGACTCATCCACAACCCTGCCACCTCATTCTACAGGAGATTCTTGACAATCCCACCAGAATTAATTTGAAAATTTAAATTGTTGATCCCACTTTCCCCAAGACCAGGAACCCCCACCCATTTCACACCCTGGTGATACCACAGGGTGATCACCATTACCCACCACTTAAATTTCATGTCTCCTACCATCTTGCTCAATCAGATTACAAATTTCTTGAGACAAGCTTGAGACGTTTCTCCAACATCGTCATCCATCTCGCCCACTTCCAACATTGGCCAAGGCATCAGCCACGATGTTTCCTTCTCTGTAGATATGGGAAATCTTATAGGCCTCCAGACCGTTCAGAAGAATCTTGATATCCCCCATGATATCCTCAAGGTTCCATCCTATTTGAGAATGACCAAGGGTAGCATTCACAATTAACTAGGAGTCACCTTCAATATGCATCCTTTTGATGTTCATGGAGATAGCTAGCTTAATACCCCATAGAATAGCCATGGCTTTCACTTTATTATTGCTTTTAATGCCAATCCCTCCAACATAAAGTAGCAACACACTCTCCAACATCCATTCTTAAGATGCCACCACCACTAGCAGTACCCGGGTTCCCTTTAGCCGCACCATCAAAGTTCAGCTTAACCCACCCTTGATGTGGTGAAGTCCATCTAGTTTTAGCCCAAGCTAACTTCTTAGTCATGTCCACCTTATAAGAGTTTAGGTTCTAGTTCTTTATCATGTTTAGTTCTTCTCTCCTCGGGTGGCTATCTGCAGCTTTAAACTGATAGGAATTGATGTTATCAGCTAACAACTTGACAAAGCATTGGAAGACCTCCAGAGGGGTTCTGCTCTTTTCCCTAAAGATTCTATTGTTATGTTCCTTCCACAAGCTCCAAGCTAAATGGGGAGGTATTTGGTTCCAGAGTTCTTTCAAAATAGGAAGAACTGGATTATAGGGGTGCTTCCATTCCGCCACCAACATTTCCATTTTGGCGTTCAGGATCCAATTAACATTCAACTTTTGGAGAGTGAGTCCCCAAACCTCCCAAGAAAAACTGCAATGAAGGAAGAGATAAGCTAAAGATTCCTCCTCAGATTCACACAGTATGCATCTGGTTGGCATACAGAAACCTCTCCTTTTCAGATTGTCCAGGGTCAAGACCTTATTATGCATTAGAGTCCACGAAAAGAAGTTAATCTTTGGAATGAGTTTAGGGAACCAGATTTTACTCCAAACTCCTCCATCTCCAAGGTTTAACAATGGATTATATGCAATTTTGACATTAAATAGCCCTCTTTTATCCTTATCCGAGACCATCTTGTCCCTCTTGATAAAAAAAGATAATCTGTACTCTTCCAAAGCTTTTTGAAGCTGAACCATCTTTTCCTTCTCACCTTCGTCCCGAGCATAACCTAAGATCTCTTTCCAACTTCGAAGACCTTCACAGGTGCTTATGTAGTTGGCCACTTTAGTGCCAACCACCTCACTAGTCCTCCCCACAATCCTACCATAATCCAGCTCGATCAGGGGTGTATCCTTCAACCATCGGTCTTTCCAGAAGTCGACCTCTTTACTATCCCGTATCCTCCATCTCAGACCTTGTCGGATGAGGCCTCTAGTTTTAATAGTCCCATTCCAAATAACTGAGCCCTTAGGAAGGCTCTCCTTTACAATAAAACTTCTACCTTGGTCTCCATTGGAATATTTGGCCCTCATGAAATCCCCCCAATCAGTGTTGTTCTAGATAAGGTTCCACCCAATCTTGGCTCACAGTGCCTTGTTCATCAAATAAATTCTTCTAAGGCCCAGACCCCCTTGTCTTCTAGTCACACAAACTTTCTCCCAGCTCACAAGGGCCATTATTTTTTTCTCTTCGACCCCTGTCCAGAGAAACTTCTTCTGGATCTGTTCGATCTTATCAACCACATTCTTAGGAATTTTGAAAAGACTTAACGCATAGTTAGGCACCCCTGTAAAGAAGCTTTGAGAAGCTGAAACTTTCCAGCTTGGCTCAGGAGCACACCCTTCCATCCTGCCAGTTTTCTCTAAGTTCTTTCCACCAGCCCCTTCCAAAACTCCATAGGGACTTTGTTAGTGGTTAGAGGGAGGCCCAAATACGTAGCTGGGAGACTTTCACTCGAATAACCCAAGATTCCAGTAATCTTTTGTTGGAGGTTTGGCTGAGTATTCAAGAAATAGATATGACTTTTTTTCAAAATTGACACTTTGACCTGAGACTGCCTCATAAATCTTTAAAAGATCCTTCCACCTTCTAGCTTCCACTATCGAAGCTAACACAAACAGAATAGTGTCATCCACAAATTGTTGCATCACCGAATTTTGGGTTGTTGAAGCAGGTTTTATCTCGTGAAGAGTCCCCTGCATTAATAGATTACAAGCTTTCCTTCCTAGTACTTCAGCAAGCATGATAAACAAATAAGGTGAGAGAGGGTCACCTTGTCTAATGCCTCTCCCATAAGGGAAAAAACCTTTTGGGGAACCATTAACAAGCATCAAGAATCTAGCTGTAGAAATACATTCTTTAATGATGTTGATTTTTTCATTGAAACCAAATTTCCTAGGAATTCTCAGGAGAAAGTCCCAGCTGACCTTGTCGTAAGCTTTCGAGATATCAAGTTTGAAAATCATACCTGGGGTGTTACTTTTTTGGATAGAATTAATAATTTCATGGGTGGCGATTGCTGCATCTAGGATCTGTCTCCCCGGGACAAAGCCTTTCTAAGTAGGAGCTATGAGTTTATCCAGCAGGGGCTGCAATCTGAACACCAAAAGTTTAGTGAAGACCTTATATATCGTATTACAAAGACTGATTGGTCTAAAATCAGCCATGGTCTGGACTTTAGACTTCTTTAGAATAAGAGCTATAAAGGTGAAGTTCAGCTGCCGTAGGAGTCTCCCTATCCTAAAGAAATCATGCGCTACTAGAAGGACATCATTACCAACAATCTCCCAAAACATTTGAAAAAGCGCTGGGGGAAACCCATCAGGGCCAAGGGCTTTATAAGCTCCCATGGAGAATACCGCCACTCTAACCTCCTCTAGGGTAATGGGTTTGGTCAATAAGTAATTATCCTCCTCAGAGAGAATATTAGTAATCACCTCCAGAAGAGGGCTCATTTCTTCCTCTAGCACTCTTGATTACCAGCAAAGTTTCAAAGTACTCCATCGTCATATTGCCAATCTCTTCCTCCTCCTCCACCAGTCTCCCTTGTTCATCTCTAAGAGCTCTTATGGTATTTCTCTTCTTGTGCCTTAAAGTAGATTGATGGAAGAAGGAGGTGTTCCTATCCCCTTCTCTAAGCCACTGAACCCTAGATTTCTATTTCCAATAGACCTCTTCTTCCCTAATAGTCTGGGTCCATTCCTTGGAGAGATTCTTCTCCATCAAGTGCAGATCCTCCGATAAGTCTCCCTGATCAATTTTGCTTTGAACTTCTTTCAATTTTTCCATAATGCTTTTCTTCCTATTCAAAACATTTCCAAAAGTAAATCTATTCCAGCCCTTCACCTTGTTTCTCACATTGGCCAATCTCTTAACCAGCCTGAACATAGCCGGCCCTTGAACCGGAATCATCTACCAACTTAAAAAGTAGTCTCTGAAATCAGGATGAAGGTCCCACATCATTTCAAATCTAAATGGAAAAGGGCCTTTATTGCCTTTCCGAGTCCAGTTAAGTAGGAGAGGGCTATGGTCTGAACCGATCCTAGGGAGAGTAGATAAATGAAGAGAATTCAGGATAGTCCAGTAGGAAGAGATTAAAAATTTGTCCAACTTAACCTGAATCAGATTATTCCCTTGTCTTCTGTTTGACCAGGTGAAGGCCTATCCTGACAGATCCGCATCCACTAGGCCTGCATTTCCAAGAAAATCCGTAATTCCATCATGCTATCAGAATAGTCCGTTAACACCCCCCCCCCCCCCCATTTTTTTTGAAGGGAAAAGAGGGGAGTTAAGGTCTCCCGCCACCATCCAATTAACACTTCTATTTTTCCTAATTTTGTCTACCAGACTCTCCCAAACCTCCTTTCAGCTACTGCGAGTATTAGGGACATAAACATTTATTAGCGTCCACTTGTCAGGAGGAGAGCAAAAGGTGACCTCCACATGATTCTTAGAACAAGATATGAATTTGCCATTAATGTCTTGTCTCCAAAGAGTAACATTTCCTCCTGAGGCCCTAGTAGCCTCACTTATAGCATACTTAGCATTGGGCCAAATGTAATTAAGGACAGATTTGAAGCTTTCCTCAGACTTTTTTATTTCCTGCAAAAGAAGAATATTAAATTTATTATCAAAAACACAGTTCCTAACAAGCAACTGCTTATGAGGGCTATTCAACCCTCTTATGTTCCAGGAGATTATCTTCATTTCTTGATCTTTCTAGTGGGGGCCACCAAGGTGGACTGCTTCCCACTAGCAATCTCCTGCTCCATCTCCTTTTGTCTAGTCTTCATGTGGGTCGGCCTTCCAAGCCTACTATCTCCCCCCACGTCAGTTGTCTTACAGCTGCTACTTTTCCCCTTCTTCGCAACAGTCCATCCTCCCTTAGCTTCCAACTTCCCGCTTGAACTTGTTCCCAGGGAAAGTGAGATATTCTTCAACAGTGCCCTCATATTGGTTTTAAGGAACCTCAGAGGGTCCCTAGGACTACCAACTCCATTAACCCTACTCTGTTCAGATAGAGCACTCTTTTGTGGGCTGAGATCCACTCCTATCTCTCCTTCTTCCAAGTTTCCTGGACCTTCCTTAATTATAGCTGATTCCTGAAGCTCGGGTGGGTTTCCCATCCCCGTATCTATCAACCTCTGACACTCCTCCCCAACAAGTGTCAGTTCTACCACTAGGTTCTCCTCCACCTGCAATGGAGAAGGTTGAGGCTCATGATGGGAGGTTGGTGCATGCTGATCTATTTGGGTGTCTTCCACAGGAGTTTCTAGAATGGTAACCTTATCTGAAGAAGCCAGGGGAGAGTCAACTATCTGCAAGATATCCTCTTTGAAGGGGTACTCCTCCGTGTCCTCCATCACTTGTTTTGACTTCAAGGGAGGGTTACGCTTCAGAGCTCAGCACTGGGTAAAGACATGAATAGCTTTCATGCAATTTTGGTAGAACATCCTAGCATTCTCATACTGAATACTCTGCGTCCACTTACCAAAATGGGATTCCAGTATAATGGAAGTGGGGAGGGCCTTCAAGATGTCCACATTTTCATAGAATATGGCATAAACCAGTCTTACCTTTGCCTTCGTAACCTTATCAACAGTGACATAGTTACCGAAGGAGTTGCCTATCCAGGCAAAAATTTCCTCGTCCCAAAATTCTAGAGGAAGACCTAGTAAGCAAACCCAAACTGGAGCTGACTGATTGAGGTCAGCCTTGGGGTCGAAACCAGGGTTCCATTTGCACAGGGAAAGGGAATGCTTCCCGTATAGCCATGGTCCACCAGCTAGAACTGACATCATGTCTTCCTAAGAGGTAGATTTAAACAAAAACATACCTCCTACCATAGCACTGGCTAAGACGCTCCCCTTGAGAGACCACTTGGCCGTCATCCAACGATGAACCAAGTCAATATTGGGCCGAAAGCTAAAAAACTTCCCCGTCAAGGTGTTATCTATAGATGCCACAACTTGTAACACTGTCTGCACTGGTAGTTTAAGTGCTTTAGCACCATCCACCTCTGAAACCACCGGTTGGCTACTTGGAGTATTGGCTGTACCATTGACAATACCCACCGTCCACTTCTTGGGGTTTGACTTTGAAGCTAAGGCCACGCGATCCCTCTGACCGCCTGTGCCATCAGCTGCACCCCCTGGAGTCAAGGGAGGGGATTGAATCACGCCCCCCCCTGAACTGTCTCCTTCCATTCCCGCCCAACACGAATTCAAAATTTGAAACCCTAGTTGCAGAGCGAAAAAACCCTAAAGGATCTGTAATTATCTTGGTGTATAAGTTGATATGTAATACGTACCTGGTTTTTGGTAGTCCTTGGTGTATGGAATCTATAATTCCCTAATCTATGAAATGTAAAGTTTAATATAGATAGTTGTTTTATTTAATTGTTGATTTTAGAATGGGAGCATCCACCCTCTAGGAGCATTTAACTGATCAAAAAAATAATAATGGTGGTTTTTCCAAATGTAAATTAAAAGTCACATACAAAATATACTTTTTTAGCTCTTCAAAAAAATAAAGTAAATGATGTAGATAAAATAAAATAATTCTTAACTAAAAATCTTTCTAATATATTATCACTCGAAACTAATATTTATCACTCTGTTTAGATAGATGTATTTAAGATATCTATTCTAGTGTATTAAATTATTTTAGTTTGTATGCAGTAAATAAAATAGTTCTAAATAAAATAAAATAACTCAAAACTAATATTTATCACTCTTTAGATAGATGTATTTCAAATATCTATACTAGTATATTAAAAATTGATTTTTAAAGTCTTTTTAGTTTAAATTTGACTAATATATTTTAATTGTTAAAATTTAAACTTATGTTTCACACTATTTAATTTAAAGGTACTTTTTTCAACTATTTAAATTTAAAACTTATTTGTTTTTTTTAGAATTTAAGTAGATTCATTCCATAAAGCTTGGAGTGCATGTACACTGTCTCGTGAAATATTATTGAGAGAAAATTTGTGTAGCTTTACGTAATTCTTTCAGATTTTGTTAGATAGATGTTGGCAACATGGAGCATTGTGCATGTGAAATGAACACAACAAGGTCATAATAGTATAATAGATGTCACAAATTTTGTTACAATGTCAGAGATTATGCCAGGAGCAGAAATAATAATTCTATGCCCATGTATGGCATGGGTTCATCCGATACGCTGGATAGCTGTTGCTGAGTGAATGGGCTCTTTGCTATAAATTCATCAACAAGAGCCCACACTTTGTATATGTAGGTGCCAAAATATTTGTAAAGGAAAAATAAGGCTTTTTAGGTTAATTATTCAAATCAATATAAATCAATTTAAAGATATAATGTACAATGTAGATGGAATGGAATAGAACATATTAAATCAAATAACATCATATAGTAAATACTATTGCTTCATAAATAACAATTAATGAAGATAGAGAATATTTACTTTTGCGATCGAAGTTTGTATGTTGATTAATGAAGATAGTAAAATTGATGTGCCTTAGAATTTGGAATTGCTTTAGATAGTCATGTAAGTGGATTAGAATCAAATTATTATCCTTTATCTATGTAAGGGCAAGTTTGTTGTTTTGGATCAAGTTCACAACCATTAACTCATTTTGTAGCCTCTTCCCTATTCACAAAGCTCCCTTGTTGTGGTTTGTGGATAGGATGTCATTGATAATGAAGACTATTTTCTTAATCGTGGTTTGGTTTGCAGATTTAACAGTTTGTGGCCATCTCTTCTTGACTTGCACAAATGGATTATGGACTCTTGGAAGCCTCTCATTATAGACAAGATTGAGCTATTTCCTTGCACTAGCTATGATAAAAAAACCCCGAGCACAAGGGTAGATTTCCAAACTATCAGTCATGAACGAACACCAGTGTTCAGAGATCCATTTGTTAAGGTTTGGAAGGCTTGGCCAGAGACAGTTAAAATGACCAATGACACATGTAGAAAAGAAACATTCACCTTCAATCACTTCCACTCCAAATTCTAGTATGAGTGGAATGTTCACACGAGGCATGGGACGGATTTTATCTTTTGTTGAAACCAACGAACTCGTGAAATCCAACTTAGACCTATTATTGATGGGAAGAATGCCATATTCAAACATGCTTAAACATTGTGAGGCAAGGACAAAGTATTTGAAGATGGGGCCCTAGCAAAGACCACAACAGTAAATAGGGGGTCATAACACATCTGTAAATTTTCCTTCCCCAAGCTCGCCTCATCATGAGAGTTCTTGGGTGAGGGCCCAAAAAAAGAAGACCAAAATTTGAAGCTTCAAAAGTGGACCCCGAGCGAAGTTCACGTTTGGTAGGGAATCTACTTTACTTTATCTTCCCCGTGGGATTCACTAAATTTACTATTTTTCTATAACCTATTAAATACGGGTACCACGTGGCATTCAATATTATTATAGTCAGAAATTTGTATATTATTATCATATACAAAGAAAAATAAAGCTATGGAAATTATGATATTTTATTTCAGGGTTTAACTGCGTAGTTTTTGAGTCAAACACATGACCCATATTTCATGAGTAGTGGTTCACATGAACCCATCTCTCATGTTAATGAATGGTCCACTTAGCACTCATTGCATCTAGGTGATGCACACAGGGGTGAAGCATTGGGACTTCCCGGGAGGTCACCCATCCCAATACTACTCTAACTCAAGCATGCTTAACCATGGAGTTTCCCCCAAGATCAAGCCCACTTAGCTTGCTACCCCATTTGCAAAACCTTCAGCAAGTGTTGTGCCTTATGAACCATTCATTATAAAGCCCCTTTAGCTCATCAATTCGAAAGCCAAGTGAAAGTCTCACCAGGTTTGTATTCTGGAGTGAATTGCTTTGCATTTTCCAATGATAACGATATAATTTGAATGAAAAAGATGGTTAAGCTAATTTTATGGGAAGTGTAGGACAAAAGTCTAAGTGTGGTTCATAGTGCAGAGTGAATGGCCCTTGCTACTTTTGATGATTGATATTTGAATGATTTAGAAAAAAAAAAGGAGGCTAAGTTAACTTTATGGAAAGCATAAGGAAAAAGTCACATGTAGTTCATATTGTGGAGTGAATGGGCCCTTTGCTATCAATCAATCCCATTAAAAGAAGTTGTTTAATTTTAGGACACAACCTAAACATCCTTTAATAATTCAATTGCAGTTTCTTTCAAAATTCCAACAAGAGCACTACTAGCTAGCACGTCAAAGGTTATACATAGCTCCTTGTTTTCCCATCCATAGTAGGCCATCCCACTTCGAGATGAGATGATTACCACAAAAATAGAGTCATTTTACCAACCAAAATGCAAGGCTAAATAAATGATACAAAAACTTCTACTAAACTAACTTCGAAGACTTGTATGCAAATAACATTTCTGCCACCAAACAAATTACATCAAATTCATTAATCAAAACAAACTATATTAATGGGGAATTGATATTTTCTTTTCTCTATGATGGGATTATGTTTGCTTTAATTTAGTCTTTAACTCATAGATAGATTGCCCATCGCCGCATATAAAATCAATAGCACCTTCAATGAAATAGTTTTGGAAGTAATGTCTTCCATAGTTAGGTACAATGTCCTGAAAGCCTAGAAATCTAAACCTATAAAATGCATACATATCTCTAAAAATTCTCATTACAACGACTTGATCACCAGGACCATACAAATTTTGCATAGGTTAATATTACAACTGTTGGGTGAATATTTTGTTGTTAACTCACTAATGGCAAAATGGTTATATCAGCCATAGCTATGATGAGACAGAGTCTCTCCTCTTATTAAGGGGAGGTTCCCTCTAACAGCTTAACTATTACAAACAAATGACTTATAAAACTTATGTACATTAAACACCATATTCGTGGTGATTTCATTTCATCCTATTCTCTTTTTTTTTAGAATAGATGCTTATACTTCACTACGATGATCTCAATGAAACTTATATTAAAGAGCTTATAAACTATCACAAAACCACAGAAACACAGTCTTTTGTTTCCTCGCTTACTAATTGCAAATAAAATTATTTGAAGTTGAATGCATCCCAAAGTCTTCACTCTTCTTCAAGATGACATAAATAGATTAAATACAACATCTCGTAGCACAAAGTCTTCAAGCTATTTTACTTTCACAAACATAAACACAATCCTCACAAATGATTTGATAACACAAAGTTTATCACAATCAAATTAAGAACGCTCTTCAATCACTTGAAATAATCTCCACACCTCAATTATTACCAAAGAAGATTATGATAGAAAGACGTAAGAACAATGCTATCATAACACAAATAATCCCAAGACAAAGATTGGAATTGAACTTGCTTTCTTGTATTGATAAATATTTGATAATTGATTTTCACAAAAAAACACAAAGTCTTGATTTGCTTTTCAATTCGCTAGAGTTTTCTTGCTAGATAAAAGATAAAAATTACAATAGAGGCCATCTTTATTTATAGGGAGGAGCCTAGAGTAAAAATAAGAAATCTATAACTACTTTGACTTATTCAACAAAAGAGTCCTATTTGACTTGGGACTTCCTTTGTCTCACATGTAATTACATTTTGGAAAAATACATGTGAAGATGTCCAAGACTAAATACAAATTACATAAACAAAACTGAAAATAAACTAAGGCATGAAAAAGAATTTCAGCTACCACCATCACTCTTTTTCAGAAAATTTTGGTACATGGCCCTCATTGCTGCCATCTCATATACGTCAGGTCCAATTGTATTGCCTGAAATGGTATGAGCCTTGAGAATTGCATCCTTGACTGCCTTTATCACCTTCTCATGCTTTTCAAGATTATCTTTCAGATTCTCAAAGGTTGAATGATAATCATAAAGATTATCCATTGAAGCCACTGTAAACACCTCATCTTCAAACTTCTATTGAATCATTTTTTCAAAAGCATCAATCATTTCATCCACTGAAAGAAACTTGTGATCTTCACCTGTTAGAGTGCATGGTAGTTCCTCTAATGTGTGCAAAAGTGATACATCACTATCTTCACTATTTTCTCGTGCTTGGGACAAATCATCAAGCAGGCCTCTTATCACATTGATGCGATGAGTCATGGATTCCTTAGTCTTGATATAAGTTTCTCGATCTGACATGACACCAATGGCAATCAAATTCTTTATCTTTATTTTCTTCATCTCAACCCATTCCTCCAAAGTTTCCTCTTGATCTTGAAGTAATTGAGATAATGAATCCATAAGATCATCTAGCTCAATTCTTGCTTTTTCCATTTTCTCTTTCCTCTCCACCACAGTCTTTAGAAGAACTCTGCCCTATGTCAATAACCAGTCCAGAATATCACCAACCACTCTTCCTCTGGCTTGAAATTTTTCCACCTTTTGAATCAAAGGGTCTTCTACAGTAACTGCCATAGGTTCCACAATTTCTGATGATTTCACTATCTTCTGAAGAATGACAGCAAGTTGCTCAGCCTTTGCTTTATATTTTTCTTTTTCCTTCTTTTCCTCATCAAATTTTACAAGCAAGGAGCTTGTTGTAGCTTGAAAATCTGACTTGAGGCCTTCATGAGTCAGCTTACCTAATTCAACTCTGGAAATAATATAGTCATTTACATCAAAAGTATCTATGGTGGCATTAGGAGGTGGTCTAGCAATCTTTGCATACCTGACTCTTTTTTCATCAATTAGCCTAGAAATAGTCTTAGGCTTTTTCTTCTAAGCTTTTGGTTTAGCAGGTAGCAATTTCTCAATATCAATATCATCTGGTGAAATAGCTTGCTTTTTCCTTTTCGGTGTATAAGCAGACAACCATGGAGGTAGTGTTGGAGCACTAACATTTGGAGATGAACGAACTACCTGCTTAGCGGAACTCATGCCAATACCTGTCATGGTAACAATTGGAGTGGTGTTGGTAAAAACTACACTTGTATCAACATTTTTCTCTGAACCATCAGGAAAATGATCCAAAACAGTTTGCTTCCCAATATCAAAAGAAGGAGAAGATAAAAAAGAGTTCCAAAACTAGTTCTCACAGAAGGGGGAGTATTATCAGAAGATACAATGACAATAGGAGAAATAGGAACATTAGAAACCATTGGAAAACTATCAGAAATAAAAACATGAGGCAAAGCTGTAGAAACTTGTGGCTCTTGGGAAATATCTTTTTGAGGAGACTTTGACAAACCACCAAGTTGTTCCTATTCTACATCCTTTTCTATTTCTTGTTCCTTACTACCTTCTTCATTTGGTTTCTCACTCATTTCTACCTGCTCAGTATCAAGTTCTTCAGCATTCTATTGTTCTATCTTAGCATTCTCAACCTCCATATTATCAATATTTATTTCTTCAGTACCTAATTCAGCCACATTAGAACTTCCTGCAATTTCTTTTATTTTATCTCCTTTAGAGACAAACTTGATCCTTGGTTTCGACACCTTGGAAGAAGATGGAGCATCACTTTTATTTTTAGTTCTATTTTCAACCTTCTTTGCTGTCTTCTCTTGAATCTCTGCCTCTGACCCAGTAAGGAACTCTTTCAAACTGAGACCCTTGCTCTGCAACCATATTAGTATTAGCTAGTATAGGTTGGAATTTGTTACTAATAGAAGTCTCTTCTTTCACCGACCATTTGATTTTTGGCAAAGCTGAAGCTTCATTATTCTCAATGTTATACTTGGGATCTAAAACATCACCCTCATCTTCCATGCCTTCCGTAATATCAGCTAATCCCAGTTCCTCTATTTGACTTAAATGTAACCTATAGTAATCCAGTTTTCTTATATCATTCTGTGTTCTCAAATCAGCCCAAACATCCTCAACCATGGGAACATGAAACACTGCTCTCCTTTTACTCTTATCTTGTACTCTTTGGAAGTTAAAGTGATTCCTCTTCTTGAATTGTTTCATCATCACCAGCTGCATCTCTACTTCAACTACCTTAGCCTTAGTAGCAGATTGCACCGAATACCTGCCAATCTCCACATGAAACTTAATCCCTGACTTTTTCAATTCCATCTATTTATTACGCACAACAATTAATTGTCTGCATAACTCCATCAAAACTACCTTATCACTTGGATATCTCAATAACATATATGGATACCCTGGATAATATCCAACTCTTAAATAAGTTAAAGTAGGAAATTGGAGAAACAAACAACTAAAAGAATTAACCACTTCCCATGCTTCATCTGATACCCTTTTCTATTCAAGCTCACTGTTCCATAAGCACATATAAACTGAAAAGAAGGCATCATTCACCCTTCGGAAATGGTGAATAGACCCTTTTAGAGTTATTTGTGGATAATACTGAAAAACTAGAAAAAGTCTCCGATCACCATCCTGAGTCAGACCTAGAAACATCCCCATGCTTGCAACAGCATATACCAAATATGAGGTCATATAGAACTTAAAAGTTGTATTGACCTTGATCAACTGATCATGTAGAGCATTATTGATTTGCTCACCCTAGAAGATCTTCTGTTACCCTTTGAGAATAACCCTGATGTACGTGTACATCCACTCATAAAATTTAGAGGAAGAAGGAAGACCTCTGATTCTACTCAACAATGTGATCAAATCACTGACTTCTTCTACAAAATCACTCCTCTGAAGTTCCTTAGGCCACCTAGACAGATTACTCCTAGGATTTTTCAACCATTTTCTATTGATATGTCTATTTGCAGATTCTACACCAGCATCAAAATCCTTTTGACCTTGGGCAAAGTCTATTTCCCCAACATTCTCTATGGGTGGACACAAGAAGATCTTGTCAAAGAACTCAACATCTACTGTGATGATAAATTCCCCCTTAGAATTAGTCACAGTCTTAGTATCTTTATTATAGTGGCTTGCCACTTGGAGGATAAACTCTGGGTTATAAGCAGCCACAAGAAAATATGTTACTAGGTGTATGTTGCTATCAATGATCTTCTGCATGTAGTGGGGAGGATTAGCTTGTTTGGTCCTTTCCACAAATTCTGCCATATCTACATGTCCTATCTCCATATCCCTGATCTCATCTATATTGGACTGCACTGAAGTGATAGGGAAAACCCCTTGGTATTTGTACTTCATGATCTTGGCCTTTGATGGAGACAACTCTAACATCGGGTTTGAAGAGAGAACTGGAAATGATGTTGATCACAATTGCTTGATGAAACTGCAAAAGTTTATGATCTCAGAGTTAGGGGAAAAATTGGCAAATTAGGGACATTGTGAATCAATGATCATGAACATAGGAATATGCTTGAAAGGGATTGAGAGCACGCAAGTCGAGAAATTTGGTGAAAGTAGGTCATAAGTATCATTTTACAAAAATTCCTAGTGTTAGGAAAAATTTCAAGAAAACATGAATGGTTGGTCATTTTAACCGCTCCTGCATGTTGGAGTAATGCATTGTGTAAGGGCAGTCAATTTGACCGCCTCTGCAGGTAGGTGAAAAATTGGGTTTCATGTAGGAGCGGTCAAATCGACCGCCCTTACATGTGAGGGTAGAGTGAAAACTTTTTATGTATGAGCAGCCAAAATGGCCGCTCTTACATGTTGAAGGATAAATCTCTTTTATAGATGCAAAGGTGGTCATTTTGACCGCTCTTGCATCGGCTTTGAAGTTTACTAAAGGTATAAGCAGTCAATTTTTCTGCTTATGCATGTGAGTAAAATTCATCAAGGTTTATGTAGAGGCAGGTAAATTGACTGCCTCTGCATGAGGTATCACAAAGAGAAGGTAGATGTATCGGCGAGGTTTTTAACCGCTGATACATCTCATCAAACACACAACATGCAGGAGCGGCGAAATCGCCCGCCCCTACATTTATCTAAAGAAAAACCTAAGTCAAAAGATGCAGGCAGAAAAAACCCGTGACCCAGCATAGACGTAAAAACTAGGGCACCCGGATAAATGGCTAAAATCACCGATGATTCCTAGGAAAAGGAAACATAAAATAAAGAAGACAAAGGAAACTTTATCTAGGGTTTTAATAATAGTAAAGAAAAAACTAAATGTAACCATTGGATTGTTCACATAACTGATGGCCAACAAAAACACATGATTTCATTACTCACAAATAGTTATTTCACATTTCATGTAAACCCTAACAGAAAAGAAGATAAAAATGAAAAGGAGAGAAATGAAAACTTACTCGGCAGAAAAGAAACGAAATCAAACTCGATTAGAATCTTAGATTGAAACTCCACGTGCCAAAAATCATTTAAAAAGGTTCACAAGGGTTTTGACGAGCTTGAGAGCACACCAGAGATAACTAAAAAAGGGATAAAATAAAATTAAAAAGAGAAATAAAACATATAAACTTTTTTCACAATGTTTAATTAATACACTCAAGTGAACTTAATGTTGCATGGGCGGTGGAAATCGCCACCCCTGCATCAAGAAGTTGTTTTAAAACTGACATGCAATAGCGGTCAATTTGACCACTTAAACACGGGAAGAAAAAAGACATGCATGAGTGGGTGAAATTGCCGCTCCTACACATGAAACAAAGACAACATGCTTGGGCGATGGTTTTACTGCCCATGCATATGAACAAACATACTACATGTAAGGGCAAGATTTTTAATTGCCCCTACATCAAAACTAAGAAAAATTCCTAACACCCTAAAGAGGTCAAAAATGAATATTTTAATGAGCTTATAACCTAGTCAATTTCATGAACTTTGAGAAATTGACCTAGGGGAATGTCATAAGCTATTCTTAGGTGTTGAATGACTTCGCACGAGGTCAAGAAAACTTACCTCAAAATGCGAACTTAGAGTGTAGGCTATGAAACAGACAAGTTTCGTAGGGGTTGTCCTACAAAATGAGCCAGTTGATTTTGAGGACAACAGCTGGCTCTAACTGGGGAACTTCCTTTGATCATTATTTGAAATGATCAAAGGGAGAAGAATCCAGTCTCTAAGTGCCTTCATCCAGGCCATTGGGCCATAGAGTCAAGCGAACAAAACAAGACACAAAACAACCAACAATGAAAAAGAAAAACACAAACTATACAAATATACAAGTGAACTTATTTGGTGCTTCGTGGATTGAAAAGCTTCAGATGTTGTCCGCTATGTGGTAATAAGAATGGTGTCCCATCTTGATACTCCAGCAAAAAATATTCTTACCATAGAGTTGGTGAATGACAAACGGGCCTCTCCATAGGGAATCAAATTTCCCATGCATTCCCTTTGGCTCTCTCCTCTTGTCCCATAACAAGACTTGATCCCTAACTTGGAAATCTCTAGCCTTCACCTTCTTATAAAATAGTTTCTTGACTTGACTTTGATGTTCAGCGATACAGTCTACCACCATAACTCGCTACTCTTCAAGTTTATAAAGGTACATTATACGTTTATCAATAGAACTCTCAAAAGTTCTATCTTCCACTGCCTTTGCTAACTTCAAAGCCAACAATTCCAAGGTGATTGGTATCTCTGCATTCAGAGAAATGGTGACATACCAATTGCCCTTTTTGGAGTAATTCTATCTGCCCACAAAGCATCAAATAAAGCTTTATGCCATGTTCTCTGATTATCCTCTACCAATTTCCTGATAATAGTAACCAAATTCTTATTACTAGATTTTACCTGACCATTCCCTTGCCGATAATAGTCGGATGAATGTGAAAGAATAATCCCATATTCAAAGCAAAAACTAGTAATTTCATTAGAAGAAAAACATGTGAAAGAATAATCCCATATTCAAAGCAAACTGGGAAATGATGTTCTCCTTGAGAAAACTACACACTACTTCAGAAGTAGCATGCTTAACTAGAATAGCTTCAACCCACTTGGTGAAGTAATCCATTGCAATAAGAGCATAACTATGTCCTGCACTCGGCGATGGATTCACAGCACCAATGAAATCAATGCCCCATTCCTGAAATGGTTCTTCAATCACAATTGGTTTCAATGGCAGTGCAGCCAACTTAAGCTTCCCCACAAACTGTTGGCAAAGTCCACACTTACGCACCCACCTGTATGCATCCTAAAAAAGTGTTGGCCAATAATACCTAGCTTTTAGGATTTTGTGAGCCATTATTGGTGCTAAAAAGTGTCCTCCACATGCCAAATTATGGAATGACTCCAAAAGCTTGCTTTGTTGTGCTTTATTCCAGAGGACATAGTTTGCAACCTTGAGCTTAATTGTCCATTGTCCATTTTTCCTTATAGGACAAATGGGTAGGACACTCACCATTCATGAGGAAATAAGTGATATTAGAATACCACTCATCAGTTGTAGTAACAAAAAGGATAGTTGGAACATCTTCAATCTCAACCTCTTCATCCCCTGTTTCTTTTGGGACATTATTAGCAATAGGCTGACACAAACCTTTCCCACACACAAGCTTGGTGGGTTTGATATCAAGATCAAATTCCTAAATTTTGGCAATCCAATTGCCCCTCTTAGTCCCAAACTCTTGTTGAGTCAAGATAGTTTTCACTATTGTATCTGGCACCAAAACAACAATATGTGAATTCAAAATGTAAAATCTGAAATGCTTCACAACTTTGACTACAACATAAGCATGTTTCTCCATATTAGAGTATTTAAGTTCATGAGCTTTAATTGGACAACTCATGAACAAAATTGGAGATTCCACACCCTCCTCATTCTGCTAAACCAGAATTGCTGACAATGTATGCTCTGAAGCATAACTATACATTATGAAATCTTTAGTATAATAAGGACACACCAAAACCGGAGCATGGGCTATGGCTCTTTTTATGTCCTCAAAAGCTGCTTTACCTTCCACAAATCAATGGAAAGTGGTCTTACCTTTCATCATATTAACAATATGACGTGTCTTCTTAGCGAATTCAAGATTGAACCTTTGCAAGAAATTCTCTTTCCTGAAGAAAGAGTGAACAACAGACTTACTTGCAGGCAAAGTAAGACCTTGGATGGATTTTTCTCATTCTGAGTCAATCTTAGTTCCTTCTTTAGACACAATGTGACCAAGAAGCTTACCTTCTGTAACCCCAAAAACTGACTTCTTTAGGTTAAGAGAAATACCATTCTGACGACACCGTTCCAAAACTTGTCACAAGTGGTAAGCATGATATTGATGTTTCTTAGAGAAAATAGTCAAATCATCAAGGTACACCACAATGAACTTACCCATTTCATCTCTAATTGCCAGGTCCATTGCTCTCTGGAAAGTAGTGCCAACATTGATCAATCCAAACGGTATCCTGTGATATGCAAATGTGCCCCATGGAGTTGTGAAAGCGGTTTTGTATTGATCCACTTCATTGACCTCTACTTGATTACCACAATGAACTTACCCATTTCATCTCTGAATGCCAGGTCCATTGCTCTCTAGAAAGTAGCACCAGCATTGATCAATCCAAACGGTATCCTGTGATATGAAAATGTGCCCCATGGAGTTGTGAAAGTGGTTTTGTATTAATCCACTTCACTGACCTCTACTTGATTATAGCCTAAAAAACCATCTAACATAGATAGCATCTCTAAACCAATTACTGTTTGTAACACTTGATCCATTATGGGAAAAGGGTAATATCTTTTAAGGAAGATTGATTCAGATTCCTAAAATCTACACAAATACGAATTTCTCCGTTCTTCTTCCTTATAGGAACAATGTTTGCAATTCAAGTAGAAGGATAGATAGGGAAAATTATCCTAGCATTCAACATTTTTTGAATTTCAGCAAGGATTGTACCTATTATTTTGTGATTGTACTGCCTCTGCTTCTGTTTGTGAGGCAACGATCCTACATTGAGAGGAATCTCATCTTGGATCTCTTGTGGTTTGATGGACTTCAAATCATCATAAGAATACGCTAGCACATCAATGTAGTGGTGTAGAAGTCTTGTGAACTTGAACCTTTCATCATCAGTGCAGCATTTCCCAATATTAAATCTTAGGATCCGCTTTTGTATTCAGGTTCACTTGTTCAAACTCCATTGACGAACTTGAGCCAAGTTGTTGTTTCTACTTGATATAACGATCATGTTTATCAAAAATCTTTTCAAGAGAGACTAAATCTCTCAGAATTTTATTCCCTTTTAACTAAAGAAACTCTTCTCTAGTCTCTAAATTTACTTCAGAAACATATTCCTGAGGCAGAGAATCACTCCCTTCAAAGTAAAGTTCATCAAAGCTATTTGTCTTCTTTAGGAAAGCTATGATTTGATTATCACCATTGAAAACTTGCCAATGTTCAGCATTATCAGGTACACTTGGCCAGAAGACCAACTCAATAGTGTACTTGTCACCCTTAAAATCCTTATGTGGGACCATGAGGGTAGTTGATACAGCCAATGAATCAACCCTATCATTGTACTCTCTAGGAATAACATAAATATCAAAAGCATCAAATTTATCAATGCACTCCCTACCCGATTCCGGTAATGATTTAACCTTTCATTTTTCATTTGGTATAGATTTCTTACCTCACAAACAATCAGCTCAGCATCTCCTTGTGCATGAAGATTTTATATTCCTTTTGTACAAGCCACTTCCATCCTGAGTAACAAAGACTCGTACTCAGCAGTATTGTTGGTACTATCAAACTATAGTTTATATGAAAAGGGAAAAATATCCCCTTGAGGAGATTTTAGGACTACTCCAGCCTCAGATCCTGTGGAAGAACAACTACCGTCAAATTCCAAAGTCCAAATATCATTAGAACTTTCTGATTTGACATATTCGTGATCAACAGACTCTTCACCCGAAGAAGAAGAAGAATCCTCCATTACCATACTTTCATCTAAACTATCATCTGATGATCCAGAAGTATATTATGTAGTTAGAAAATAATTACCCAAACCTGAAGACTCAGATAAAATTTGAGCTTTTGGGTCTTTAGATTGAGTAACAATATATTTTGCTTCCCTTTCCGGAAGCAATTTCTGCATGACATCTTTGACGGGCATCCTTGCTTTAGATAAATCCATACTAAGCTCTCCTCCTACATCCTTAAATAAATTTCATCCTAGTAAAATACCATAAGAAGCTGGAATATCGACAACTAGAATAGTCATCTTTATTCTTTTCTTCGGAAAAGCTGCGAATGCAAATTGTGCATCCTTAATTTGGCCTAACAAAGGCATTTGTTTATTTTCTATTGAAAAGAACCTTCCAAAGGTCTTTGTCAGAGCCAGTCCTAGAGCATTCACCACTTTGGTAGGCATGACATTGTTGAAAGCCCCCGAATCTATGATACAATTACTCAGTTTGTGACCATTGACTAACAGAGAAACATAAAAGGGTTCAATTTTCCCTGGAGTAACAAGAGGAGTGGTAACTAGGTTATTCTAAGAAGACCTAATCTTTGAGGAGTCATGAACAATCTTGGAAGTATTTTGCCCTATAGAAGCAGTCTTATTTTTAACAAATTTGGCTAACCTTTCAAATTGGTTAGGATTAGCTTGCAAATATTCTACCTCAAACATCTGGATTTTAGTTTTCCTAGCATGGTCAATTATACCAAAAAGTTGAAATGAATTGGACACAGAAATGGGAAAAATTTTATTCTGAGGTTTCATTGAGGAAGTACCTATCTGAGGGATAGCAGCAGAAGAAGTAGGAGTGCTAGAAGAACTTACTTGTTTATCATTAGCTAGATCCCTTGACTGAAAAGGCAAAGGAGTTCCTCTTTTGGCAATTGAAATCACAGGTTGAGGATCTTCTTTTGATTTTCCTTTATCAGCCATTTGCTGGTTTGACTGATTTTGGGACCTGGTGAAAACGATATATGTTCCACCATATGCAACCTCTCCTCTTTCTGCTTCATCTTGATAGTTCAGGAATCCAATAGTAGAGTCACCAACCAATTACTCTTGTCCTTCCATAAAGAGATTGGTAGTATTTTCCTGATCCAAGTTAGGTTGGAAAGAATTATCCTGTTCAACTTCATAATAGCCAACTGCTGCATTGACTGGTGGAGCCTCCAATGCCAATCTTCCTTGAGTAGGAGGAAGTTAGTTTTGCTGCCCCCAGTTTCTCGCGGCATTGCCTTCATATGAAGTATTAGGGAATGTCCTTCTTGGTATGTCCCGATAAGGAGTGGACATATTCTGGGACATTTGCTTTTTCAAAGCCAACAACTCATTGGCTAACTTCTGCATCATAGGATTTGTAGTGCTGGTGGAAGTTATGTCAGTAGAGGGCTGCCCTCTACTTCGGTTTGAATCCTTTCTTATCTTACCCACAAGGATAAGATCATCTTCAACCTCGGTAGCCAAATTTTGTGCTATAACAAGATCAGTGGGATTAACCCGCCTTAACAAAAAGTTTACCTCATGAAGCTGAGTGTTGATGAAGAAGCATTTCAGATTCTTCGCCATTGGTTGAGTAGTTGTTGGAATCTGATTTGTTAATTTGTTGAACTTGGCAATGAATTCCTGCATGGGCTCTTGCGGTTCTTTCTTCATTTGTTTTAGCTGAGCTAACAAGGCGTGTGCATCTTCAACATGTTTAAACCTAGCTTTAAACTTGGTTCAGAGTATGTTCCATCCCGTGATGCTTTGGGATTGGAGATGGTAGAACCAATCTGTAGCTACACCTTTCAGTGTTTCAACAAAAAGTGTCACTGATACATCTTCATGCTCCACCCCTAGCACACCGCAAGCTATGTAAAAAGATGCAACATGTTCATTAGGATGAACTTTTCCATCACCATAGAATTTTGGAAAATTCTTTCTAGAACCACGAGGTAGTTCATGCAACAGTGGCATCAAATTCAGGGGTCCAAAAGAATTACCCCAAGGACCTTGAGCTGCCATAGTACACCGGTTTAAAGGTGGGATAACAAAATTTTGATGTTCAAACTTGAGTGGATAATACTCTGTTAGTATTTACACTAGAAGCTTCACCTAGTATAAGAGACCTGGCGTTGGTAGGAGGAAAACTCCTAGTACACTGAAGTCAGGATTTCGGAGGTAAAAGACAAATTATTTTGCTGCATTAATTCAAAAATAGGATTAATAATTCCTTGAGCTCTGTTACTTCTTGTATACCTTGAGTCCGCCAGAATGCAATGTACTTAACAAAGATAAAAACTTAAAAACAACTTATAACTTATGATTAAGGATGGAATGCTTCAACCCAAAGTGTGAGGCTCTAAGTTGCGCGTTAGTTCCCAGTAGAGTCACCAAAAAACTATTGGGTGAATATTTTGTCGTTAACTCACTAACGACAAAATGGTTATATCAGCCACAACTATGATGGGACAAAGTCTCTCCTCTCAGCAAGGGGAGGTTCCCTCTAACAGCTTAACTATTACAAACAAATGACTTATAAAACTTATGTACACTAAACAATATATTTGTGGTGATTCCATTTCATCCTATTCTCTTTTTTTAGAATAGATGCTTATACTTCACTATGATGATCTCAATGAAACTGATATTAAAGAGCTTATAAACTATCATAAAACCATAGAAACACAAAGTCTTTTGTTTCCTCGCTTACTAATTGCAAATAAAATTATTTGAAGTTGAATGCAGCCCCAAAGTCTTCACTCTTCTTCAAGATGACATAAATAGATTGAATACAACAATTCGTAGCACAAAGTCTTCAAGCTATTTTACTTTCACAAACATAAACACAATCCTCACAAATGATTTGATAACATAAAGTTTATCGCAATCAAATTAAGAATGCTCTTCAATCAGGTAGCAATTGAAAACATCCTAAGTCAAACCATCCTGAGTCAAACTCGGAAACATCCTCATGCTTGCAATAGCATATACCAAATATGAGGTCATATAGAACTTAAAAGTTGTATTGACCTTGATCAACTGATCATGTAGAGCATTGTTGATTTGCTCACCCTAGAAGATCTTCTGTTGCCCTTTGAGAATAACCCTGATGTACATGTACATCCACTCATGAAATTTAGAGGAAGAAGGAAGACCCCTGATTCTACTCAACAATGTGATCAAATCACTAACTTCTACAAAATCACTCCTCGGGAGTTCCTTAGGCCACCTAGACAGATTATTCCTAGGAGTTTTCAACCATTTGCTATTGATATGTCTCTTTGTAGATTCTACATCAGCATCAAAATCATTTTGACCTTGGGCAAAGTCTATTTCACAAGGGTTTTGACGAGCTTGAGAGCACACCAGAGATAATAAAAATATGGATAAAATAAAATTAAAAAGAAAAATAAAACATATAAACTCTTTTCACAACGTTCACACAGAGTGTAATTAATACACTCGAGTGAACTTAATGTTGCATGGGCGGTGGAAATTGCCGTCCCTACATCAAGAAGTTTTAAAAACTGACATGCACTAGCAGTCAATTTGACCGCTTAAACATAGGAAGAAAAAAGACATGCATTAGCGAGCGAAATTGCCACTCCTGAACATGAAACAAAGACAACATGCTTGGGCGGTGGTTTTTACCGCCCATGCATATGAACATACTACATGTAAGGGCGGGATTTTTAACCGCCCCTACATCAAAACTAAGAAAATTTCCTTACACCCTAAAGAGGTCAAAAATGAATATTTTGACGAGCTTATAACCTAGTCAATTTCAGGAACTTCGAGAAATCGACCTAGGGGAATGTCATAAGCTATTCTTAGGTGTTGAACAACTTTACATGAGGTCAAGAAAACTTACCTCAAAATGTGAACTTAGAGTGTAGGCTACGAAATAGATAAGTTTCATAGGGGTCATCCTACAAAATGAGGGCAGCTAATTTTGAGGACAACAACAACAAAGTAAGATAATTTTTTTTTCCATTATGAAAATAATTGAAGCTTAAAATTATAGGAAAATAATTTTAGGAACCATGATTAAGTGGTGGTCGGAAAAGGTCATAGGGTCTATAATTTACTACATAGTTTCTATTATGTTGGTTTATAGATTTGCCACCTAACTCTATATTCTCTCGCCCAGGAAGTGACAAATGTATCAACAGTTGAACCAATTATAATGATATTTTGTAATCGATTCTTTGCTTCTTTTACAAGGTGTAGCTACCTTCGAGTGATACACAATTTTCACCAGAAAGCAAGAAAAGGTAATGCTTTTAACCAGAAAGCTTAGAAAGGTAATCATATACTTCTACAATAACTGAATTCTATGTGAAGTTCAAAGACTTTAGATAGTCACCTTAATGAAACAATAAAGAATTTTTCAAGTATAATATTATCACCACCACAAAATATTCACGCAAAGATAAACATCTCATAGCAATGAAACAAGCTAGATGTTCAATACTCCAATATAGATAGAAGAATAGTCGCTGGCAATATATTCAACATAAGAAGAACAATATCTAGACAACCACAACACAAAGTTTATGCCTGCCTGAATTTTACCACTTGTATTTTCTATATTAAAGTAATAGAACTGAAATGAATACTGCAAAAACTTATCTATTTGAGAAATCAAAGTTGCCCAAAAAGATCCCTAATTCATGTTCCAGCACCCATATATATAGTTCACATATAATAATTGTCTTTCAAGAGAACAGTTTCTTGGAGACAACCATTTTTAAAATAATATAATAATAAGTTGTGAAAATAAGTTCCTAGAGCCAAATTTAAAGAAATAACATAAAACAAAGAAAGTGATCATGCAACCGCCTTTTCGCCATCCTTAGGGTCTTCAATGCTTTTTCCATCTTGTTCTTCAGCATCTGTTGAGCTCTCTCGTGCCCTCATCCTCGTTCTATATTCTCAGTACCTAGTAACAATAGAAGTGATTTTTCTACTGCTAGGTGTAGTGGTGATATGCATTATGGTTCTCCACCTAGTCAGCATTTTCTCCACATCAGCTAATGTTTGATAAACGTTGTCACTCTTAGTTTTGAAAGAATTGAGATAGACTTACATGTGACCCAGTTTTCCTAAAGATTCCCCAGTGAGAGTTTTAGGATTATCTATCTCCTCATTGAATTCTTTGATATTCAAAGATATCTCCTTAATGTCCAAAAGATTCTCCCTAAACTCATCTGTAATATCTACTTTCAGGAGGTTGTAATTCTTTTTAATTTCAATTAAGATCTCAAGATATTGATTCAGTACCTTATTGATTTCTCCAATAAATCCATCAGACATTGACAATTTCCATTCTAGCGTGTCAAATAAAGATGAATCTATATCCTTTGGATCATTGATTATCCTTTCATTAATTAAAAATAGAGAATCCATGGCTACCAATTATGGGACTTCCTTCGAAAGCATATACATGTTGCCTTGTTCTTTCCTTACCTATTGGAGCTTAGCGACTAACTCTTTCCTCTTTTTAAACACTTGAGCATAAAATACAGACTTTCCAAGGTAAAATAGAGCTTCATAGGAAAGTTTCTCCATCCATTCATTGACATCTTTAGCAAAATTTAGATTCTTCTTTATCTACTACATTGTACTAGAGTTAATTCCTTCGACATTAGAACTAGAAACCTCATGAGATGCAGGGGTCACGATGGATTTACTCATTGAGACTGCAACTTCAAATTTTCTTTTCTTTCTTCTTTCACCCTCTTAATCAAAACACTAACAGAATAATTTGCATGATACACATCTCCTTCAAGAGTAGAGGGACCCATGTCTATATGACATTTTATAATCAGCCTTAGTTTTTCATTTTCATTCAAATCTTTAATCAGGTCTGCAATCTCCAACATTTGATGGCTAGAGGTAGTATCAGTCGCCATCCTTGATATCCTCTTAGCCTGTTTGGGCTTCGAGGTAACCTGCAATAGCTTAGCTACTGTGTCAACTTCCACTGAAATTGTTGGAACATTCTTTATTTATTTCTCAACTGCGTTTCTCAACCATCTAGGAGAGGATGTCACCATACTAGTATCTTTATTGCTCAAAACTATTTTACCTTGATTAACAACAGGAACATAAATATAAACTTCTTCATCCATAGGGGAAGAGGGAACTTCAAATAATGGAGGAAAAGAGCCATCATCAACAATTTGTTGAAAAAGAGAATTAGAATCTACAAGCATCAACTTCACCTGAACAGGTTTCCTTTTTGGAGTAGACAAAGGCAAATTGTCTTGTTCACAAGTTGATTTCAACTTTGTAACTTCATCTGGCTTTTCACCATCTCCTCTAGACTATGAACCAGTTTTAGTCTATGTTGCTTCTTGCCTCTCAGAAGTAGCACGAGCACTAGAACTTTGTGCAAACCCCTATTCTTTGGTTCTAGATATTCTTTGCTCATAAGGAGAGCCTGCATGTTCATGCCAGTTCTCTAGTAACCAATTCTCTGTTCTTTTCAACACCATGGTAGAACAAGATTTTAAATCCACAACCTCATTCTCTGACCAGTTTATTCGAGGAAGGGGTTTTCAAATCAAAATTTAGTATTCAGCATCAATGATTTCTGAATTATCTTCAACACCATCTGAGATTTGGAATGGGAGACTAAAAGCCTTAATTTGACTCAATGTGTGTCTCATGCAGTCTCTTCTTTGAACTTCTCTCTTGTTAGCACAATGCTCCCAAAAATCTTCCAAATGAGACTGATGTTCATAAGAAACAGACCCATGGAAATTCTGTTGTACATAATTCTTACTATCAAAATGTGTTCTCAAAGATATAGAATGAAAATTAAATTCACTTAGGGTCTGCTCTGCCCCTTTCACAACATCATTATTTTTGCAAATGTAAGAGGATAGCATCAATGGGAAAGCATATCCTTTCTTCCTCATGCTTTGGTACTTGACCTTAACGACATACATTTGTCTACAAACTTCCAAAAAATCATGATAAACATGTGCATACCAAGGTAATTTTGTCAGGGCATTTTCATAACCCCCTATCTGCAGATAGGTGAATCTATCAAATTGTATGTAAAAACTTCCCAACTCCATAATCAAGGTAGCAGCTTCAGGAGAAATTCTGTGCTTTAGGTTTTCTTTGAGCCTCCTCATAGTAAACATCAGGAAAGCATCATTTATGCGGCGAAAATATTTCATACCCACTTCTATAGTAAGTTGAGAGAAATAGTTGTACACGGGTGTATCTGACGATAACGACCCTTGAGGTCTCAACCCTGCCCAAACAACCTCTTGACTGGCTAGAATGTACACCAAGTATGAACACATATGAAAGGAGGTAGTTTGATAGAGTTTAGCCAATTATTCATTCAAATAAAAACTAATAATCTCAGCCCAATCAATGAATTGGTTCTCACTGCATATCAATAAGATAAACCAACACATCTAGTATTCGAAAGAATCTATAGTTGCACTCCCAACCACGTAGTGCAATAAAGTAATAATGTCAAAAATTTCATCTTTGAAATGAGACCTTTTCAATTTAGAAGGAAATTGGGACTTACCTTTGTTTTCAAACTTTAGCCAGCTCCTCAGAAATGAATTCATGCACCAGTCCTCATTTGCTTTGAAGAATCTTAATCCTTCTGCAACAGACATCTCCTCAAAGTTCTCTTTTCTAAGAATCCTCAATGTATGAGAGATAACTCGGAATCAACCTTCATTACCACTGAACTGTCCTTGGCTTTAATTTCTTGAGTCTCTGGGACATAACTTTGCATGCATGCAATCACCAAATTAGTACATTGCATGAAAATCAGGAAACCTCCAGCATGTGCCAAACCACTCGACAAAATCTTCTCTACAAAAGGTGATTTATTAGCTTGTTGCAAGTGAGCCCAAAAATCTCCTAAATCAATATGCTTGAGCTCGGTATCCCTCAAACTAGCCCAACTGCTATTAATGCCTGAGGAATGAGGGGCTCCTTGGTATTTTTATTTCATCCCAAGCCACAGGAACATAAGCACAGAGAAAAATTCAATATGCTTTCAGGGAATTATGGTGAGGAGTAGAAGACAGTGCAACAGAATGACTTAGACAAAATATCGCCATCCCAGATAAATATACCAATGCCATTATTCAGACATGACATGACTTAATGTTTAATAAATGTGGCATTAAATTACTGCCTCGAGAGAATGACACCGTAACTTTACACACCTTTCAAATTTTCTGAAAAGACATCCACCGGACGTGTCGTGCACCTCACTAAATGAGAAGAGAACACCTTGAAAAGCAGGAAAAGCTTCAATGTCACGGAGTCACTGAAAACCCAAACTTAAAAACCACAAGTCAGAGGTTATGAAGTTTTGAGAACCCCCGATTGACCGACAACATAGAGACTGACAAGCGAGTGGGATGAATTAATAAAAGAAAGGCTAAGTTGGGAGGTCAGGAGGTCGAGAGGTTAGGGAACTTTAGAACTCGGTGACTTAGTTTATAAAAACTCAAAAGTTCGCGACTTAGTTACAAAAACTTAGAAACCCACAACTTGACTAAGATAAACCAAAGACTACTAAGGAAATTCAAATTTTTATTGTTATACCATGAACTTAAGACTCAAAAGAGCGCTAAAATTTTGCATCACTAAATTTGAATTTAGGGTAACAACTGGCTCTAAATGGAGACAAGGACCAATAGGACACAAAGAATTCATATCAACCATGACACAAAGCCTTATTCATTGGGCAACAGAGACCAAATAGAAAACAGACAAAACAAAATAGAAACAAAGAGAAACTATGGTACAAGGAAAGCTCAAGGGTATCTCCAATTGAACATCTTAAGGTCTTGCCTATTGTAGGCAAGAGGCAGAAGTGTACCATTTGGATAAGCTAATAGAAAAGTGTTATGTCCAATGACCTGCCTGATCTGAAAAGGTCCTTTCCACAAAGAGTCAAACTTCTTATGTGCTCCTTTAGGTTCTCTTCTTCTATCCCAGAGAAGTACAAAATCCCTAACTACAACCTTTCTTTTCTTAGCCCTTTTGTCAAAAACTCTCTTTACCATCTGTTGGTGCTTGGAAATTTCGTCAACAACTATCTCTCTTTGCTCTTCTAGTTTATTCAGGTACATAATCCTTTTCTCCAGAGCTGACTGAAATTGTTTATTTTCGATTGCCTTTTTCAAGTTTAGTGCTGATAGTTCCAAAGGAATAGGTTTAACACTGTCAATTCTATACATTAACTGAAAAGGTGACATACCAATGGCCCTTTTGTATGTTATTCTATCCATCCACAAAGCATCATATAACTTCTTATGATATCCCCTTTGATTTTCACCTACTAACTTTTTGACGATTGAAATCAGATTTTTGTTACTTACTCGGCCTGTCCATTGCCTTGGGGATAATAATCAGATGAGTGGGCTAGACTAATTCCATAATCATAACAAAAGGGAGAGATTTTAGAAGAGGAAAAAGAGCTAGCATTATCAGTGACAATTTTCTTTGGAACACCAAACCTTACCAAAATGTTTTCTTTCAAGAAAGTACATACAATCTATTTGACTGGGATAGCTTCCAGCCACTTGGAAAAATAGTCAGAGGTAGTTAAGATATGTGTATGTCCAGCACTGGAATTAGGGTTAATAGGGCCAATAAAATCTAAACCCTATTGTTGGAAGGGCTCATCAATCACCATGGGCTTCAAAGGTAATGCTTCAAGGTGAGGTACCAGTGAACTTCAAGCATTTTTCACACTTGGACACCCATTCATAGGCATCCTTGAACATACTTGACCAATAGAAGAATTGACGTAAGATTGTGAAGGCTATTACTGAAGCTGAAAAATGCCCACCGCATGCTTCATTATGAAAAGCCTCTAATAATTTCCTTTGTTGTTCCTTGTCTACACACCTCAGGAATGTCCCATTTGCGCCTTTTTTGTACAAATTTCCTTCCCAGAGAATGCATTTATTGGCTTTGAACTTTAAATTCCTCTTCTCCTTGGTAGAAAGGTGAGATGGACAATCACCATATGTTAGAAAATAAGAAATATTAGAGAACCACTCATCCGTTGTACTGTGAAAAGGACTAAGGGCAACTTCTCTTCTTCAGTAACTTTATTTTCTGCAATCATCTTGCACAAACCCTTTCCCCTGACCAAATTTGTGGGTTTGATATCAACACCATACTCTTACACTTTAGCTATCCAAGATCCTCTTTTATTACATCCAACTTCTTATTGAGCGAGGATACTCTTTATAGCAGACTCGAGGACAAAAATAGTGGCATGAGAATGTAAAATATAAAATCTAAAGCTCTTCAGGTCCTTCACCACTACATATGCATGTTTCTCAAGTGGAGAGTAATTCAGTTCATACTTCTTCAGAGGTGCACTCATGAAAGAGAGAGAAGCTTCAATACCTTGCTCAATCTTCTGCAATAGGATAGCTGATAGAGTGTGTTCTGATGCATAGAAATAGATAATGAAATTCTTCCTAAAATCAGGGTGTACCAGTGTTGGTGCATTGGCAATGGCTATTTTTATGTCCTTAAAGGCTTGTTTTCCTTCATTGTTCTATTTGAAGACAGGATGATTTTTCATCATATCAGCAATAGGCTTTGTCAGTTTAGCAAAGTCTGGTACAAATCTCCTTAGGAAATTCACTTGGCTGAAGAAAGAACTAGAGCTATCTTTAGTTGTAGTCAAGCTTAATTGCATAATGGCTTTCACCCTTTCAAGATCAACCATAATTCCGTCTTTTGAACAATGTGATCGAAGAGTTTGCCCTCAGTTATAGCAAAGATTATTTTTTAGGATTTAAGAAAATCCCATGTTCTCTGCAACGTTGTAATACTACTTCCAGATCATGTAAATGATTAGCCCTTTTCTTAGAGAAAACTGTTAAATCATCCAAATAGACAACAATAATCTTATTTTTCAAATCACCAAATGACATATCCATCACTCTTTGGAAAGTAGCCCCTGCATTTATGAGATCAAATGGCATTCTATTATATGCAAAGACACCAATGGGAGTAGTGAATTCAGTTTTATGTTGATCATTTGAGGACACCTCGATCTGGTTATACCCCAAAAAACCATCAAGCATAGACATCATCTCAACACCAGAAACTGTCTGCAGTATATGGTCCGTCACATGTAGTGGGTAATTATCTTTCAAAGAATCTTGATTTAGGTTCCTAAAGTTGACACAAATTCTTATTTCTTCGTTCTTTTTCTTGACAAGAATGATGTTGGTGACCCACGTGGAGTGATGGATAGGGTAAATGATTCTTGCTTTTAACATTTTTTCTATCTCGCTAAAAATAGCTTCTGTCACTTTGGGTTTGTAGGTTCTCTGTTTCTGTCTATAAGGTGTAGCACCAGGCTTCAATGGAATATGGTATTGTAGTTCTCCATTCCTAAATCTCTTCAAATCTATGTAACACCAGGCAAAAACATCTCTGTAGTGAATTAACAAAGAGATTAAACATTCCCTCTCTTGAGGAGAACAACACTTTCCAATGCACATGATTTTGGGATCTTCTTTTGTGCCTATGTTGACACAATCAAAATCAGCTGATGATTCAATAGAGACTTTGCTTTTTGTTTCAAATATTGATCATGTCTATTGAATAAGTCTTCAAGAGAAATTAAACCATTGAGAATCTTATTACCCTTTAACTGAATAACCTTAGATCCCTTACCATCAGGAGAACTAATATCACCTTCCAAAATATCATTACTGGCATCACTACTTCCTTCGAAGAAAATATTTGCAAAAGATTCAGCTTTTTCTAAAAATACAATTATCTATTGATCATTATTGAACACCTGCCAGTGATTTACATTATCAGGAACACTAGGACGGTATACAATTTCAACTTTGTATGACTTATCTTTAAAGTCTAGGTGTGGCAAGAGTAGGGATGCAGAAATTGCCAATGAATCAACCCTAGTATTTTGATCTCTAGGTACTGCTTCTATAGAAAAAGCATCAAAGTCTTCAAGACAATCACATACTCTATTTCTGTAATATCTAAGTCTACCATTTTTTATAGTGTATACCTTACTGACTTGTTTAACAATCAATTCAACATCTCCTACAACTTTCAACTATTTAATACCCTTTTCTTTGGCCAAAGTCAAACTAAGTAACAAAGCTTCATACTTTGTTGTATTGTTGGTATTGTCAAACTCCAGTTTGTAAGTAAAAGGGAACTTATAACCATCCAATGAAATCAAAACAATACCTACACCAGACCCAGCACTAGAACAACTTCCATCAAATTCCAAAGTCCACAACTCATCATCTAGGTCAGGACTAACTAGACCTGAGCATTCTTCCTTTATTGAAGTACACATATATATTCCTAGCCTGGTCTCTACAAACAGAATGTTTGCCCTTGGGTCTCCTAACCTTAATAAAGTGAATTTGGCTTTAGGCTCAAGATTTAGATGCACTTTTTTCCCATCTAATGGTATTAAGGCATGAGACTAATCTATTTGTATTTCACCCCTAGGTCTCTACAAAAACTTCTGCTCAAGAGCATCCCATAGCTAGCATGGATATCAGCAACTAGAATGGTTAACTTCAATATTTTCTTTGGAAAGGCAACTAGAGCAAACTGAGCATCTTTAATTTGTCCTAAAATGGGAACTGGTGAACCATCCATAGAGAAACACCTACCATGTGAGGAAGTGAATTACAAACCTAGAACCTTAACTACTTGGGCAGACATTACATTATCAAAGGCTCTAGAGTCAATGACACAATTAATCAGCTTAAAACCAACAATATATAATGACACATAGAAAGGTTCAGGTTTTGCAAAAGGGTTTTGCTAGCTTGGGTTTTTATTATTGGAATTTGAACAATTCTATTTTTCTATGTGGATTTCACTCTCATTTGACACTTATGCATTACAATGTGAAGGTGAAGGCTCTTGTTTGATGTATCTGACTAACCTATCTAGTTCTGAAGGGTTAAGTCTAGTGGCACCCTCAAATTTTGAAAATTTGATGTGCCAATATTCTTTTGAGGTGTTGACAAAGGCTTGGTCGACAAGCTGCTCAATCTACCCCTGGGGCCACCTTTGGCAATTAAAATTTTTCAACTCAAAAATTATCTTGTAAATCTGGTTGGTAGGAAGTTTCTTGGTGCATATGGTAACATGCTGTTTAGTTTCGTACTCCCGGGATGAGTTTTGATGGGGCAATTAATTGTTTTTTGACTGTGACCGGGCTAAATTTGACATTCCAGGTAGTTGCAAATTTCATGATTTTGAGGATGACCCAGATGTTGATTTGGTCTCAAACCTCTCTAGTTCCAATTTTGTCAAAATCAAAGACCATTTGATGCATTATTTTAATGCATTTCAATTGCGGCGAACTCACCTGGCGGGTCAGTTTACAAAGCAGGTGCCAGAATTTGGTCGACGAAGCAGATTCTGAGAAAATGAGTTTTCTTAAAATAACTGATTATGCCCCTCTGTAATTTTTCACAGTCGTCGGACGCCCAGTTTGCTCGTGGTGAAAAACGCCAATCGCCTGGAGAGGGAAATTCAAAATTGCCTAAGTTTAAAAAATCAAAATACATATATTAATAAGAGAAATATTATTAAAATGGCATTTAAAAAAAAGGAGGCATATTGAAGAGTTTCAACGTGACTTTGAAAAGTGAGATTTTATAAAGGAAGGGCTTTTAAAAGTTTATTAAACTTTTATAAAGTTTATAAGGAAAGAAAGGGTGCAATGGTACAGATATCGCACCATCACATGCCTTTTCTTTGCCTCCTCTCAACCCCCTGCAATGGCGCAATAAGCCCATCGCAGGGCTTTTCTTGCCCTCCTCTCCCGTCTGCAACAACAAACGGTGCTCTTCCTTTGATTTTATGGTGTTTTCGATGGGTTTCTTGCTGCATTTGATGGATTTTGTTGCTGATTGCCATTGCTGATCATGTTTTTATGTTTCTGGGCAATTTTTGGGGGTGTTTTTTGGCCCAAATTTGTTCTCATGCTACAAAATCGCTCTACGTTCATTCTTGTGGCATGGGTGGAGGTTTTTTGGTCGTTTTTGGTGATTTTTGGCTGCTCCAAGTGGATTTTTGTGCAGGTCCAAAACTGTAATCACGTTTTTCTACTTTAGGCCATTTTTTGAGGGCATTCTTGGGCCAAAAACTGTAGTTTAATACTCGGAAATCTTCCTTGGACCATTCCTCATGCATTGGCGAATGTTTTTTGACTATTTGCAAGGATTTCAGAGTACCAGAGGAGTGAAAAATGCCCAGTATTTGCAAAAAACAACCCAGAATTGATGAGTTGGGCAAAATTGGTTTGTTGAACTGCTGTAACTTATTCTCTTTGCCCCTCAGAGCTAGATTCTATGAAAAAGTTGGAGAAGAGATCTCAGAGGTCACTTATTACAGAGGAATGAAGTATCCAGCTGTTGCCATTCAAACTAGGAATAGGTGAAAAATGTCAAAAATTTTAAAAGGGGAATATTATAATGTATTTGTTTATTATTTATTCCTCTCCTCTTTTAATTGTATTAATATTTTATTCCCAAATGCATTTTGGAGGGAGAAATGTATTAAAAAAATCTCACCTACCTCCAGAGTGAGTTAATTTTTAGGGCACCATACTTTGAGCATAAAAGGAACAGCTAGGCTTTCATTTTATTTTGGCTGAAAAATTTTGGGACTTTTGAAAAGTGAATGAAATACATTTTCTGTTGGTTGTCTCATCTCTTGTCTTGTAAGTTTATGAGTTATATGTTGAATGTATGTCTGCATATATGTTTTCAGTTTCATGTTGATGTTATATGAGAAATCCTGAATGTATGTATTCTATTAATTGTCTCTAGTGTTGAATGCATCTCTTCTTTTGAATCTGATAACTAAGGGTTGTTGAGATTTTAGGCTATAGATTTTTTGTATTACATGCTTAATCTTTGACCTCTATCCAAGGAGTAGATTAAACTATTTTGAGTTAAGTATGAGGAAGAATGTATTATAGCAGGGATATTTGTAAGAAGAGCTAACTGAATACTCTATCTTGGGTGGTGTTTGTAAGGCAAATACAAATATATCTCCACCAAACTTGAATGTTAGTTGAGTTTATGCAAATCATTCACATATATACGTCTATTTGACTCTATTGCCCTGAGATAAACATCGGTCTGAGTTTGTATTGAGTTTGTGAGTCAAAACCCAAGTCTTTCACCCAATCATAAAATAAAATCAGAACATCATTTGAAAACTTTAGGAATTTTAGGAGTAGGGTTTTAGTTGCATGTTCTCAGATTTAACCAGTTAGATAGTCCAAGAACATTGCTAATCTAGGTTTATCTTACAAATCTTGGTCCATATGTGAGAGCATTCTGCCTGAGTTAGTTAAAGATGAATCTTTTGTTGTGAATAAGGGAATACCTCCTAGGTGTGGCAGAACCTAAAGTGCAGGGGAGACATGTGCAAACAATCTCCCATCTTTGTTGGCCAAGTCTGCCATCAAACTTGAGCATAAGAAGTGGCAAACCTTTAGAGTTTGATATCTGCTGATTTGGGAACTAGTAGTGTCTAAAGTTTTTAGCCTGTGAGATCTAAATTTTTGTGTTTTTGCACAACTCAATTATATCAAATGAACTAGAAACAAGAGTCTCAGAAGAGGAAGTGGATGGTACCTTAGTTGGTGCACTTTTGGGTGTAGTATTCTCTGTTTTCTTGAAATTAGAAGTGGCGTGTCTTGACAAGATATACTTTGGGGTAGAGGACGAACCACTAGTTTGACCCTTATGCTCCTGTCCTTTCTGAGCTTGTTGACTTCTTGTAAAGACTATACAATTGGGCTTGTCAATCTTGGTATATACATCTTCTCCTGCTTCAGCATTAGAATCATATTCAAAGAAATTTACACTAGCATCATTAGACTGGCCGGGCTCCTCCACATATGACTCCTCAACATGCTCATTAGTTGAAAGCATTTGCATGAACCTAACCATTTCTAGATAGGTAGCTCCACCATGACTAGAAGTCAGATGAAAATTGCACATCATGTGATTGTTTTTGCTAGTGGAAGGCCCACCTTCAATGGCCAATCGTTGGGTTGGACCAGTCAAAGGTAATGCCCTGTTATAACTTCCCTAGGAGCCATAATCTTTTCTTGGTATGCACTGATAAAGTGGCTGAGGAGAGCCTTTTGGCATCTACCTTTTTAAGGTGATGATATCATTAGCCAACCTTTGTATAACAAGATTAGTGGAGTTCACTGCTAAGGGCTTACCAATTTGAAGTTCTTTCTTTCATTTTCTAGCAATAATCAAATCATTTTCTATAGATATGGCCTTCTCCTGGGCTATGTCTAAATTAGCTGTACCCTCCCTTTTGATAGTGAAACTAACATTTGTTGGGAGGGTATTTATGAAGAAGTATTTTAACAGAACATCCTTAGGTCTCATGTCCTTAAGAATTCTATTAACCAATTTGTTAAATTTGGCTATGAATTCTCTCATGGGTTCGTGTACTTCCTTTTTCATAGAGGCCAACTGAGTGACAAGGACTTGCTTGTTCTCCGCTAACTTAAATCTATTTTCAAACTTTGACCTCAAGGTGGCCCAATTAGTGATAAAACCATTTGGAAGGTGGTAAAACTAGTCAACGACAACATCAATTAAAGACTCTACAAAGAGTATTATAGAGACATCTTCATATTGTACAACAAGAATGGAAGCAGCAGCAAAAAAGGCTTGCATGTGCTCTTCGGGAGTGACTTTCCCATCTCCTTTGAATTTAGATATAATTTTTCCCGAACCCTTTGGCAAATCATGCAACTAAGCCCTATGTTGAGAGGACCTATTATGGCTCCCCATGGGATAGGTGGAGGTTGGGCCATGATAACGGGATTATAAATAGGAAAATTAACTTGCAGAGGAAGGACAATCCCGTGTAAAAAGAGGGCTTGACAAGATGTACCAGAAGTCCCGGTGACACTTTGCTTAGGAGGAAGGGATGATGGTCTACTAATAGACTTGGCTTTTCAGTTAGGTGGAAAAGATGAGGAGTTAATAGCTTCCAGCAATTCAAAATATTTATCCCAAATCCCTTTCTTTCTATCTCCCCTAGTATATCTCTTAGAAGCCAATTGTGAAGAACAACAATAATAAATTATAGAGTCACCAACTTTACTTACTGATTATTTCGTGAAAGATTTTGTTGGTTATTCAACTGGTTCCTTTGATTGACAACCTAGTTTCTAGGCTGATTGTTAGGAAGAGCTTGCAGAGGGAAGACATTTTCTCTTCAGGGAACAGGTACCATGTTTTCTATGAAAACGACCTCTTGAGCTTCACCAAAACGCCTAGCATTATCTCTTAGGTTTTCACAAAGTTCTTATTCTTCGTCTAACACTTTATTAACTTGGTTATACTACAAATTAGTTCTTCTTTGCTACCAGGCAAGTAATCGAACACTAGTAATGATATCCTCTTGATCACCAACGAGCCAATCTACGTTGGGCTAAAGGATTGAAGCATTTCATCTTTGAAGAACCATGTAAACTAATTACAAAGCAACTCACAATACATATATAATCAACATATCCCCACTAGAGTCACCAAAAATCTATTGGTTTACAGATTTGCCACCTAACTCTATATTCTCTCACCCAGGAAGTGACAAATGTATTAACAATTGAACCAATTATAATGATATTTTATAATCAATTCTTTGCTTCTTTTACAAGGTGCAGCTACCTTAGAATGATATACAATGAATATAAATTTATGTTACTTTTGACCAGAAAGCAAGAAAAGGTAATGCTTTTAACTAGAAAGCTTATAAAGGCAATCATATACTTCTACAATAACTGAATTCTACGGGAAGTTCAAAGACTTCAGACAGCCACCTTAATGAAACAATAAAGAATGTCTCAAGTATAATATTATCACCACCACAAAATATTCACCCAAAGATAAACATCTCATAGCAATGAAACGAGAAAGATATCCAATACTCTAATATAGATAGCAGAATAATTACTGGCAATATATTCAACATAAGAAGAACAATATCCAGACAACCACAACACAGTTTATGCCTGCCTGAATTTTACAACTTGTATTTTCTATATTAAAGTAATAGAATTGAAATGAACACTGCAAAAACTTATCTTAGTGAGAAATCAATGTTGCCCAAAAAGATCCCTACTTCATGTTCTAGCACCCATATATATAGTTCACATGTAGTAATTGTCCTTCAAGAGAACGGTTTCTTGGAGACAACCATTTTTAAAATAATATAATAATAAGTTTTGAAAATAAGTTCCCATAGTCAAATTTAAAGAAATAACATAAAACAAAGAAAGTGATCATGCAACTGCCTTTTCGCCATCCTTAGGGTCTTCAACGCTTTTGCCATCTTTTTCTTTAGCATCCGTTGAGCTCTCTCGTGCCCTCATCCTCATTCTATATTCTCAATACCTAGTAACAATAGAAGTGATGTTTTTACTGCTAGGTGTAGTGGTGATCTGCATTCTGGTTCTCCACCTAGTCAGTATTTTCTTCACATCAGCTAATGTTTGATAATCATTGTCACTCTCAGTTTTGAAAGAATTGAGATAGACTTGCATGTGACTTGGTTTTTTGAAGGATTAGCTTGTTGAAATAAGGGCAGACAACTGAGAGGGGGGTGAATCAATTGTCACAAAAACTTTTATCACTTGCAGCAATTTACCTTCTTTATCACTTATTAAAAAAATAATGATATAACCATGAAAGCATCAATCAACAACACATGAGCAGAAACATAATCAACACACATAACACTAGGTTTTTTATGTGGAAACCTGGTTAAGGGATAAACCATGGAGGGGGTTAACCCACAAGAAATTATACTATGTTAAAAGTATTACAAATGGGGAAGGCACATGCCTTCAGGGCTTACTTCTCCAAGAGGCTCATTGCTTCATCCTTTCTCTGCCCTGTTTCACTCTTCAGCCATAATCCAAGCTTAGATCTTCACTTTCGCACTTCCTTCTACCCTTTTCGCACTTACATCATCATCACATGACACACACGCTTCAAAACACTCGAATCCATTGGTTATATATATCCGTAACAAGAAATTCAATCAATTGTAGTCAGCTTCAAGAAAACTTAGAACATTTGTTAAGAACTCTGCTTTGTCGGCTAAATCCATGCAGAATCAACAATGCGGACCAAAAACTTGTGTTCTCAAATCATCAACCATGTCGATCAATACCACCGATTATCACAAATTACTTAACCAACAACTTTTCTTCATCTGGAACAAGATCAAATGCTAGGTCAATCTGTTCTTCTCCTAACTGTATTGACTAACTGGAACCCGATACTCAGATGCTTATAACATTTGAATCCTTCATCAATAGAGGCTACATTCCTAGATTTAGATAGTCATGACAATCCTTATTACTCCCTCAGATCCGCAGCATACTGTGATTTACCACTGGAGAGATCCGGACCTAGTTATTGGATTCTGTCACATGCTCTGTTTCTAACTACCCAGACTTAGACAAATCTTCACTTTGACTTCCGGTATGAACAAATTATGTAATGCAGATGTGTAAGATGGACTTAGTTGCCATCAATGACAACACCTGTCATGCATAGCAGTGTCTCTTGCCAACAATCTCCCCCTTTGGCATTGATGGCAACACTTAGTGAAGAATGACTAAGTGTCGGAACAACTCCCCCTTACTAAGTACACTTATGCTTTTCACTGTTCTCCAATGCTCCCCCTTTGCTGGATTCCTCATTTTTCACTGCTCTTCACTCCCCCTTTGACATCAATGGCAAAGGGTGGGGTCTGCAAACTAAAATTTACACAAAAATTCTACATACCAGGCTGCATATGTACAAATAATCTTCAAGTCCTATTTACATAAACTTAAGTATATCACCAAAAAAGTTCTTCAATTGTGCTAGCTCACTATCCCAGCTCTTCTTTATAGTGTTCAAAATTGAGATGTGGCCACTGAAAAGAAATGCTTGTGACTCTACCATCCGTAGATCAATGGGATCACTTGACTGAGCTACAGCTTGGGCTTCGGTCAGGGCATTGAACATTGCTTCCATTTTAGGGGAAATTAGGCCCCTGAGCGCACTCATCCTTGTCTCTATGCTCTCCTTTTATTTTGTCAATTTCTTTATATCTTCAATCAAGCTAATTGCCTAAGACTCCTTGCTTGCCACTGATGCTGTCACAGGATCAAAAGATTTGGATACACTAGATATTTTTTGCTTAGACACTTTTATTTCATCCTCAATATCCTCTATAACTTTAGGACAAGATAAGCAAAATTTATATACATTTCCTCCTTCTGTAAGAGAATTTTGAATACTCTTTACACTGGCATCTAGTACCATTCTATGTACTCCAATAAACCATTTTAGAGCATCAAATGTTTTATCATTGAATTCCTTTTAAACTTTGACCTCTGCAAACTTTTCAAGAGATTCAAAATGGGTACTTACAGAGTTTATCAAGTTCTTTAAATGTCCAGAGAGGGATGCTGAACAGTCCTTCTGAAAAGTGGGTATGATCTTCTCGAAGATCCCTAATGCTAGACTAAGTAGCTCACTATCTTCTAAGTGAGACTTCAGTATATCTTCTCTTGCTTTGGCTTGAGCTATAGAAGCCAACTTTATCTTCTACGCCGGAGATAAGGTATCAAAATTTATTGGACCTTGAATTATGTCCTGATCTTCTTCAATTTGTTTGTCTCTTTCCAGAATTTCCTTCACTACTTCTGAAGTGTCTCTTGCCCAAAATGATGGTGTATCTATCTGATCCTTACCGGTACTATCAACCGGATTGTCCTGCTTGGGCTCTCCATCAACGTTTGCAATCTCTTCTTCATTTTCATTTTTCTCCTTGGCCTTTTCTGCTTCTTGGTCCTCACCTTCTTTTAATTCATGCTCTTTATTCTCCAATGAATCACCTTCAATTTGATCATCTGCTTCAACATTCATCTCTGTATCTTTTTTGCAAGATTGATCCGGAGGAGTTTGAATACCTCCTGTATCATCAGTTTCATATGTCATCTTTTCATCTTCCTTGTTTGTTGCTTCCTCTTTCGGAATAGAGGAGTCATCTAATCCAATATGTTGCTCATTCTTTTGCTACTTTTCATCATCCAGAATTGGTGTGTCATTAGCAAGTTCATCTAAAACTACAAAGAACTTGTTCTTTTCCAATGCTTTCCTCAGAATTGTTCAGTTTCTTGGACAACTTCTTCTATCTCTCCAATCATCAGTTTGATCATTCTTTTCTTACTCCTAAATTCATTTTTGACCTCTTTAAAGATTTTATCTGCTTCTCTGCTGGAGATCACCAGACATAGAGTGGTTAACACATGTTCCCTCAGCTCCATATCTTTTGTCTTGGCAACTTTTTTCCTAATTTCCAAAATATCTCTCAAACCTTTTGGAACTTTTGAGAAAATTTCTACCAGTACTCGATTGGAGACATTCAAGTATTTGATAGTGGCTTCTTCCAAAAGTCTTTTGTTAGCATCATTGTAAAGATCATAAAACTCAGTTATTGGTTTGAGATTACCATCAACAATGATTATTTTGACAATGTCTTCCACAGCAGGAGTTGTTTTTTCAACATCAATCTTTGATTTTAGCTTCTTATTTGTCATCTTGCTTCCAGAATGCTTCTCTTTAGACACTTTGACTACTTTGGTGCCTGTGGCCTTTAGCTCTTTAATCTCATCATCTGAATCTGTCTTTTCTTCATCCTCCTTTGTCAAACTGCCATATGGCCTTTTTGCCATTACTTTTTTTCTTTTCTTTTCCTTACCAGATGATTTGTCTTCCAGTTTCTTAGGATTGGTAGGTTTTGGGGGAACAGGGGCAGTAGCAGAGCTCCTAGTGGTCCTTGGTGTGGAGGAGGATTCTACCGGAGCACTTTCTTGTTTCTTATCATACTTCCCCCTCTCAGTCTTTTCAGTTCTTTCCCTAAATTGCCTCACAGCTTCCTTGGTGAGGCCCTAGATTCTCGGCCAACTACTTAACTTCTTTCCTTACTTTCCTATTGGTTTCAGGTTTTCTGAGCTCAACATGCAGTTTCACACGTAGCTCCTCATATGTCCCAACTCTTTCAACTATTGTGTCCTTTGGCTTACTCAAAAGGTGTTGAGCATACATATTCAAAATTTTCTTATCTACCTCATACCCCATGGGCATGATCCAAACAATTATGGGTTCTACTACTTCCATTAAGCACTGATCAGTGTCCACCATGAAACATATTTCATTCTTGTACTTCTCAACAACCGATTTAGGGATTCTTTCCCTAGAATGCATCATATTCTAAAAATTCTTGAAGTATCCCCATATTGTAGTTTTCTGAGCTTTATAGTCACCAATGCTGTCTAGATGATCTCTTATCTGAATAGCAACTAGCTCATCATTAGTCTAGTGCACATCCTTTACTCTAGGTACCTCATTCATGAAGTAGAAAAATAGACATAGAACCAATTTACCATATTTAAAGGTGTTTTTCTTGTCTTTCTTGATTTTGTTCAAGTTCTCAATTAGTTGGTTCTGCAATAACTCACACAGGTCATAATCTGCATTTTCTTTTAACATTTGGTATGTAGCATATATGGCTGTTCCAGAAATAGAGTTCTCCCTACTGGAGTGATAAATTTTGTAACCAATTACCATTGAAGCAAACTTAACATTTGGATCACTAATATCATTGATAGTCATTGCCCCTTTGTCAAATTTGGCACTGGTTGCATCAGTCACAGTTTGATTCTTTACAGCCTTCAACATTGGTAGTCCACCAGATGAGTTTACCCTGTCATGACCTTGATGGCATCCTTGGTGATCTTGAAAGGTTTCATTAGCCATATAAACTCATCATACATTCGGCTTAAAACATACCAAACCCATTCATCTTCATCGAAGGTTGGAAACCTCATAATCTGAATGAAATGTTCATCGTGCAGTGCTTTATACTTAGGTTTAAGACTGTGAATTTCATCCCTTAGATGATTCTCGAACAAATCTACAAACCTTGAGTCCTCAAATTCATCTATGCTCACATGAATATAGACCCTAATATCTTCAACATGCAGTACACCATACGAAACACTTGAAAATGCACCTAACTGGTCAACTTCTACTAATTTGTGTCAATGCTTCTTGAATTTGGGTCAGGGCCTTTCAGTGATATCAACAACCAAAGGTGTAGCCATTGCAAAAGATTACAAGTTCAAAGCTTCGCTAAAAAATACCTTTTTCATGGAATTCGGGTTGGATGTTGAGTTCGTTCATCGCACTTCAATTCTTTGAAATTTCAGCTCAGGGGCTCTCCTCCTTGTTCTCTTTGAATGCAAAGTGACTTAAGTGTTTGAATGAATGACCTTTTATCCTCCACAAAACCTAATTATTCATTGTAATAAATGCTCTGCCCTAATACATCCGGTTACACTGTTTCTACATACAGTTGAACTTCAATTGCTCCGTAATCAATAACATTTGCTTCTTTTCTTCCAGAATTTGCTTTAATAGATCTGCAATAGGCTTCTAGTCTATCTTCTTTCATTGTGCCAAATTCAGGCACCCACTTACTGGCAGGGGGAATTAGATTTTTGATGTAGTTCCCCCTGAGCCAGAGCTCCCTATTTAATTCTCAGAGGAATTATCAGCACTGAATTTTGGTGTGGGCCCATTATCAACTTTCATTTCTCCTTTCTTCACCCATGTCTTGTTCATTTCATTCTGGATCTTATTTATATCAACTTTTCTCTTACCTTTGTCTTGTCTCTGCTCATCCAATTTTCTGTTTACCGGACCCCTTCTTTCATTATTTCTACTTCTATAGAATTTTGCAATATGACCAGATCAGTTACAATTGAAACACACAACATTTCTTTGCCCATTTGATTGATTTCGTCTTGATCTACACTAATTAGCCATATGTCCAAATCTATTGCATGCAAAGCATTTGCCATTTCCTCTATTGTTAGAGTTATTTATTATCATACTTTTGCATTCATTGGATCTATGACCATACCTCTTACACTTGAAGCATTGAACGGAAAAGGATGGACCACTTTGATTTTCTCTGCTTCTGCACTAAGTAGCTCTATGACCGAATTTACTGCAATTGAAACAATTTCCATTGAAAGATGGATACCTTTGAGCATTAGGTTGTCTTACCAGAGGTCTTCTAGGTCTGTTTCTTTGATTCCTCGATTTAGGATTTCTTTGACTGGATCTAGAGCTTTCACCTTTCTCATATTCCAAACCATGCTTATCATCTGCCTTCTTCTGACTCTCAAGTAGTACTTCAAGTTTAGCTGAGCTTATCTTGAACTTCTCCTTGTATTCATTTGCAACTTCTAGTTCATGTTTGAGAATAACAATTTTCCTTTCAAGTTCTTCCTCACTGTCTCTACTTTCATGTAGATCAGACTCTAGATGGCCAGCTATCCTATCTAATCTACAGCATTCTTCTGTTCTTTCTTTCAAAGATTGATTCAATTTTTCTTCAGTCTTCTTTTCTTCAATTTCCTTGGTTAGCCTCATTACCCCAGATTCCATCTCATGTTTTAGTATAACAACTTCTTTAGCTAACTTCTCACATTCCTTTGTCTTTTCTTTCAGGGCCTCATCCTTGTCATTATCTTCATTTTGATTTCCTAGTTGAAGAAGTAGCTCCTTCCTCTTTCCATTATATTTGCTCAATTTTTCTTTTAAGGTCTCAATGAAGTCTTTAGCATCTTTAAGGTTCTCTTGTAGTTGCTTGACATCAGCTCTGGACTGATCAAGATCTTCTAAAGCAAGTTTAAGTTTTTCCTGAAGGTTGTATGAATCCATTTTAATACCTTCTTGGATCTTCCTCAAGTTGTTAAGCTTCTTCCAAGGAACCTTGCTCTGATACCAATTGTTGAAATAGGGGCAGACAACTGAGAGGGGGGGGTGAATTAGTTGTCACAAAAACTTTTATCACTTGCAGCAATTTACCTACTTTATCACTTATTAACAACCTAATGATATAACCATGAAAGCATCAATCAACAACACGAGCAGAAACATAATCAACGCACAACACCAAGATTTTTACGTGGAAACCTGGTTAAGGGAAAAACCACGGCGGGGATTAACCCACAATAAATTATACTCTGTTAAAAGTATTAAAAATGGGGAAGGCACATGCCTTCAGGGCACACTTCTTGGAGAGCTCACTGCTCCAAGAGGCTCACTGCTTCATCCTTTCTCTACCCTGTTTCACTCTTCGGCCATAATCCAAGCTTAGAACTTCACTTTCACACTTCCTTCTGCCCTTTTCACACTTACATCATCATCACATGACACACACTTAAAAACACTTGAATCCATTGGCTATATATATCCGCAACAAGAAATTCAATCAACTGTAGTCGGCTTCAAGAAAACTTAGAACATTTGTTAAGAACTCTACTTTGTCAGCTGAATCCATGCAGAATCAATAACGCGGACCAAAAACTTGTGTTCTCAAATCATCAACCATGTCAGCCAATACCACTGTTTATCACAAATTACTTCACCAACATCTTTTCTTCATTTGGACCAAGATCAAATGCTAGGTCGACCTGTTCTTCTCCTGATTGTATTGACTAACTAGAACCTAATAATCAGATGCTTGTAACATTTGAATCCTTCATCACTGGAGGCTACATTCCTAGATTTAGATAGTCCTAACAATCCTTATTACTCCCTCAGATCCGCATCATACTATGATTTACCACCGGAGAGATCCGGACCCAGATAATGGACCCTGTCACATGCTCTATTTCTGACTACCCGGACTTAGACAAATCTTCACTTTGACTTCCGGTATGAACAAATTATGTAATGCAGATGTGTAAGATAGACTTAGTTTCCATCAATGACAACACCTATCATGCATAGCAGTGTCTCTTGCCAACATAGCCATCTCCTCATTGAATTCTTCTTTGAACTTCAGAGATATCTCCTTAATGTCTAGTAGATTCTCCCCAAACTCATCTGTAATATCTACTTTTAGGAGGTTGTAATTCTTTTTAATTTCAATTAAGATCTCAAGATATTGATTCAATACCTTATAGAATTCTCCAATAAATCCATCATACATTGATAATTTCCATCCAGCGTGTCAGACCAAGATGAATCTATATCCTTTGGATCATTGATTATCCTTTCATTAATTAACAATAGAGAATCCATGGCTACCAATTCTGAGACTTCCTTTGAAAGCACATACATGTTGCCTTGTTCTTTCCTTACATGGTGGAGCTCAGCGACTAACTCTTTCCTCTTTTTAAACACTTGAGCATAAAACTGTACAGATTTCTAAGTTAAAATAGAGCTTCACAGAAAAGTTTCTTCATCCATTCATTGATAGCGTTGGCAAAATTTAGATTCTTCTTTATCTGCTGCATTGTACTGGAATTAATTACTTTGACATTAGAACTGGAAACATCATGAGATACAGGGATCACGATGGATTGTATACAGTTACTCAAAGAGAGGACTTGAGACTGCAACCTCAAATTTTCTTTTCTTTCTTCTTTTTCCCTCTTAATCAAAGCACTAACAAAATAATTCGCATGATATACATCTCCTTCAAGAGTAGAGGGACCCATGTCTATATGACTTATCTTATAATCGGCCTCAATTATTTCATTTTCATTCAAATCTTAAACGGGTCTACATTCTCCAACATTTGATGGATAGAGGCAGTATCAGTCACCATCCTTGACATCCTCTTAGCCTTTTTGGGCTTCGAGGTAACTTGCAACAGCTTAGCTACTATGTCAACTTCCACTGCCATTATTGGAACATTCTTTCTTTTCTTCTCAACTACTTTTTTCAACTATCTAGGAGAGGATGTCACCATACCAGTATTTTTATTGCTCAAAACTATTTTATCTTGATTAACAACAAGAAAAAAAACATAAACTTCTTCATCCATAGGGGAATAGGGAACTTGAAATAATGGGGGAAAAGAGCCATCATCAACAATTTCTTGAAGAAGAGAATTAGAATCTGCAAGCACTGACTTCACCTAATCAGGTTTCATTTTTGGACAAGACAGAGACAAATTGTCTTGTTCACAAGTTGATTTCAACTTTGCAACTTCATTTGGCTTTTTGCCATCTCCTCCAGACTGTGAAACTGTTTTAGACTATGTTGCTTCTTGCCTCCTAAGAGTAGCACGAGCACCAGAACTTTGTGCAGGCCCTTGTTCTTTGGTTCTAGATCCTGTTTGCTCATAAGGAGAGCCTGCATGTCCATGCGAACTCCCTAGTAACCAATTCTCTATTCTTTTCAACACCATGGCAAAACAAGATTTTAAATCCAGAACCTCCTTCTCTGACCAGTTTATTCGAGGAAGGGGTTTTGAAACCAAAATTTGGTATTCAACATCAATGATTTCAGAATTATCTTCAACACCATCTGGGATTTGGAATGAGAGACTAAAAGCCTTAATTTGACTCAATGTGAGTCTCATGCAGTCTCTTCTTTGAACTTCTCTGTCGTTAGCACAATCCTCCTAGAAATCTTCCAAATGAGAGTGATGTTCATAAGAACCAAACCCATGGAAATTATATTGCACATAATTCTATTTTTAGGTGTGGCCCTTAGTCTCCTTGTTCTGCGCAGTACGTGGTTTGAGACAAGGGCTTAACCACCTCACATGCTTGTTAAGTCAAGTGGTTGTATCAGGCATTAACAGGTCAATCTTTTGGTGCAACGACAACTAACAATTGGTATTAGAGACGAGGTCACGGGTTCAAACCCCACGCTTGCACTGGGGGGATTGTTGCAAGGTGTGACCCTTGGTCTCCTTGTTCAGTGCAGCCCATGGTCTCCTTGTTCAACGCAACCCGTGGCTTACGACAAGGGCTTAACCTCCTCCTATGCTTGTTAAATCAAGTGGTTGTATCGGGCATTAACAGGTCGATCTTTTGGTGCAATGGCAGCTAACAAATTCATACTATCAAAATGTGTTCTCAAAGATAAAGAATGAAAATTAAATTCACTCAGGGTATGCTCTGCCCCTTTTGCAATATCATTATTTTTGCAAGTGTAAGAGGATAGTGTCAATGGGAAAGCATATCCTTTCTTCCTCATGCTTTGTTACTTGACATTAATGATAGACATTTGTCTACAAATTTCTAGAAAAATGAGATAATCACTTGCATACCGAGGCAATTTTGTCAGGGCCTTTTTATAACCCCCTATTCGCAAATAGGTGAATCTATCCAATTTTATGTAAAAACTTCCAAACTCCATAATCAATGCGGCAACTTTAGGAGAAATTCTAAGCTCTGGGTTTCCTTCCATCCTCCTCACAGTAAACATCAGAAAAGCATCATTTATGCGGCAGAAATCTTTCATACCCACTTCTCTAGTAAGCTGAGGGAAATAGTTGTACAAAGGTGTATTTGGAGTTAACAACCCTTGAGGTCTCAACCTTGCCCAAACAACCTCTTCACTGGCTAGAATGTACACCAAGTATGAACACATATGAAAGGAGGCAGTTTGATGGAGTTTAGCCAATTGTTCATTCAAATGAAAACTAATAATCTCATCCCAATCAATGAATTGGTTCTCACTGCATATCAATAAGATAAACTAACACATCTAGTATTTGAAAGAATCTATAGTTGCACTCCCAACCACTCGGTACAATAAAGTAATAATGTCAGAAATTTCATCTTTGAAATGAGACCTTTTCAATTTAGAAGGAAATTGAGACTTACCTTTCTTTTCAGACTTTAGCTAGCTCCTCGCAATTGAATTCATGCACTAGTCCTTATTTTCTTTGAAGAATCTTAATCCTCCTGCAATAGACATCTCCTCAGAGTTCTCTTTTCTAGGAATCCTCAATGCACGAGAGATAACTTCAGAATCAACCTTCACTACCACTGAACCATCCTTGGCTTTAATTTCTTGAGTCTTTGGGACATACCTTTGCACGCATACAATCACCAAATCAGTACTTTGCATGGAAGTCAGGAAACATCCAGCATGTGCCAAACCACTCGACAAAATCTTCTCTGTGAAAGGTGATTTATCAGCTTGTTGTAGGTGAGCCCAAAAATCTCCTAAATCAATATGCCGAGCTCGGTGTCCCTCAAACTAGCCCAACTGCTATCAATACCTGAAGAATGAGGGGATCCATGGCATTTGTATTTCATCCCAAACCAAAGGAACATAAGCATAGAGAAAACTTCAATATGCTTTCATGGAATTATGGTGGGGAGTAGAAAATAGTGTAGCAGAGTGAGATAGAGAAAATATTGCCGTCCTAGATAAATATACCAATGCTGTTATTCAGACATTATGTGCCTTAATGTTTAATAAATGTGGCATTGAAATTATTGCCTCGAGAGAATGACATCGTGAATTTACACAACTTTCAAAATTTCTAAAAAGACATCCACCAGACGTGCCGTACACCTCATTAAATAAGAAGAGAATGCCTTGAAAAATAGGAAAATCTTCAATGTCATGGAGTTGTTGAAAACCCAAACCTAAAAACCACAAGTTGGAGGTTATGAAGTTTTGAGAACCCCCGATTGACCGACAACATAGAGACTGATAAGCGAGAGGGATGACTTAATAAAAGAAATGCTAAGTTAGGAGGTCAGGAGGTTAGGGAACTTTAGAACTCAGTGACTTAGGTTATGAAAACTCAAAAGCCCACGACTTAGTTACAAAAACTTAGAAACCCATGACTTGACAAAGATAAACTAAGGATGACTACGGAAATTCAAATTTTTATGGTTAAACCATGAACTTAAGACTCAATAGAGTGTTAAAATTTTGCATGACACTAAATTTGAATTTAGGTAACAACTAGCTCTAAATGGGGAAAAGGACTAACAGGACGCAGAGAATTTAGATTGACCATGACACAAAGCCTTATTCATTGGATAATAGAGACCAAACAAAAAATAGACAAAATAAAACAGAAACAAAGAGAAACTATGTACAAGGAAAGCTCAAGGGTATCACCAATTGAACATCTTAAGGTCTTTCCCATTGTAGGCAAGAGGCAAAAGTGTACCATCTAGATAAGCTAACAGAAAAGTGTTATCTCCAATGACCTAACTGATCTGAAAAGGTCCTTTCCATAAAGAGTCAAACTTCTTATGTGCTCCTTTAGGTTCTCTTCTTCTATCCCAGAGAAGTACATAATCCCCAACTACAAAGTTTCTTTACTTAGCCCTTTTGTCAAAAACTCTCTTTACCATCTGCTGGTACTTGGTAATTTTGTCAACAACTATCTCTCTTTGCTCTTCTAGTTTATTTAGGTACATAATCCTTTTCTCCAGAGCTAACTGAAATTATTCATTTTCAATTGCCTTTTTCAAGTTTAGTGCTGATAGTTCCAAAGGAATAGGTATAACACTGTCAATTCCATACACTAACTAAAAAGGTGACATACCAATGACCCTTTTGTATGTTATTCTATCCACCCACAAAGCATCACATAACTTCTTATGCCATCCCCTTTGATTTTCATCTACTAACTTCTTGACGATAGAAATCAGATTTTTGTTACTTGACTCGGCATGTCCATTGTCTTGGGGATAATAATTAGATGAGTGGGCTAGACTAATGCCATAATCATAGAAAAAGAGAGTGATTTCAGAAGGGGAAAAAGAACTAGCATTATCAGTGATAATTTTCTTTGGAACACCAAATCTTACCAAAATGTTTTCTTTCAAGAAAGTGCATACAACCTTTGAAGTAGTCTATTTGACTGGGATAGCTTCCACCCACATGGTAAAATAGTTAGTGGTAGTTAAGATATGTGTATGTCCAACATTGGAATTAGGGTTAATAGGGCCAATAAAATCTAAACCCCATTGTTGGAAGGGCTCATCAATTACCACGGGCTTCAAAGGTAATGTTGCAAGGTGAGGCCTACCATTGAACTTCAAGCATTTCTCACACTTGGACACCCATTCATAGACATCCTTGAACATAACTGACCAATAGAAACATTGACGTAAGATTTTGAAGTTTTTACTGAAGCTGAAAAATGCCCACTGCATGCTTCATTATGAAAAGCCTTTAATAATTTCCTTTATTGTTCTCTGTCTACACACCTGAGGAATGTCCCATCCATGCCTTTTTTGTACAAATTTCCTTCCCAGAGAATGTATTTATTGGATTTGGGGTACACATTTCCTCCATCATTCTCTTCGTAGGTGGAAAACCATTCTTTATGCGGGGTCATGTGGTTTGAGCATCCTGAGTCAACCAACCAATGATCATGAGAAACAACATTACATGCAGAAAGTAAAACCTCATCACCTGCATTCAAAGACTTATTAGTAGTGGAATCCCATTATTTCTTCAGGTTTCTGCATTCGTTTTTCACATGTCCTCTCTTTCCACAATTCCAACACTTGACTCTATTCTTCTCTACAGGAGTCTTAGAACGACCCTTTGACTTGACTTTAGACCCCTTCTAATATCCTTTTGGTCCTCTTTCCATAGACCTTCCCCTAACACTGAGAGTATAACGACCCTTTGACTTGACTTTAGACCCCTTCTAATATCCTTTTGGTCCTCTTTCCATAGACCTTCCCCTAACACTGAGAGTATCCCTTGAACTATCTAAACTTTTATTCCTCAAATCCAGTGATAGAAGAGTTGAAACAAAAGCATCCAACTTCGGATCTATGATGTTAGTAGTGATAGCCAAAATAACATTCTCCCATGACTTAGGTAAAGAACAGAGAAGTAATATACATTTATCTTCCTCATTCACCTCAACATCTACAGATGCTAGTTGACTCAATAAAAAATTAAGAAAATTCAAATGCTCTGTAACCAATTCACCCTCTTTTATTTTTATGGAAAAAAATTATGCTTTAAATAAATCTTATTTACCATACTCTTGGATTGATAGATCTCACCCAAACACTTCTACAAGCTATGTGCAAACTTCTCATTCGCAAAGTTTAGTAGAACAAAATCTGTAAGACACAACCGGATTGTACCTCGTGCCTCTTTATCCAGTCTTTGCCACTCATCAATAGCAACATCATCGAGTTTATTCTCTTTCATAACAACCAATCATTGGTTTCTTTCTTCTAGCAAATCCTCCATTTTTAGCTTCAACAATTCATTCCCATGCCATTGACCTTTTCAATGTCCAACCGAGACATAGAAGCAACAACAGATACAACCATGATATCTACAGAAGATTTGCAAACAAAAAACAACCAAATCTCGTATTGCAGCTAAAAAACCTTTACACTACCCCCCTACGAGCCCCCGTCGTAGATGCATTAGTGTCGTGTACCAGATATAAACATGCAGCTGAAACAAGATCGATGCCGGTGAAACCTTTCATCCCTTATGGGGGATTTACAAACAATATTAGGAGTAATTAATTACATAGGATTTACAAGGTTGATGGTACCTTAATCCTAACATCCTGATTGGCTTGTCCACCGGAAGTGCTTGACTCTCCACCTTGGTGGTGGTGCTGTCCTCTACTAGTGTGTTGTCCTCTTCCTCTAGCTCCTCTTCCTCTACCTCTTCCTTGCTAGTTTTGCTTTTTCATAAGCTTCTCCTCTACCTTGATGGAAAACTGATAGGCTTTTTCAAGAGATCTAGGCAACAAGAGACTTAGTTCATCTTGCAAACTGTATCTCAAACCATTAAGGTACCTAGCTATCAAGTTCTCCAAATCTTCTTCACCATGTCCTAATTTAATTATCAATTTATAGAACTCCTCTGTATATTCCTTCACACTCATCTCTTTCTGCTTGAGATTTTGTAACCTTTTGAATAGGTTAGTTTGATAGTCTCCTAGAGGGAATTTAGATTTCAGTTTGGCAACAATTCTATACCAAGAAGTTATCTTCTCCTTGTTTTTCTTTCTTCTTTCTAACTAAATGTAATCCCACCACATAGTAGCATGGCCTTTGAGTCTTGTACATGCAAACTTGATTGTTTTCTCCTCTTCCACTTCTTCGTACTCAAAGTACTTATCAAGATCATTGATCCAATCAATGACTTCCTCTCCATTGAGGCTTCCTGAGTAGTTGGGAACCTCTATCCTTGGCTTGGCTCCAACCCCCATGACTTCTCTCAACAATTTCATTTCAACTCGATTAGGTTCTTATTGAACCACCTCTTCTATGGTTGGTTGATCCTCTTCTTCATTATCACTAACATCTCCAGCAAGTATTCCTCTCCTCTATGTCTTCTCAATGGCATCCATCCTTGCCGTAAGGTTCTGCAACAATTCAAGAACCCCTTCATTTATGCCTCTTCTGGCACCTCCTCTTGCACCACCTCTTGGCATTCTTTTGGGTGGCATCTTGCCCAATCTTACCTTGCCCAGTCTTTCCAAGGCTCTAATACCAAAAAAATGATGGTAGAGGTTTTAAAACAAATCCAAAACTTTCTCTTTATTACAATCTTTCAACTGTGACAAGTTATGGCAGAGGGTTAAAAAAAACTAAAAGAGTGGTTTATTTAAGAACAGACTCAATGCTCTATCTTTTGCAAGTGATTTGGAGTTTTTAGATCTGTCACGGTCTTCCCCTAAAGTTCAGTGATACATGCATAGAAAACTATGTTAACAAATGAGCAATACTACGTTTTGTTTTGAAGCAGAGAGATAACAATAAAAAGAAAATATAGTCCACAATTTTGTTTTCCCTCGTATGGATGACAATAGGGCTTCAAAGGAAACAAATAGGTTTCAAACTATAATATTCATTTGTAAAAATGTATACAAAGTACAGCAGTTTGGAAACAAAGCCCAAATTATTCTTCCTTCAAAGGTTGTAGTAGTGTAAAGCAGAAATTACATTTATCTAAAGACTACAATTGTTGAAGCAATATCAAAACTCTATTCTTTCACCTTCTTGGAGGCTTTAGATGGCTTAAACCCTCACTAAGGGTATTCTATAGATTTTCTAAACAACCACAAGCTACTTATATCAATAGATTTTAATGAAAGCAATGGTCTGTAAGTGCTTATTTTTGCCTTATTCCATCACATAACGACCTTCTCTGCTTGTTCCTCAACCCTGCAGTTGTTCTCCTCCCATCAACATCCTAAAATTGCACCCCCTTTGTTTCTCTTTTCCCCAATGTTAGATCTGTAACCATTTTCCTTGTGTTTTCTTCAAAAACTGTCCAAAAATCGAAGGAAAAATATTAACCAAAGAAACAAATTGACTCTTTCTCCATGATGGATGAGCTCTTTTCCTTCAAAACTAACTGGGACTTGTGAGTGAGCTTGGGGATGTTGGAAATTCCTTGAGGTCATTCCAAGTACCTAAGTGCATCCAATGTGGTTTGGTACCTTGTAGACATGTACATAAGATGAAATAGAAGCAAGAGGTCCATACACAACCACTAGATGTTTCAAACCTTCAAAGTGACTTTATTTGCTGGGAAAAATAACAATAAGCCACAAAGGCCAACACACAACACAGAGGAACTCCTAAATATATGTTTTAAACCAAAATTTGGGTACAAGGACCCGCAAACAAAACACAAAACAAAAACAATGAATACCAAAACTGTAAAAGAGACCGATGCTCCTGCATTAGCCTTGAAGAAATTTGTAATGGGACCAACAACAAGGCTGAGATTTAGGCGCTTATTCTTGGAATTCAAGTTTGTTTGAAGGTAGGTCTAAGGAAAGTAGAAATTGAGGGGGACTCCCTTTTGGCCATTAATATTATGAGAGAAAAATCAACTCATTGTTGGAAATTAACATCGCTTCTCAATGATGCCATTGACCTCATAGGAAAGTTGGAGGATTTCACTTTCAGCCACGTGTATTGAGAGGCCAACTCGGAGCCCGACATGTTGGCAAATGATGGTATTGTCAGGGAAGATAAATTAATGTTAGAAGTGCCCAAATAAAAAGATTATGAAGGAGTAATTGCTATTTCGGTGGGACGATAGGAGCATTATTACGGAGCATGGCGAGGACATGAGCTGGGGTGGTGAAATACTTTATGCATGTGAAAATATTGAAATCTTCCTTATCACAGAGTGAGGATACAAAGCTTTTATTTATTTTTCCTCCCACTGTAGAAGATAATTTGATATCGGCTTGGGTTTCTTTGCTGCTAGCGATGAACACTCCCATTTAATTATAGAACAACCTAAGGCAAATGGCCTTTTAGGGAAGGATAAAGGAGAAGAGGTTAAAGAGTGTTTTTAAGAATTGCAATGGAATGTTGGAGTTTGCTATTCAGTGGACTCTCAGTGATGAGCTCCTTGACGTCGACCATCATTCTAAGGTTAACACATATATCTCTTTTATGTTTATTGCTATGCTGTTAGATTTGGAGGTTTGGATGAGGTTTTATAGGTCACAAGGTATGGGAATGGGGTTCCTCTCCTGGGTGATTTCCACAAGCTGTTGTCTTCAGGAGAGATGGTGAATTGGTTGTCATTTATCTCAACTAGCAAACCAGAGAAGGAAATGAGGAGGTGCAAGAAGGCAGGATAGGAAGTAAAGTTCCTTAAAATTATGCTCGGGTTGGAGGATTTGGTTGCAGTCGAGGAGCTAACTGATTGCTTCAATGAGGATCCAATGGAGGTCGCTTGATAGGGAAAGTTGTTTTTGGCTCTTCTCACATTACAATAGCTTAATTTCATCTATCCATAATCTTGGTGTATAGGTTGATATGTAATACCTACCTAGTTTTGCGTATTCCTTGGTGTATGGAATCTATAATTCCCTAATCTATGAAATGCAAAATTTAGTATAGACAGTTGTTTTATTTAATGGTTGATTTTAGAATGGGAGCATCCACCCTCTGGGAGCATTTAACTGATCAAAAAAATAATAATGGTGGTTTTTCCAAAAGTAAATTCAAAGTCACATACAAAATATATTTAAATAGGTCTTCAAAAAAATAAAGTAAATGATGTAGATAAAATAAAATAATTCTTAACTAAAAATCTTTCTAATATATTATCACTTGAAACTAATATTTATCACTCTCTTTAGATAGATGTATTTAAGATATCTATTCTAGTATATTAATTTTTTTTAGTATGTATATAGAAAATAAAATAGTTCTAAATAAAATAAAATAACTTGAAACTAATATTTATCACACTCTTTAGATAGATGTATTTCAGATAGCTATACTAATATATATTAAAAATTGATCTTTAAAGTCTTTTTAGTTTAAATTTTACTAATATATTTTAATTGTTAAAATTTAAAACTTATGTTTCACACTATTTAATTTAAAGGTACTTTTAAATTTAAAAGTTATTTGTTTCTTTCCAAATTTAAGTAGATTCGTTCCATAAATCTTGGAGTGCATGTACACTGTCTCATGAAATATTATTGAGAGGAAATTTGTTAGATGGACATTTGCAACATGGAGCATTGTGAATGTGAAATGAACAGAACTAGGTCATAATAGTACAATTGATGTCACAATTTTTTTTACAATGTTAGAGATTATGCTAGGAGTGGAAATAATAATTTCTATGCCCATGCATGGCATGGGTTCATTTGATATGCTGGATAGCTGTTGCTGAGTGAATGGGCCCTTTGCTATAAATTCATCAACAAGAGCCCACACTTTGTATATGTAGATGCCAAAATATTTGTAAGGGAAAAATAAGGCTTTTTAGGTTAATTATTCAAATCTATATAAATCAATTTAAAGATATAATATACAATGTAGATGGAATGGAATAGAACATATTATATCAAATAACATCATATAGTAAATACTATTGCTTCATAAATAACAATTAATGAAGATAGAGAATATTTACTTTTGTGATCGAAGTTTGTATGTTGATTAATGAAGATAGTAAAATTGATGTGTCTTAGAATTTGGAAATGCTTTAGATAGTCATGTAAGTGGATTAGAATCCAAATATTATCCTTTATCTATGCCAGGTCAAGTTTGTTGTTTTAGATCAAGGTCACAACCATTAACTCATTTTGTAGTCATGAACTCAATCTCTAATGATATCTAGATTCTACCTTGTGAACTCTTGGATAAATAGACTGCTAGGTTGTGATATTCTCTGTCGCAACCTTAGGGTCTTTCTTTTAAGTTGGTGAATATTTTAAAATGCCTTGATAGACAACATGCTTCAAACATGCACATGAATTCTAGAATGATTGCTAGGCGATTCACATGTGCTAGGATGAGTGTGCTTAGATATATTAGATTCCTTGTTTCATTTTAGTGTATATGTCAATGACTTGTTCCTGTGATAATCAATGCTAATTAATGGCAAATGGATGATCTTCAATGATTAGAATGAATGGTATAAATGTCTTTGTAGACATAAACATAACACCAAATTACAAAAATATTCAACACTAGAGATCAAACAAGGATAAAATAAGCTCCCAAAATTTGAAATGTCACTCCCACTCAATAGCAAACCTCTGACTGAATCTCTATTCTAGTGTTCACTCACACACTTCCCTCTACTCTCTATGACTCTTGGTGTTGAGGCATGTGAAGGCTCAATTTGGTGCATTGGGTTTAGGTCGTGGTTCCCCATAGTCCTATGCAACCATTGCTAGTTTGGGTGTTCCTACCCACCCTTCTCTGCAAGAAAAAAGTTAGCCTCTTCCCTATTCACAAAGCTCCCTTGTTGTGGTTTGTGGATAGGATGTCATTGATAATGAAGAATATTATCTTAATCATGGTTTGGTTTGCAGATTTAACAGTTTGTGTCCATCTCTTCTTGACTTACACAAATGGGTTATAGACTCTTGGAAGCCTCTTGTTGTAGGTAAGATTGAGCTATTTCGTTGCACTAGGGGCTTCTTTATAGGAGATTAAAATTTGGGTGCCATAGTTTTAACATAAGAGTATGATGTCCCCAAATCCAAAAATGATTCCAAAGGATGGAGTCTCGATCCTTGATAGAGTTGAAAGCTATGATAAAAAATCCCTAAGCACAAGGGTAGATTTATAGACTATCAATCATGAATGAACACCAATTTTTAGAGATCCATTTGTTGAGGTTCGAAATGTTGAATTTGATGATTAACTCAAGCCACAAAGATCACCTACAAAACCTAAGATTTACCTTTCACAAGAGAAAAAAGCAAAGAGGAATAATTTGCACAATATTAGATGAATTAATGAAATGGATTGATGAATTACATGTGATAACTTGCTTTTATATCTGCAAGTTAGAGAAAAACCCTAATATGACTTAAGAATAACCTAAGACTAAAATTAGCCCTAAGTAAACTTAATAAAGTGTAATTAAATATTTAATTACACCAACACCCCCCCATAAGTGCAACTTAGGGAGAAATGAAAAGCATACAACTAATGCAAGAATGATGGGTCCTGACTACAAGGCCATGTTAGGTACCCATGAACAACAAGAATCTCTCATTAGGTGGAGAGAAAGGAGAAAAACCTAGTGGGAGAAAACTCCTCTCCAAAAGAGAGAAAAATACAACAAGTACATGAACATGTGATGGAAGAAGGACTAAAACTAAGACCCCCCAAGAAGTGAATCCATCACAAAAGTACAATCATGAATGCCCCTACATAAGAGAGGAAGAAGAGAGAAGGTCTGATGACCCCCCAGAAGTGAGAAGGGTGAAACCCCATGCGAGGAAATGCTCCCTCCCAAAATAGAGATGAGAAGAGAGACCATGCAGTCGCTCCTCAAGATGACTCCTGCAGTGCTGGAAGATGCTCGACACAGAATAAAGATGAAGACCCATGAACATCGAACAACATTCCTCCCCTTGGGAAGAAATAGAATTGTAGATGTGTGCATAATGTCTTCCCATTCCAGATAGGAATATACAGGAAGAAGGATAAATGTCTCTAAACTTTGCACATTATCCAAAGACAATAATGATGCTCCTGAAAACTGCTCAAATGTCTCCAATCCACTGTCAAACTGTGACTGAAGAAGAGGAGGATGAAGAACAATCTTTGAAGCATATGATGGTGATGCAACTCCATCGAAGCTGTCATCAAAAAGAAGACAAATGTCCTCAATGTGGTCCTCCAAATCTACAAGTTGGGACTCTACAAACAAAGATGATATGTCTGTAAGATAGGAATCCCAATGAGGTGGATCAGGAAGACTAATATTGACCTGCTGCATAGAATCACTAGAAGCCAATAATGATGCAACACTGAACTCTGAAGTAGCAGTAGGTGATGGTGGAGCAATGATCTCATCAGGAGGAGAAGCGATTGAAACAAGCATTTCAAAGAGATGATGTGAGAAATGAGGACACATCTCTTTCTCATGTTGATTACTTCCATAATATCTGCAATTAGATTTATGCTGATGGTAGAATCCCATCTCCTTAGATGATTATAGATCAAAACATGCAAATAGATTTATGCTAATAATAGAAGTCTTTCAAAGCAAACAGAACCTTTCTAGGAGGCAGCATGTCTAGGATATCCAACAGAAGCCATAAAATTGACAAACTGATTTAAAATATACCTGGGGTAGAATCTAAAAAAATTATATAGGTGGCTATGTAGATCTCTGTGATACCTTTCCAACGCCTATTCGTTTTTGAAAAATGAAGATTCTGGGCACAAGAACGGAGCTCGAAAGCCAAAAAATGATACATTGACTTCAAACAGCAATAAATTATACCAATCTGCAAAACCTGGAAAGAATACCTATACCACTAGATTGCACTCAGAACCAGCTTTCCGATGCCTATTTTTTTTCAAAAATCTGACTCCGTATGCTCAAGATATGCTCGATTTACCAAAACTGCTCCTTTAGGGCAAAGAGGCCCAAAAATAAGCACTATTGAAGCACCTGGGCGCCCATGTGACCAGGGGCTGAGTCTTTGGGGGCTAGCAGTAAGGGCACTGGTCACTCATATGACCAGGAGCTGAGTCTTTGGGGGCTGCTGCTTGGAAGCTAGGGGTTGGTCCCCCATGCGACCAAGGGTTAAACCCAAGGGGCTAGCCCTCCAAAATAAAAAATTCTTTTTTATGAAGAAATTAATACAAAACTCAGCGGTTCCTATGCATAGAAATCGAGATGGCACAGAAATTGAGGCAGCAGAAAAATTGAGATGGCACGCAAATCGAGGTAGCTCCAAAACCAAAATCAGCTTAGATAAGAATGGCACAGAAATCAAGGTTGGCATGGAAACTGAGGCATAGTATGGCCGTATGGATTCTGTACAAGTCATACAGATTTCATAGAACCAAAATTTTAAAACCCTAAAAAAACACCCAAAAACCTTTTTTCAGCAAAATATAGAGTGCCTTATATGAAAATAGGGGTTTTTGGGCCTTCTGAGCACAATGGTGAGGTCTGTATTGGCAAAAAATGCTTTGAAACTTCTATTTTTCTATAGATAAAAAAACACTCTTGAAACCTTCACAGATCTGGCTTTCCCAGACCAAATCCAACTAGACAAAAGACAAATCTATCTTTTCTAGCTACTCTAAATCTAATGGAATACTCCGTTTTACACAAAAACACACCCAACAAATGGCTCTTGCTAAACATTTTCTCCAAATTTGAGAAGGGGCTTGCAGATCCGCTCTGATACCATGTTGAATTTGATGATTAACTCAAACCACAAAGATCACCTGCAAAACCTAAGATTTACCTTCGACAAGAGAAAAAAGCAAAGAGGAATAATTTGCACAATATTAGATGAATTAATGAAATAGATCGATGAATTACATGTGATAACTTGCTTTTATATTTGCAAGTTAGAGAAAAACCCTAATATGACTTAAGAATAACCTAAGACTAAAATTAGCCCTAAGTAAACTTAATAAAGTGTAATTAAATATTTAATTACACCAATAGAAAGGCTTGGCCAGAGATAGTTAAAATGGTCAATGACACCATGTGAAAGAAGCATTCACCTTCAATAACTTCCACTCCAAATTCTAGTACAAGTGGAATGTTCACACGAGGCATGGGATGGATTTTATCTTTTGTTGAAACCAACGAACTCGTGAAATTCAATTTAGACCTATTATTGCTGGGAAGAATGCCTTATTCTAACATGCATAAACATTGTGAGGCAAGGATAAAGTATTTGAAGAGGGGGCCCTAGCAAAGACCACAATAGTAAAAGGAGGTCATAGGTGTTGAATGTGAAACCCAACAGTCACTTGGTTTTTCCCTCCAATGACTCTTAACTCTTCACATTCTATTATGTTTTCTTATATAAAGCATGTTGTTGTATTGTGATGTATCAGATTGAGAGATAGTGAATAATAATATTGCCCTACTTGAGAGTGGACATAGCCTTTATGGTGAACCACTGTAAATTTGTGTTGTGTTGTGTTTTTGTTTTCTGAATCTCAGTTTTATTTTTCTACCATTTATTGTTTAACAATTGGTATCAGAGGTGGTTGTGCTCGATCGTTTGGTAGGAGAGGTTCAAGTTTAAGTGGGAGCAATGTCGATTGAAGAAGGAAATATTGAAAGGTTCAATGGCCATGATTTGTCATTGTGTGAAATTTGGACTGCCGAGCAAAGGTTTTTAGATCAATTAGATGCTGAAACTAGTTCTGTTATTAATGAATTTCTTATTATGTTTGACAGTGAAAGTTTTGGGGATCAATTAGATGATGGTGAGAATATTGATGTCAAAGAACTTGGGGTAGATGAAATTAATGGCGATGAAATTGAAAATTCGAAGGTGAATGAAGATGAGACCATTTGTAGGAAGACTACCATCAAAGTTGGTGGTGAATTTTGTGGAATTGCTAGAATTGTTGTATCTCTAATTTTATTTTTGTTTATCTACTGTATATTTTTGTGTTTTGTGCTTGGAGGAGTTGTGGACATGGAGTCTGTTAGTGTGGAGGAGGAGAAATTCCAGGCCAATAGCACAGATGCAGCTGAGGAGAATACTAATGCTTCTCAGGTAGAGGAGGTTATTGTTGTCCAAGATGTTGGAGAGAATTTTGGACAGTGTATGTCAGACAAGTTATAGGAGCCCAGTATAGAAATTAATCAAGCAATTGGTGAAAAATTTGTACCGGAGGATGCTGATGTCAAGGAGAGGTTATAGGTGCATGATAGGGGCTTGATGGCCATTTCTAAGTGTGTAGGATTGGAGGTCTTGCATTTGGTTAAGACTCCAGAGTGTACCAATATTGGGCTCAATAGTATTGTTAATGCCTGTAAGTTGTTTGAGAATGAGATGGAAAATGAGATTGAGAAAGATGCTGAGGAAGCAAATCCGTTTGGCTCGGATCAATTCTTGACAGAGGTGAAGAAAGGGAAGAAAGAAATGGCCAAAAGTTTGCAAAAGGAAGGTGTTGTGATTGATTGGAAGGCTTGGAAAAGACTTATACAAAGTGTCCTTGAACAGAGGTTAAAGCCTTGCAATGTGGGCTTGTTTTCAAAGTAATGATAGGAATGAAAATGTAGGGGATATCATTGTTCGTAGCAATAAATGTTGGGTTTCAAGTGGGAGATTGTTGAATGTGAAACCCAGCAGTCACTTGGTTTTTCCCTCCAATGACTCTTGACTCTTCACATTCTATTATGTTTGCTTGTATAAAGCATGTTTTTGTATTGCGATGTAGTAGATTGAGAGATAGTGAATAATAATATTGCCCTGCTTGAGATTGGACATAGCCTTTATGGTGAACCACTACAAATTTGTGTTGTGTTGTGTTCTTGTTTTCTGAATCTCAATTTTATTTTTCTACCATTTATTGTTTAACAATAGGGTCATAACACATCTGTAAATTTTCCTTCCCCAAGCTCACCTCATCATGAGAGTTCTTGGGTGAGGCCCCAAAAAAAGATGACCAATTTTTGAAGCTTCAAAAGTGGACCCCGAGCATAATATTTTTTCTTGCTTTGTAAGAACGCGTGAGATGTCTTAACCAAAGTTCATGTTTGGTAGGGAATCTACTTTACTTTATCTTTTCGGTGAGATTTTAGTAAATTTACTATTTTTCTACAACTTATTAAATACGGGTACCACACAACATTCAATATTATTATAGTCAGAAATTTGTTTATATAGTCTAGGTTGGAGGCCATAGAAGCTTCCCACTACTTTCCATGATTATCATATCTCAAAGATTTAGATATGCAAAGAAAAAGAAAGCTATGGAAAGCCATGTGAAAGTCACACCAGGTTCGTATTCTAGAGTGAATTGCTTTGCTTTTTCCAATGATTATGATATAATTTGAATGAAAAAAGATGGTTAAGCTAATTTTATGGGAAGTGTAGGACAAAAGTCAAGTGTGGTTCATATTATGGAGTGAATGGGCTCTTGCTAATTTTAATGACTGATATTTGAATGATTTAAAAAAAAAAGGCTAAGCTAACTTTATGGAAAGCATAAGGAAAAAGTCACATGTAGTTCATATTGTGGAGTGAATGGGCCCTTTGCTATCAATCAATCCCATGAAAAGAAGTTGCTTAATTTTAGGACATAACCTAAATATCCTTTAATAATTCAATTGTAGTTTCTTTCAAAATTCCAACAAGAGCACTACTAGCTAGCATGTCAAAGGTTATACATAGCTCCTTGTTTTCCCATCCATAGTAGGCCATCCCACTTAGAGATGAGATGATCACCACAAAAATGGAGAGTCATTTTACCACCCAAAATGTAAGGCTAAATAAATGATACAAAAAACTTCTACTAACCTAACTTCGAAGACTTGTATGCAAATAACATGTCTGCCACCAAACAAATTACATCAAATTCATTAATCAAAACAAACTATATTAATGGGGAATTGATATTTTCTTTTCTCTATGATGGGTATTATGTTTGCTTTAATTTAGTCTAGCTCATAGATAGATTGCCCATCGCCGCATATAAAATCAATAGCACCTTCAATGAAACAGTTTTGGAAGTAATGTCTTCCATAGTTAGGTACAATGTCCTGAAAGCCTAGAAATCTAAACCTATAAAATGCATACATATATCTAAAAATTCTCATTGCAACGACTTGATCACCAGAACCATACAAATTTTGCATAGGTTAATATTACAACACATTAAGATATTTTTTTTTCCATTATGAAAACAATTGAAGCTTAAAATTATAGGAAAATAATTTTAGGATCCATGATCAAGTGGTGGTCAGACAAGGTCATAGGTTCTTTTTACTACATAGTTTCTATTTTGCATAGGTCAGACAAGGTCATAGGTCAGAGCTTCAACCTCTCATTTAGAAAATCAACTAAGTGTGAAGAAGTTGTTGGAAGTCGGTCTTTTCTTCTTCGTCCCTCAACTTTAGAATGCTGAAAGCCTGAGGGCTGAAGTCTGCAAGGTGCATAATGTGCTAAGTGTTTCATTGTTGGACTTCAAAGTTTTGCTCTTCCACCTTCCCTCTTGGAAGGATGAATGGTGAAACTCTGAAGCCTGTTGATGGCCACGTAGTGGCATTCCATCATGCTCTTTTGGTGAGCCCCTCACTTGTTCACGGAATAATGAAATGCTGCCATGTGGTGATAACGTCATGGCAGAAGGCCAAGCACCGAATGTCTGAGGCTCGATCACTGATAAGATAAAATCTTCTAAGTGTTATAGTGGAGTTCAGAGTTTTGGTCTTCTTCCTTCTTTCTTCTATAAGTGGTAGGGTGGAGGGTCGGAGGCTCGATCTCAGAAACTTCGACGACTCCTTTCTTCATGGTCCAAAAAACATGATTTGACTAGCCAACGACCCTTCTGGTCTCCATTAATGCTCCATAAGGGCCTATTTTCATGCGACATATGGTATTCCCACCTCCCCATGCCACTGTTCCTCATATGTATTGAATTTCTTATACTCACGACAGGGTGGACCTCCTGTTTCAATGGATTTCTCAGGTAGAGCCATGTGGGTGCACTCCAAGGATGCCAATTCAAATTAATGCAGCATGGTCGATGTCCCTTCTTGTTGACTTCTCCTCTTCGATGCTATGGCTGCTACAGTGAAGATGAAATGTTATATATGCATGTGAAAAAGATGTATTGTGGGTTAGTTAGTTGTTCTTCTAGGCTATCACACTAGTTGGGTAGTTTGTTATCATAGGCCTTATAACGCATTTGCAAGAACCAGTCAGATCTGATGCATTGTGCTTGAAGTTGAGCCTTTGATGTCTCCGATAGCAGTTCACCAATGAATGTAGATGGTTATTTTGTGTCTATCTCTTTGTAACAAAGTACTTTTCTTTTGTAATGGCTATTTAGCCTTAATGATCAATATAATCACTGATATTTTGCCTCTCTTATGTTTTTTCTCTATGTTTACTTGAAATATGTAACTCATTCTGTGGATAAAACAGTCACTCCACTGGTTATAGTTTTCTAAATCAAACCTCTGTTAAAGCTGTAAGTCTGTGTGAGTCTCTTTCAATATTTGAGGTCATTGTTGTGTTATGTCAGTTGCAGCTAAACACCCTAAATCTTGTGTATCACCTCCCCTTTTAATTTTAGTTTCCTTCTATCCCTCTACCTTGGTGATCATTAGTGTAGGTTTAGTCTATTTCTCTAAGCCTTAAGCTTAGAAAGAGGAATCGACCTTCTCTGGAGGTCTATTCTCAAAATTGCAAGGTCCCACATCTTGAGATCATTCCCATTGTGTCATTAGAATGCTTGGAAGTCTACAAGTAGGGTGCAATTCTAAGTGATAACATGATGCATTTGTCTCTGTATGCATTAGTCAGTTCACCATTGTCTAGATTACGTAACCTGTCAGAGTGATTATACTTAGCTAGAAGATTGTCTACAGTTGTATGGTCGATTGAGTTACGTAGGACACAACACTAGAACTTAGATGGAAACCAATTGGTTCCTTATGTCTATGCTCTTCGTGAAGGGTAGGGCCACTTCCAGATGGAAGGTGAGTGGGGGACCGCTAGTTTGTGGTTGGAGGAAAAACACTCAGATGATGCTCTCCCTCTACAATAAAAGACTCAATGAGACTTGTGAGATAGATATACCAAGATTCCAAATGCAGTATACTTCATGTTATGACTTATGCTTTTCAAACTTATGTAAAATTATTCATATTACCAAGTGTAAATTATTTGTAAATGTAAAGTGAAATGATTTCACTATGATTTTATCTTTGAATATATTGTAATTTCAAGGTTGAAAAATACTCAAAAAAGATATGCATTAAATTCTATGAGATTATGCAAATGTTAATTTTTTTATTCATGTTTAAACATGTTCATTTACTTTCTTAGTAAATTTTGTGAGTAATTCCAAGTTGTATGAGCTGATATATTACATTAGGAGACAACTGGTAACTCTTTTTCCTTGTTGTTGATATACATTTACTTACATTTCTTTATAAATATGCTATTCTACCAAGAAAATAAGTAATGGTACTTTGAGCTTTGAAAAAATGGTCATACAAGAGAAGCAAAAACAACCTAAACTAAGGGACTCTCATAAAATTATAAAACAATATTTATCTAATTGGTAGGGGACAACTGGAAACCCTTTTTGAAGGGACACAATTCTTTTGAGATTGGCCCCACAATATTCTTCTTCCTCAACTATTCCCTGAAAAGATATTCACCTACTTGGTAGGAGAGAGCTGGTAACCCTTTTTCCCTGTTGTTGACATGCATTTACTTATATTTCTTTATAAATATTAGCTATTGTCGTACCGTTTAATCAAATTCAAGCCACTCTGCTATAGAAAGTTTTGTACATTTTACAATTCCAGTCTTGCATTCATGGCTTCATCCTCCTCATCCCCTCAGGAAATTTTAGAATATCAAATTCAATACGGTAACGATAACAAGTTTCAAAAACTTTGTTTGCCTTCACATACCATGGCCTTAACATTTCAAACATTTGTTTCCCAATCTTTATATGAGGACTTGCATCACAAAATGTCAGATACATCTCATGTTGTGTTATGTCTAACCAATGTTTTGTATGCAGTTCATAATAATTTGGCCTAATCCATGTTTGAGAACATCTCTACTATTTGATGAAGGACATGTATGATTGTGCCAAAAATTTGAGATCAACTTCCTAACACCATCTTCAATCTTGTTAGAATGAAGATCCCTACACATCATTGCCCGATTTCCTTCTGCAATACTATCATCCAAAACCTTTCTCCTTTTCACATATCTTGATAGTGTCTTTCTACTTAAGCCAATTTCAGTTGAAAGTGAAGAGATCTGACATTTATTTGGCATTTGTGGACTTACTATAGATGTCAACATCACTCTTCTTGAAATGCTCTTATCAACTAATCAAGACTTTTTCCAATGAAAGTAAAATGTTTTGTAATATTTTGAACAATGTCTTTTTCTAGGTCTCTTCTCCTCTTTTTTGTGAAACCTACACCCAACAATTTTAATGACTTTTTTACCTCATCACAAAGAAGCACTTGATAATAGTTGGGCTTGACCAAGTGTATCACAATGATCGAAATGCTTATCAAATATTTCCTTTGAAGTTCTACTCAATGACCTATTAGTAACATGAGCAGGTTGTTCAACATAAAATTTCAATTTCTCTACTTCCATTTCAAGTAAATGATCTGTATTTCTATAAGAAATTTTTCTCTTAACCTCTTTAATTAGATTATGAATATGCATATCTGTAGAAGGAAGTGATACCAACCCTCTCCAAAATCAAAGCTTGTTTGGGCCTCCTCCCTGACATCGACTGTGTGTGGTTGGGCCTCCTCCTTGACATCAATAGTGTGTGGTTGAGCCTCCTCCCTTACATCAATTGTGTGTGTTCAGGCCTCTTCCTTGATCAACTATGTGTGGTTGGGCCTCCTCTGCTCCAGTGTCTAAATTAGGTTTGACTTCTACTCCAATTTGTGTATGTTGAGTCCCTACACATATCATATAAAAAAGAAGATTTTAGAATATATTTAAGGGATGGATATATACTCATTTTCTAAAAACTAGATCTAAGTTTTAACATTTTAATATTTTAGATCATTCTCTAGATATCATATAATATTAAATATAAGCTGAAATGTATAGCATTATTTTTTCATTTACTAGATCAAATCGTGCTATAAAATTTAACATGTGTAAATTTCTAACATCAATTTTCTCATGTAGTGCTATACATACAAGTGAATGTAATGGTAACATAAATTAGGTACACAAAGATAGTTTGAGGTGACTCAAGCATATCATTTTAAATTATTTACATAACATACACTAAGTGATTGAATCTAAGATATGGTGCCCATGATGTGGGATTTAGAAATATTACTCAACTCCATGCATATATGAAGTATTGTACTTGTCCGTGTGCATATATAAAAGATGAATGTACCTACATGTAGTCCAATCTAAATCTAGTATATTAAAATTAAATCTAATTTCTAGTGTATGTGATCTCTAGGATTAAATTATAGAACTATGAACTACAAACTTGTAGAGAACCTTAGAAATCATTATACGCACAATTTTTAAACAATTAAACTTTGAAAATATTTGAAGGAGTTTTGATGCAAAATAAGTAACAAGATTTTCGAGAGATCTAGAGAATAAAAGTTTAGCATCAACTAAGAATTTAATTTAGTTTTCACAACCTTAATGAGGCTTATGAATAAAGTGCTACACACTCATGTTTTAAGAGTATGTGATAAGTCTCTAATACTTGGATCAAAATTCTCAAATTTTTAGCTAAAATACATGAGGAAGTTGTTGAACACTTAGAGAAGGTATAGAATTTTTAGCTAAAAGTACCTTGGATAATCTAAATTGTCGTGGCTATTTCATTTAATGAAAAATGAAGTCCAATGTTTTTAGTGCTTTCTCTTCCCGTTTCTTCAGGTTGAACCATTTTAGTGGCCTTTTATACATACTAATGGCTATTTAATTTTCTTATATACATAGGTTGACAAGGATGTGATGAAAGTAGGAGGGAAATCATTTTACTAAACAATTTGATATACAACAGATAGTGACTACACAAAATTTGAGATTTATGCTTTGGTGTAACTGACTTGAAAAATTGGAAGCACTATTTGTTGACCTTAAATATAGACCATTGCTTAAATGGACCATTAACCATTAAAATGAACTTACAAGATTGATATAAGGTTGAGAAAGCAAACCACATATGTTAAAAGGGTACATTGTTTCTTGAACAATCCCACTTAGTCATAAACTTGTATTTATGTGAGAGATTATTTCTATAAAGAGGATTTTTGAGACTATGTATTAGTAGATTGGAGAAGGTACTTGAAAGATCAATTTGTTCATAAGAGTAATTTTCATGCACGAAGAATGGTTTTCTCTTCAATTTGGGGTTTTTGTGCATTCTAAAAGAGAAGATATTAATCTTATTGAGGTGCATGTACCCCTAAGGTGGATGGGAACTTTGGGGACACTAAACCATATAGATAATTAGTAGTATTATATTAATTAGACTTGATGACATCTAATTATGTTTAACATCAAGTACTTGAGGTGAGATGTTATTGAGGCTTGAGTAATTGGAAACTAGGACTATATCAACCACTTCAAATTCAAACACTATCACATGTGAATATATAGTGAGATTTTGTAGGTGGTTTACCTATGACAAAAAAATATTCACAGATATCTCTTTGTGGTGGTTACTAGGTTTAGAAATTTAGATGAATGTATAGAACATGTAGGAATCTAAATTACTTTTTTTTATAGGTAGTTTAAATGACTCCGCTGAGACTGAACTCCTGTGGCTTGATGTTGGTCGCAACACGCATGTTCCTATCAGTATTCTCTCGAGCATGGTGAGTAGTTTATTGTCTTTTGATCGCGAATATTGGTTCATGAAAAGCATTCCTTCATGGATTCCTCTACGAAAATTGCGCTGTTTACGTGTTGAACACAAGGACTTGTGGAGCACTTTCCGAAAACAGATGAAGAGCGATGCCCAGGTATTTCGTTATTCTTTGCTGGAAATTAATGAGCATACATTTCAGAATACTAGTTTGGCGAAGATTGTTTACTACTGAGAACTAATTCAATTTTTGAGATTAATTGTGAATGCCAGGCCAGTTTCGAGTTGAGAATACTGAGGATTTCACAACGTGGGCGACTATATCTTCCAGATTTAATAGGAAAGTTCAATCATTTGGAAGAATTAAACATATGCGGATGCTGGGAGATGACTGATATGACATCCCTCCTACAATCACTTCCACAACTTAATAATCTTAGATTATTGGAATTGTCGGGGTTGTCCTCTTTAAGTGGGAATTTGAATCTGAGCGAAGGTAGAGATTCTACAAGCAGCCGCATGTATAGCCTTGAAAGCATAAAATTTGTCAATTTTAAGTTATCCAAGTTGGTAATTAGTGGAGAGATGTGTCCCAGACTTCGATCATTGACAGTTTGTTATATGTTTGATCTAAATGGAATGGACTTACAGGAGCTAGAGAGACTGAATACTCTAAGAGTGGATAATTGTCCCAAATTGGAAACAATATCAGGGTTATCTTCTCTAACAGGGCTTCAGTTTCTTACAGTGACTGACTGTTCCAAAATGGAAACTACATCAGGGTTATCTTCTCTACGGTGTCTGGAGCGCATAAATATTGGTGGATGTGATCAGCTGCAGAGAATAGAAGGTGTTGAAGAGTTGCAAGGATTGAAAAGTCTGGTAATTCTCATGAATTTAAGAGGAGATCCAAATATTGGTGGATGTGATCAGCTGCAGAGAATAGAAGGTGTTGAAGAGTTGCAAGGATTGAAAAGTCTGGTAATTCTCATGAATTTAAGAGGAGATCCAAGTGTATGCAATTGCATTAATGGACTGAGGGTACTACTTACTTTCTCTCAATTTTGAGCAACTTTAATGTTTTAAAAATTTATGTTGTTTTGCCTTTGTAATATTTCTATCAAGCATTTAATGTTAGCTCATTTTACACTGATATTCTAAATGTTTCAGAGGCTGCCGTCAGAGTATAGCATTTTAGTAGGGAAGGCTGAATGCTCCAGATTGAATGTAAATTTGTTTTCTGAGGTGATCGGCGCCCCAGCGGTCGCTGAGATAAAGACAGGAGAGTATGACTTGGAGATGAGAAGCTCATGGAGTGCAATCACTATATATGCTTTACATGTGTCTGCACATGGTTATTCTCCCATCCTTGAAACTCCTACATTCACGGATCGATTTCCATATGGAAGAGAATGGATGGTTACAGGGTTACTCCCCGAATATAATAGTAATGTTAGCCTAAGGAATGCCAAAATAGAGAAGGGGTTTATGGTCACCGTCAACAAAAATGAAGAAGAGAAAGCCTTGAATATATTGCAAATTATTGTTAACCTATACAGACAAAGTGGGGTATAAAAGCAAAAGTTGTGGAAAATTATTGAGGAGTGATTAATTTGTTTGTTTATTTTGCCTGTCTGCTGAAAAGCTTTTGTAATCTCTGTTTTATGAAAGTCTTTGATTTCTAATATTTCAAGTATGGAATTTAATATTAAAAATCTGTATCTACAAATCTTGTTTCAGCTTTTTTGGATTCTGTTTGGTTTCTATTTTTGGTTTGTAGTAGTTTAAGATAATTGTTACTAAAAGTGTCGTAGTTTAATTAGTTGAGCACAATTGGTGAGGGTAATGGTATGCTCCTTGATTATGCCATCAAGGTTCAAAACCCGAGAAGTATGAAATATAAAGAATGAGGCTAGCTGATTTTTTCAAAGCTTATTTTATGTTAATCTAATAACACACATAATATCATCTCTTAGGATAAGGCTTAGCTATTGGGAACATAATAGAGGAACCTCCATGATCTTATCAATTAAATTAATATAATTAACAATATTATCATAATTAAATGAAAATCAAATAAATAATTTGGTCGTCCATAAAATTGGTCTTTTTTTTCCTTGCTCCACATAGGTCTTTCTTTTCTCACATTTTCTTTTAAAATTGCATTAGTATAATTAACAATATTATCATAATTAAATGAAAATCAAATAATTTGGTCGTCCATAAAATTGGTCTTTTTTTTCCTTGCTCCACATAGGCCTTTCTTTTCTCACATTTTCTTTTAATTACTACGAGTTCCTACATTCATAGCAAGGATGGGAGCTGAAAGATTTTGGAATTTCTATGTAAACTTATAAGATTCCAATTTAGAATCTTTATTAAAAAAACCAAAGGAATAAAATATATATATATATATATATATTTTCTGTATTTTTTTGTTTTCTTATTTTTTTTTGTATAGGATTGCATTTTTATTGGTACAGAATTAGCTTCAAGCTTCAAGCAGTTTTTTAAGCTACACTCAAAGTATGGATGTTTATTATAGCCTCAAGTCCATATAAATTAAATTTCCATTATTACAGCCTCAAGTCCATATAAATTAAATTTCCATATACAAGTAGATCCAAGTAGGTCTGGAATTCCGTATTTTACAACTTTAAAATTTATTGGACTATATATCTTAGACTTGCTAAATAATATTCTTAGTTATAATATTTATCATTTTTTGTTATAGAAATATAAATGATGTTTTTTTTTACAATGTCTATTTGGAATATATATTAAATTAGAATGTTTATCTTTAATAAATTTTAAAAATTAATTTAGAAATAAATCTTTGCTTTGTCTATACTTGGAATATATATATTTTTATTTTTAAAACTTAATTTAGCAAAAAAGCTTTGCTTTGTCTATACTTGTAATATATTGTTTTTTATTTTTAAAAATCAATTTAGAAAAAAAAATTTGCTTTGTCTCTAAATAATTTATTTCTAATTCATTGTTTATTATATATGAAGTTATGGCAAGCCATGCTTATTATTCCTTCAAGTACTCTTAATTGTGAAAGAGGATTTTCAAAACAAAATATTATCAAAGATGTTAAAAAATCACAGTTGGGTTTGGATACATTAGATGTATTAATGAGAGTATCTTTAAACGGACTTGATGCAAATGATGTAAATTGGAATGAAGTATATGAGATATGGAAGAATACGAAATTAGTTCTTGACCTTTGATATTTTTTATTTATTTTCTGTTTAATGCATTATTGTTTTTGTATCTCAATTGGAAAATAATAAGAGAAAACACTTCCATTCTTTTGGGAGGTTAGTTGAGTTTAAATATAAATAAATTATATCTTGAAAGTTTATATTGGAATATTATATATTTCTATTGTTTATTTGCATTATTAAATTACTTTAAATTATAAATAATAATATATTTGATTTTAGAATGTTTGGCTCTGATTTCTACATATATTGGATCTTATTTTACATATTATAACTATATCTTATAGTAGATTACAAGAGAAAGAAACTGTTTACCAATGACTGACCCATCTTTAAAATGACTGCATGAGATGTTAACTCGTTGTAAAAAATCTATCTGTGTCATTTTAGAGTTTGTTTGGAGCCAGATACAACCACGTACCATGTGGGATTTGTACCCATTATGTACCACGTCGATAAGTCGAGCTTATGCAGACGAAGGGTCGAGGGCTCGAGGGACTCGAACCGATGACCTACGCTCTGATACCATGTAGAATTTTTTTTGTCACACCAAAAGCACATACTAGTGGTGGAGAGGGATCTCATCATCGATATAGTCACTACACCAACAATTAGTTTCAATATACTATTCTTGAAAGTAGATATATTGCTAATAAATAATTGAGCCATTTAATCACTTGAATTGTGGGTTAACAGTGAAACGGTGAGAATGGTTTGTTTTGTGCCTTGCACACATGCCCCATTTTGCCAAATGGAGACCTCCTTTTTTTGCTTTTTGCTTGGTCTCATTTTGATGTTCTTGCTTGAGAGAAGATGAAATTTTGATGATTTGGTGATTTTCTTGCACTTGGGCAACTTGGTTTGATTGAATATCCTTTAACTCTTGAAATTGAAGTGGTTGAGTGCATTTGAATCTAAAGAATGGCCTCCTTAAGAGGTTTGCACTAAAAATTGCTTGTGTTGCAGTTTGCACTAATATCCAGTGTCACTAGATATTAGCACTGGAACCCTTTCACTCAACTTTGCGCTAAAAGTCCATTCATTAGACTTAGCATTGAACAACAACGTTACCAGACATATCCTGAGGAGACAAAAATCTCTACATGTTCAACATCCTATGAATTCCCTGTTTTTGTCTACATGAGTGCGCTACAGTCTATCGACTGATAGACATTTATGACAGGTGTATACGCCTAAAAATGACACAAATCATCCTAAATAAATATTCTAAATATTTATTCCCTTCTTCTATTAATTAAATAAATGTTCCAAATTTATTTAATCAATTCACTATCCCATAATTAAATAAATTCTATTTATTTAATTAAAATTCTTCTAAAATCCTTCACAATTAAATAATCATAAATTATTTAATTAATCTAAATTCATCTATCCTAAAGTTCTAAATTCAAAATTCCACATCACCTTTACACCTCACCTTGTCCACCTCATCAAGTTGCACATGTAATTAAATATATTTAATATTTAATTGCCTTATTTTCCCTCACCCACATGGCCTATTTCTTCTCCAATCAGAGGTCAGTTAACCAATCAATCAAATCTGTTAACTAACCTGTCAGTTGAATCAAATCCTCAATCAATCCAGTCGGTTCCACAATCCACTCTTCTAACTGATCAGTCAATTCTGTTAACAGACCAGTCAATGGAGTTAACTCTCCAATCAGTTTTGTCACATCCCCCCTTTCATGATGGAGCTGGGACACTTGTCGCATTTCCACTGGTTGCACATTCCTCAACCATCCTCAACCGTTGATCTTCATATCTCCTCTCAACCGTTGATTCCTATTCTTCCAAGTCTATAAATGAAGCTTCATTCTTCCATTCTATTCATCCAGGCTTTTGACATCGTTACTCTGCAGAAATATCACCAGCGCGCCTTTGGCACCCACTTGTCATCTACAAGCTTGAGATCACCATTGTTGCATTGGAGCTCACCTTCATTGCATATCACACCATAGCCGTTCACCATCGACTTCCTCAAACAGCTTTAAAAGATTGCACTCTCTGAGGGCTCATCTCATCTGTGAAAGGACGATTCGTGATAGGCGAACAACAGAAGTTTCGAAACGGAAGAGGTTTGCTGTGTTTGTTCATTGCTTTGTTTACTTGAATCTTCTTTGTTTCTCTATTCTGTTGATGTTTGGGTCTTATTTAATTCATTTGATTGATTCGACATTTTACCCTCACATTTTTGGCGCCCACCGTGGGGCCGTTGCCCCTTTATTTCACCATTTTTGAGCTTTTTTGAAGGCAGGTTCCGTACAGGTCTCGCAGAGTCACGCACAGGTTCTTTCGGTGCATCTGTTCATTTCCACGGCGCATATAAAAACTGTTCCGGTGCATTTATCCTCTCTGCGCATCTGTGTATTTCTGCGGCGCTTTTGTAGACTGTTGCTGCGCATAGGTTATAACTGCGCATCTGTTGACTGTTACAGCGCTTCTAAAGACTGTTGCTGCACATACATTAAAACTGCGCATTTATTCATTTTAACGGCACATACGCTCAATCTTGCAGCGCATTTATTATTACGGCGCTTCTGTTGATCATTTCTGCGCATCTGATCACTGAAGCTGCGCATCTGTAACAGACTCAAGTTTTAGTACTTTTCTAGAGGATTTTGCTAACGTTAACCCCTTTGCAGGTGTTTGCTGGAGCGGTTTTGCAGGATAGGCTCGGGTTCAGTTACATGTAGTTGCATCTAATTAGGTCACCTTTCATTTTCTGGGAAAGAGTAAAATGGTTGTTCATTACAAATCTTCATCTAGTCCTAATTAGGGAGGAAGTAACTGGTTTATTTCATGCTCGCATTGCAAACACCTTCAAAGTTATTGCTATCTGAGGTTTAAAATTGAACTCATCACTGATCTTGAAGGTAAAATGAACCATTGCTATATCGTAAGACCTGAATTTCAAAGTTAACAATCTCGTGCTTCGCAGTTTTAAAATTGAACTCATCACTGATCTTGCAGTTAAAATGAACCATTGCTATATCGTGAGACCTGAATTTCAAAGTTAACAATCTCATGCAACGTGGATTTAAAATTGAACTCACTACTGCTTTCTGGGATTTAAAACTGAACCACTGCAATATTGCTGAAATCACTTCAAAGTTCTGTTTGAGTAGATTAGCCCATTTAGTTTTTATCTTTTAACTAGGGTGGATTAATCAGTGTATTCTGTGCTTGCGAATGACAATAGGCTTATGCTCTCCCCTCTTCTGGGTGATCAGAGTGCCAGACTTGTCATTCTATTTGTTTAACCTTTAGGAGGGGCCTGCCCTTGGATGCACGCTTGTCCAAGCGGGAACGACCCTGAGTGGTAACAGGCTAACACCAAGCCCTACCGAGCCACTTAAAATAAATTATGCTTGAGGTGAAAACCTCTTGCAACGAGTGCTGTTATGTTACACCGACGGCCAACCTCCCCCAAAACCCTCTCAGGCGTAACCCTTTGAGGCTGGGAGACTCCATAACGGAGAGTAGCGCCGCCGCACGTGTAACCACTTGAACGGTTGCCCGAATTAAATACCTCTTGTTTTAGTGGCCCAAATCCCTTATAATCCATTTCTCGCCTAAGATTTTGTGCTTGCTTTTGTCCAAAATAGAGTCGAAAAACTACAAAAACAATGGAAAACTACAAAATACTCTTTGTGCTTGCTGTGTTTTCTTGCTAAATTAATTCATAGTATCAGATCAAGAAGACCTTTTTCCAGCCAAAGAATACCAAAAACAGAGAAAAATCCAAAAAAATTGCAAAAAAATACCAGAACTATGCATATACACTTTTCTGCTGTGCATACACAGCAACTTGCTGCGCTTTTGTACCGACTGGCTGCACATACATACCTTTCTGCTGCGCATATACACTTTTTGGCTGCGCTTTTACAGCGACTTGTTGTGCTTATACACCAACTTGCTGCGCATATACTTTTCTGCTGCGCATTTACACACTGTTACTGCGCATACATACTTCACCAGAGCTGCGCTTTTACAGCGACTTACGGCACATTTACCTATTCTTGCTGCGCATCTGTTTCTGCGCATGCGTGACAGTGAGCATTTGCCCTATTTTTGAGAAATTATGGTCAGCTGTTCAGAGTACCCATTTCAGCCTAGTTTCATTTTCTGAGGTCAGAGTCAACCTTGCAGTTAATCTTCATCCGTTTCACCCAATTCTCTCTCTTTCGTCGGTCGTCCTAGTCACCTTCTGTCCAAGTCACTCTTGTCCCAAAGTCATTCTGTCCCATACCGATTCGACATAGGTCCTTCTTCGTTTCATTTGTGAATTCACGTAAGCCTAGTAGGTCACAGTACCTTTGCTAGTAGTCTTGTTGAACGACTAAGCCCTACATAGTAAGACTGGTATCGACTACCCTTGCTAGTGGCTAGAGTCTTGTGTCAACCATCTTGCCTGAAGTCATTGAGCGAGAGAACCCTTTGTCCAAATCTTGTCCTAGATACCCCATTCATTACAGTCTTAGTCGGCACCTTGCCAAAATTTCTAATCCTAGTCCACTTCATCCCACCCCACCTTGCATGGTTCTTACTCGATCCCAGTACAACAAGCTAATTGAAATGGCCGACTCATCCGATCACATCGCCCCACCACGCGATGATGATGAAGAAATTTCTCGTGAAGAATTAGTGGCACACATGCAAGATAGCAAATTCCAACGCCTAGTGGAGAAAGTGCTCCTTGAGGACCCCACCAAATATTTCCATCATCTTGCTAGTCTCAGAATCAAACTCCCCGCAGACTTTGACATTAGCTCCATCATGGAAAATGCAGACAATGAACGTGAGAGGGACACAAATGACACAGTCCCACATGCACATGAGAGAGGCACAAATGACACGGTCCCCCATGCCAATGAGAGAGGAAAGCAACCCATAGATCAAAATGCTCCTATGGCGGATGTGAGACAACAAATTGAGAGTCTAAAGCTAGAAATCTCCAACCTTAAGATCAGCACAAGTTCCAAGAACTACTCCTTGGAAGATATAGCACCATACCCCTTTGACAGAAGTTTGGTCATGAAACCATTCCCCTATCAGTTCAGAATTCTGAAATTTGACAAATACAAAGGGAAGGGGGACCCTAGAGATCATATCAGGGAATTCACTGCAGCATGTCTAGAAGTAGCTCACAACGAGACCTACTTAATGAGACTGTTCCCAAGATCTTTAGGAGGTCAAGCTATGGAGTGGTTCTCGCGTCTCCCACCAGGAATCAAAACTTTTGATGAACTTGTCAATAAATTCATAACGCACTTCTCTTACAACATAGAACATGAGGTATCTATGCTAGACCTATGCAACACCAAACAAAAGGATGGTGAGTCTTTCACCACCTTCTTACAACGATGGAGACAGCTAGCTAGTAAGTGTTCTTACGACATGCCTGAGAAGCAACTATTGGAAATGTTTGTCCACAATTTGAATCCTGATCTTAGCTATCAGATTCAGATACAATGCCCTACCTCATTCGCCAAAGTCATTGAAATGGGGCTATTCATTGAGAAAGCTATGATCGCTAAAGGAACTCTCAAGCTCTACAAGGACACACCTCCTTCCAATTACACAACTGACAAGTCAAAGTTTTGGACCAAGAACAAGAATGTGGTCAACGATGGAGTAGTGGATGCCAAGGCGGCAGCCCCTAAACAACAACCCATATTCACTCTTAAGGAAGAAGCAAATAACGGTGCACTCAACAAGCCAACCCCTCGGGAACCTAGACCTTGGTTCAATTCAAATCCAAGGAGGAAATTTACACCGTTAGGAGAATCTCAAGAATCGGCCCTCAGAAAGTTGTTGGCTAACAATGAAATTTCTCTACCGCCAACAAGTGACTATGAGCCTATAGTCAAACCTCCCTATTGGAAGGACACGGATTATTGCGAGTATCATCGAGGATGGGGGCACACGACTAACAATTGCATCCACCTCAAGAATGTCATACAGGATATACTGGATCAAAATCAGGGAGGGACACAACAACATACCTCCAATGAATCTCATGTGGCCTACCGGGATCCTCTTCTAAACCACAACCGGCCTTATAACAATAATCGCAACAATGGCCACAACAGCAATGATGGTCACAATGGCAACAACTCCAATGGCCATAACAATAATGACAACAATCGTAACAGGCCAAACCAGAACAGCGGGTCGAGTAATGCTAACTATGCAAGCGTTCCATTTGAGTACACCATTAACTGCATTTCTGAGCACATTCCGCAGATCAACGTCATATCCCCCAACCAACAACCAGGACCTAACAGAACTGGTTGTAGTATAATTACCCGCAGTGGTAAGGTCACGATCAATACCACCCCTCCAAGGTCATCACCATCTCCGTCCAACTCCCGCCCATATAATGTCATCGACCAATTGCAAAAGACTCTGGCTCACATTTCTATATTGGAGTTCTTGCGTCTATCTCCTTCTCATAAGGAGATTCTTGAGAAAGCCTTAGTGGAAACTACTGTCCCCACTAACCTGGCCCAAGAGAAGTTTCAAACCATGGTTGGCAATCTGACATCCTCCCCTTCCATATCATTCACTGAGCAAGATGACCTTTCCGTATCTCAACCCCACAACACTCCCCTACACATTGTCGCATTCGTACACAAACACCGCATCAAGAGGGTTCTTATTGATGGGGGTGCCGGTTTGAATATTTGCACGTTGAAGCTAGTCCTTGCATTGGGGTTCTCCGAACAAGCAGTTGATCCACGGAGGAAGATTACCATAAAAGCCTATGACGAGGAAGAGAGAACCACAAAAGGCACGGTTGTCCTACCCATTCAAGTGGGACCGGTAATTAAAGATGTGGTGTGCCAAGTCCTTGATCGGGAGCTTGCTTACAATATTCTACTAGGGAGACCATGGATCCACGCCATGAAGGCTGTCCCCTCCACCTACCATCAATGCATAAAGTTCCCACACGATGGCAAGCAGGTCACCATACAAGGCGACCCTGACCCCTACCAACATTGCAATTCATTCCAAGCAAAATCTAAATGTGTCATTCCCAATAACCGAGCCTACATTTCCCCTACTCCGCCACAAGACCATACTGCCGAAGCTTCATCCTCGAGGCCCAAACCGCTAAAGCTTACCATAAAAGAAAATGGCGTGGGGGAGTACTCCATTGAGCACAGCCTCAACCTCGCCACCATGCCTTTGTCCCCTCGCTCCTTTGGCAAACCCAAGCATCAACCTAGGCATTTTCCAAAGCCATCTGCTCCTCCTACAACTCCTGCCAATCCCTTTGTAAAATGGGGGACCTTATCTGATGAAACAGAGGAGCGAGATCTCCTGCAATGGCTTTATGCTGAAGAGGAAAACACATCCCAAGAGCCACCTAGACTCCCTACAGAACTCTATGGACGGGGTGAAACTATCTTGCACCGGATGGGGTACGAAGGACAAGGCCCCATAGGCCTCAGAAAGGAAGAAATTGTTGAACCTATCCAACCTTCTTCATCCTCTTCGGCTAGAAACACGACTGGCCTAGGGTACAAAGGTAAAGGTAAAGCCAAAGAAAATGCCTGCCTAGTGGAGACAATTCAAACACTCCAAGTGGATAGTGACGTAGATTCAGATGAGTCGAATGAGTATGAGTGGGACGAGCTAACAGAGCACTCCTACGATGACAAGGAGATTGACACCATCCAAACTCTCAACCCCTACCATGAGGGACAGACGCAACGGGACAGACCACTGGAGTCTGATTTGCCCCTCCCTGAGATTATGGCTTTCGAGGAAAGTTTCGATTCCATTGCGATAAACAACCTGGAGGAGAGTACCACCCAGAACACTATCCCCACCAGTGCCCATAGTATTTCCATTCACAACATTAACGAATCAGATCTCTCATCTGACTCCCTTCCCCTCTTACACCCTGAGCTTATTGACTGGGATCTGCAAGGAACCCCCCAATTAGATATGTTCCAAAACGATGACGCTTACATTGACTATATGGAACTTAGGGATCACTTACCAAGAGGAGATCATAAAGCCGGTTTTGCTATCGAACTCAATACTGTGGCTTACTTCGGGGAGGGTGCCAAGCCTTCTAGTCGCAAAAATATTAAAGTAAAAAATGGATCTGACGGTGAAAACCGCCGTGCGGCAGTGTCAGGTCATAAAACAGTAAAGAGAAAGGACGTATCCGAAGGTGAAAACCCAACTGTGGCACCTGACGATGGAATGCTTGACACCCTCCCAAGTGATATGTATCAAGAACGGTCACAAATCGTGGTGGAGCCAACAGAGCCAGTGAACATTGGAACTGAAGAGCAGCCTAAGATTATCCACTTTGCAAAATCTCTCACGCCGCCTGAGAAAACCAGGTTTGTACCATTCTTTAAAAAGAAGAGAGGCAGCTTTGCTTGGTCATATGCCGACATGCCAGGTTTGGACCCAAACTTGATTCTACATCACTTGCCATTAGATCCAGGGGTGAAGCCCGTAAAGCAAAAACTGAGAAAGATGCATCCTCATATTGCCCTTCTGGTCAAGGAAGAACTCAAGAAATTGCTAGATGTGGGGTTCATCAGAGCCATAGACTATCCTGAATGGATATCAAACATTGTGCCAGTGTCTAAACCGGATGGCTGAGTTTGACTATGCAATGATTTTCGAGACTTAAACAAGGCGTGCCGCAAAGATGACTTTCCGCTGCCAAACATAGACATCATAGTCGACCTTACAGCAGGACATACAATGTTATCACTCATGGACGGATTCTCCGGGTATAACCAAATCAAAATAGCACCTGAGGATCAACACAAAATAGCTTTCACATGTCCATGGGGTACCTTTTGCTGGAATGTCATGCCATTTGGGCTGAAAAATGCAGGTGCTACATATCAGCGGGCCATGACAACTATATTTCATGACATGATGCATGTGACTATGGAAGACTATGTTGACGATATCTTGGCAAAATCACTCACCAGGGACTCACACCTGGACACATTAGAAAAAGTCTTCCAACGATTGGATCAATTCCAAGTAAAACTGAACCCGAAGAAATGTGTGTTTGGGGTCACATCAGGCAAGCTGCTAGGCTTCATCATGTCAGCAAACGGCATAGAGGTAGACCCGGCCAAGGTCAAAGCAATCATGGACATGCCACCGCCCAAAACTCTAACACAGTTGAGATCCTTACAGGGCAAGCTCCAGGCCATCTGCAGGTTCATCTCACAGCTGGCAGACAAGTGCCATCCTTTCAGCCATCTCCTACATAAGAACGTTCCATTTAAATGGGACGAGCAGTGCGAAGAGGCATTCAACAAGCTCAAGGAGTACCTCATGAATCCTCCTATACTCATGCCTCCGATCCAAGGAAAACCTTTGATTCTCTACATAACTACTACACCTACTGCTCTTGGGGCTCTCCTAGTGCAGCAAGACTATGAGAACAAGGAAAGAGCTGTGTACTACATCAGTCGAACCTTAGTGGGCTACGAGTTGCAGTACTCATAGGTGGAACGTTCATGCCTTGCAGTGGTTTTTGCCTCACAAAAACTCCAACACTACATGTTGGCACATCCTGTCAAACTCATTGCCAAGATCGACCCACTAAAATATCTTCTCAGCAAAGCAGCTCTCACGGGTCGACTAGCCAAATGGGTCATGCTTCTTAGCGAGTATGATATAGAGTATGTGGATAGAAAAGCCATCAAAGGGCAAATCATCGCTGACCAACTCGCTGAGGCACCATTACAAGACACTTCACCAATGCAGTTTGAGTTTCCTGATGAGTCTTTATTCACTCTGTCTACATCTCCTTGGAAACTCTACTTCGACGGGTCTTACACCAACCATGGATCGGGGGCAGGTATCTTGTTTATCACTGCCCAAGGCGACACAATTCCAAAGTCCTACAGGTTGTTATTTCCATGCACTAACAATATAGCGGAGTATGAGGCTTTGGTAATTGGTCTCAAGATGGCCACTGAGTGGAAAATCCAAGCACTATGTGTCTACGGTGATTCTCAGCTTGTCATAAACCAGGTCAACGACGAGTATCAAACCAAAGATGAGAAGCTCATCCCATACAAACGGATGGTCGACGACCTCAAAGCACATTTTGGGACCATCTCGTTTGAGCAAATACCCAGGATAGAGAACAAAGCAGCAGATGCAATGGCGACCATAGCCTCTCTTCTTGAGATACCTGAACATGAGTCACGGTATGAGTTCTTAGTAGAAACAATTCGACAACCGGCTTATGATCTCCTCGAAACCCATTCCATTTGCCACCTAGTAGGATCTGATTCGCCTTGGTACGGTAAGACCTACACTTACCTCAAGGACAATATCCTTCCTTTGGACCTCTCTTCCAACCAAAAATGAACTTTCATCCGACAAGCCTCCCGTTACACCATTATCGCCAATACCCTTTACCGACATGGTCTGGATGGTACTTTACTCCGTTGTCTAGAACAAGAAGAATCTGTAACTGCCTTGTGAGACGTGCACGAAGGGATCTGCGGAACACACTCCAGCGGTCCTTCCTTAGCTAAGAAACTCATGCTTTTGGGTTATTACTGGCCCAATATGGAAATGGATTCATATCAGTTCGTCAAAAAGTGCAAACAGTGCCAGATACATGGGAACCTGATTCATGCACCTGCTCAGGAGTTGAGACCTCTAACGACACCCTGGCCCTTTTGCCAGTGGGGACTTGACCTCGTGGGAAAGATTCATCCGCCTTCTTCCAACGGCCATAAATTCATCATAACCGCCACTGAGTACTTTACAAAGTGGATTGAAGCCGTTCCCCTATCAACCGTCACAGGAAAGCAAATTTCCTCTTTCATTCTGAATTACATTATCTGCCGATATGGCATCCCTTCATCCATCATAACGGATAACGGGAGACCTTTCAAAAATCAGGATGTCCAGGAACTTTGTGAACGTTTCAAGATCCAACATCATTTCTCCACTCCATATTACCCCCAAGGTAACGGCCAAGCTGAGGCCTCGAACAAAACCATTCTGAAAATCCTAAAGAAGACTGTCAATGAAGCTGGTCGCGATTGGCACGTCCAACTCAATCCCACTCTGTGGGCCTACAAAACCAGCATACACACTCCCACAGGTGCTACACCTTACGCCCTCGTCTATGGTTCTGAAGCCATCCTTCCCATTGAGGTCGAACTCCCATCCCTTCGGGTGTCGTTGAAAGGTCTCATATCAGACGAAGAGTACAGAGTCTCCAGACTACAAGAGCTAGAACTGCTAGAGGAAAGGCGCCAGAAAGCTTTTGACCATCTCAAAGCCTATCAACAGATGATGTCAAGAAGCTACAACCACAAGGTTAGACCAAGATGCTTCAAGGTTGGGGACCTCGTCCTAAGAGAGAACCCTCGCAATCAGCAGGACAGAGAAAAGAAAGGTAAGTTCGAGCCTAACTGGCTTGGACCCTATGTAATTGTAGCGGCTTACGGATCGGGGGCATATCAGTTGGCCACATCAGAGGGTGAGTTGTTTGATGATCCAATCAACAGCATGCATCTTCGTCGGTTCTATACCTAAGAGAACCCCAATGCAAGGGGGCACAATAAAGTCAAAAAATACAAAAAAATCAAAAAAATCAAAAAAAAGTTACAAAGGGAAAATACAAAAAAATCAGAAAAAATAGAAAGCATACAAAAAAAATCGTCCTTTGGTGAAAACCTGGCAAACAGGCACCTTGGATAGGTATCATGATGAAAACCTGGCAATCAGGCGTCATGTTACTTTCTAGCTTCTCGTGCAAATAAAAACAAGTGACGAAAACCTGGTAAACAGGCGTTACTTGTGGCGATTCCATCTTTGGGAATCCAATCACCTTGAGTCCATTCTTCCTCTATTTTTCCCATTCGACCCATATCCATCCCACAAATAAACGCTTGACAGTTACCTATCATGGCTTGATATTCACCTTGTGGCCTTGTCGACCAAGGTTTTGTCCCATACCGTCTCCTCAATGTGAGCCTAGTATAGTGTCTCTCGTCGGTGTCTGTGGTCCAAGTCCATGAACTACGTTGCCTCTGCGCCGTCACGTAGGCAAGGCCATTATTCTAATGCGCCCCCGAGGCTTCCATCTCTCCCAAGGTCCCATTCGTCTCCTTTCTTGTCTTCATTCTTGTCGTCTTTCTTCTAGTCCATCCATGGTCCATTAGGGTTTACCCCAAACTACGTTGCCTCTGTGTCGTCATGTAGGCAAGGCCATTTAGCAATGAGCCCCCGAGGCACTAGATCAGTCCCTTAGGGTCCGTCTTCTCAATAAGGATTATGCAACCTTCTCATCAAGCAAGCAAATGCAAGCAAAACCCGCGCTTCAAGCAGAAACCTTGACTATGAGCATCTTAACCTATGCAATGCAAAGCAAATACCCAAGGTCTTCTAAATGATTTTATGCAAATTAAGGCAAGAAATAAACACATATCAACGCAAATATGCTTTGTAGATCAGAAACAGGGTTAAGTTACAGAGTCTTGATTTTTGCTATCATACCTTCCTATGCTACTCAAGGATGCCAAAAGCTAGAGATGCTATGATGGAAGCATGATTACTTTCTTTGTTTGTTGTTTGTGGATTAAACTTTAGTAATGCGACGCCTTGTCTAAGGACATGATCAACAAAAGATCATCGAGGACATCCAAGGCCTTACATGAACGGGGGCAATCCTTGCTTGTTGAAACGCAAGAAGTACTCAGGTCATCTAGATTCAATTTTGACTAGATGCTTGTATTAACTTACTAAATCACAATCCATGTAAGCGATACTCAGGTCATCTCGGTTCAATTATACCTCGATGCTTGTATTCACTTACAACATTTCAGAAAAGTACCAAAAACAAAATGCCCAATGATGAAATAAAGCAATCTAAAAGCAAAGCATCCGTCCTATATCCATATACACATCCATACAATCCTCATTATTCGAACTATGCAGAGTAACGATATCAAGAAAAGTTTCTAGGTCATTCTATCGCAACCATTCTTCTATCCATCATGTCATTCTTATGTCGATAGAGTACATTTGGACATCACAAAAACACGGCATATAGGAGCATATCATATCATTCGTAGGACTAGTCATGCACATGATTAGGTTAGTCAAGTCCACCATCCAATGCATTAGGTCACCAATACATCTGCATCGCATCACATCTCAAAAGCACAGAAAACCACAAAACAACATAGCTAAGTGCATCACATATATACTACATCACCACATAGTACTCAGGTTACAACTGCATACATTCAAAGCATTACATCATTTAAATATCCAGTAGTATCTCATATATCTACATTTGCATCATCACGTAGAAACCATATCACATATGCATACATTTGCATTAGATCATATAGACATCACATATACAGTTACATCATAACATAGACATCATGTTTCATATACATACATTTGCATCATCACATAGAAATCATTTTTGCATTCATTTGTCAAGTCATATAGAAATCATATAGCAGCATATCAAAATATTTCTCATATAGCATCAGATAGACCATCTAACTATGCAATAGCTCACATCATGCAGTAGAAGTAAATCATCATCTCATAACACATGCAATAGATACACAAAGCTGCATCATCATATATACTATCATATAAAAGAGGTCCAAATGTACAATATTGCCATCTCTCTCAAAATCAAAGTGTCATATACAATGTACGTCCAAATGGACGGTGATACATGTCCCAAAATGTACAAAGTCTGGTGTGTGTCTACCCCTGCTGCTGTGGGCCCCCGCTACCGGCTCCTGACTGCTGGGGTCCCATCACGGACGCCCCTGACTGTGAAGGACCTGCTCTGTGAGCCACCCCAGACTGACTCCTGAAACTCCCTGCCCTCTGGCTCGACGCCACGGCACCATGATACAAGCCTCGGTAGTACTGAGCCTGTGACTGCGCTCTGGCTAGGTCTGTCTACGCCTGTGCCAACTGCGTCTGCAACTGGCCTACCTGTGCCTATGCCTGCTGCACCTGCCCAACCAGAAAAGAGCTAGCTGCGTCTGTACCCATAGCGGCCACAGCAGTATCCCGCTCTACACGGATAAGACGTACCTGTGCATCCGCCATGTCCCTCTCGCGAGTCAAACCAGCAATCACCGCTGCATCTGTGTCTCACCTCCTCTACACTCTCCTCAACTGTGCCTGTAGCTCTCGCACCTGTCCCCTCAGGCTGGCTATGGTCCTCTCATGAGCCTCACCCTGCACTGGCCCCTGTGCTGCCTCTGCCTGTCCTAGCCCCTGCTGCTGGGGCACCTGCTACTGTGGCACCTGCTGCTGTGGTACCTGCTGCTATGGTACCTGCTGGGGTGGTGGCATCTGTGCCTGTTGCGGCACCTGCTGCTGTACCTCTCCCTGTCCTGGCACTGCCTGCCCAGCCTGATCTATCCTCCTCCGCTGCCTCGGCCTCTCTGCAGCTCGGCCACCCCGTCGTCCTCGTCCTCCTCTAGCGCCCCTCCGCCCTAGGCCAGCCTCTCCCTCCTCCTCTGAGTCCGCCTCATCAATACGAGGCACCAGTATACCGGGTCCTGAATATCTCAGGAAAGGATGTGTAGTGATATAGTCCTCGTACTCCTGTGTGACCCCCGCATCTGCTATCTCTCTCCACCTGTCCCATGCCCCGTAAGGCAACTGCTGGAACTCTGCCAGAGCTTCCTCGTAAGAAGCCATCGGCCCCCATCTGACCCTCTCTGCATGTGTCCGGGCAAACATGGCCTGTCCCTATGGCATGCCCTGTCTCCGCCCAAACTGTCTCAGCACTCAGCCCACCATCTGCCTCTCCAGTATGTGCCGTGTCCGGCCTATCAACCACCTGGTCTAGAAGCAGTAGGGTAGCTCATCTCCCTCGTCATCCCAGGGCTCGCAATTCAGATATGGCCGCCAGACGACCACATCTACCCCATCCAAAGTGTGCCTCCAATACTCTAGCTTCCCCAGCCTGTGCTGGGAAATCACTCCTGCATAGCCATAGCTGTATGGCTCTCCTCTCTGCCTAGCAAAGACGCACATCGGCCTGGTCACCGCTATGTGCTCCCACAGCCAGAACTGTAACAGCAACACCCCAACCGATAGACTCGTGCTGCGGTGGTACACCGCCTGATGCATGTCATGATAAAGGTGGGCCAGCACGCAGGGTCCCCACGCATATCGGGTGCCCTCAGTCAGCATCCGCTCCATGATCCTACCCCATCCAATGGGGAACCCATGCGATCTCCTGTCCGGGCATACAACGCCCCCAATCAGTCCAGCAACTATCCCAGGGAAGTAGTCGTAACAGTCATAGATATCCTGCCACGGGATGACCTGTCCCACCAGCTCGGGATCATCAAATACTCGCTGACACTCGGCGAGTCCCGCGTCCCGCTGTGCGTCATACTCCACTAACTCGCCTACTACGGGCAAGTGCAGTATCCTGTAGACATCCTCCAGCATCACGGTCATCTCTCCGGTAGGAAAATGGAAGGTCCCGTCCTCACTGTGGAATCTCTCCACGGCAGCTGTCAATAGTCCTCGGTTCGCCCGCACCTCGGGCATGAAGCAAACGTAATCCAAGCCCATGGCACCAAGCGCCACTCTGTCAGCCTCCGTCAGCATATATCTCTGCAATAACGGCATAGGGAACGTCTCCCTCGACTGCAGCGTCTCTCGTATCTCCTCCTGCAAGCACGCAAAGCAAGGCGTCAGTCTCAAGCCGCATATACCATACTCAACATATCTACTGAACTATATCAACTAAACTTAGCATTTCAAATTGATCAAAACAGCACACTACATCTCTTGACTAGATTCCTACAATCTCGGAGATAGCTCATCGATTCCTGCGTCAAACAGGACGCTCATCGAATCAATTTGGCTAAGTAATTTGCCATCCCAAGCAAATGCGCCACTACAGGTGGTAAAAGCGCCGTTTCTGGTATATGCGCCGCGAAATGCATATGCGCCGCTACAGTGCACATATGCGCCGTTCTAACAAATGCGCCGCAGAACTCCACATATGCGCCGTGAAATTACGGATGCGCCGCAAGAATCCACATTTGCGCAACTTTATCAAATGCGCTGCTATATTTCACATATGCGCGGCAAAAATACAAAAGCGCCGCTAAATTACGCATGCGCAGCTAGAATGCACAAAAGCGCAGCTTTCACGCATGCGCCGCCGAAACTGCCATATGCGCCGCGAAAATGCAAAAGCGCAGCTTCGCGAGGCATATGCGCCGTTCTGCGTTTCGGCACATTCATTTCACCTATTTTCTACGTGCATTTATGACGCCTAAACTCGACCCTAGGGGAAATTTTCCGAAGCACATACTAGGGGTCCTGCCTCTGCTGGCCGCCCGAATCGTCGGACTCGCTCGAATCGGTGCTCCTCGCGTGGTATATCTGCTGCTCTGGCTGCCATGCTGCTCTAAGTTTGCTCTGAGCTCTCTTCCTCCAATCCAGATCAACCAAGTGTGCAAATGACTATTCTTGTGGACCCAGCTCCTATTTATAGCCTCCAAACCCTAATTCTGGCTAGGTGATGACTGTGACTACTTCCCGTGTCCGTTTTTCCTCCTGTTTTCTTCCCGCATCCTTGACCGCGTCCCTTTTCCTCCAACCTATCCTAACCCCTTCCTCGTCGTGAGATTGTCCGTCTCCAAAACTTTCGCCGTTTTTCCCGTCCAATCTCCCGAGGGGGCATCCTATCATCATTTAACCTGTACCAGGGGCAAACTGGGGCATGTATCATCATTCAGACTATCAAATTCTTTGAAGCAACGCTGTAAACTGCATTGCATCAAAGAGGGGCAAAATGTATATGCCTAAAAATGACACAAATCATCCTAAATAAATATTCTAAATATTTATTCCCTTCTTCTATTAATTAAATAAATGTTCCAAATTTATTTAATCAATTCACTATCCCATAATTAAATAAATTCTATTTATTTAATTAAAATTCTTCTAAAATCCTTCACAATTAAATAATCATAAATTATTTAATTAATCTAAATTCATCTATCCTAAAGTTCTAAATTCAAAATTCCACATCACCTTTACACCTCACCTTGTCCACCTCATCAAGTTGCACATGTAATTAAATATATTTAATATTTAATTGCCTTATTTTCCCTCACCCACATGGCCTATTTCTTCTCCAATCAGAGGTCAGTTAACCAATCAATCAAATCTGTTAACTAACCTGTTAGTTGAGTCAAATCCTCAATCAATCCAGTCGGTTCCACAATCCACTCTTCTAACTGATCAGTCAATTCTGTTAACAGACCAGTCAATGGAGTTAACTCTCCAATCAGTTTTGTCACATCCCCCCTTTCATGATGGAGCTGGGACACTTGTCGCATTTCCACTGGTTGCACATTCCTCAACCATCCTCAACCGTTGATCTTCATATCTCCTCTCAACCATTGATTCCTATTCTTCCAAGTCTATAAATGAAGCTTCATTCTTCCATTCTATTCATCCAAGCTTTTGATATCGTTACTCTGCAGAAATATCACTAGCGCGCCTTTGGCACCCACTTGTCATCTACAAGCTTGAGATCACCATTGTTGCATTGGAGCTCACCTTCATTGCATATCACACCATAGCCGTTCACCATCGACTTCCTCAAACAGCTTTAAAAGATTGCACTCTCTGAGGGCTCATCTCATCTGCGAAAGGACGATTCGTGATAGGCGAACAACAGAAGTTTTGAAACGGAAGAGGTTTGTTGTGTTTGTTCATTGCTTTGTTTACTTGAATCCTCTTTGTTTCTCTATTCTGTTGATGTTTGGGTCTTATTTAATTCATTTGATTGATCACCATTTGACCCTCACAACAGGTACCAAAGGGGGGTTTAAAGGGCAAAATTTGTCAAAAAACTATCATTTGCATTAATATCCTTAAGTGAATTAAGTTGTGCGATCCCGTGGTGAACTAGAACGACCCCTTCAACAATAGATTCCTTCATGACCAGGTGAATTCAAGGGTGTTTCATCTTTGGCCAACTGAGTTTTTGCAAGTTTATTTTCTCAATTCTAGGTTGGTTTCGTTTCTTTGCTTTTGAATTTTGTTGTATCGCCTATGGATGCCTAAGTATTGGATGGAGTTTTTACTGATTGTGTTTGCTTTGAGCCATGAAGTGTATTTTGAATTGTGCTTTCATTTGATCATTTTTAGTTCAGTTGTCAAAATTTAGGGTTTAAGGTGTAAATGGAGTATGTTGAGTCTGCTGTTTGAGTTAGGAATGGGAGAGATTTTGAAGTAGAGCACGATTAAATGATGAAAACCTTTAAACTCTCCTATAGGAAGTGTTGAACACCCAGAATACTGAGAGGGGGGTGAATCAGTATTCTCTTAAACCATACACTCGTTAAATCATTAATTCATTTGTCCATTCAACAACATTAAAGCAAATTAAACATAGCATGAACAACCACAAGGCATGACACATGAACACTAGGATTTTTACATGGAAAACCCAAGAAGGGAAAAACCACAGTGAGTGTTAGATCACAATATATTATGTAGTAACAATACCGAATTGCAAAAGAGGATCACTTCCTTAGGGCTCACTGTCCAAGGATGCTCACTGCATACAGGTTCACTGCCAAAACAGCTTCACTACCTAAAGAAAGAAAGAGATAGAAGGGTGGCTTACTGCCAAAATGAACTACTAGAATTGCATCTACAAATGCATGATTACAGCTCCAATAATGCTTAAAAAATTGTCTCAAAACTCTTCACCTTGAACTGCTCTGCTACACTACTCTATTCTTATATGAAGATAAGATCTCTCTTCTTCTGCACTTGTCACCTTTACAAAATCACAATCTTTCACATGTCACACACACACACAGTTTCATATTCACACACCTATCGTCCAAACATCAAAATTTTGGATCTCATATATATATCCACAGTACTTAGAATCTTCACATTAGGTTGGCCTACTAAGATGAAGTGTGTAGTTAATCAACATGTAGCTTGTCGGCCAAATTCATTCACTAGAATGCTTTGCGAGCCTAACTTACATTTGAACCACATTCTCATATGTCGGCCCCAATTGTAGAACCACTTAGGATAAAATTCCAATCAATAGAACTTGCCACATACAAATCAAACTAACAAGTCAGCCTCAAACACAAACTGTCACTAGTTCAATCTAACTGTCAAATCATAACTTTGTTGCAGACCACAAAACTTTCTCAAATTCATATCATAGACTCTTTAGACATCCCCAAGCTTACCTTCAGAACCACAGAGCATGATATCAACTTGCAGAAAAATGCGGACCATCAGAACACATGCCCTAGCGCAATCAAACTCTATCAAACCAAGTAGCAATACTTAGTAGCTCAAAACTATCATTCCTGTGGACTTCAGACTCTGTAACTTTGGATTTAGAGACTTCATACAAGTGTTTACAACACCTCAAAACTGTATAAAAAAATATGCAACACCGGAGGAATGCGGATCAAAACAAATATGTGTTATACTCTTATTACCTATGTTCTCTACAATGTCGAACTCATGTAACTTGAAAGTATACTTTCAGAGATGATCAAGGGATGAAACTTTAGATATAGGATCATCTAAGGATTAGGAATATCATACCAGAACCACACAACCTGATCTTCAACTGCGGACCAATGCCAATCAAAATGTTGTCTTTGTCGTTGTATCTGAACTCTTCCAACACTTAGCCAAATTCCTTAGGTCTTCCTTTTCTGGACCAAAATCTTTGTTCCAACCTTGTTCCTTTTCTTATTGCCATCAATGACATGTTCACCATCACACATCAAGCTCAACCAAATTGCCAACAATCTCCCCCTTTGGCATTGATGGCAACACTTGATGTGAAAAACTATTATATTGCTCCCCCTTACTCTTTTCACATTGCTCCCCCTAACTTCATGCTTCTCTCCTTGTTTTACAGTTATTTTTCTTTGTGTTTTTCACATGCTTCATTCTCCCTCTTTGACATCAATGGAAAAGGTGTATGATACAAAAATATATACAAGTGACCAAAATTTCAAAATTGTTTATATTGCCTGCATATATACAGATGAAATCAAATTGCTTACTATTTTTCAGGGAGAATATCTTTGTAGATCTTCTTCAATTGCACCAAATATTCATCCCATCTGACCTTAGTATCACTCAAAACTAATATATGCCCATTAACTTGGGATACCAACTCTTTTGCCTTCTTCATGGTAGCAGGGGCCTCAGTGATTTTCCTTGTCTTATCTGCTGCTACTACTAGCCTGGTCATGGATGCAATCTTGAAGCTCTCTATCTCCCAAAGCTAGCTCATTCTATGTTTGATAACCTCCTTCTGGGTCTACAACTTATTTATGTCAGAATGGATGGTTTCAATTGTAGCCCTTTGATTTCCAATAGCATCTTTCACTAGATCATAACTTTTAGAGATCTTTATTATTTGAGTTTTCCAGCCATATATTTTCTCTTTTATGTCCTTAGTCTTCTTAGGCCATGTAAGACAAAATTGATATAGTTCACTAGCTTCTTTTTTGAAAGGCACAAGACAACTGAGGGGGGGTGAATTTGTTGTGTCAAAAACTTTAACTTCTTTAAAGCAAAATCACTTTCACATTCACTTAATCTAACTCCTTATTTTGTTATGAACATTAAACATGAATAGCATAATTAAAACAAGAACACATCAACACCATGCACACATGAACACCAAATTTTTTACATGGAAAACCCTAAACAGGGAAAAACCATGGTGAGTGTTAGCTCACAATATAATGTAGTAACAATATTAATTGTCAAAAGTGGCTCACTACCCAAAAGAATGGATCATTGCCGGGGTTAGCTCACTTCCAGGGTTGATGGTACAATCATGGTTAGGAGGGTCCTCAAAGAGAACAATATAGACACTGCAACAAGAGTAAACACAATGGAAACAACTCAAAGATATGAAACAAATGTAGATTCAGTCATTCAGTATATCATAGAATTCAAATACAAGTTGGCCAGTAACGTGCAGGCTTACACAAGATATGTCTCTGAAGCTCCTTCACACAAAACTTAAACTATCATCAATCTCTATGAATTTCACTACTTTCCTAGGCATCTATTACATCAATATATATCATCTCCAGAACCAAAGATTCCTTCACGTCCGCCAAGGAAGATCACAAACGCCAATGAAGAGCTATAATGTGTGTACATGGATAGGTTGGACCAATCATGAAGAACTCCTCTCTAAATGAATAGAATGATGTGCGGATCTCAAGGAAGGTCGGCGACAAACCAATAAACATTGAATGATGTGTCTTTTAACTTCGCAAGTCATGAAATGCTCTGCAAGTCTTCTCCTTTAGCTGATTGTCTGAGCCTGTCAGGATGCTCTGTTCTGAGATAACATATGATCTTCTGATAGTGATATCTCAATGATACCTAATCCAAATGCTCTGAATTTTGGATATCTTGTACATGAATGAATCTAGATGCTAAGTCCAGCTCTGCAAGATCTAAAATGCAACTACGGTAGAATGCGGACCAAGATACAAAAACTACTACTGACTAAACTACATGAACTGAATTGGAAAATGAAAGGAAACCAAATAAAACACAAATAAACTAAAATGCAAATGTTTTTGGTTGATGCAAGATTGTTCTTGAACTAGGGATACTCCTACATCAAAGATCTGGGGTTATTGAAAAAGTGAGTCCCTCACTTTGTTGGGGCTAGAGGAAAACCAAAATGGTCCACCTCAGCCTAAGAAATCCAAGACGAGTCTTCTTCCGGTCTGCCTTTCCACATCACAAGATATTCTTTGTATTGTCTTCCTCTTGTGTTGCATCCAACTCTATTGTCCAAAATGTCTTCAATCTGTTCAAGTGCTTGTTGTGGTAACTACTTCTTCAAGTTTTCTTCAATGTTGTCACTGAACTCTACTTCATGGTATTGATATAGGTCTGCAATGTTGAAAATATGTGATATACCTAATGTTTCAAGTAACTCCACTTCATATGCATTTCCTGAATCAAACTTTCTGAGTATCCTACAAGGTCCAAACTTTTTCATCTTCAACTTGTTATATGTCCCAACTAGAAATCTTTCTTTACTCAAGTATACCATCACTTCATCTCCAACTACAAATTATTTGTCTTCTTTTCTCATCTGCTTATTCTTTATACTTACTATTCACCTCCTCCAAATTCTTCTTAACTTGATTATGCACTGTCTCCATGTGTTCTACAAATTCTTCTGCTTTTGCACTTCTCTTCTCTTCCATACTAATGTCTCTTAACTCTGTTACTCCTCTAGGGTTTACTCCGGTAACAACCTCAAAAGGTGTTCTTCTAGTACTTCTATTCACTAAATTATTGTATGCAAAATCTGCTTGTGAAAGAATCAAATCCTAATTTCCTACCTTCTCCAACCAAGCATCTCAACAAGTTTCTAAAACTCCTATTCACTACCTCTGTCTGTCCATCAGTCTGTGGATGAAATATTGAACTGAACTTCAAATCTATCTTCATCTTCTTCCAAAGTGTCTTCCAAAAGTATCCAAGAAATCTTGTATCTCTATCTGAAATTATGCTCTTAGGTAATCCATGCAATCTCACAATCTCCTTGAAAAATAGGTCAGTTGCATGCACTGCATCAATTGTCTTCTTACAAGGTATGAAATGTGTCATCTTTGAAAAATTGTCCACCACTACAAATATTGAGTCATGTCCTCTTTGTGTCTTCCACAATCCTATTGCAAAATCCATACTTATGTCTTCCCAAGGTCTCTTCGGTACTGTCAAAGGTTTATACAATCTAGTATTCTAACTGCTCCCTTTTGCAACTTGACACTCTACAACTCTGCACAAATTTCCTAACATCCTTATGTATCTGAGGCCAAAAGTAATTTTCACTTGTCAAAGCCATTGTTTTATCAATGCCAAAGTGTCTTGCCTATAGACACCTGAAATTGGCCCATTTCACATTTAGGCATTTATCGTATTTTCAGATTTACATATGATATGTCGTCTAGCACACTTGAAAGTGAAAAACCTAATTTTCTTCTATTTTCTATAATTAATTAAATAAATTTTATTTATTTAATTAATTCGCTTTATTCTTCTATTTTCCATAGATAATTAAATAATTTTAAATTATTTAATTATGCTATCTTTCCTCTAAAGAAATAAATAAAACCAATCCCTATCTCACATTTTAAATTAAATAAATTTACTTTATTTATTTTATATTTAATTCCCTCTAATATTTCCTCACATTTAAATAATAAATTAAATAAATATAATTTTTTAATTTATTATGGATTTTACCCACCTTCCATTTTTCTCTAAACGTCCAACTCACCTTTGAAATGGCAATAAATCAAAAATCAAATTTTAAAAAAAAAAAAAAAAGCCAAGTTATCTCCAACAAAGAAATGGAAATATCCAAAAAAAACATCTTGGACACTTGGCACATGCACGTTTGTTCCCCTCTCTCACTCCTTCTCATCCGTCGATCTCTCCTTTTTCTCTGCACCATCAATCTTTCACTTTCCCATTCTATAAAAACCCTCTCCTCTCATTTTGAGGTTCGAATCCATTAGCATTGGCATTATCTTTGTTCGAATCCATAAGTATCTTCATTAACATTCTCATTATCTTTTGCATGCACACATCTCTTGAGAATTTTAGCACATCATGGCATTAGTTGAACTTGGAGAAGCAATCTACATATGCACCAAGAAATTAAAAGCATCTAGGTGACTTACTTTGAATTGCATGTCATTTTTTTAGTCATTTGGGTTGAATTTATTGAAGGTGTTAGGGTTAGATCCCATTTTCATTGTTGATCTGTTAACATTGATTTTTCCCTGGTATACATTGTCAATCCACCAGTGTGTTTCTCCTTGATTAAATTATCTCTCAGGGAACTTCTAGGTATGCACAATTGATTTCCCCTAAACAACATATCTTCCTGAATGAAATAGTCCAACCACTTAATCTATCACAACAGGTTCCTTACATGCTTTCCAAGGTTCTGCAAAATCAAGATCTTCCTCATGCATATTCTTTAATTCATCAAATCCCAACAGTTCAACTCTCATCTCTGTCAGCAAGCTCCTTCTCCTACTCAAGGCATCTACAACTTTGTTTGATTTTCCACTCCTATGCTTTAACACAAATGTGTAACTCTGCATGAACTCTACCCATCTCATATGTCTCTGATTCAAATTTCCTTGACTGTTCAAATATTGCAAAACTTGATGATCTGTATACAACACAAAATCCTTAGGCAACAAGTAATGTCTCCACTTCTTCAAGGCTTGAATTATGGCATAGAACTCCCAATCATAAATTGAATATCTTCTCCTTGCATCATTCAACTTCTCATTGAAATATGCTATAGGTCTACCTTCTTGACTTAACACTGCTCATATTGCATTTCCCCTTGTATTACAATCTACTTGAAATAACTTATTGAAATCCAGTAATGCCAAAACAAGTTGCGCTATCACTTTTTGCTTCAACAATTGAAAACTTTTATCTGCTCCTGATGTTCACTTGAAATCTTTTATGTCACCTCTCATTGTCTCTGTCATAGGGTTACAAACTGAACTGAACTTCTTGATGAACTCCTGGTAGAAACTATAATGTCGAAAAATGTCCCCTTGGGGGCTTTTCCCTCATAAGGTTTAGCTCCCAGGTCTTTTATCTACATCTAGGACATCTTGCATCATATTTTGACATACCGATGAAATGATCCCTAAGTTTCATGAAAAATGGGACCTAGGGGGATCTCTTGAACCTAACCCTGACCAAAATAGGGGGGAGAACTTGGGCACCCGCACCCTAGTCCTGCCCTATTTTGGGTCAGTCCCAAATTTTGAGTGTCGGCTTGTGACCATTAATTGGATCCTATGTCGACCCGGTAAGTTTGAATTACAAAATTCTTGGCGGGAGTGTTTGTAGTTGCATCTATAAGCATGTTTAGGAATTCATTTGTAAACTAGATTATTACTGTCTAGCAATTTGGATTCTCAAGTTTATGTGAAGGTGATTCAAGGCATTCATTGTGTAGCAAGAGCATATTTGTGTTGTCTATGTGTTTGTATTTGTAGATTTGATCAATCATCTCCTCATGGCATGAAGAGATTCTTCCTTCATGAGATCTTCACTACAAGGTGACATCATTTGTGTTTTTGAGCAATTATCATTTGGTTTTTGCCTCTGCCTCACAAGGGCACACACTCTCTATCTGCCAACGATGTTCAGAAGACTTGAATGTCTCTCTGAGGCTTGACTAAGGTAAGCCTCTAAACACCACAACCCCCTCCCAAAGTTTCTATGATTGCAGGTTACAGGTTGAAGATACAGGAAAAGTGGAGCTACACAAGGGTAGTACAGAGTGTTGAATTTGCATATCAGAGTTTAAAGTAGCACCATGGACTTGGGCACCTGCTTATTAGTCCTCTGGATTCTGCATTAGAGAAATCTCTGAGATAGCAGGAACAGGTTGCAGACTGAGTTCCCAGATCCCGACAAAAAGCATGGCACTAGACTAGGGTGCCTGTTCATTAGTCCCTGACTGTTTCGCTTCTGAACCCTGAAAACAAGTGCATAGTTATATGTCATTTTACATCTTTCTGTAGAAGCATTTTCTGATATTTGTTTGCTAGCTTCCGTATTTGCATAATTAGGGTTTTGATGTATAATTGAGCATAATTGGTAATCAAATCATACAAATCCAAGTTTCCCTACATTTCACAGTGACCAAGGGCTTGATAGGAGAGTCTTACTCGACCAAAAGCCCTTGAATGAAAGGGTGAAAGGAGGATACACATACAAAACTACCAAAAACCAATTATTCAACTTCCACCCTTACATTTTGGTGAATCCATGTTGTTGGACTTGGTTGTACCCTGTTGAGTGTTTTTCTTTAGATTTTATTTTATTTCATTCATTCATATCATCATTCATCTTATTACATTGGAAAAATTACAAGAAAAAATTGAAAATTTGGAAAAATTTGAAAAAAATTGCATTCTAGGTTTTCTATTTTGTAATAATTAATGTGAATTTCATCAAATTTCTGATTTTTGAATTATATCTGAGCTAAATTACATAAAATTACCAAAATACAATAGCTTGCATTGCATTTTCATCATAAAATTGCTAGGGTTTTGTTGAAAATTTTGAATTTTTCATATAACCTAGTAATTCCAAAAACTAGGGTTTGTAGGCAAAATCTTCCTTCAAATTTTTCTACTAATCTTAGACACTCATTAAAATTTGCATTTGACTATAGTGTAAATTTACATTTAGATCTCAAAAAAAAAATTGCATTTTTACATAAAAAATTTCAACAAAAACTAGCATTTTCATTGATTTTTTCATTAGATTTGAACTTGAATTTTGCATCTTAGGACTTGGAAATCATTTTAGGATCTGAGCGCATTTAATTTTCATCATAAATCAGATTGCAAGACATTCATCTAGCATTTTGCATCAAAATTTCAAACCTAGGGCTTGAAAAACCTTGATTTTCACTAGAGTTGGCCTTATCGACTTTCAAAATTTGCACCATAGGCATGTTGGGAAGAATATTTTTGCACTAATTAGATGTTATCAAGGTAATTATCTTCTTCCCCTCCTAAAAATATTTACAACACCTTTTTATTGGGCTCTTGTATTGAGAAATTGGTGAAAATTTGCATATTTTTGCTATATTTGCCCTAGGGTTTGACCTAGTTTGCACTCCAAGCATGTTGTAAAATATTTTATGATTGTAGGTGACTGATATAATTGTTATTATTTTCTGTACCTCCTAAAATTCTTTACAACACCCCTTTTGCTAGGTTTTGGAGTTGAAACTTTGTGAAAAATTGCTATCTTTTCACTAGGGTTTGATCTTGAGTGGCACTATAAGTGTGTTGTGACATATTTTTTGGCATTAGGCAGCTGTTATTACTAATATAATTTGTTTTCTATCATCATTTTACTCACAACACCCTTTGGCATGCTCTTTTGCATTGAGATTTGGTGAAAAAAATAACATATTTTAGTGTATTTTCACTAGATTTGGACTAGTCATCATCTTAGATTTGCATCAAGAGTGCGTTGTGATGAATATTACAGTTGTATTAGACTGATATCAGACATAGTATTTGCTTTCCCTGATCAAAACCCTTACAACACCTTTTCTTTCATATATTTGCATTTTAAAAGTACAAAAAATCAAGCATTTTAGGTCATTTTTTCATATAGTTTTGCACTTGTCTTTTGCATACTTTTGGAAAACTTTTAAAACCTGATCTTGCATTAATTTGAACATATACTCATGGCCTCATCTTCTTAGTTCTCTTTGGAATCTTTACATGCATATATCACAAAATTTGAAAATCTGTACAAATTTCTCAGTAGGCATCCTCATGTCGTTACCTATATACAAGCTATGTATCACAAGGATATATTTGTGTCATCTTCCTTTGAAATCCTTGACTATGTATCTAATCTTAACAACTTCATATCTCTCATCAATACATACCCTTGGGTAGTAGAAGAACTGATAAAACACACTTTAAATGAAGAACATGACACTGCTCATAATAGTTTGGAATTAATAGCTGAAACATATGGAGATGGTATTAACAATGATTATGAGAGTGATAATGAATTCATAAGCTACCCTACTTCTCCTACAACTAAACATTCAAATAACTCATATGAGAAGACTAGGGTTAGCTCTAGCAATTCGAATAATCCTCCTGGCCAAAGTGTAGCATTAATGGATGACATCCTAATAACACAAGACTGTTTTGACTATCTTGACCTATTGGGTGTGATTGATGTGGATAAGGAACAGTTTCATAACCCACCTAGTCCACTAAGAGATGATATTTATGTTGAGATCTATTCTTCATTATCCCTTCAGGGATCGGGAAGTGATCAAAATACATTAGACAGACAAATGGAACAACCTACACCTCTTTCTAGCATTCGGATTTGGGAGGATGATGACCTCCTTCATGATGGCCTCTAGCACGAAGATCCTACAGGTAAGTATCTCTAGCCCTTTACCTCTCTCATTATGTACTTCCCCTATGATGTGTTATATGTTGTTTAGGTGTCCTGGGATGACCCCTAATTCTCTTGTAAGGTCTAGGATACCAAGAGACTGCCTCTATTGTGACATTCTTCTATTTGTATCATCATTCTTCTATATTGCCTCTCTCTATTTTCACTATTGTGTGTTGTGTCTTATGGACATAGCATTGCGGTTGGTGACTTAGGGGCACCCTCGTACATGACTGTCCCTAAGACACTTGTTTCTCCTCTCTTATTTATTGTTTCCCTTCCTCTAGTGTTTCTATCTAGCGGGCGGATGATGAAAAACATTTATATTGATGACCTAGCGTCTCTATAGCGAGAAATCAAAAATTGAACTTAGTTCCTAATATGATGATGGGGTTGTATATATTATCTGATGCTTGGCTAGTAGAAGCACTCTATGCTTTCTGCGTAGTGATTTTGATGATCTTTTATCTCACTTACAAACCTTAACAATACTGTTGCTCTGTGCACTTTGCTTGTCTTTGAAACCTCGCCTTGGTGACACTCAGTTCTGAGATTTTTGTGATATTTGTTGATGATATCATTTTTGGTGGAAATGGAAGCATCTGTAAGAAATTTGCTGATCATATCCAAAGTGAATTTGAAATGTCCATGTTTGGTGAAATAAATTTCTTCTTAGGTCTGCAAATCACTCGAACAGATAAAGGTATCTTCATATCTCAGTCTAAGTATGTGAGAGAATTGTTGAAAAAGTTTGGAATGGAGGACTCAAAACTGATAAGTACTCCTATGGTAACCAGATGCAAGTTGAGTAAAGATGATGATTCACCTAAGGCATATAAGAAAAGGTATAGATCAATGATTGGAGGACTGCTTTATTTGACTCAGACCTGACCTGACATTATGAATGCAAATGGACTTGTTGCTAGATTTCAAGTTGATCCTAGGGAATCCCATGTTGTAGCAGTCAAAAGAATTTTTAGATATCTAAAGGGAACATCTGATTATGGATTATGGTATCCAAAGGATAATGACTTCACTCTTCATGCATATATAGATGTTGATTGGGTAGGAGATGTGGATGATAGGAAAAGTACTAGTGGTGGTGCATTCTTCTTGGGAAGGAGATTGGTTTTTTGGTTGAGCAAAAAGTAGGAGGCAATATCTATGTCTACTGTAGAGGCAGAGTATATAGCAGTAGCAAGAAATTGTACTCAAGTCTTGTGGATGAAGAAAATGTTGAAGGATATCAAAATTGTGTTTGAAGATCTTGTTACAATCTTCTGTGATAATTTAAGTGCAATAAACATCTCAAAAAATCCAGTGTTGCAATCAAAGACAAAGCACATATCCGTCAAGCTTCACTTCTTGAGAGAGAAGGTGGGTGAGAATGAAGTCAAAATGGAGTTTGTTTCTTCAAAGGATCAGATTGCGGATATATTCACCAAGCCTCTGCCTAAGGATACTTTTGAGTATCTCAGAGGGAAGCTAGGGGTTATTGCCCCTCCTATTCGGAACTAAGATGCACTAGTGTGCATCAGTCCGGAGGAATTCACAGTCATATCTTATGATCCGGATTGATGTTAAGGAGACACTAATTAGGGGGAGTAGTCAGTATACAAATTTTGGAGATCAGTCTGAAATAAAAAGGGGGAGAAAAGATTGTAAATATGTGCCCTTTGCCATTGATGTCAAAGGGGGAGAGAAGTCGTTTGAAAAACTAGTTGCTGATGAAAGGGGGAGTAGTGATGAAAGTGGTTGCAGAAGTAATAAGAGAAAGGGGGAGAAATCCTTGTCTTGATGGTTGAATCAGTTTTTTACATCATATATTGCCATCAATGACAAAGGGGGAGATTGTTGTTAGGGTTAGCCAGTAGAAGATATCAATTAAATGCAAATAAAGATTAAACAGAGGAATGGAAATACATAGAAATAATAGTAGCGAGAGACAAGTTTTAACATGGTTCACCCAAACTTGGGCTACATCCACCAAAAAGAGAGTCCAATATTATTATCCAGTAAATCAAACTGATTACAACCAGCAATCTCTATAACTCAATACTGCTGCAAATGCTACAATACAATACAATATATCAAAACCCTAACCCTTAGCCACTTTTTATCAAGCTTTTTGTCAGTTACAAAATAGGATTTTTTTTATGTCGGTCAATTAAAAAATAACTCCCGGTGCCTTTATAAAATAATAAAAAATTGTGTGAGGTTTCGGCAGGGGCACTGCCCCTGGACCCCGCAAGGGGCGCAGTCCCTTGACCCTATAGGAATTTGGGGGGAAACCGTGCTAATAAAAGTGGGGTAAATTTAACCTCTGAGTCTGATTAGGCTCTATATAACAATAATCTCCCACTTGGAGACTGATTAGACTCCACACCATATCATCTCCCACTTGGAGACTGATCATAACACAACTGACCCTATAGCTCCCACTGAAAAGAAACACCCTGGACTCTGTTGTTTATTTTTGTTATTTTCAATCTAGAAGACCAATTAAAGCTGAAGAGGATCTCAACTTCTCCCTTGTCACTGCCTTTGTAAACATATCCACTGGATTATCATCTGTATGTATTTTTTCCAACCTTAACTATCCATCATCCAACACTGACCGAATAAAGTGATACCTCAACTATATGTGTTTGGTCTTTGAATGCAAGGTATAATTCTTTGCAAGATGTATGGCACTCTGACTATCTGTATACAAAGAACTGTTAGCCTATTGTTTACCCAATTCTTTCATGAAATATTGCATCTATATCATCTCCTTTCTCGCCTCTGTTGCAGCTACATATTCTGCCTCTGTGGTGGATAAAGCAACCACCTTTTGCAACTTGGAAATCTAACTCACCGCTATCCCACCTATAGTAAAGACATAACCTGTAGTACTCCACCTGGTATCACTATCACTTGCCAAATCTGAGTCTACATAACCTACTAAATTAGTATTAGAGCCCCAAAAACATAAGTGTTTATTGGATGTACCTCTCAAATATCTGAGTATCCATTTTACCGCATTCCAATGCTCCAATCTGGGATGACTCATATACCTTCTTATGACTCCTACAGCATGTGCAATTTCTGATCTCGTGCATACCATGGCATACATTAAACTTCCTAGAGCTGAAGTATATGGTACCTTGGACATTTTTTCTTCCTCCTCTTGTGTCTTTGGACACATCTCCTTAGTCAATTTCAAATGAATAGGCAAAGGTGTACTGACAGCTTTGGCATGCTCCATATGGAATCTCTGCAACACCTTTTCAACATAAGCAACCTGAGATAAAGTCAATTTTTTGCTCTTCCTATCTCTGCAAATGTTCATACCAAGGATTTGTTTTGCTGCCCCCAAATCCTTCATATCAAATGACTGTGCTAACTATTGTTTTAACTCACTTATGTGATCCATGTTAGACCCAGCTACAAGCATGTCATCAACATATAAACATAAAATAATGTAGTTGTCATTATCCAACCTCTTAAAATAAACACAATGGTCAGAATTACACCTGATGTAGCCTTGCTCAGCCATAAAACTATCAAATTTTAAATACCATTGCCGAGGTGCTTATTTCAGGCCATACAAAGTCTTCTTCAATCTGCACACTTGTTTCTCCTTACCTTTAACCTCAAATCCTTGGGGCTGTTCTATATATATCTCCTCCTCCAAATCACCATGGAGAAAGGCAGTTTTCACATCTAGTTGTTCCAAATGCAAATCTTTAGCAACCACAATACTTAAAACAGTACGAATAGAAGTCATCTTGACAACAAAAGAAAATATCTCATCAAAATCAATACCCTTTTTTTGTGCAAATCCTTTTACAACTAACCTGGCCTTAAATCTTTTCTTACCTCCATCTTCTTCTTTCAGCCTATAAACCCATTTGTTTGGTAAAGTCTTTTTACCTACAGATAACTTACATAATTCCCAAGTCTGATTTTTCAGCAAGGAGTCCATTTCTTCTTTCATAGCAAGCTCCCACTGAACCTGTATATCCACCTGCATAGCTTCATCATACCCTTCTGGTTCACCAGCATCTATTAACAAAATAGAATACAAAGAGGGAGAGAACCTTTCAGGAGGTCTACTTAGCCTTGTTGACCATCTAACATTCACTAGAGTTTGTGGTATTTATGGTTGTTGTTGCAGAGCATGAGGAACCACTAGAACTTTACTATTTGGAATATCATCCAGCACCACATAATATTTTTCTTTCTTTTCATGTTGCTACAACTGATCTTTGTACAACACCTTCTCATTGAATATAACATCCCTGCTTCTCACAATTTTTTAATTTTTAAAATCCCAAAGCCTATAACCAAATTCATCAATGCCATATCCAACAAACGTACACTTTTTTAATTTTGCATCCATCTTGTTTCTATTTTTAGAATCTACATGTGCAAATGCTTCACATCCGAAGGTTTTGAGAAAAGAATAACTCACCTTCTTACCTGTCCATGCTTCCTCTAGAATACCACAGCCCAAAGGAACTAAAGGACCTCTATTAATTAAATATATAGCAGTGTTGACAGCCTCTGCCCACATGTTTAAAGGCAGCCCAATATGCAATCTCATGGTCCTTGCATGCTCCATTATTGTCCTATTCATGCGTTCAGCGACCCCATTCTCTTATGGAGTCCCTAGAACTATTTTCTACCTACGAATTCCATTAAAGGAACAATAATCTCCAAATTCTTTGCTACAATACTCACCACCATTATCAGATCTGAGACATTTTAATCTTTTACCCGTCTCATTCTCAACCAAGCTTCTCCATTTCTTAAATGTTTCAAATACATCAGATTTCTATCTAAGGAAATAAATCCAAACCTTCCTAGTTGCATCATCTATGAATGCAACATAATACTGAGAGCCACCAAGAGAAGATACCTAAGATGGTCCCCATACATTTGTATGCACAAGCTCCAACTTTTCATCTTTCTTTTGCTTCCCATCTCTGAGAAAACTAACTCTCTTTTATTTCCCATACACACAACTTTCACAGAAATCTATATTAATACATTTCAGACCTACTAAAACTTTCTTAGAATGAAGTACCTTCATACCTTTTTCACTCATATGCCCAAGTCTATTATGCCACAGTGTTGTCTCAGAACCTACAGCAACTTTTCCAGTCTCTTCCTACAAACCTGTAGCAACTGTTCCTTAACCTATTTGTTTTTCTCTATAACAGCTAAAGTAGAAGGAACAGTATGACCTATACAAAGATATAAGGTACCTACTTTCACACCTTTTGCTACTACTAAGGCACCTTTTGAAACTTTCTAATTTTTATCAGTAAATGTAACAATGCAACATTGTTCAGCTAGCTGCCCTGCTAAAATTAAATTCCTACTGAGCCTTGGAACATGCCTTACCTCTTGTAATAGCCAATGATTCCCATTCTGCAACTTAATCTTGATTCTTTCCTTTCCAACAATCTGACAAGGTTCATTATCTCCCAAATAAACCAGCCCAAAATCCCCTTGGACACAATCAAGAAAATAACTTCTATGGGGCGTAACATGAAATGAGGCCCCTGAATCTAAAACCCATGAATCATCAGCATTATCTAGGGAAAGAATCAAAGCATCATCTTCAGACTTATTACTTACCACATTTGCCCCCTTATTTCCTTCTTGTTTGTCTCCTTTATTCTTCCGAGACCAGCAATCTTTTTTTAGATGACCTAGTTTCCTACAGTACCAGCAATCTTTTTGCCCTCTAGATTGGGATCTTTTGTCCTTTAATTTTCCTCGTGACTTCCCACGACCTCCTGAACCTTTTCCTCTCTCCTTTGATCTGCCCCTACTTTCTACATTCAAAACACTGCTTGATGTGGATCCACTTGAGCTTTTCCTATGAATTTCCTCACTCAGAATAACACCAACAACATCATCAAATTTCAGGGTAATTGAACTAGAAATAGAGTTACTAACTGCCATTACCAAACTATCCCAGCTTTCAGGCAATGAACATAATATCAAGAGAGCTCTAACTTCTTCATCAAATTTTACATTTACAGAAGTCAATTGATTGAAAATCGTATTAAATTCATTTAAATGATCTATCACAAATCCACCTTCAACCATTTTCAGATTAAACAAGCGCTTCATGAGAAATACCTTATTTGAGGCTGAGGGTTTTTTATACAATTTAGCCAAAGCTTTCATTAGACCATCTGTTGTCTTCACTTCCATTATATTGAATGCCACCGATGGTGCCAAGCACAACCAAATGGTTCCCAGTGCCTTTCTGTCAAGAAGATTCCAATCCTCATCAGACATTGTTGCTAGTTTCTTGGCTACACCTTCCAACGACATCCATAAATCCTTTTGATAGAGGTAATCCTCCATCTGCATCTTCCATAACTGACAGTTCTGCCCATTGAATTTATCGACCTTCAATTTACCCCCGTCCGCCATTGCTCCCACTCAACTGTGAGACCTTCCTACAGATGATAATCGAACACAACCCACTCTGATACCACTTATTAGGGTTAGCCGGCAGAAGATATCAATTAAATGTAAATAAAGATTAAACAGAGGAATGGAAATACACAGAAATAATAACAGCGAGAGACAAGTTTTAATGTGGTTCACCCAAACTCGAGCTACATCCACCAAACAGAGAGTCCAATATTATTATCCAGTAAATCAAATTGATTACAACCAGTAATCTCTGCAACTCAATACCACTGCAAATGCTACAATATAATACAATATATCAAAACCCTAACCCTTAGTTGCTTTTTATCAAGCTTTTTGTCAGTTACAAAATAGGGTTTTTTTTATGTTGGTCAATGAAAAATAACTCCTGGTGCCTTTATAAAATAATAAAAAACCGTGTGAGGTTTCAGGGGTGCTGCCCCTCGACCCAGCCCTGTATCGCGATAGGGAACGTACCAGGGGCGCTGCCCCTTGACCCCGTCTTGGGAGTGCTACCCCCAAACCCCCACAAGGGGCGCTGCCCCTTGACCCCGTAGGAATTTAGGGGGAAACCACACTAATAAAAGTGGGGTAAATTTAACCTCCGAGTCTGATTAGGTTCCATATAACAACAATTGTTGCAAATATGTTCCTATGATGTGTTGTCATTGATGTCAACATATCTCTTTGTCAGAAACAAGGGAAACAATGCAGATCAGTTAAGTAGATTGCTCCACATTTCCAGTGAAATGAAGATCAAAGTACGCAGACCATATGGCTACATATAGGATTGTCTGAAGTAGCTCCAGTTAAGATTTGAGAGGTTCGCATGAAGATTTAAAGAAGCTATGGCCATCTGAGTAGAACCAGGTTTTGCAGTGTTTAGAAGTGAAAGAGTGACAAGAAATTGGTCTGGATTGCTCTGCAATTAAAACTTATGATCTGCGGATTTAGAGGCATGTTTGGGAAGTCAGTGTGTATCCTCAACTCAAGTGGCTTGTGGTTTGGAGGGCCTCAAGCAATCTTTCTAGTGTGGTAGTCATGGTAGACAGTGTTCTTGAGGTACCAGATGAAGATGCAAGTGATTCTGATGATTTGGAGTAGTGCGGATGTTATTGTTGAATTCAATGTGCTTATGGAGGTCTTTGGATTGTCTGCCTACTGTGTTGGAGGTCTGCATTGAATATTGAGCTCGTTGTTGAAGATTTCTTCCTTGGTGTTACTGTTCTTCCCAGTCTTGACTGACCAGATGATTCAAGCGTGATGCGGATGATCTAAGAGCAATTCTCTGGAGCGTAGCATGTTGATCAAGAAGATTCAAGTCCCAGCTATGTTTGGCCGACAATACATTGATCTGCATTGAGTCAAGCCAACCTTGATGATTCATTCCAAGGTTGATGAAGCGTATAAATACTTGTGGATGAGTTGTGGAAAGATGCCTATGTGCAAAAATGATAAAATCCTAAGAAAGGTACAGAGGCATAATAGAGAAGAGGAGGAGCAGAGGAACAAGAGCAGTAAGGTATGAAGAGATAGTGAAGAAGTGTTTGGGGGCAGAGAAGAAGTTTAGTGAGCTTTCAATGGGACTGAACTAGGCATGAAGAAGATGCTATTTCTCAGTTCATTCTTTTTGTATTAAATATAAAATCTTGTAGGCAGTGAGCTCTAGGCAGTGCGCCTAAAGGCAAGGGCCTTCCCATTTCTTTTAAGTACTTTTAACAGGGTATGAATCTTGTGGGCTAACCCCCATCGTGGTTTTCCCTTAACTGGGTTTCCACGTAAAACATTTTGTTGTTATGTGTGTTCAGCTTGTTTATGCTCATGTGTTGTTAATTCATGCTTTAATGTTTACATCATTAAGTTGTTTGTAAGTTGTCAAAGAAGATTAAAAGTAGAAAAGGTTAAAGTTGTAGACAACTGATTCACCCCCCCTCTCAGTTGTCCGACCTAATTCCAAAAGACTTTACATCCATCTGATACACTTTAAAGTCTTTGTGAGCTCCAAATGCCAAAAACATTCTAATTGCTTCAATCTGAGCTACTGGAGCAAAAATTTCTTCAAAATCTATCCCTTCAATTTGAGAGTATCCTTTTCATACGAGTCTTGCTTTATTTATCACTTCTCCATTTTCATTCAGCTTGTTCTTGAAGACCCATTTGGTTCCAATAACATTTTTGTTAGTAGGTCTAGGAATGAGTTCCCAAGTTTCATTCTTTTCTATCTACAATAGCTCTTCCTCCATTGCCTTTACCTAATTTTTTGTTATACTTAGGGCACACAACTGAGAGGGGGGGGTGAATCAGTTGCGCAAAAACTTTCTCTAATTTCCACACTTAAATCTTCTTGGTGATTAGCAGTATATTAAACATGAAACATAATGCATTCAAATCAAAAGCAGAAACTTATCAACACATAAGACACCAAGATTTTGACGTGGAAAACCCGGTTAAGGGAAAAACCACGGGGTGATTAACCCAAGAATGTATTCTCTGTTAGAAGAATAGAAAGATCAAAATGGCACATGCCAATTAGGGCTCACTGCCCGAGCACACTGCTCACAAGAGGCTCACTGCCTACAAGAGACACACTGTCTACAAAGAAATAAGTATCACCTTCATGAACTAGAGAATAGCATCTTCACCATGCTTGAGTCAGTTCCATTTAAGCCCAATACTTCTGCTCTACCTTTCGCACTTCTTTTCGCTACCACACACTCATCACCACAAGACACACTTGGAAATAACTTCTCAATCCCTTATTTATACACGACATCAACTTAGGAACAATCATCTAAGTTGGCAAACACCTACAAGAACATCCGCAAGACGTGTAATACATTTGGTCAGCCAGTCTCAGGAAGAACACCAACATCTGGTGGTTATTCTTCAAATACAAACTTTAACTTTAATGCGGACCACTAACATGAACTGGAACTGATCCACAGATCACCACAAGCTTTCCTGAATCGCCAACAACATCCGCACTTCATCTGCTTACTGGAATCCTTCTCTCCTTCATCCAGAACCTCAAGAACATAGTCTGTCATCACTGTCACAAAGGAATAGGTTCTTCCAGACCTTCAAGCCACAAACCAATCTACTTGACACTTCACAGGGATGTCCTAAACACTTCCTCATATCTACAGAATGGGATAATACATTACCGGACCTCACCAGATCTATCTGTGTCATTCTATCACCTCTGGACACCTACCGGAGCCGGTTCTACTTGAACGACCATAACTTCTTTAGATCTTCATGCGGACCTCTGAAAACTTAACTGGAGCATCTCAAGACTTATATCTACAAACCCTTTAAACCGCATCCTCTGATCCTCAACCTATCTTGAAGTTTTACCTTGTTGTCATCATTGTTCTTCACTGTTCCTGATTAAGACTAATTTTCTCAATATCCTCAGCACACAGCTCATCCAATCCTTCTCATTAATGCAACATGAGTATGTTGACATCAATGACAACACCAGTTAAAACCATACTTGCAACAATCTCCCCCTTTGTCATTGATGGCAACATATGATGTGAAAAACCATCAAGACAAGAACTTCTCCTTACTGTCACAACTCCCCCTATTCACATGTCTTCTCTTCCTTTACAGCTCCCCCTTTGATCATCAACCGTTTGTTTTTCACAAGTCTTCTCTCCCCCTTTGACATCAATGGCAAAGGGCTCATACATGCAACTCCAATACTTTAGAATCATACCTGCTGCTCCCCCTGAGTCTCCCCCTGAGTAGCAGCGCCTCACCATCAATCCAGATCACAAGATATGACTGTGATATCCACCAGACTGATGCACATTAGTGCATCCTAGTTCATCACCGGAGGGGCAATAACCCCTAACTTCTCCCTGAGATACTCAAAAGAGTCCTTGGGAAGAGGTTTAGTAAAGATATTCGCAATCTGATCCTTGGAGGGTACATACTCCAGTCTGACTTCATCCTTGTTCACTTGCTCTCTCAGAAAGTGAAACTTGATAGATATATGCTTAGTCTTATAATGCAACACCAGATTCTTAGAAATATTTATTGCACTTGAATTATCACAGAAAATTGTGATAGGCTCCTCATATTCTACTTTAATATCTCTTAGCATCTGCTTCATCCACAAAACTTGAGTGCAACTACCTGCTGCTGCAATGTATTCTGCTTCAGTTGTAGACAGAGATATTGCCTCTTGTTTCTTGCTTAGCCAAGAAACCAATCTTTTTCCCAAAAAGAATGCTCCACCACTAGTACTCTTCCGGTCATCCACATCTCCTGCCCAATCTGCATCTGTATATGCATGAAGAGAGAAATCATGATCTCTAGGATACCACAGACCATACTCAACTATTCCTTTTAGATACCTAAAAATCCTTTTGATTGCCATGACATGAGATTCTCTAGGATCAGCCTAGAATCTCGCAACAAGACCAACAGCCTGCATTATATCTGGTCTAGTTTGAGTGAGATACAGTAATCCTCCAATCATTGATCTGTACTTTGTCTGATCTGCCTTAAGAGAGTCATCATCTTTGCTTAACTTACATCCGGTTGCCATGGGAGTATGCATTGACTTTGAATCTTCCATTCCAAATTTCCTCAACAATTCTTTCACATATTTGGTCTGAGAAATAAAGATTCATTTCTTTGTTTGAGTAATTTGCAGACCCAAGAAGAAATTCATTTCACCAAGCATTGACATCTCAAACTCACTTTTCATTTGATTTGCAAAGGTTTTACACATACTGTCTCTTCCTCCAAAGATGACATCATCAACAAATACTTCAACAATCAAGATGTTTTCATGATCAATTTTGAAATATAAGTTACTGTCAGCGATACCTTTGTTGAAGCCAATCTTCAAAAGATGTTTGTCCAATCTTTCATACCATGCTCTTGGGGCTTGCTTTAGTCCATATAGTGCCTTCTTCAACTTGCAGACCATATCACCATGCTCATATAATTGAAATCCATCCAGTTGTTCAATGTACACTTCTTCTTCTAAGTCACCATTCAAGAAAGTAGACTTGACATCCATCTGGTACACCTTGAAATCCTTGAAGGTAGCAAATGCAAGAAATAATCTGACTGCTTCAATTCTTGCCACCGGAGCAAAAGTTTCTTCAAAATCAATTCCTTCTATTTGGGAGTAGCCCTTGCAGACCAATCTAGCTTTATTTCTAATTACTTCACCAACTTCATTTAGTTTGTTCCGGAAGACCCATTTGGTTCCGAGCACATTTTTGCTTCTAGGTCTGGGAACAAGATCCCAAGTGTGATTTTTCTCAATTTGCATCAACTCTTCCTCCATTGATTTAGTGCAGTTTTCATCATTGCGGGCTTCATTTATTGTCTTAGGTTCAATCTTTGAAATCAGACAATATTCATCTAAATTTTGAGCAATTTTCCTTCTAGTTTGTACACCTTTGCTTTTGTCACCAATGATCTAATCTTCAGAGTGGTTCAATCTTACATACCTTGGAACTTTGGGAGTTTCTTGCACTTCTGCTTCTTGATCAGGCTCATTCAGACCTGTCTCTTTTTCCAGATTTACCAGATCAGTTTAAATCTGACTTTCAGAAGAGGATTGAACTCCTTGAACCGGAACACCATTCTGATCATCTTTATCATATTCATAAAACCTTGAGGGTTTCTCTATTCCCTCATCAACCTTCACATTTGCACTTTCTATCATCTTTCTCAGTCTCTTATTATAACACCAGTATGCTTTGCTTTGAGTAGAGTAACCCAAGAATATCCCTTCATCACTTCTAGCATCAAACTTTCCTAGATCTTCATCTCTTTTGATGTAACATTTGCTACCAAAGACTCTGAAATATCTTACAGTAGGAGTAATGCCAAACCAGAGTTCATAAGGGGTCTTACCGATATTGCTTCTGATTTGAACTCGATTGAGAGTATAGATTGCAGTGCTGACAGCTTCTCTCCAAAAGATCTGAGGAACATTTGTTTCCATCATCATGGTCCTAGATGCTTCCCGGATGGTCTGGTTCTTTCTCTCCACTACTCCATTCTGTTGTGGAGTCCTAGGAGCAGACAATTGTCTCTTAATTCCATGTTTCTCACAGAACTCAATGAAGTCCCCGGATGTGAATTCTCCACCTCTATCAGACCTCAGACATTTCAACTTTAATCCTGTTTCATTCTCTACCATAGCCTTGAATATTTTGAATTTTTCAAGATCTTCTAATTTCTCCTTTAGAAAGGTTACCCGCATCATCCGGGAATAGTCATCAATTAGCAACATGAAGTATCTATCACCTTGAATACTCTTGGTTCTTGCCGGACCACAAAGATCAGTGTGAACTAGGTCCAATAATTCGGTAGAAGACAGTTCCTTACTTTTGAAGGTGACTGCTCATCTTACTGAACTGACATTCCTTGCACAAGCTATTAGTAGGTTTCACCAATTTTGGAAGATCTCTTAAAGCTTGAGTATTGCTTATCTTGATGATATTATCAAAATTCACATGACACATCCTTCTATGTCATAACCAACTCTGATCAACTTGAACAAATAAGCAATTTTTACCAATACCAACCAAATGGAAGATATTACCTTTAGTTTGAGTACTGGATGCAATCTCTATTCTGAAACTTTCAAAGATTTTGCATTTTCCATCCTTGAATCGGAGATCATAGCCTTTGTCTACCAACTATCCAACACTGAGAAGATTGTGCTTCAAACCTTCAACATATAGTACATTACCAATTTTGTTTCTTCCATCAAAAGAAATAGTTCTTCTTCCTCTGATTCTACCAGTAGAATTGTCACCAAACTTTACCACTCCTCCTTCATACCTTTCCAAGTCTACAAACTTATTTTTGTCACCTGTCATATGGTGAGAGCAACCACTGTCAATGACCCAATCATCCTTCTCTTCAATTTGGGCAGCTAGAGCTCTTTCCACAGTCTTAAGATTGACAGATACAGAGGACATTGGATCTTCTTCCTTGATGGCAATGAACACCCATTCATTTCTGGATTTGTTTCCTATCTCTGATTCATCATCTGTTACTCCTTCATTATCATCATCTTCATGTACATAGTAACAGTTCTTTTGGAACCTCGGCTTGTTAAAATTTTGCCTTGAAAATCTTTCCAGACACCTTGAGGAAAAATGACCAATCTTATTGCAGTTAAAACACTTAAAAGGTAATTTTCTTTCATACATACCGGATCCTCTTGGTAGCCTCTTTGCAATAAGGGCTTCAAGTTGAGCAGTTTCTACTTCTTCTTCTTCCAAATCTTTTCTTGCTTTTTCATACCATGACAATTTCCTTGAAGAATTCTCTCCCGGATCAAGCCTTTGTTTACCTTTAACAGAGGCACTAGATTTGAATGCAGATTCAGTCTTGGGTGGGTCGTCTCCAAACTCTATCATTTCAAATGCAGCCAATTTCCTAGCCAATTGATTTCTTGTGACAGTTGTATGAGCTCTGAATTCTTCAATGGCAGCAGCCTTGATTTTGTAAGAAGTAGGGAGGGATCTGAGAATTTTACCAACAATCTCATTCTCATCCAAGACACCACCAGCATTTCTAATTCCACAAACCAGCTCATTCACTCTTGGCATAAAAGTGGTAATATTTTCATCATCTCTCATCTTCAATTTTTCAAATTTCCCTTTTAGACTCTGTAACCTTGCACATTTAACATACTTGTCTCCTTCATGCAAAAGTTCTAGTTTATTCCAAATCTCAAAGGCAGTTGGCAAGTCAATAACATTTGAGAGCTCTGAGTCAGATAATGCACTTAGAAGAGCCTCTTTGGTCCGTAGATTGTTTTCAGCATCTGTGATTTCATTTAGGGTTGTCGGACCACCTTGTGGAGGTACATATGCTTTTGTAACCATAGACCAGTACGCCATTCCCATACACTGCAGGTGACATTTCATGCGACCTTTCCAAAGAGCAAAGTTGGTTCCATCAAACTTTGGACTATCGTTCTTGTAAGACGACATCCTGGATCTCCTCAAGCGGTTAAGCTCCTTTTAGAGGAACTTGGCTCTGATACCAATTGTTATACTTAGGGCACACAACTGAGAGGGGAGGGTGAATCAATTGTGCAAAAACTTTCTCTAATTTCCACACTTAAATTTTCTTGGTGATTAGCAGTATATTAAACATGAAACATAATGCATTCAAATCAAAAGCAGAAACTCATCAACACATAAGACACCAAGATTTTGACGTGGAAAACCCGGTTAAGGGAAAAACCATGGGGTGATTAACACAAGAATGTATTCTCTGTTAGAAGAATAGAAAGATCAAAATGGCACATGCTAATTAGGGCTCACTGCCTGAGCACACTGCCTACAAGAGACACACTGTCTACAAAGAAATAAGTATCACCTTCATGAACTGTAGAATAGCATCTTCACCATGCTTGAGTCAGTTCCATTTAAGCCCAATACTTCTGCTCTGCCTTTCGTACTTCTTTTTGCTACCACACACTCATCGCCACAAGACACACTTGGAAATGACTTTTTAATCCCTTATTTATACATGACATCGACTTAGGAACAATCATCTAAGTCAACAAACACCTACAAGAACATCTGCAAGACATGTAATACATCCGGTCGGCCAGTCTCAAGAAGAACACCAACATCTAGTTGTTATTCTTCAAATACAAACTTTAACTTTAATACGGACCACCAACATGAACTGGAACTGATCCACAGATCACCACAAGCTTTCTTGAATCGCCAACAACATCCGCACTTTATCTGCTTACTGGAATCCTTCTCTCCTTCATCCAAAACCTCAAGAACACATGCTGTCATCACTATCACAAAGGAATAGGTTCTTCTGGACCTTCAAGCCACAAACCAATCTACTTAACACTTCATAAGGACGTCCTAAACACTTCCTCAAATCCGCAGAATGGGATAATGCATTACCGGACCTCACCGGATCTATCTATGTCATTTTGTCACCTCTGGACACTTGCCGGAGCTGGTTCTACTTGAGTGACCATAACTTCTTTAGATCTTCATGCGGACCTCTGAAAACTTAACTAGACCATCTCAAGACTTATATCTACAAACCCTTTAAACTGCATCCTCTGATCCTCAACCTATCTTGGACTTTTACCTTGTTGTCATCACTGTTCTTCACTATTCCTGATTGAGACTAATTTTCTCAATATCCTCAGCACACAGCTCATCCAGTCCTTCTCATTAATGCAACATGAGTATGTTGACATCAATGACAACACCAGTTAAAACCATACTTGCAACATTTTCATCATTGCAAGCTTCATTCATAGTTTTTGGTTCAACTGTGGAGAGAAAATAGTAGTTTACTTGTTCTTCAGAAGCTTTTCTTCTTATCAGTACACCTTTGCTTTTATCTCCAATAATTTGATCTTCAGAGTGATTTATTCTTACATACCTAGGGTTTTGACAATACTTTCTAGAGCCTATAATTCTTTGTCTGAATTATCTTCTTGGTCAACATTATCTTCATGAGTTGTGGTAGCATGTTCATCTAATTCATAGCCAATCTAATCTGATGTTATTCATCTATCTTCATCCACCTTCACATTTGCACTTTCAACAATCTTTTTTAGTCTTTTATTGTAACACCAGTAGGCCTTACTCTTGATAGAGTATCCAAGGAAGATTCCTTCATCACATCTATTGATAACTGAGAGGGGGGGTGAATCAGTTATCTTAATTATTTCAGCTTTCTGAACTTTCTTAATAATTAATGCTGCATCAATTCAAATAAGCAAACATAACCATGAAATGGAAATACACATGACACAATATTTTTGATGTGGAAACCCTGTTAAGGGAAAAAACCATGGGGTGATTAACCCAAGATTGTATTCTCTATCAGAAGAATAGAAATACAAAATGGCACTTGCCAATTAGGGCTCACTGCCCGAGCACACTGCTCACAAGAGACTCACTATCTACAAGTTGTAACAAGAAATAATAAGATACTTGAACTGATGTGAAGCATCCACACATGCTGGAGTTCAGTTCCAGTTAGGCTCAGTAAACTGATCTGCTGCACTTCATTCTTCCTTTACTTTTGTTCTGCTGACCTTTCACATACCAGACCTTCCTTACTGCTTTCACTCTGCTCTTCTTCTTTTTTCTCTATTCATACTATACTACTCCTCTTTCCTTATTGAAATCCATCTGGTATATATATCCACACAAAGGATTTCATCCTCTTTCTAGTCGACATCCGGAATAGTCAATATTTCCTAAACTTTAGTCTGTCGGTTGAATCCTTGCTTCCCAAGTGATGCGGATCAAAAAGAAACTTATATAAGTTGTCTAATAAGTTAGCCAATCATGAATGATACCTTAGGAATCTTTATTATCATCAACATCTCATCTGGAATAACTTCTGATGCTTTGACTGTCAGTTCTTCCTCTGTCTGTTCTACAAAACTAGACCCTAGTACTTATAAGCTTATATCTCTTCACTCTTTCAAAACCGGAGGTTCAAACCCTAGAATCTATCAGTCAAGATACTCCTCTTGACTTTTCCAAGTCCGCACTTTCCAAGGATACTTCCTCTAATAGATCTGGACCTGACTATCAGACCTTGTGCATGCTCTGTTCTTGCTTACCGAACCTGTAAGCTCTTCAATTTGACTTCCGGTAGAGACACACCATATCCTGTGGATGTGTGGGATGATCTTTGTTGCCATCAATGACAACAATCATGAAGCTCCAATGTGTCTTTTGCCAACAATCTCCCCCTTTGGCATTAATGGCAACACTTAGTGAAAAATGACTGAGTGTTATACTATACTCCCCCTTTGTTGATGCTTTCTTCTAATGTACACTTTACCGGAGCTCCCCCTTAGCTAGATTCCACATTTTTCACTGTTCCTCACTCCCCCTTTGACATCAATGGCAAAGGGTAGGGTCTACATACCAAAATTGCCCAAAAATTCAACTATACTTAGCCGCATAAGTATATAGATAGGTTTTACTTACATTACTGTAATATGTCTGCAAAGGTTGTCTTCAGTTGTACGACTTGTGTCGCCCAACTTTGCTTCATCCTGTCCAAAATTGAGATATGACCACTCAGTAGGAATGCAAAAGCTTCTGCCCTCTTGAGATCTGTCGGATCACTAGTCCGGGCTATGGTCTGGGCATCTGTTACGGCCTCATGCATGGCCTCTAATTTGGGAATAATCACCCCTCTAAGCTCACTCATCCTGTTTATTATGTTTTTCCTCTCCTTTTCAAGTTTCTTAATCTCATTCATGACTACAATAATTTGACATTCCTGATTTACTATGGATAGAGTGAGAGGATTAAAATTTTGTGAGAGGTTTAACAGTTTATCCTTTTGTTCCTTTACTTTCTTCTCAAGATCCTTGGTCACTTTAGGCCAGGATAAACAAAAATTGTAGAAATCTCTACCATCCTTGAGAGAATTTTCCAAGCTCTTTATTCCAATATCCAAAACTCTCCTATCATTTGCTATTATGCCTTGTAACTCCAAGAATCTCTTATCCAAAAACTCTTTCCGAACCTTTGCCTCAGCTGACTTTTCTAATGACTCAAAGTGAGTGTTAACAGAATTAACAAGAGTTTTGAGATTACCGGATGTGGAGGCTGAAGAGTCCTTTTGGAAGGAAGGCATAATCTTCTCTAAGACACTGAATGCAGCTTCTATGAGCTCACAGTCTACCAGGTGAGACTTCAGAATTTTTTCTTTTGCCTTTGCTTGGGTGAAGGATGCTAGCTTCATGGTTTGCAACGGAGAGAGGGAATCAAAATTGAATGGACCTTGAAGCAACTCCGGTTCACCAAATTCCATCATCTCTTTGGTCAAGAAGTCCTTAACTGCTTCTGCTGTGTCTCTTGCCAAAGACAGAACTTTCTCCCCTTTTGCAGCCTTAGTACTGTCATCTGTGGTCTTTTCTGTTTGACCTTCTTCCTTTCCCTTCACTTTTTCTCCCTTCTCCTCTGTTCTTACTTCTCCTTTAGATCCGGAGACTATAGGAGAATCCGGGTTTACTTCTCCTTGGACTTCCTCTTCCAGAGCAAAGGAATCTAAGTCCTTACCTTTTTCACATGTCTCCTTAACCTCTTCTACTACCATCTCAGTGGTTTCTTCCCTGTCACCCATGGCAGAGGGCTTATCACTTATGTCCTCTACAATTGGAATGTTGAATTTTTTGTATGCATTCTGGAGGATCTCTTCTATCTCTTTGGCTATTTTGTCAATTTCACTGAGCATAAGCTGATTCATTCTAGCTTTGCTCCAGAACTCATCCTTGCACTCTTTGAAGATCATATTCATTTGCTTCGGAGTGATTGAAGGAAAGAGCTGAATGGCTATCTGTTCCCAGATCTCAAGATCCTTTGCCCTAGCATTATTGTTTCTTATCTCTAATTCCTTCTCTAGGCTTTTGGGAATGAGAGATATGATTTCAATAAAAGCTTTATTATATACATTCAAATACTTAACTGTGGCTTCCTCCATAATCTTGTTATCTGCTTCATTGTATGCATCATAGAATTTCGTTATTAGTTGCAGGTTCCCATACATAGTGACTTCTTTAACTACGTCATCTAAGGACAGAGTGGGCCTTTCAACAAATTCTTCTACCATCTCTTCCTTGTCTTCACCGGTAGAGGGTTCACCAAAAGATTTCTTCTTCTTCTTCAGTTTCTTTACCTCCTCATCTGATTCAGTTTCTTCATCATCCTTCTGGCTAACATAGGACCTTGTTACCTTTTTCTTTGTTCTCTTTTCTTCTTTTTTGGATGTCTGGACTTCCAATTTTGATGCCTTTGAGATTTTATCAGAGGTAGGTGCAGCCCTTTTAGAGGATCTGGTCCGGGAGGGAGCTTTTACCGGATCACTTTCCTTTTCTGCTTCTTTCTTCTCTTTCTCTGCCCTTTCCACCTTTTCTCTATTTGCATCAAGTGCCTCCTTGGATATTCCAAATCTCTTAGCAACTTCTTCAACTTCCCTTCTCACTTTCCTTTTTGTCTCCAGTTGTCTAAGTTCCACATGAATCTTTACACTCAATTCTTCAAAGGTTCCAAACCTTTCTGCCTTGGGATCCTTGGGTTGACTAAGCATATGTTGAACATGTAGCTCAACAATTTTCTCATCCACTTCATACTCCATTGGCATGATCCACACTTTTCTTGGCTCCACTGCCTCCATTAGGCACTGATCAGTTTCTACCATAAAGCATATTGTATCTGTATATTTTTCAACTAAAGATTTGGGGATTCTCTCTCTTGCTTGCATCATGCTCTGAAAATTCTTGAAATAGCCCCAGAGAGCTGTATTATGTGCCTTGGCATCACCAAGCCCATGTATATAATCTCTGATTTGAATAGCTACTGGTCTATCATTGTGCCATACCTAGCCACTGGATCCAGGAAGCTCATTCATGTAATAAAAGAATAGGTAGAGTATCAAGCCACCATACTTGAAGGAGTTCTTCTTGTCCTTCTTTATCTTTTGCAGATTTCCTAAAAGTTGGGTTAGAAGAAGTTCACACAGATCATAGTCAGCATTTTCTTTTAGCATCTGATAGGCTGGATAAACTACAGTTCTCGGTATTGAGTTTTCCCTACTGGAGTGATAAATCTTGTAACCAATTATCATGGATGCAAATTTGACATCCGAATCAGTGATATCTTCAATTGTCATAGCTCTCTTGTCAAATTTTGATCTGGTTGCATCACTTACTGTTTGATTCTTGATAGATTTGAGAACAAGTATCCCACCGGATGAGTGCAGACCGGTTACTGCCCTAATTGCATCTTTGGTGATTTAAAATGGTCTATTCAACCATAAGAAATTGTCATGCACTCTGCTTAACACATACCGGACCCATTCATCTTCTTCAAAATAGGGGAAATGAATGCACTGTGCAAAATGCTTCTCCCGGATGGCTTTATACTGAGGTTTGATCTCAAAAGAATCATCTATTAACTGCTTGTGATAGATATCCATCAACTTTGATTCCCCAAATTCTTCAATGCTTGCATGAATGTAAACCCTAACATCTTCTACATGCAGAATCCCATGCGAAATGCTTGAAAAGGTGCCTAGGGGATCAACTTCTAGAGATTTATATGGATGCTTCTTAAATTTAGGACAAGGTCTATCAGAGATCTTCACAACGTTCAGAGTAGCCATTTCCAAAAAGATTTTGTAGAGAGATATTCAGCAATGAAAAATACCTTTTTCATTTCTAGGGTTCGCTAAAAGAGCCAGATTTGATTCGCTGGATGAAACGATTTCAATGGCTGATCTTTGAGAGTTAAGACAATTTGACACAGAGCTCCTTTTTCTTTTCTTCTTGAGTGCAAATATGCAAATGACGAATGAATGAACTCTTTTATTTCTGGAAAAGCCCTAATTTTCACCCTGCAATAAATGCGCAACCTAAGTCATTCTGGTTTGCCTTGTCTATCTTATTCGGAGACATAACCTTTCCGGATCACTGAGATAGACTTTAAAGTTATTCTTGGAGGATAGTGATAATCTATCTTCCTTTCACTAATCATTTGATCTATCCGCAGATCAAGATTCCATAGTTTGAATCATGTCGGGTTTAACTGTGAGAAACCTACTTCTCATCGGATGACTGAGGAACCGGATTAGTTCCTCTACCTGTTTAAAACTTCTTGCGGATCTTTCATATCTTAAGCACAATTTACTTGGATGTTTCTCTGAGAGCCCTTTAATCCACAATTTTCCTTGTGCCAATTCCGGCACCAATTGACTGGTTGGGGGATAATGTTTTTCCTTGAGACTCCCCCTGAGCCAGAGCTCACTTTTTAGTTTCCGGAAGGAATATCAACACCAGAGTCTGGTGCGGATCCATCCCCTATATTCTCTATACTTTTCTTCACCCAAATCTTGTTCATTTCACTTTGAACTTCATCCACATTCACTTTTTATTTTCCCTTGTCTTGATTCTGATTATGATGTGCCGGATCTCTTTTGTCTTGATTCTTGCTTCTACAGAATTTGGCAATATGACCGGATCTATTGCAAATTTGGCAAACAACATTTCTTTGCATCTTTGATTGATATCCTCTTGATCTGCATTGATTAACCATGTGACCCATTCTATTGCATGCAAAGCATCTACCATTGAATGAATTGTTCATTTGCATATTTCTGCATTCATGAGATTTGTGGCCATACCTTTTATAGTTGAAACACTGTTCGGAGAAGGATGTATTAGTCTGATTCATTCTCTTTCTGCATTGATTAGCTCTATGACCAAAGTTATTGCAGTTGTTGTAGTATCCATTGAACGATGGATATCTTTGAGCATTAGGCTCCCTTACTAGAGGTCTTCTAGGCCTGTTCCTTGGATTTTCTGATCTAAAAATCTTCTGACCGGATCCGGAGCTTTCTCCTTTCTCATATCCCAAACCATACTTGTCATCTACCCTCTTTTGACTTTCAAGAAGAACTTCAAGTTGAGCAAAACTTATCTTGAATTTCTCTTTATATTCATTTGTTGTTTGAAGATCCCTTTTAAGAGAGACAATTTGATCCTCAAGTTTTTCTTCATTATCTTTAGCATCTTCAAGATTAGATTCAAGATGTCTGATAATTCTATCCATCTTGTGGCAATCTTCTGATTTTTCCTTGAGAGATTGTCATAGATCATCTTCAGTTTTTCTTTTCTCTTCAATCTCTTGGGTAAACTTTATAACTCCTAATTCCATTTCATGTCTTACCATAATGATTTCTTTTGATAACTTTTCACATAACCTGGTTTTCTCCTTTAGATCTCCATTTGTATCATTTGCTTCACCTTGTCTTGCCAGTTGCTGAAGTAGCTCCTTTCTCTTTTTCATAGAGAGACTCAGTTTCTCTTTTAATTCATTTATGAAATCATCAGCCTGTTTGAGTCTTTCCTTCAATTCATTGATTTTAGAATTTGACTACTCAAGATCATCTAGGGCAGACTTAAGTTGCTCCTTCATACCATACGCATCCATTTGAATTCCCAGGTCTTCCTCAAGCTATTAGGCTCTGTTGAGAGGAACTTGGCTCTGATACCAATTGTCGATAATTGAGAGGGGGGGTTGAATCAGTTATCTTAATTATTTCAACTTTCTAAACTTTCTTAATAATTAATGCTACATCAATTCAAATAAGCAAACATAACCATGAAATGGAAATACACATGACACAATATTTTTGACGTGGAAACCCTGTTAAGGGAAAAAACCACGGGGTGATTAACCCAAGATTGTATTCTCTGTTAGAAGAATAGAAATACAAAATGGCACTTGCCAATTAGGGCTCACTGCCCGAGCACACTGCTCACAAGAGACTCACTATCTACAAGTTGTAACAAGAAATAATAAGATACTTGAACTGATGTGAAGCATCCACACATGCTGGAGTTCGGTTCCAGTTCGGCTTAATAAACTGATCTGTTGCACTTCATTCTTCCTTTACTTTTGTTCTACTGACCTTTCACATACCAGACCTTCCTTACTGCTTTCACTCTGCTCTTCTTCTTTTTTTTCTATTCACACTATAGTACTCCTCTTTCCTTATCAAAATCCATCTGGTATATATATCCACACAAAGGATTACATCGTCTTTCTAGTCGGCATCCGGAATAGTCAATATTTTCTAAACTTTAGTCTCTCGGCTGAATCCTTGCTTCCCAAGTGATGTGGATCAAAAAGAAACTTATATAAGTTGTCTAATAAGTTGACCAATCATGAATGATACCTTAGGAATCTTTATTATCATCAATATCTCATCTGGAATAACTTCTGATGCTCTGACTGTCAGTTCTTCCTCTATCTGTTCTACCAAACCGAACCCCAGTACTTAGAAGCTTATATCTCTTCACTCTTCAAACACCAGAGGTTCAAACCCTGGAATCTATCAGTCAAGATACTCCTCTTGACTTTTCCAATTCCACACTTTCCAAGGATACTTCCTCTAACAAATCTGGACCTGACTGTCGGACCTTCTGTATGCTCTGTTCTTGCTTACCGGACCTGTAAGCTCTTCAATCTGACTTCCGGTAGAGACACACCATATCCTGCGGATGTGTGGGATGATCTTTGTTGCCATCAATGACAACAATCATGAAGCTCCAATGTGTCTCTTGCCAACAACATCTTCCATGAAATTTCCCTAGATCTTCATCTCTTCTGATATAGCATTTTCTTCCAAAGACATTGAAATATCTTACTGTAGGAATTCTTCCATACCACAGTTCATAGGGAGTCTTAGTACCATTACCTTTCACTTGAACCCTATTCTAAATGTAGACAAGAGTGTGTATAGCTTCTCTTCAAATGACTTCTGGTAGACCTCCTTCCTTCATCATTGTTCTAGTAGCTTCCTGAACTATCTTGTTCTTCCTTTCCACAACTCCATTTTGCTGGGGAGTTCTAGGTGTAGACAATTGCCTCTTAATCCCTTGCTCTTTACAGAAAATGTTAAAATCATTTGAGGTGAACTCACCTCCTCTATTAGACCTCAAACATTTGATTTTCAATTCTAACTCACTATCAACCATTGCTTTGAAGAATTTGAACTTTTCTAGAGCTTTGTATTTGTCTTTTAAAAAAATAACCAAAGTCATTCTAGAATAATCATCAATAAGAAACATGAAGTACCTGTCACCTTGCAGACTTCTTACCCTTATAGGACCACATAGGTCTGTATGCACTATATCCAACAAACCAGAAGAAAATTCCTCTTTGCTCTTGAAACTTGTCCTAGTCTGCTTCCCAAACTAACATTCTTTGTATATAGTATTAATGGGCTTCACAAGCTTTGGTAGATCTCTCACAGTCTGTCCTGAACTTATCTTTACCAGATTGTCAAAGTTTATATGACACATTCTTTTGTGCCATAGCCAACTCTAATCTGTTTGGGCTATTAAATAGTAATCACTAGTTCCTCTTAATTGATAAATGTTATCTTTGGTCTTCTTACCGATAGCAATCACAGTTCTGAAGCTTTCCATGATTTTGCACCCATTGTCTTTGAATCTTAGATCATAACCTTTGTCACACATCTGACCAACACTCAAGAGATTATGCTTCAAACCCTTCACATATAGAACATTATCAACATTATGCTTACCATCAAATGAGATAGATCCTTTTCCACAAATCTTACCAATTGCATTGTCTCCAAACCTAACCAGTCCTCCATCATACTTTTCCAAACTCACAAACTTACTTTTGTCACCGATCATATGATGTGAGCATCCACTATCAATAATCCATTCATCCTTATCTTTCTCAACCTGAACAACCAAAGCACTCTCTTCTACTAATTTCTCTTCCTTCACATAGCTAGTAGGATTAGTAAACATAGGTTCTTTGATGGCAATAAACAAACACTCATTTGCACTAGTACTAGCATCATCAGGTTCATCATCAGTCACACCTTCATCACCAAAATCTCTAACATAGTAAGATTTCTTTGGAACTTTAGGTCTGCTCTCAAACCTTTTTCTATTCCTTTCAATTCTTTTAGGATATCTAGAAGAATAATGACCTACTTTACCACAAGAAAAACATTTGAAAGGTAATTTGCCCTTAAACTTACCAGAACCTCTTTGCAATCTTTCTATAAAGTTGACTTCAAGTTCTTCAAAATCATCAGGTTCCACCTTATATTTCTCAACTCTGGAGATCTTTTCTGAAGTATTGGCCTTGAAGGTAGTCTCAACTTTTGGCAATGCGTCACCAAACTCTCTCATCTCAAACATTGTAATCTTTCCAAGTAATGGATCTCTATCAACAACATTTATAGTCATTACTTCTTCAATTGCAGCTACCTTGTGACAATAGGACTTTGGTAGTGATATGAGAATTTTCATCACAACTTCCTTATCAGTGAGAGTTCCTCCCATGCCTTTTATTCTAGTGACAAGTTCATCAACTCTTTGCCTAAAGGTTGTTATGTTTTCATCTTCAACCCCTCATATTTTACTTTCAAGCTTTGTATCTTGGCTTCTCTTACAGAATCATCTCCTTCATACAATTTTTTCAGCTTCTCCCATACCTCATTTGTAGATTCAACATCCACAACCTTTGTCAACACTGAGTCACTTAAAGAACTTAATAGGGCATCCTTAGCTTTGACATCCAGCTCATACTCTTTGATAACATCTACAGTTGTCAATCCACCTTCAGGCATGACAAATTGTGATTGTGTAGCTAACCATACTCTATAAGCAAGACAAAGGAGATAGCTTTCCATTTGTACCTTCCAAAGAGAATAATTAGTCCCATAAAATTGTGAAGCTTTCTTTTTATAAGACTTCCTAGATCTTCCTCAAGCTGTTAGGCCTTCTTTTGAGAAACCTTGCTCTGATACCAATTGTTGAACTACACTGGACAACTGAGAGGGGGGGTGAATCATTTGTCCTAAAATCTTTAATTAATCAACTTATCAATTACTTAAATTTTGATATAACAAAGAAAACATGAAATGCAAAGCTCAAAACAATAAGATAATTAACACAAGAGACACCAAATTTTTATGTGGAAAACCCTAAAAGGGAAAAACCATGGTGGGTGTTAGCCCACAATATATATATATCTTATATCAATACCAAGAAATAGAGGCTCACTACCTACGGGGATCACTACCCAAAGAAATGCTCACTGCAAAGATCGACTCACTGCTAAGGGGTGGCTCACTGCCCAAGGGTTTTGAATTGAGATGATAGCATCTAATTCATGCCAGGGTTAAGCTCCATTGAAGCGTAATATATTTCCTCTACTCTGCTCTTCCTTTTACTTCGCACCTATATTCGCATCATTTCCATCAAGGATACATTTTCACGATTTCATTTCATGTATTTATATAATTCATCAACCTTGGAATGAACATCAAGGTCAGCATTACATTCATCAACCATTGGAGCATTCTCCAAGGTCAGAATTACAAACATACATAAAATAGATCTTGACCTAATACAAAATCAACTAAGGAAAATGTGTAGAGATGTATATGAATCACATCATTCCTTAGATGGGACTCAAATGCAATCTTCCACGTCACGTCACGCCTCTACAATCTTCAATGCTTCTCCGCAATTAGTGAAATCAATCAAGTCAGCCAAGACTGGTGAGAACATTAGGTCTTCTAAGAGTATTCTTTAACCATGATCCAAATTTCTCTCCACATACCAATCTAGAGGTAGGAACATGATTAGGAGACACCTACAAGCACATTATAATCATCAAAAACATCTGCACAATACCCAACCACTTTACTCATCAGATTCCTCAATCTGGAACACAAGAACTACACTATCAGCCACTGTCATAATGAATAGATCACTTGTGGACCATCAAATCACAAACCATTGAAATTGAAGGCACTTAACATCATATCAAACTTAACTCTCAAACCACAGATAATAATACTTCAATATGGAGTAGAATACTTTCTCCCTGTCACAACTAAATACCCAAAAAAAGTAGGTTTTACTCTGGTGAACACAAATCACTCAAATCTTCATGTCGGAGGCTCAAACCTGGAATATAACCTCTTTAGATAGCCTTCTAAATAACTTCCAATCTACAAGTAAAGATATTCATTCTACAAAAAATGCAGATCTCTCTTCTGGACTGTTCTTCAGTATGTAATAAATTATTTCCACTGCAACACACTATTTCCACTGGAGGAGCTAATTTTCTCAATATCCTCAACATCAGGATCACTTACATAGGTAAATACAAATCATCTCACTCATGACAAGAAATCAATGAGATTATGGCACAGTTGACACCAATGGCAACACAGATATGTTGATATCAATGACAACACCGATTAGGCACATACTTGCAACAAATGGCCAATGGCATCTTGTTCAAGCCCACAACTTGGAATCTTCTTCAACACCAATTTAGGAACACCTAATATGGGTGTATACAATTTTGTATTTGCAAGAGAGGATAGGTAGGGGCATCCAAGACTGGAAGGATAACTCGATCACCCTCTCCTTGATTTATGTCCGATCTCAAGGGAGCCATATGGTGAGTATCTTTAGAGACTATATTCTCTTGCATTGAACAAGACACCAACAACTCAGTCAAAGGGGTAGGCTTCTAACTTAAGGTGTCTATTAAGAATTTGGGGACTTGACGCTCATTCATGTGGCAGTGACCCACTCAAGAGCCTATCCCTTCCACTTACATCAATCCTTTAAGAGGAAAGAATGGAGTTAATGTATCTCACACACAAGTGTATGGATACTAGGGAACTATCATAATAAGTATACATCACCAAGAAGTCTATGGATTTCACCTCATCCTTTAATATAGTGAACTAAATTGAAAGTACTACTTAGAGTCATCCCTTGGGGTGAGTACCTCTTTTCCCACCAAGGCAGGCTCTTCTAAAATGAAAAAGAAGATAGAACAAGTGTTCTTATACCCAAGATCCATTGAGAGGAAAGGAGAGAGGATACTTTTTTTTCTACCTTGGGATCTACCAACATGAAGTGTGCAAATGCACAAGACACATCAAATAGTTAGATTCTTTTTAAAGCACTAATTGAAATGTTCCTATTAAAATGCAAACACACGAAAAAGATCCTACAAAGAAATGTATTAGTAGTTTGCCAAATTTTGTGTCTTGGACGAACGATGTTGCAAAAATGATTGATTAGTAGTTTGACAAGTTTTTGTATCTTGGACAATGAATCCTACAAAACCCACACAATGTTGAATGCACAACAAATAAGATGAATTTTTTATGTTTCAAAATAGAGTCTAAGCCTAGATTTAAACAACTGCTAGCAATAACTACCAAAACCCAGAATGACAATCATAAAAGCCAAACCAATAGCAAATGTTTAATGCACAAATAGGAATAGCAATTAAAAGTAAAGGCCACAATAACTACCAAAGACAATGCCACATAATTGCATTAGAGATTGCATTAACAAACATAGTCTTATAACCTCCTAAATCTCAAATCAAGCATTCAAAGGATAAATCAATGCAACACCATTCAATTTAGTAAATGAGAAAGAAAGTTAACGTGTTTATGCAACCAAACTATCTTGCAAATTGAATTCAGGCTCTGTTCAACTCTTTTTTTAGCAGAAGTTTACAAAGGTGAGTTGTTGGTTCCATAGAAAAGCACTAGTCCATTGTTAAAATGCAATTATTACAAAGTATAAATCACATACAAACATTTTGATAACTGAATAATAGTGATTATGTTAGTCAAAATGCAACAATTAACATATGCCTATGATTAACATATCCTCTAAATGTGTATTCAAGAACAATAACATCAGAACAAGGTAGTTGACATTTTTCTTACCTGGTTTCTAAAAGGAAGGATCTTATGTGAAAGGACTTGGGCATTGATAAGATATTGTTTCTCTAAAATAATTCAAGAAAAAGAATCGTATCAATTCCAAGCTCTTGGCGGGGAGGCCGCTCATGAGCCTGTTGTGAGAATTTCAATCAGGAGTTCACAGTTTAAGAGCTTGATATTCTAGGCGCATGCTCTAGAGTGAATCAGATTAAAATGGTAGTTTTTCAATGAAATGGGCTATATAGTGAGGGTTCTATTCTAAACTAAAATGTCAGACCGTTGATGTTCTTTGAGAAGAGAAAGCTCCATGTCCTTTATTTAGGTAGTGGAAATGCTTTGAAGGCTAGTCGTATCAAGCACTAATCAATAATAGGGGTAACGTTTCATGGTGACTGGATTAATATTATAGATCACTGAGAACATTATTGCAAACTATGTAGCACTACTATGACAGTTTGAAACTATAAGTTTACCACCAATGTTTTCATGTGTAGGTAGCTTAAGAGTTGCGGCTGAAAACCTCAACCATTTAATGCCATGCTCAGCACTTTAAGCACTCAAGGTCACGACAATGGAAACAAGTCAATCAAAACCCAAACGAAATCAAGAGAAGACTATAAAATTTCAAGAAGAATCATTTGAAGGATAAAATAAATAAGTTAATGAGTTGATCCATAAGCCATAGAATACTCATTTGAAAACTTGTATCCAATATATTAAGGAAAACTCATGAACCAATGGACATTATTTCACAATAAAGAATATAAAACCAAGACATAATATGATGCAAGCAAAGAACAGAGCCATAATGGTATGAATGCACAGTTGTATGAGGGCTGAGGGCCAAAAATCCCCAAAAACTAAAAAAATTCAAAAAATTTCCACTTTTCGACCACCTGCAAAACTCAACACACAAAATCTTGCAAAAAAATTGATTAAGAGGTTTGTGTTCACGTCAGGTTCACCAATTGTTACAGGAGATGTAAATTTCATTGAAAAAGAATTTAAACCATTCGAAACCCTAGAATTCATATCTAATGCACCATAAAAGGCTAATGATAAGCTATTGAAAACTAGATAAATATAAATGTTATTGAGGTATTTAAAATGTTGTTGCTCAAAATTTTAGCATAACTCTGATGTAATTTCTCTAAGGGCCAAAATTGGAAAAATAGATGGGTTTTTATAAAGTTTGGGGTAAAAGTGGTTCGAGGATGGTTAAACGGTTGGTTGAATGGTAAAGTAGTTGAACGGGTTGCTTAATTACTTCTTTTAATTTCTAGTTTTAGGTTTTGGTTTAGGTTAATAATAAATTAAAGTTGTTAAATTTAATTTATTATTAATGAGAGGTTCCAGGTTAAGTAAATAATAAATATTAATTTATTATTCACGGGAAATGTTTCAAAGGGGAAGATTTAATTAATTAATTAAATCTAATGTAAAGGGTAAAGTAGGTAAATAATAAATTAATTTTTTAATTTTAATTTATTATTTATGGAAGATGGTGATTAAAGGTAAACTAGGGAATAATAAGGAATAAATAGGATAATTAGGATATGATCAAATTTAGATGTCTACACCTTCCAACTAAGCTTGTTGTTAAAGTCAATCCCAAGATATTTGTACTCAATTAACTCTTCAAGAATACTTCCCTCAAAGTAAAACATGTGTTGGATATTTTTCTTTTTGTTGGGGAAAATCTATTGAACACCCAAAATATTGAGAGGGGGGATTGAATCAGTATTCTATTAAACCTTTTACTTATTAAACCATTAATCCATTTTCCACACTTGATAACAACAAAGCAAATTAACCACAGAAGAAACAACCACATAGCATCACACATAAACACCAAGATTTTTACATGGAAAACCCTAAATAGGGAAAAACCACGGTGAGTGTTAGCTCACAATAATTATGTAATAACAATACCGAATTACAAGAAGGCTCACCGCCTAAAGAAATGCTCACTACAAAAAGGCTCATTGCCTAGAGAAAGAGAGAAGGAAAGAAGAATGGCTCAATGCCAAAATGAATTGTTCTAATTGCATCTAAAAATGCATGGTTACAGTTCTGATGAAGCTCAGAAATCCTGTCTCAAAACTCTTCATCTTAATTGCTTTGTTTTACTGCTATCATTTTACATTAAGAAAGATCTCTCTTCTTCTTCCCTTGTTGCCTGCACTATACTTCACATATCACATACACATTAGCATTCACTTCTCATCACTCCAACACCAAATTTGATCTCACACACACACACACACACAGTGATATATATATGCAACCCTTAAAATGTTCACATTAGGTTAGCATACATAGATGAAGCGTATAGTTAATAAACTTGTAGTTTGTCGGCCAAATCTACTTACCAAAATGCATAGCGGACCCAAATAAAATTTGAAACACTTTCTCATATGTCAGCCTCAACTATGCCACCACTTAGGATGAAGTTCTAAACAATATAACTTACCACATACAAATTAGACTTATCATGTTGGCCTCAAACACAGACTTCAACTGGTTCAGTTCATTTGTCAGACTACATCTTTCATTGTGGATCACAATACTTTCTTAAAATCATATCAAAGATGACTTATACATCATAGATCATAACTCTAGAACCACAAATCAACATATCCTTTTGTGGTAAAATGCAGGCCAAAAGAACACATGCCTTGTCACAATCAAGTTCTGCCAAACCAAGTAGCAATACTTAGACACTCAAAACTATCTTTCCAATGGATATTAGAACCTACAAATATGGATTTAGAAACTTCATACAAGTGTTTACAACACCTCAAAACCGCATAACAATATATGCAACATTGGAGGAATGCGGACCAAATCAACTGAGTGTACTACTCTAAATAGCACTATGTTCTGCTCTATCAAACTTAGGCTATTTGAAGATATGCTTCTGGTACTTATTAAGGGATAAAATCTTAGATATAAGATCACTTAAGAACTAAAAAAAACATGCTAGAACCACATGATTTGATCTTCAACTACGGACCAATGCCAGTCATTACAATATCTCTCTATCATTGTCTCTTATATACTGCCAACACTTAGCCAAAATGACTAAGTCTTCTTCATCGGAACAAAATCTTTGTCACAACCTTATTCATTTTCTTATTTCCATCAATGACAACACCTTCAAACATCATGATCAATCATTCATCATTATAATAGAAGTGTATCTCTCTAAATGATGTTTTCCAAGTTGCCAACAATCTCCCCCTTTGGCATTGATGGCAACACTTGATTTGAAAAACTGTCACACTGCTCCCCCTTTCTCTTTACACATTGCTCCCCCTAACTTCATGCTTATCTTCATATTTTTCAGATTTTTTTCACATGTTTCATTCTTCCCCTTTGGCATCAATAGTAAAGGTGTATGATACAAAGATATGTACAAGTTGCCAAAACTTCAAAACTATTTTTCTACTCTCTACATATATACAAGTGAAATCAAAAAGTTTTACTATTCTGTAAGGAGAATTTATCTTTGTAGATCATTTTCACTTGTACTACATCTTCATCCCATCTGTCCTTAGCATGCCTCAAAACTTGTATGTTCCTATTGATTAGAGATAATTCTCCTTTTTCAATGTTAGTAGCGACCTCAATATTTTACCTTATCTTGTCTGCATCTACTACCAATGCAGTCATAGAACCAATATTGAAGCTTATTGTCTCCTGAAGCTGGGTCATTCTATGTTTGATGACTTCCTTCTTGGTCTATAGCTCGTGAATGACAGAGTGAATGCTCTCAACTTCCATTCTCTGATTGCCCGTGGCATCCTTCACCAGATCATAGCTTCTTGAGATCTTCATTATTTGAGCTTCCCATTCATTTATTTTCTCCTTTATGTCCTTTTCAGACCATGTAAGACAAAATTGGTATATTTCACTAGCCTCTTTGATAGGAGTCCGTGTATAATCTATACTTTCTTCTAACAAAACTTTATCTTAAGAAACTTTATCATTTAGCTCTAATAACCTTTTATCATCAATCTCTACCCTTACTTTCTTTTTCTACATCTTTTTCAAGGGACTCAAAATGAGAATTGATATATTCCATTATTTTTCACTTGTGCAGTAGGGCCCAAAGAAATATCTCTTTTTATTCTGGGCATCAATTTTTCAAAAAGTGTTGATCCATCTTCAATCATCTTGCTTTCCTCTATATGAGAATTCAGTGTCTCTTCCTGTGCAGTGGTTTGGAAAATTGATCCTAACTTTAACTTCTACAAAGGAGACATTGTTGACAAGTTTATTGGCTCTTGCAACAACTCAGTGACAGACAAAATATGAGTTTCCTTTTGCTTCTCTAAAAATTCTCTCAAAGAATCAATTGTATCCTTTTCAGAAGTGTCTCTCTTATCTTCAATATGAGACATCTTAGTATCTTGTCTCTCCAGATGTTCTTCATGAGAAGGCTCTTGTTCATTTTCCTTTCTTTCCAGAGTTGGTTCTTGTCTATCATCATTTGTTTTTAGAGCAGAGTTATCTACCATCTTCTCATTAACCTCTTCTCTTTGCTCACTTTGTCTTCTAAGACATTTTCCTCAAATGTTACCTTTGTGTTATGTCAGAAAATGTCCCCTTGGGGGATTTTCCCTCTTAAGGTTTAACTCTCAAGTTCTTAGAATTCATTATAAGCATATTGCATGTTAATTTTGAATCCCAATAAGAAAACTTCTGAGTGTTATGACAAATAGGAACTAGGGGATATCATTTAAATAGATCCTGACTAAAATTGGGAGGGTGGACTTGGGCGGTAGCACCCTAATCCTGCAATATTTTGGGTCAGCCCTAACTTTAAATGTCAGTTTTATGATAGTTACTTAGGTCCTATAGCGACATCTCAAGTTTGAATTATGAAATTCTTAGTGAGAATGGGTGTAGTTGCATATATAAGCATGTTTAGTGTTTCATTTACAAACTAGAAGCTAAGTAGAAGATGATTGTGAACTTTTGGCAAATTTATGATTTAGACCATTCATGATATTCATTGTTGCAGAGAAGAGCATTGTTATTGGGTTTTTGATTGCAGATTTAGCTTCATCTTCTCATGTGATTGAAGAGCCTTCATTTATATGAGATCTACACCTCCAAGGTGATATCTATTTGTGTTTGAATCATTTATCAATTTGTTTTTCCTCTATCTCATAGGGATACACACTCTTTATATGACAACGATGTTTGAAAGACTTGAATGTCTCTCTGGGGCTTGATTGAGGTAAGCCTCTAAACACCAAAACCCCCAACCACTCTCCTTATGATTGCATGTTACAATTTTTGCATCTTGATGGAGTGGAGTTGCAGGGAATAGTAAGACAGTGTGCAGATCCTGGATGTCTGAAGAAAAGGAATGTTCAGACTCAGGCATTAGTGGCAGTGTCCCCCAAGGTTGCAAACACAAAAATAATTTGGACAGTGATAATCAGCATCTGGAGAGCTTCCGACATCTTGAAAAACACCAAGCATTGGACTTGAGTGCTAGTGGAGATATCCTCTGAATCCTTTGAGGCAGAAATGAAAAGTATAGTGAATATTAAAGTGTCATGAGGAGATCAGGATTCTACAGAGAAAATAGTACCTTGGACAAGGGTGTTAGTGGTAGTGTCCCTAACTATTCCACATTTCAAACTTTGAAAAACTATCAGTTATTAATCTCTACCTACTATCTTAATCTACAAGGATTTTTCGTAATTCATCAATTTGCTTATTGTTTTGCATAATTAGGGTTTTAAGGGTATTTGAGCATTAAATTGAGATATTGATTGATAACGTCTGAGCTTTCACATCGTTCCAAGTTGGTGCAGGGCACCATAGTTTTCATGATATAAAAAGAGGTTAGGTGTTAGGTTTTGTTTAGTTTTGTGTTTCTTTGATGTAATAAGGTCTTTAATACCATGTCTAAGGTCATTGTTTGTTAGTTGAGTCATTGGGAGTCAATTTTGTAAGAGTGGTAAAAAAGCAACTTTGCACTTTTGCACTTTGAGGAAGTTGAACAGTCAAAGGACTTGAAAGGTAGTTGTAGTTGGTTGTTTTGGTTGGTTTTTGATGTGTAATTCTTGAATACACCATGTAAGGGTCGAAGTAAGGTTGGAGGATTTGATTTGAAGATTGAAAGTTAATAAAAACTATGTTTTATGTGTTGAAAAGGCTAAATTTGCTGCTACAACTCTTAGTACGGCCCTATACAGTCTGCTAATGACTTGAAACTCATTGGAATTATTGATTTTAGGAGTCAACTAATGTTTTCACTTGATTTGGTTTATTTTCATGAAGTTTGAAGGTAGTTAGAGCCATTTTTCTAAGAACAGCCAGAAAACCCTAAGTTGTGAGGGTTTAATTGAAGAAATGGGTTTTTTGAACCATTTCATAGCTCTAGTTGATAAAATTAGAATATTCAAACTCCATTTAATGTGAGGAAATCATCTAAGTGAGATTTTGTGATCTAGGTTTTGAATTTCATATACATGCTTTGTAAAACAGGGCTAATTAGGCTTAACTAGAGTGTGACAGTCAATTTTTGAGGGTTTTGTTTCAAAACAACCCCACCTAAAAATTTGGTATGTTGTCAAACGCCATAATGGGTATCCCAAACAGTTTTTATATTGTTGGTTTGAGTTTTTCTCTTTGAATTATGTCAAAAATACCTCATTTGTTGTCTTATTAGGCCAAATTGCAGCATAACAGTCAATTTTTGAAGGCTTAGTTCCAAAGTAACCATATTTGTAATCTTGATATGTTTTCAAAGGGCTTAAAGGGTATCTATAACGATGATTAGGTTCTATTTTTGAAGCCTTCTTCAAAAGTTATGGTGAAAAAACCTTGTTTGCTATACTACTAGGGAAGTTGAAGAGTTTGTTAGAAAACCCACCAAGTAAGAGTCTCAAATTTGCAAAGGTTGTTCATTTGTGATTGTGTTTTATATCCTCAAGTAGCTCTACATCACAAGTTATATCCTAACCTATAGGTGAATCCTCTTACAAAAGTGTGATTTAACTCGGTTGATATGTCCTTGAATGTTTGTTGAGAAAGGAGGATTTAACCCTTGTTTTCATTTCCCCCTTTTTTCTTCCTAAACATTTTGGTGAAGCTATGTTTGTTTGAATTTTTCACCTTGCTGAGTGTTGTACTTCATATTTACATTTATCCAATTCATCATTTTCATATTGCATTTAAAAATCTACAAAAAAAAATGAAAAATTTCAAAAAAATTGTATTCTAGGGTTTGAATTTTCACATAATTTGCATTAATTTAGTTGCATTTTATTTAATTTCTGATTTTTGCATTAAGTTTGAGATTTATTTTTCATCATACTCTTATTGCATTTGAAAAATTTAAAAAAAAAAATTGAAAATTTTGAAAAAATTGGCATCTTAGGCTTATATTTTGGCATAATTTGAATTAATTGGCATTTAATTCCATTTAATTTCTGTTATTTTAGATCTAATTTAAATTACATAAATTCATCATTTAGTATTCATTTCCATTACATTTTCATGCTTAATTTGTTAAAAATTGCTTGAAATTGTGCATTTTTCATAAAAGACTAGTTTGGTATTAGCTAGGGTTTGTAGTTAAAATCTTGTTTCAGATTTTACTACCCTTTTCAAATGCTCATTTATGACTGATTTCTAAGTTTATTGTTACATCATAGTGTCCTCTTTGGAAAAATTCATGTCTAGAGTTTGAAAAAACTTGCATTTTCACTAGATTTGGCCTTATCGTCTCTCTAGATTTGCATCATAGGAATGTTGTGAAGGATATTGTTGCACTATTGGGTTGATATTAGGCTTATTATTTACTTCCCCTCTCGAAATTCTTCACAACCTCTTCTTTTAGTCATTTTCATTGAAAATTTGTAAAAATAAGTGAAAAATCAAGCATTTTAGATCATACTCACACATAGTTTTGCACTTGTCTTTTGCATTAGCATTGAAAATCTTTCAAAATCTGATTTTGCATACATTTAAATACATATACACATGGAATCTTCATCTCATTTCTCTTTGGTATCTTTACATGCATATATCACAAACTTTGAGAACCTCTACAAATTTCTTAATATGAATCCTCATGTCATTACTTATATACAAACTATGTACCACAAGGATATATTTATATGCTCTTCACTTGAAATCCTTGACTATGTAGCTGATTTTGACAACATCGTGTCTCTCATCAATACATACCCTTGGGTAATAGAATAATTAATAAAACACATTGAGAATGATGAATGTGAAAGTTCTCCTAATGATTTGGAATTAATAGCTAAAACTTATAGAGATGATACTACCGATGATAATGATGATGAGGATGATTCCATAAGTTATTCTACTTCTCCTATAGTTGAATTTCCAAAAACCTTACATGAGAAGACTATGGATAGCTCTATTAATGATGCAACACCTAATCTTCCTAACAACACCTTACCTTTATTTCATTCCAATGTTCTCCCTACCCAAGATGTAGCATTAGAGGATGACATAACAATAACACAAGATTATTACGACTACGATGAAATAATTGGTATGATAGATGTGGATAAGAAAAAGTTTCATAACTCACCTTATCCATGGAGAGATGGTATCTATGTTGAGTTTCCTCCCCCACCATCCTTACAAGGATCGGGAGGTATTCGTCGAGAACAAAATAATTCATCAAGACAAATGAGATTTGAACATGGTGCTTCCTTCTCTAACATATGACAACCTATGGAAAAACATGACAATACTTTTTAAAACATATGCAACAAGACAAGAAGAAATAGACAAGAAAGAGAAAGAAGGAGAAGAAGACAAGCTTTTGCCCAACAAAATGCACCTCAACAAGAAAACATTCCACCTAACATTGAATCAAACCACGAGGAACTTAACACTAAACAACTTGAAAAAAAACAAAAGTTGGGCTATGGTACCTTACACACCTCTTTCCTCTAGCATTTGGGTTTGGGAAGATGATGACTTAATTTATGATGATCACTAGTCCAGTTGTCCCTGGAGGTAAGTATTTCTAACCTTTACATTTGTGTTGTTTTTCCCCCATGATGTGTTAATGTGTTGTTTAGGCCTCCTAGTATAACCCTTGATACTCTTGTAAGGTCACGAATACCGGAAGACCATCTCTATTCTGACGCTTCTTCTATTTATATCATCATTCTTCTATATTGCCTCTCCTCTATTTTCATTGTTGTGTTTTGTGTCCTAGGAGCATAGTGTTGCGGTTGATGACCTGGGGCACCTTCCTACGTGATGACCCTAGGGCACTTGTTTCTTCTCTCTTGATTTATTGTTCACCTTCCCCTATTGGTTCTATCTATCTGGTAGATGATGAAAAACAAATAAGATTGATACGGACCATGTGTCCCATCAACAAGTAAGAAAAATGGACCTAGTCCATACATGGCGATGGGATTGAATATATTATCTGATGCTTGGCTAGTAGAATCAATCTGTGTGATATTTTGATGATGCTTATCACGCTAACAAACCATAACAATATTGTTGCTTCGTGCACTTTGTTTATCTTGGGTCTTGCCTTGCTTATACTCGGTTCTAGGATCTCTATAGTATAGCTCCACGGTTATACTTGGGTCCTGAATCCATATTATAACCTCAACTCTTGATGTGATAATGTTTATGCATTGCTTTGATGATGTGATGTGGCTATTATCTTATGGAAATATTTCTAACCTCTTCTTTTAGGAAATTGTGTGTTTGTGGGAACATTCGGCGATTGTAAAGTGCATGTCACTTATGGGGGCATGGGATTTGTGAGAGCTCTTGTTCTCTTTTGTTTTTTCTTCCTACCTTAATGTGCTTGATATCGTTACATGATATCAACCACCTTAAGGTGGGGGTATTTATAAGGTAAGTTGTCTGATGATTTTGATATTGATATATTGTGTATACCTCCTTTGCACTATAAGGCATCTCTATGACGCAGGTGGGGTTGTATACTTTTTAGCACATGGTTCATTTTCATTGTAAGTCATCTCTGTGATGCAGGTGGGGTTGCATTTTGAAATCACTCTATGGAGGCAGGGATGGTGTATTTCTCAAGGAGAGTGCACATCCTGTCATTTCTTAAAGTCCTATAAGTAGGCAGAATTGGTGTATCCTCCCTTAAGTGTATCTTTGGTGATTGTTGTGGTGAAACACAATCGTTAGTGTGTGCCTGTAATAGGCCTAAGATGGTGGTTAACCTAGCAATAGGCTCCTTCCATCACTTGTTTGTCATGGTTTCTCCATGTCTTCCATGTGTGTGTATGGCATGTTTGTTCCCAAGCGTAATCTCAAGACTGGTGGCAATGAACTCCTCCTATGCTTTGGGATTCATATGGCATGCTTGTTCTCAAGTATAGTCTCAAGATTGGTGGCGATGAGCTCCTCCTCCACTCTGAGTTTTTTATTGTGTGTCTATTTCCCCTTATGCAGTCTCAAGACTAGTAGCGATGAGCTCCTCCTGCATTTTGGGTTGTGTGTTTACTTTCCATGTACTTGCATTTGCATTTCATATATGAGAAAATGATAAAGAAAATAATCATTTTATTCATTGTGTTTTGCATGTATTCAATGTTGTCTTCTCCGTGTTTTGTGTGATTGTGACTATCTTCTCTATGTTTTGTGTGCTTGTTACTATCCTTAATGTGTTTGGTATGTCTTTACCATGCTTGGCATGTTTTCTTTGTTTTGATCGCACTTTAATGCTTGTATGGGCCTTACGTGTATACATACATTAAAGTGGCGGCTAAATGATATGTCGAAAAATGTCCCCTTGGGGGATTTTCCCTCTTAAGGTTTAGCTCCCAGGTCCTTAGAATTCATTAGAAGCATCTTACATGTTAATTTTTAATCCCAATGAGAAATCCCCTGAGTGTTATGGCAAATAGGACCTAGGGGATGTCATTTAAACATATCTTGACTAAAATTGAGAGGGTGGCCTTGGGTTCTAGTGCCCTAGTCCTTCCTTATTTTGAGTCAGCCCTAAATGTAAATGTCAATTTTATGATAATTACTTAGGTCCTACACTGACATCTCAAGTTTGAATTGTGAAATTCTTAGAGAGAATGAGTGTAGTTACATATATAAGCATGTTTAGTGTTTCATTTGCAAACTAGAAGCTAACTAGAAGATGATTGTGAACTTTTGGCAAATTTATGATTTTAGAGCATTCATGATATTCATTGTTGCCGAGCAGAGCATTGTTGTTGTGTTTGTGATTGTAGATTTAGCTTCATCTTCTCATGTGATTGAAGAGCCTTCATTTATGTGAGATCTACACCTCCAAGGTGATATCTATTTATGTTTGAATCATTTATCAATTTGTTTAGCCTCTATCTTCCAAGGATACACACTCTTATCTGACAATGGTGTTCAGAAGACTTGAATGTCTCTCTGGGGCTTGACTAAGGCAAGCCTCTAAACACCACGACCCCCAACCACTCTCCTTGTGATTGTAGGTTATAGGTTTTGCATCTTGACGGAGTGGAGTTACAAGGAACGATAAGACAATGTGTAGATCCTGGGTCTCTGAAGAAAAGGACTATTTAGACTCGAGCATTAGTGGAAATGTACCCCAAGGTTGCAAACACAAATACAATTTGGACAGTGATAATCAGCATCCGAAGAGCTTCTAACATCCTTAAAAACACCTGGCATGTTAGACTTAGGGTACACAACTGAGAGGGGAGGTGAATCAATTGTGTGAAACTTTCTCCAATTAAGCACTTAAATCTTCTTTAGTGATTAGCAGAATATTAATCATGAACCATAGTACATTCAAATCAAAAGCAGAAACATATCAACACATAAGACACCAAGATTTTGACGTGGAAAACTAGGTTAAGGGAAAAACCACGGGGTGACTAACCCAAGAATGTATTCTCTGTTAGAAGAATAGAAAGAACAAAATGGCACATGCCAATTAGGGCTCACTGCCCGAGCACACTGCTCACAAGAGGCTCACTACCTACAAGAGACACACTATCTACAAAGAAATAAGTATCACCTTCATGAACTGGAAAATAGCATCTTCACCATGCTTGAGTCAGTTCCATTTAAGCCCAATACTTCTGCTCTGCCTTTTGCAATTCTCCTCGCTACCACACTCTCATCACTGCAAGACACACTTTGAAATGACTTCTCAATCCCTTATTTATACACGACATCAACTTAGGAACAATCATCTAAGTTGGCAAACACCTAAAAGAACATCCACAAGACGTGTAATACATCCAGTCGGCCAGTCTCAGGAAGAACACCAACATCCGGTGGTTATTCTTCAAATATAAACTTTAACTTCAATGCGGACCACCAACATGAATTGGAACCGATCCATAGATCACCACAAGATTTCCTGAATCGCCAACAACATCCACACTTCATCTGCTTACTGGAATCCTTCTCTCCTTCATCTGGAACCTCAAGAACACAGTCTATCATCACTGTCACAAAGGAATAGGTTCTTTCAGACCTTCAAGCCACAAACCAATCTACTTGACACTTCACAAGGATGTCATCAACACTTCCTCAAATCCACAGAATGGGATAATGCATTACCAGACCTCACCGGACCTATCTGTGTCACTCTGTCACCTCTGGACACCTGCCGGAGCCAGTTCTACTTGAGCGACCATAACTTCTTCATATCTTCATGCGGACCTCTAAAAACTTGACTGGAGCATCTCAAGACTTATATCTACAAACCCTTTAAACCGCATCCTCTGATCCTCAACCTATCTTGGACTTTTACCTTGTCATCACTGTTCTTCACTGTTCCTAATTGAGACTAATTTTCTCAATATCCTCAACACATAGCTCATCCAATCCTTCTCATTAATGCAACATGAGTATGTTGACATCAATGACAACACCGATTAAACCCATACTTGCAACTATTCATACTCAGGCATTAGTGGAAATGTACCCCAAGGTTGCAAACACAAAAATAATTTGGACAGTGATAATCAGCATCCGAAGAGCTTCTAACATCCTTAAAAACACCTGGCATTGGACTTGGGCACTAGTAGAGGTGTCCAAATCTTGTGAGGTAGAAATGGATAGTACAGTGAATATTAGTGTCAGGAGGAGACCAAGATTCTACAAAGAAAATAGTACCTTGGACACAGGCATTAGTGGTAGTGTCCCCAACTATACCACATTCCAAACTTCAAAAAATGGTCAGTTATTAATCTCCAACTACTATCTTAATCTGCAAGGATTTGTCGTAATTCATCTATTTGCTTACTATTTTACATACTTAGAGTTTTAAGGGTGTTTGAGCATTAAATTGAGATATTGATTGATAACATCTAAGCTTCCACATCATTCCAAATGACATCCTAACCTGTAGGTGAATCCTATTGCAAAATTGTGATTCAACTCGGTTGATATGTCCTTAATATTTGTTGAGAAAGGAGGATTTAACCCTTGTTTTCATTTCCCCCTTTTTTCTTCCTAAACACTTTGCTACCTCAGACTTCTTTTCTTCTTTAGTCTCTTTCATTTCTTCATCCTTTCTTGGGATTTCTGGAGGAGTAGCTGCACTTTGTTCCATATTTTGTTCCATATTTATCTTCGGAACTGCATTATTTGCACTAACACTCTACTCTTCATTAGTGTCAGCAATAGTTGGGATTCGCATCTCATGTAACACTTTTAGTTTTATATCCTCGATCTCCTTCACTAGTCTCTCGGTGTCACCAATCAGAGCATTGACTCTCTTCGTGGTTCTAAACTCATCACTAGGCTTCTTAGTGACTTTAACCTTTTCTTCTCTTGTGATATTTGGATAGAGTTTCAACATGACATACTCTTTTATCTCAACATCTTTGGCCATGGCCCCTTCTTTTCTTATTGTCATGATGCTGGATAAACTATCTGGTAACTCATTTGTAACTTCAATTAATGTTTTGCTAAACATATCCAAATATCTTACAGCTACTGTCTCAATTATTACATTATTTGCATCTGATCTTTCATCATACAAGTCAACAATGGGTTTCAAGGTTCCATGTTGAGAAAATGCATTGGTTGTGGCTTCAAAATTTATTATTGCTTCATCTCCTTTGGTCTCAGTCTTCTCTCCTTGCTTTTTCTTTTTGTCCTTAACCTTTACTAAAGGCTTCTCCTTTTTGCCATGGGTGACTTCATCTGTTTTCACCTTTTTTGCCTTGATTTCCTCATCTGTCTTTGTTTCCTCTTCTTCCTCTCCTTCACCAAGGCTCACATACACACTTTTTGTGGCCCTTGCTTTCTCTCTTTTCTTTTTCTCTTAAGGCTTCTTTTTCTTTTCAATGTCTACAAGCTCTGTCTTTTCTTTCTCAGGTCTGGAGCTCTTAGAACTATCTATTGAAAAGGAGGAGGCTCTTTTTCTTCTTCTAGAGTTGGAGATAGGTTTTTCTTTCCCAAATTTATTTTCTTTCTTCTCTAGGATTTTTGGTGTTTGTCCTTCTGGAGCACTTGATGTCTCAGCGTCTTGTGCTCTTGCTTCATTTATTTATTCCTTTGTGAACCCTTGGTTCATTTCATAATCAGCTACCCATTTCTTTACATTACTTTTGATTTTAGGTTGCTTTAATTCCATAACACTTTGATAGATAATTCTTCAAATGTTCCAAATCTTCCCTCCTTAGGGTCTTTTGGTTTACTCAACATCAGATCAACTAGGCCAGTCAGAACATCCTTTGTAACTTCATATCCCATAGCTGGGACCCATACTGTTTTAGGTTATATATCCTCCATGAGGCATTTATCTTTGTCCACCATAAATACAATGTATTTTTCATATTTCTTCACAACATTTTTAGGAATCCTAGTCCTAGCCTACATTTTCCTTTGGAAATTCTTGAAATATCCCCATAAAGCTACATTTTGTTTATCAACATTTCCCAAACTCTATAGATGATTTCTAATTTGTGTTGCTACTAGTGAATGACCAAGCCAACCAATATTAACCATACTTGGTAACTCCTTTAGAAAATACAAGAATAGACAAATGATTAGAGTTCTATATTTGAAAGGGTATTTTGTGTCTTTTGTCCTTTTTAGATTCTCCATTAATTGTTGCCAGAGAAACTCACATAGGTCATAGTCTATGTTGTTCTTAACCATATCATATGCTATATATATGGATGTTGTAGAGACTGAGTTCTCCCTATTAGAGAAGTAGACCTTATAACCATTAACCATTGACACAAATCTAATTGTTGGATCCACAATATCATTTATAGTTAGTTCCTTCTTATTGAATTTTGCACTGGTCAACTGTATTACTATATTGTTCTTCATAGTCTTCAAGGCTAGAACCTTTCTAATGGAGCACATGCCAGTTACTACTTTGATGGCATCTTTTGTTATCATATAGGGCACATCAAGCCAAATGAACTCATCATGAATTCTACTTAGTGCATACCTAACCCAAGTATCATCTAAGAATACCAGAAAATCTAACTAGGTATCAAGATTCTTCTCATGTAGAATTTTGTATTCTTCTTTCAATTCAAGATTGTTATTGGTCAACACATCCAAGTATATTTTCCCTAATTTCATGTGATTATATTCTTCCAAGTTCGCGTGTATGGATGCCCTAATATCTTTTGTGTGAATGATGCCATGTGGAACCTCAGAGAATGTGCCATCTAGATTAGTCTCGAATGATTTAAAGGGATTCCTTTTGAACTTAGGGTTTAGGGCCTCTCTATTATCTCAACTACTTGAGGAGTATACATCTCTATAGATACAACATAGAAAATTTTCAAAAGAGAGAATGATAAGTACCTTTTGCTTCCATTAGGGTTTCTTCATGGGATGCTTGAATTTGCCTTAACTCACTTCTCAGATCTCTTTGGTCACTTGAGGGTTTGAATGCAAAGTGATTTTTCTTTCAAATGAATTCCTTATATCCTCTTTCTATTAATACAATCGTCATAAATTCTTATTTCAAAAAGCTATCAAAAACTTTCTCTTCCACTCAAAATTGATCCAAATTGCTCCGCAATCCATCACTTTAGGTTCTTTTCTGCCAAAATCTTCTCCAAAAGATATGTCATTCTATCTTACAACTCATATCTTAATGATGGATGTCAGCACCACACATCTGGCTAGGGGAATAGGATTTTTATTGAGTCTCTCCCTAAGCCAGAGCTCCTAATTCAATTCCCGAAGGAAGTATCTACACCAAAAGTTGGTGTGGATGCATCTTTGTCTCTATTTACTTCCTTCTTAACCTAAACCTTGTTCATCTCCTTCATGATTTCTACTAGATCAACCTTTTCCACTGGTTTCTTCAACTCTTCCTGATTATCCTTTATATTCTTGTTTCTATAGAATCTTGCAATATGTTCAGGTCTATTGCAATTGAAGCATACAACATTTCTCTATCCATTATTCCTTTCATTCATCCTTGATTTGCATTAGTTATCCTTGTATCCAAATCTATTGCATGCAAAGAAATTCCCATTGAAAGATTGAGCATTCCTTCCATTATTATAGTTGTTCCTTATCTGACTTCTGCATTCACTAACTCTATGACCAAACTTGATCTTGCATACAAAGCAATTACCTTTGAAAGTTTGAGCATTCCTTCCATTTTGTAACCATTCCTTATCTAACTTCTACATTCATTATCTTTGTGACCTATTTTATTGCAAGTGAAACATTGACCAAAGAATGATGGAACATTTTGATTTACTATGCTCCTACATTGAGTAGCCGTATGACGAAACTTATTCCATTTTTTACAATAACCATTGAAATAAGGGTACCTTTGAGCATTTGGTTGCCTAACTGGTGGTCTTCTAGGTTTTTTCCTTTGATTTTAAATCCATTAACCTTTGTCCTTCTTGATCTCAACATTCTTTTCTTGACTAATTTTAGAACTTTCACCTTTCTCAAATCCCAAGCCTTCTTTGTCAACAAGACTCTTCTAACTTGCAAGTATTTTATCAAGTTGGGAAACACTTTGAATTTATCTTCCTAAATCCATGCTTGTTTTAGATCAACTTTCAAATCCACAACTTCTTGTTCAAGATTTGTACACTCTTTAGATTTGCTTTTCACCAACTGATTGAGGTCTTCTTTTGCTTTTGCTCTTTTTACAACTTCTACTTTCAGATCATTCAAGGTTTCACTTGCTCATATCATTTTTTCACTAACCTCCTTATATTTTTCTTTGAACTTCTTGATTGGCTCCCTCAAATTTTTGATGCACGCATCTGCTTCCTTGATATTAACTTTCAGATCCCTATTTTCTAATTCAAGCTTTTCAAGATCTTCAAGGGCAATTTTGAGTTCTTCTTCATTGACAAGCATGCATTCTTCTTCTACTATTTTAGTTGAATCAATTTCTTTAGGAGGAGTAGCATACCTTTTACCTCCCATGTGTTCAATCATCAAGATCTTCATTAAGTTGTTAAACTTCTTCCAAGGAACCAGGCTCTAATAACACCCAAAATATTGAGAGGGGGGTGAATCAATATTCTATTAAACATTTTACTTATTAAACCATCAATCCATTTGCCACATTTGATAACAACAAAGAAAATTAACCACAAAAGAAACAACCACAAATCATCACACATAAACACTAGGATTTTACGTGGAAAACCCTAAACAGGGAAAAACCACAGTGAGTGTTAGCTCACAATAATTATGTAATAACAATACTGAATTACAAGAAGGCTCATTACCCAAAGAAATGCTCACTGTAAAAAGGCTCACTGCCTAGAGAAAGAGAGAAGGAAAGAAGAATGGCTCATTGCCAAAATGAACTGTTCTAATTGCACCTAAGAATGCATGGTTATAGTTCCAATGAAGCTCAGAAATACTTTCTCAAAACACTACATCTTGACTACTCTTTTTCAATGCTCTTCTTTTACATTAAGCAAGATCTACCTTCTTATGCTCTTGTCACCTACACTATACTTCACATATCACATACACATTCGCATTCGCATCTCATCACTCCAACACTGAATTTTATCATATATATATATATATATATATCCGCAACCCTTAAAATCTTCACATTGGGTTGGCATACATAGATGAAGCATATAGTTAATAAACTTGTAGTTTGTCAGCCAAATCTACTTACCAAAATGCATAGAAAACCCAAATAACATTTGAAACGCTTTCTCATATGTCGGCCTCAACTATACCACCACTTAGGATTAAGTTATAAATAATAGAACTTACCACATACTAATTAGACTTATCATGTCAACCTCAAACCCAGACTTCCACTGGTTTAGTTCATCTATTAGACTACATATTTCACTACGGATCAATACAATACTTGCTTAAAATCATATCAAAGACTCCTTAGACATCATAGATCATAACTCCAAAACTACAAAGAAAAATATCCTTTTGCGGTAAAATTTGAACCACAAGAACACTTGCCCTATCACAATCAAGTTATGCCAAACCAAGTAGCGATACTTAGACACTCACAACTATCTTTTTGGTGGATCTCAAAACCTACAACTCTAGATTTAGACACTTCATACTAGTTTTTACAACACCTCAAAAGAACATAACAATAAATGCAATACCAGAGGAATGCAGACCAAATCAACTAAGTGTATTTCTCTAAATAGCACTGTGTTTTGCACTGCTAGACTTAAGTTATTTGAAGATATGCTTCGAGTACTTATCAAGGAATAAAATATTGGAAATAAGATCACTTAAGAACTACAAACAAGATACCAGAACCGCATGATTAGATCTTCAACTTTAAGACCAATGCCAACCATTGCACTGTCTCTATGTCGCTGTCTCTTGTATATTGTCAACACTTAGCCAAAATGACTAAGTCTTCTTCACTGGACCAAAATCTTTGTCACAACCTTATTCCTTTTCCTTTTTCCATCAATGAAAACACCTTCAAACATCATGATCAATCATTCATCATTATACCAGTAGTTTCTCTCTCTAAATGATGTCTGCCAAGTTGCCAAGAAAATTATGATTTTGGTCTTGTTGATATTGACAAGTTGCATAACAACAACTCTACAAAAGTGCTCAAGGGCATAAAGGTGCTCTTGTAACCCATGGGGAGAATCAACAATCAGAATGAGGTCATCAACATATATTTAAGGATCCTTATTACATATTTCCCTAGTTGGACAACATCCTTGTAGGGAATTAAGGTGTCTTAACCTTGTTATTTCCTAGAATTAATTTATTATATGCATATTTATTTTATGCCTAAGTTCTATTTTATTTCTCATCATATTTTTTCATCTAGTGTGACATGGCACAGTGAGTTCTCATCATGCTAGAATGTGACACGGAAGGTGACAAGGATACATTTATTCCTACATGAGGAAGTAGGTGACTCATTTTGTGGTAAAATATAAATATGCCATGTGTTGACATATTGTAATGTGTGTAAGTCAATATTCTATGTTAGATTCCTATGACAAGTTATGACATGTAAGAACTAGATTTTATGATAGAATGGACAAGTTTTACAAAGCATCTTGCATGGGAGATCTAAGTGCCCAAGTTTGGGATATAACAGGTTGTAAGAGAATAAACTATTATTAGTCAGTTATGATGGATTCTTTTACAGTTGTAAGTATTGTCATATATGATATATTTTATGACACTATAAGAGCATCTATTATACTTTTTTTAGGTAAATTTGGGGCATCCAAGTATGGAGGGTTGTAAGAGGTGTAAGGGAATCTTAGACAAGTGTCCCAATAGTCAAAAAGGTGTTGAAAAACATTCCACATGTATTTGGATACCCATCTCCTATATCTTCCTCTAGAAGCTTCCTTTATGCTTGATATTCTTTATAAATAAGGTGCTTGTTGGAGTAGTTTCTATGACTTATTTTGCAGGTATTGTTATGTTGTTGAAATGCTACTAGAATTGCTCCAAAAATTAACATTGTAAACTCCTGCAAGAAACTTTCTCTATAAGTGAACTTGTAATCACCCTTTGATTTGTAATACATAGAGTGGGATTTTGGAGTGTAGGGTTTTTCACCTGAAAGGGTTTTCCCCAAATATATCTTGTGTTGTGTGGATTTATACTTGCATGTGATGTTTTATATCTTTCTATATTTTGTATCTCATTACTGTAGTTGTTAAAAGATAAAAATTTGTACAACTCTCCTCATTAGAATGGTGTAGGAAGTGTATTCTACGGACCTTGCTTCCTTTCAATTGGTATCAAAGCATGATCAACTTTGGTTCTAATTTTTGGGTAGAAGACTTTTTGAAATGATCTTCATTTGAGTGGGAGCTTGTGCAGAGGATTTTGAAATCTTTGTTGCAGAAAAGAAATGGTGACCACATCTGGGAGGATAGGGATTGAAAAGTTTAGTGGAGGCAACTTTGAGTTGTGGAAACTCAAGATGGAGGATATGTTGGTTGACAGAGATCTATGGATTGTTGTATCTATAAAGATGCCATCAGGCATGAAACAAGAAGACTAGGATTTGATGGATCAGAAGGATAAGGGTCTTATAAGACTCTATCCAGCCAACTCTCTTTTATTGAGTGTCCATGAAGAGGCTACGATAGAAACATTATGGAATAAACTTGGTTAGATCTATCAGGCTAAATCCTTAGTAAATAAATTGTTCCTGAGGAAGAATTTGTACTCTCTGAGAATGGAAGATGGAGGATTTCTCACAGTTCACCTGAATAGTTTTAACATGCGTGTTGCCCAATTGATCTTTGTTGGTGTGAAAATGGAGGAGGATCAGTGTATCACTTTGCTATGTTATTGGCTAGATTCATGGGACCACCTTGTTATCACCATTGGGAGTACCACTACCACCTTCAATATAGATGAAGTGGTTGCATCATTATTGTTTGAAGACATGCAGAGAAAATCTTTTGAAATGGCTAAGGAGGCTCTTGTGGTTCATGGTAGATCTAAAGAGAAAGGAAAAAAGAAGGACAAGAAGCAAGAGAAGTCAAGATCTAGATCCTGTGGGAAATCTAAGTCTTTTGAAAAGTCCAAGGCATTGTGTTGGAACTGTAGCAAACCTAGGCATTTCCACAAGGAGTGCAAGGAGGAGAAGAAGAAAAAGAAAAAATAAATTTTGATATTATGATTTTGATAAATCTTCTCAAGATGATGGAGAAGCATTTCTCACTACCATGGAAACTCATGCATCTAAGGATGTGTTGTTTATTGACTCTGGTGCATCTTTTCACATGACCTCACATCAGGGTTGATTCACAAAATATGAAGAATATTATGGTGGGAAGGTGTATTTGGGTGATGACTCTCACCTGAAGATTGTTGGTCATGGAAGAGTCTTGATCTGATTCCCTGATGGATGAGTGAAGGGGATCAATGTTGTTTTGCATATCATTGGTTTGGCATGGAACCTATTATCTGTAAGTAAGTTGAATTATGTGGGTGTGCAAGTTTTTTTCTCGAATGGAGGCTGCAAGATGACTAGAGGAGCTATGGTGCTAGTTAAAGGTGTTAGGATTGGCACTTTGTTCAATCTTGATGCATGCATAGTTCAATGCAATAGTTCTTTAGTTTCAAAGAAGAGAACTTTAGAGTCTTTATCCTCACCATTGGAACCAACAATGAAGAGGATTGTTGCATTTACTTCTGATGGTCATGCTTTCTGGGTACCTAAGGGTGCTCATTTTTTGGAAATGAAACTTCCTGCAGAAAATACAATGTTATGGCACCAAAGGCTTGGTCATATTGGTGAAAAGGGTCTTAGATCCCTTAAGAATAAAAACCTTGTTGAGGGGATGAAAGATTGTAATCTTGAGTTTAATTTTTACAAACATTGCATATATGGAAAAAAAAAAACCATGTTTAGTTTTATTCTAGGGTCAACCTACAATAGTGGGTTACACTTTTGTGGACAAAGAAAAATTGAAGGTGCCAAAAAATCTCTAATAGGCACCTTCAAATGAAGGCATGTCGGTCTTATAAGAATTTAAATTAATAGAACCTTCATTTGAAGGAGGTCTTTGAACAAAGGCAATTGAGCGTCAAATTAAAATAATAAAATAATGCCTTCAATCAAAGATGGTCTTTAATCAAAGGCATTATTTTATTTTTATTTTTAAAAATAGTTTAAAACTCTCAAATGATAGTTTTTTTGTCATTTGAGAGTGTAGCTGTGAAACGAACCCACGGACGAAGTCGACAGGCACCTGCGGGTGAAGACGACAGGGAACCCAGATGATGGTGATAGGTTCAAAGGGGACAGCTAGAATCTCTACGATAGGTGAAGACCCCACATCAACATACATGTCAAGCCCATAGGTGTATAAATTTGCCACTGTTTCTATGTATATGCAAGTGTCATTTGAAATGGATGCTTGTCATGAACTCATGTATATGCTTTCCGACAAGGGCTTCCATTAGAAAAAAATGTCATTCCATTACAGTCAATAAAATATAGAAAATTTGCTTGAGATAGTTAAAGAACTATCAAACCCTAGTTTGCAAAAAACTACGCAGTTAAACCTTGAAATAAAATCATATTTTGACATGCTACGAAAAATACCTCCTACTTATCAAACCCTAGTTTGGAAAACTAGGGTTTGTCATTACAGTCAATAAAATACAAAACAAATCCATAAAATATAGAAAATTTGCTTGAGATAGTTAAAGAACTATCAAACTCTAGTTTGCCGAACTAGGATTTGTCAAACCCTAGTTTGCCGAACTAGGGTTTGTCAAACCCTAGTTTGCCGAACTAGGGTTTGTCAAACCCTAGTTTGCCGAACTAGGGTTTGTCATTACAGTTAATAAAATACAGAAAAATTCCATAAAATACAGAAAATTTGCTTGAGATAGTTAAAGAACTATCAAACCCAAGTTTGCCAAACTAGGGTTTGACAAACCCTAGTTTCAAAAGAATACCAAAGCTTGAAAAGATGAATTTAGTTTGTCACCCTAATTTGACAAACCCTAGTTTGAAAAGATGAATTTAGTTTGTCACCTTAATTTGGCAAACTAGGGTTTGTATTCTTTTGCTTACTCTTCCCTTGAACTTGGGTAGAATGTTTAGCTTCATTAGTGCTTATGTTATTTCATATTCTCTTTTCCCCTCACTTTAGGAGCATGTTTGGTTTCATTCATCTTCATGGTTACTTTGTATATGGTATTTCTAGGTGAATTAGGGAATTTTTTAGTTTTTAATGTCTAATTCAACTATAAATATAAAGACATGAACAAACTTTCAAATATGACTCTCAATAATAACAAGTTGTTTTAAACCAACAAGGTTTGAATTAGAACTATAGATTCAAAACCATATATACAACACCCATATGAATTTCTATTCGCATCCAAATTAGGGTTTTTTCATGCCACCTTCTGAACCATAAAACTTGTTCTCTCAATTTGGATAACAGATTTATAGAGAACCATGTTATGAAAAAAGAATCTATTTTCCATGAAAACTACTCTTGAGCTCTATGCAACTATGAATGACTATAGCTAAAAGACTCTAATTCCATTCAATAGCTCACAACTTTGTAAAAAAAGCTCATTTATTATTTATGAAAGCATGCCTCTTAAATTAATTAACAAATTACAAGAGAATTACTTATATTCATTGCAATGAGACGTATATAGCCACACAACCAATCTCTCTTTTTACACCTGAAGGCAAAGAACTAGTTCAAAATTTGTAACTACTGTATGCAGTTTAGAGTATCATGTTCAGCTTAATATGTGCTAGGTATCAAAATCCCTTATATTATTTTAATTATTTCATGTTATATGACAATAGAAATCTATTGGTCGCACTTGCTAAAAATAATTTAAAGATATATATAAATCCATTTCCAAAAAATTCTAAAATGTAGACATGCAATTGTTATTAATAATGTTATCGATGATAATTTGATGTTGATGATGTTGGTCAAATGTAATGCTACATTAAAGTGTCTTATGATTTTACTTTGGCTAGGACTAGTTCAATTGACATATCAATTACCTAGATAGGGTTAACCACTAGAACCTAGTGAACCATACATAAACATATGGTCAAATCATCTCATGATGAAACAAATAATTGTTGAGTGATTAGCATCTATATGTTGTAGTAAAAGGTCACAATGATAAAACAACTTGGAAATGAGTCTTTAGGAATTTCTAAATGATTGAGAATTAGATCAATCCTTATGACCCCAAGAGTGCTTTAAGTGCACACAATATCATTATGATTACAATGAAATGTTAACCTCAACTTAATCATGTACTAATTGCCTCATAGCACTAAGGGTGACCAATGTGAATTCAATCAATTTTATATAATAATTATCTCATGAGCCGATGTGGGTTCCACACAAGACAAGTCCAAGACTTCAACAAGGCTCATATAACAAGTGTAACTCAACTTTTGAGGGATTTAACCTAAACAACTATTAATTTGGAATGGTTTATCACAACCCAACCACCTGCAATGAGTATTTAAGAAGCAACTCTTCATAAGTCTGTAATTAAATAAAGGCTTGTGACCACACTAAATCACATTTTCATTCTCAAATAATTCGTTAGATTAATATAGCAATAAAACAACTAGAGCAATGTTAAGCCAAGAGGGGAGACTAGTGGTCATGCACTTTATTGGAAAGCTAAATGACATAAAGAACAAATATTCAATTTATTATTATAAATTTATGAGATATTAAATATATATGCAAAATGAATAAGTGGATGTATTAATTGTTGCCAAATAAGTTTTTTTTGTATATCGGTCTTTAGGCAGCGTAATTTATCGAGAATCAATCTAAATTTTGAACTAGAAGCACATAAAATGGTTTAAATTTTTGTAGAGTTACCAATTTGTGTTAAATCATAGGAGTAGTAAATACAACTACATAGTAGATATGTTGAGAAAGAGAAGTGCATTGAGAGATCACATATAGATGAGAGTTAAAGTTATAAGATTTAAAAAGATGAATTTTATTTAACATAATATCAATTTTGGGGAGGCATGTTAAAATATAGTTCCAGTCAAGATAGGATACATAGTGAGTGGACTACTTCATTCTTGACATGGGTTGTTGTTAAACATATAATATTTATGTTTATCGCAAGGGTCAATGCAAGAGGGTTTGATTAGAGAAAATCCTATTAGAGGGATGGATAGAGACATTAGAGTGGACAAGACATTGACACTTTTGAGGAAGAAATTATTGGTCATAAATGAGAGTTAAAATACAGAGGACTACATATAGAAACGTAGAGTTTATTGGTTTGGTAAAGGGGAATTCAAGATTATGGATTGTATAATCTCTTACAAATACTAGATAATTCATGGAATGGTATTAACATCAATTATTTTGGGAATCATGAGGAGTCAACACTATAGATATTTATTGCTTAAATAGTAGTATACATGATACTCAAGATGCCATAATTTATACCATGTGAATAGACAAGTGATGCTTCACATACTTCTATCTTATTTTCCAATGAGATTGTTAGGTATTGCCTAGTATACCAAGAAGCATTATTTGGATAGTGACACAAATTTTATAGTTTACATGTATTTATGTACTTTTGTGATGTTTCTTGTACTGGATATGCTATAAATCATATTGAGTTACCATGGAAATATATGAATGTATTGTATAGTCATTGGTTCTATCCATGTTCTTAGTGTGTAATGTTCCTTATTTTATATCTTTAATTGTTGAACCTATGTGCTATAATGATTTCAAAAGAAATATCTTTATCTCTCTCTCCCTTGGTAAGTGTGTTCACAAAGAAAGATTTAAGTGTATGGAGTAGGAATGACTTAAATGTTTTATTGCACACATGGTATTCATTTTTATGACACTGATACATGTGACATTACACATGTGTAGATTTGGAAAAGTTAAAATCTCTCTCTCTCTCTCTCTCTCTCTCTCTCTCTGATGCAGAGTGGGACGCAACGGAAGCCTAACTAACAGGAAGGAGCTACCAACAATACAAACAACCTGATAAAATGTCTATCGGCTGAACATCATCATCATATTTCCTAGAGACACCAACAGCATCATCACATTTCAACAGCATCATCATATTTCAGATGATCGCAAATATCCTCCTGTCGATTACTATTTACCTTCTCCGCCTGTCGCCTATCATCATCATCATGATAATCAACGGGCGCACACATCCTCCGGTTGCACTGTTCATCGGGTGCCAAATACAAGCGGCATCATCATGATATTCAATATCACCTTCTTCAGCAGGATATCCAAATATCCGGTTGCTCCCGATATCCTGATGACATTGCACTTCAACAACTTGCCTCCGATGCTCCACTGCCCGACGATACAAGCAACAGCATCATGATCTTGGTCATCCGGTTCCTCAAAACCTCCTGATGATGCTATTACAACTTCTTGCCTTCGCCGATACTTAACCACTTAGCGACAACAGGATAAACTTGCATAGAGGGATTTCTTAATATCCTGATGATGATGACGTCATATCCTGATGACGATGACGTCACACATCATCCTGATGAGTTCTTCAACACTTAGCCAAAAAACTTGACTTTCACACCCGCATCCGTTAGCGAATGCGGATGATGACCTTCCCCGAGAGATGATCCTGACTGCGATTTATACACTGAGTATATATCCAACTCAAAACATCATGATGCACCTGCAACATGCAAACTTCAACAACTTCATGACCCGATCCTGATGGCGATGGATTCGCAGATGACGATGCGGCTCGTTCTGACTGGAAACGCTCATGCAGACTCCTGTGTATCCGTCCACTGCATGTAAGCACTCAGAACCGCATAAATTCACAAAGATCATGTGGCGACCGGGCCGGATCACCTTCAAACCAAAATCTACCAACTTATCTTCTAGACCTAGCACATGAGGATGCTAGGCTGATTCACATCATGCTCCTAACTGATCTCCTGAACAATGCAATGCATAAACAGAAAACACAAATGCAATCTAAACTATGATACAGGACCATTCCACCGATTTGCAGGATCAACCGGTGGAAGGGTTGAACATACCCATCTACTTGCAAACAGAAAAGGAAATCAACACAGATATAACTGATCAACTCAAATACTGCAACAGATGAGATCTTATTCAATTGAGATTCAAATGTCCTGCTTTTACAATTCTACTTCACAATAACTGGACTGATCACCAGTACAGCATATCACCAGTACTACTCTCCAGAACATAACACCTATCAAAATCAAAATGAACTGTCAATATGAACTTGATATCTAAACCCTAACAGATCGAAGGTATATATAACAAATCCTTCGAGTACTACCAACTTCACTTCCCAGCGGCTGGGAGCTTCCAAGCGGCTGGGAGAGAGGACAACTCAGACTGTCTTATCCCGATCTCTAACTGCCTACACATACTCCTAGGCTGATCTATTACATAGCATCGGTCCAGTGGACCTTATTACATGAGAAAGTCAAACATACTAAAAATAGCCTACTGCCCTGTCATCATGCTGATAACTATCCTATATCCTGATCATGTATGTCATCAGGCGGGCCTATATCATGATCATGAGCGGGTGCTCCTGCACCACTCTCTCTCTCTCTACTTTGAAAAGGAAAAGAATCATCCATGCATTTTAGAAATGAAATCTTCCCTCTTGTTCAACTATTTAAAACATGTAATATGAAATGCTATTGGAAATATACTTCATTTATTTAATTATAACTTCTATTACGCATATTTACGTGTTATTGAAAGGTTAACATATGCAAAGATAACTTTTTAGATTAAAACATATATGTGTTAAAATATATATCTACTCACATAAAAATGTACATATTTAAAAAAAATTATTAGATTCAACACAGTCTATGTACGTAAAATTAAATTGTTTGAAATAGACAATTATGTGTTTCAAATTATACTTATAAAACCTTATTTATACCAATTTCTAGTTGCATTAGGATGGCCATGTTTAACCAATTCTCTACAAGATTATTGATATGTCTCACCAACATCAGTGATAACTAGTGTCTACTTTGGAAGTTGTGGAACAACATCAACATACACACCTACATCAGAGAAGAAATTGTATGTTATTATAGGTGAGCACAACACAACATCCCTATCTACTGTAATGTAGGACGTGTATGTTGATACATTTGTTCCACAGTCCTGTTGTTATATGGAGCCTAATCAGAATCAGAGGTTAAATTTTCCCCACTTTTATCGGTGCAGTTTCCCCCCAAATTCCTACGAGGTCAAGGGGCAGTGCCCCTTGTAGGGGTTTGGGGGTAGTGCCCCCAAGACGAGGTCAAGGGGCAGCAAGAGTTATTTTTCATTGGCTGACATTTAAAAAAAACCCTATTTTTGTAACCGACAAAAGTTGTGATAAAAATGGCTAAGGGTTAGGGTTTCTGTTGATGTATTGTAGCATTTTGCAGCGATATTGAGTTGCAGGGATTACTGGTTGTAATCTGTTTGATTTAATGGATAATAATATTGGACTCTCTGTTGGTGGATGTAGCCCGAGTTTGGGTGAACCACGTTAAAACTTGTCTCTCACTGTTATTATTTTTGTGTATTTTCATTCCTATGTTTAATCTTTATTTGCATTTAATTGATATCATCTGTCGGCTAACCCTAACAAGTCCAAAGTAGACACTATCATGTTATGATGTTGGTGAGACATATCAGTCATCAAGTGTAGAGAATTGGTTCAACATGGTCATCCTAATGCAACTATCTAGAGGTATAAATAAGGTTTTGTAAGTACATATTTACAAACAAAATTAGTAGATGACATAGTCTACACGTAAAATTAAATTGTTTCAAATAGACAATTATGTGTTGAATTATACTTACAATTTAACCTTAATTATACGGAGCTATAGTTGCATTAGGATGGCCATGTTGAACCAATTCTCTACAAGATGACCGATATGTCTCACCAACATCAGTGATAACTAGTGTCTACTTTGGAAGTTGTGGAACAACATCAACATACACACCTACATCAGAGAAGAAATTGTATGTTGATAGGCGAGCTTAAATCACCAGGGATAAGCAAGCTCAACAAGTTAGAAGTAAGAAATTGTATGTTGATAGGATTGAGCATGTAACACAACATCCCTATCTACTCTGATGTAAGTATGTATGTTGATACATTTGTTCCACGACTTCCAAAGTAGACACTAGATCAATGATGTTGGTGAGACATATTAGGACCATCAAGTGTAGAGAATTAGTTCAACATGGCCATCATAATGCAACTATAGAGACCTATAAATAACCTGTTAAATGTAAGTATAATTCTTGACATACATCTATTTTGAAAATAATTTAATTTTATGTGTAGACCAGGTACATCATCCACTAATCAAAAGAGAAGATAAAGTGAATGATTTGGAGTCCTGAACTTCCTATCATTATTGTGGGAAGCGGTGATCTTGAGCCTCTGTTCATCTTGAATTTCATCTTGTGATCAGCAAGGCTCCATCAATCTTCCCTTCTTGAGGTGGTCCTTTAAGTTATTGCACTTGCTTTTCATGTTATCACTTACATTTCAAACATGTAAATTTTAATTTTTTTTCACTTAGTGAACTAGAATGTATGTTCCTATCTTGGATGTTAAATTTAAAAATTAATTTACATACATAATACTAGATGTGCACACATGTACACTGGAATAAGTATTTTATTTTTATGCACAAAATTCAAGTTGATATTTATATATCATGGCCCATGTGCCTCCACCTCCTAGATCTTCTATATTTATGCGTACAGATACTAAGATTCAGAGATTGACAGGTGTTCTTTCTAACCCCAACACAATAGGGGTTTATAGGGACACATGCCAATCAATTTTATCTAGCTTGCAGTGCATTAGGCAAAGTCTAAGAGATACCCGTACTTATTAGGGTGATACTCTTGCTGCTATTCTTACCCAGATGCAGCAAGAGGTTACTGGTGATGTTTCTCTTACTTCTATTTAGCTTAGTGTCTCAAAAGAGACTATCAAATACCAATGTTTCCCATATTATGTTGGTAGGCCTAATGTGAGGGGCTACCAAGTGACTAGATGTGTAGACCCTCTTATGGCCACGTTGATATATCCACGTTTTCTTGCTACTCATGGTCGTTATCTCAATAATGACCAAATTCCTTTATATTTTGTACAGTAGTTATATGGAGAGTTCATATGGGCCTCAAGGTCAACTACTTGGATTTGCCAACATATTTTGGTCAGGGGAGGGGCATGGTTGCTGATAGAGATGTCGATCATTGACCAGATCAACAAGCTCCAATTTATAGGGCCTTGGTTGGGGAGAGGATGACTACTATCTCCCCAGCCCTGGCCCCTATTGCTGATCAGGTTGTCATTGCTTCCCAAAGGGAAGCCATCGATAGTGTTGGTGATATTGCAGCTACCACATCTATTATATCTTTTGATCACGTGGGAAGATATTTGATGAGTCATCATGGATGATCCAGACCATCAGATCATGCTACTGATCCTTATGCTATCGTGAGTGTCCCTTCACTTGTAGACATAGATGGTCTTATAGGAGACCATATTCTTTGAACTACAGCGAGTTGTCTTTTTGAGGAGCTATTGGAGTCATATGCTTTTATTGCATCAAAGCTTTGTATCCATTTACATGAGGTTAGAGGACATGTGGGTAGAGCTTGCCATTCACAAACTGGGTCACGATCTAGTCAGGCTATGAGACCTTGTCATTAGGTGCCTGGTGGTACTCCACATCCTTATCCACCCACAAATCATTCATCTTCTGTAGAGGCAGCTACACCTACCCCTCATGTTGAGCATCACACATCCTAGCCCTCCCTAGATTCACTTGAGAAGTTGTAGTTGCATATGGGATCATCAAGTTATGTGGATATACTTCTACATTCAGGCTCTCTGATGCCAACTCACTTGCTTAGTCCACTTTACTCTTCATTACTTGAGCTAGCCAAGGAGCCATCGAATACAATCATTGCAGTGGATCCTACAGCACCTGATACATAGGTATGTACATACGTATGTGCACGCATGCATGATTTAAAGTTGAACTTAAATTAAATTAAGTTAAATTACTTTGCTAGATAGAGTCCTAATGTTATATATATATATATATATATATATATATATATATATATATATATATATATATATATATATATATATATATATACATATTGTAGGGGTTAGCTCATGTTGCACCTAGTCTGGGTACGGACCATGTACGTAGGCATGATTCAGCTGATGGCAGTAATGTTAGCAGACAGGTGAGTTTTAAATTTTTAAATCATGTACTTACATGTGTAAATGCATATAATTTGTAGGTGTGCATGTACACACACACACACACACACACACATATATATATATTTAACATTATTCTAATTTAACATAATTTTTATACTTTTATGTACATGTGTTGTACTATCTCTAGGGCTCAACACATCCATCAAAGTAGGATGCTCACTAAGACTTGGGTGGCTCAACTCGCAGCCGACATGATGACCAGGCGATTGGTAGCACTACCTAGACATGTTTCTACAGATATTTCTCTATATATATTTGTTTTCATACATTTCTATATCTGTACATGTTTACATGGACATTTCTATAGATACATTTGCACATGTGTGTGGACATTTCTACATGTTTGTGGACATTTCTATCTACATGTGTTTTCAGACATTTCTCTAGATCTACATGTTTTCATCTACATTTCTATCTACACTTCTATATCTACATTTCTATTTGTGGACTTCTATATCTAGTCACTTATGTAGTACCATGTTAGTTGTAGTATGTATCTAGCTACCAATACCTGTGGTAGATCATTTATGTTTTCTAAAAATCTAGTTTGTAACTTTGTGTTTATGTTTATTTTTAATGCTTTACATGTTGCTACTTACTTGGAGCTTTTTAGATTACTTTAAAAGATTTAAATTTTTGAACTATCCCTAAGTTGGTTTTCATAATTTAATATAGTTAAATTTTCTTTCTTTTTTACTTACTAATGTATAGAACAAATTTATTGCAAAGATAGAAAAAAAATTGTAAGTAAATCTAATCTAAATTATAGTAAATTTATGTTTTTGGAAATGAAAAGTGTAAATAGATATATTACCATCTATTTAATTACCATTGGGAAACATATGCCTAATATCATAATATCACAATACAAAATCTGGACATCTTGAAATTGCATCATAATATCAAAATTTGACACCAACACAACCACATTTAATCATATAACCACATCGTATTAAACATAATTTACAATAAACATGACCTAGATTTTGAAAAAGATGTCTATTTAATCAATTTCCATATACTCACTAAATTCACTCATAAAATTAAACCTGAAACAATAACTTGTAATTCAAACTTAACTTATGAAATTAGTGAAGCTAAAAAAGTTGCATAGGTTCAATCATGAAATAAAAACATAAAAGTTATCAATAAGCATATTCGACAACATTTTTTCTAAGAGTTTTCCATAGGGATTTTAATTCATGAGAGAAGGCGACTGTGGTATAGTACCCAATCACCATGGTTAGAGGCAACTCTACCCTCTTGTATGGCCATCATGGTGAGGTCATCACATGACAAGTTGATACTTTCACTTGTGTAGTGATGATTTGTGCATTGATGTTGAAAACTTTGATTTTAATTTAATTTATATTGTGACATCTCTAGTGCATATGTATGTATTGTAGCATGTTCAACGAGCATATATATCATTAAATAAAAGCACTCAAAAATTATCATATTGTGCATGCTTGAATAAGAATTTAGGGCATTCTCTACATGTGACTTCTAATTAATTACCATTGGAAAACATATGCCTACACTCAATTAACACATTAGGTGTATTTACACAATACAAGATAGTCAAGAAGCACAACATATAAAACCCAACGAAACATGTAATTAAACAAGGAATTTCTAGACATCTTGAAGTTGCATCATAATATCAAAATCTCACACCAACCCAACCACATTTAATGATATAACCATATCTTATTAAAAATAATTTACAATAAACATGACCTAGATATCAAAAGATGTGTATTTAATCAATTTGCATATACTCACTAAATTCACTCATAAAATTGAACCTGAAACAATAACTTGTAATTCAAACTTAACTTATGAAATTAGTGAAGCTAAAAGAGTTGCATAGGTTCAATTATGAAATAAAAACATAAAAGTTATCAATAAGCATATTCAACAATATTTTTTTCTAAGAGTTTTCCATAGGGGTTTTAATTCATGAGAGAAGGTGATTGTGGTATATTACCCAATCACCATGGTTAGAGGCAACTCTACCCTCTTGTACAGCTATCATGATGAGGTCATCACATGACAAGTTAATACTTTCACTTGTGTAGTGATGATTTGTGCATTGATGTTGAAAACTTTGATTTTAATTTAATTTATATTGTGACATCTCTAGTGCATATGTATGTATTGTAGCATGTTCAAAGAGCATATATAGCATTAAATAAAAGCATTCAAAAATTATCATAGCATGCATGCTTGAATAAAAATCTATGGCATTCTCTACATGACTTCTAATAGAGAGATCATTTGTACATTAAGAACCGCATGTTGAAATTTAAAATTTGTTCAACAAAAGAAATATTAATTTAACTTGCATATAAATTGTAAACAATTAATACATGAACATAGATCTAGATAGTGAATAATTTAGGCCTTCAAAACATTAAAAATTGTAAGTTCTTCATCCATATTTTTCATACCACATCAAGTGGTTCAGCTCGCTCTTCAATGACATCTAATATTCTCTGATAATCATCACTATCTAGTCTCCACTTATGACGTCCATGTGTGTTTGAAACTGTATGAAGAGATAGGACAGTAGCAATTACTAGGTGGCTATACTAATGTACCTTGTTCTTAGGTTGATAATTAATAAAGTGAATGCCATGTTGAACAATCTTGACTTGTTTGAGATATGTCCCTTGCACTACAACTGAACCTGTGGGAAACAACATTCCACAGTAAGACATAACATTTTCAAGGTAAATGTAACCTATGTATCTATGAATATGTATAGCATTATCATTTCTTGGTAAGACATAACATAAATTATAATTTATAAAAATTAAATGTTTAAATCACTCTTGAGGTATTTGACATGTACATATGTAACAAATTCAAAATTATTTAAAAATAAATTAAATAAAGTTAAACCTGTGGGAAACATCATTCCATCACTTGTTTCTAGATTTATTAGATTTTGCCTCTCTTCTGTGCAACGCAATAAATAATAACTAACGTCTTTTATATTTCCAGCCTCTGCTATGACTGCAAAAACATCTCCTACACCAAATTTACGTGTCCAAAATTTGTAGCTTAAAAAATTTAGAGATACCTTATATAATTTATATATGTGTGTGTATACACACATACATTTTTTAATCAATCTTGAAATATGGTTATAATCAGTTGAAATCAAAGGAATGTCTTCAAAGCTTTCATCCTCATCTTTGTTGTATGTGTTGATAACAACTAGTGGCATGTTTTCCCATTCACTGACATATCCACATTGTTGGATCTTACAATTCTCATAATCTCCCAACATGCACTCATAACAAATACAAGAATAATCCCTAGTGTGCAATGTCCATGTCTGGCTATCTGTACTCATGACACAATGCAAAGATCTTGTTTTCTCTACCCTCTTGCATCTATGCATTGATCTTCTATTCACACCTACAAATTATTGTATTGTACATTATGAATATAATAGAAATAAATAAATTCAAACTAAAATAAACAAACTCATGTACACACATATCATATATCAATATATATTTAAAGTACATTAAATATATTTAAACAATACATACCTGATATCTCCCAAAACACTCTATGTGGAATGTATCGGTTTGTTCTTGAAGATGTGCCGACCTCATTTGGTGCAAAGTATGAATTACACCATTCAACATCATGTGCATCATTTATACAATCTCCCTGATAATTTATTTGATGTTTTCTTATAGCACGTTTGATGCAAGCTCCCGCACCATCATGTTCACCCTTTCCATGTCCACTCTCAAAGAAACTCCAAACATGTGGTATATTGCCATTTCGATGATATCTACATAGTGCATAAAATTGCCTTGATGATTTGAATTGTGATGCACATCAATCTGACCATACAAAATGTTTTCAAAATTTACACCCTTGCTTGCCAAATATCCAAAAAACTTCTTAAAAAAATGTCGTACAAAATGTGTGTCATACTCTATCATCACTAACATAAAAGTGATATTCTTTCTAATGACTCATGCTTCAAATGTACTTTCAACACCATCCAAATCCAACTGTGCATGCCAATAACACACATGCACCATAATAGTGATTTACTCTGAAAAGTAATATTGTGATTGAATCTCTTTTTGATGTACAAAAGAGTATTTTTCTGCAAAGTTGACTACTGATAAAACTGTTCCAGATGGGAAAGTATCTCTTAATGTTTGAAACTGTTGTGCTTGCCACTTAGCAAAAAAAACATGATGTATGTATGGCTGTATCAATTTATGAAAATTTTCCATAAATGTTCCAATAGGTATCTCCTCTTCTACATAATCTAACCTCATGGATTCTTTCTCATTTTTTGTTTGAAACTTTATGTACTTGTAACTCTTGCATTTTACCAACTTCATTGGGTTGATATATTCGTTTCTCAAAGGCATTTTAGCTGAATTTCCACATGTTTCACAAAGACCTTTTATGTAGTTTATTTGACTAGTTCCATTATCATCATCTGATTTATCACATAAGATGGATGCTATGAACTGACTTACCTGTTTAGGAGGTGCATTTACAAAACCATCAATGTCTTCTCTAATCTTTTGAAACACCTGAAAGTAGAGATCAAATTCAATATGATAACAATAACAATAAGTTTCAAAAACCTTGTTTTTCTTCACATAATATAGCCTTAACCTTTCAAACATTGTTTGCCCAATCTTTATATGAGGATTTGATTTACAAAAGTTCACATAGATCTCATGTTGTGTTATGTCTAGCTAATATTTTGTATGTAGTTCATAACTATTGGGCCCAATTCTGTGTTTGATAACATCTCTTCTCTTTGATGAAGCATGAGTATTATCATTCCAAAAAGTTGAGATCAAGTTCCTAACAACATCTTGAATCATATCAAATCGAAGAGCTCTACACATAATTGCCCAATTGCCTTCCGAGGTACTATCATCCAATAATTTTCTCCTTTTCACGTATTTTGTTACTATCTTTCTACTGAGACCAATTGCAGATGAAATTGAAGACAATTGTCTTTTTTGGAATTTTTTCACTTACATTACCTGTCAACATCACTCTTCTTGTAATGGACTTATCCATAGATCAAGATTATTTCCCAATGAAAGCCAAACCTTATTTAACATTTTCGACAATATATTTTTCTAGGTGTTACCTCCTTACTAAGAAGTACAATTGATAACAATTGGGTTCATCCTAGTGTATCAAGACTATCGAAATGAGCAATTATTTCCTTTGCAGTTTTATTCACTGACCTCCTATTTGTACGTCTAGGTTGTCCAGCACAATGTTTCAATTTATCAATATCCATTTTAAGTAAATGATCTAAATTTCTATAGGAAACTTTTCTCTTCACCTCTTTAGCTAGATTAATATGCTCATCCATACCAGTCAAAGGAAGCAATCCTGACCCCTCTCCAGCATCCATTGTTTGCACCTGGGCCTCCTCTTGGCTAACATCAACTATGTGTTCTTCAGCAACGTTTGCTCTAGTTTCTGTATCACACATTAAGGAAATACATATTAAAATAAAAATAAAAAATAAAATTATTTATTTTATAAAATAAAGATTTCTAAAATCCTATGGATAAAATCATGATGGTTAATTTAACTCTACATATCTTATTCTATCTCAATCATCTTTGTAAATAATAAACATTCTTTTTATTTTTTTGATTTATACTCTTAAGTTCTATTGTAGAAATTATTATGTTTTTTTTTTAATATTTTCATTCTTTAGGAAAAAGAAAATCTAAAAAGCATTTTAAAAATATTTCAACAAATATTTTCTTAAAATTTTCTTTTATTCCTTAATTTAGCATTAAAAATCATAAAAACACAAAAATAAAAATTAAAAATTAAAACATTCCCAATAAAAATTTATTGGATAAAAAAAGCTAACAATTAATATAAATATATTTTAGAGAATGAAAACAAAAAAGCAGCTATTGTAAAATGTTATTTCATATATATATATATATATATATATATATATATATACACGTTCAAAAAAAATAAAAATAAACTACTATAAGAGTTTGTTTTAAAATTAGGAAGTGTGGCTTTTTAAATATAACTTTTAGATAAAAGACTTCTTAAATAAAAAAGAAATAATCTAAAATGAAAAGTGAACTTGATTTTTTAATAAATTATAATAGAAATATATGTTACCACTTTAGAAAAACAATGAAGTTGAGTTGGAGATAGGGAGAGGGATATGGAGAGTTAGAGAGGGAGAGAGATAGCTACGGAGGCCCCAATAAGGGAGAGGTAGAGGTAAAGAGAGTGGGCAACTTGAGAGAGAGAGAGTGGGCAACTTGAGAGAGTGTGGTGGATAGAGAGAGAGGTAGGTAGTTATCTCTAGGTAGAGGGGTGGGAATTATAGCCAAGAAGGAGGAATGACTTAAACTAAATGACATCCTAGCTACATGAAATCAATGCGTATATATTTAAGCATAAATCAAGTCACCTAGATTAAATGACATCCTACTACATGATTCATCAATATATGTATATATTTAAGCATAAATAAAATGACCTAGATTAAAAATAGAAAAGAAAATATATGCATACCTTGTTTTTGTTTATGATATTTTTGCAATCTTTCTTCATTCAATCTTTCTATAGTTTCTGCGGAATACTATCGTGTAGTCTTATTTTGTCTTTTATTTTTGTTTCCCATCTCCTTCTTTGTAAAATATGACTTGAAAATTCTTCTCTCACAGATTTCCTCCTCCCTTACAAAACAAAAATGTGAATTTATCTTATTACATTGATTTGTAAAAATGAAAAAAAAACATCGTATTTATATGCAATACGAAAAATTAAAACATAAAAAAAACAAGTCGGCATGCCTTCAAACGAAGGTCGGCTGTTAAAAAAAGATAATATTTTTTAATGCAAGGCACCTTCAAATGAAGGCGGTCGTTACAAGGATTTACATGCCATGTTTGGACCTTCGTTTGAAGGATTGTATACTTCGAACAAAGGATGTCACCCACCTTCATTCGTAGGGGTCTTCAAGCGAAGACCCCCAATAGACACCTTTCCTCCTTGCCTTCCCCTTTCTTCTACAAAATTTTGGCTTCTAAATCCCAGTTGAAGGTCCAAATAGATTCACCTTTGCCAAACCAAATTGGAGGATCGCATTCCTCGAAATGAGCTTTCCAACGAGTATAGTTTTGATATATTTTGACTTTATTATGATTTTTTTAGTTTTACTAAACATAGGTTTTTCACCGAACATCAAGTTCTCTATTCTACACACATGGAAAATTAGTAAATTAGTGAAAAAAAATCTAAAAAATAGGTATGCCCTATGTCCTTGTTTCAACAAAAAAAAATTGAATTTCTATCCATGCAGAAAAAGTTATGTTTTATGGAATACGCCTATGTCTAAATTATAATTGGTTTGACTTCAAAACTTAATTAAAAAAAATATTTAACAAAATATTATGAAACCAAATGCATGCCCTAGATATCAGTGTTACCAATCTAAATTCAAAAGAATCAGAATTTTATTCTTTGTAGAAAAAAAGTTATGTGTTATGGAATACACATCACTTTAAAAAAATGGTGTTTACTATTAAAAACTAGTTATCAAAGGAGATGCAAAAAAATTTACAATTTAAATCCAAAATTTTTAAAAATATATTTTTAGAATCTACAGACAAAATCTCACAAATCACTAGTTCACATTGTCTTAAAATTCCTAATGGTTCAGTGGCTATAAGTGTCAAAATGTGAAGATTTAGTTCAAAATATTGATTTCAATGTCAAGTTTGGCAAAAAAGTGTAACCCACTTGTTTAGGGTAAAATTTGGATTGTTTAGTTTTGTGTTTGAATCCTCCTTTCACCCTTTACATTTAAGGACCTTCGAATCGAGTGGCAGAGCACTATTAGGTCCTTGGTCACTTACAAATGTAGGAAAATTTGGATTAGGGTATTTGATTATCAATTTTCCTTCTCTTATGCTTAATTATCCATCAAAACCCTAATTATGCAAATACGGCAACAAACTAACAAATAATAGGAAATGCTTTTGTAGAAAGATGTAAAATAACAAATAACTCTGCACCTGTTTTTGGGGTTCCGAGGCAGAAAAGTCGGGGACAAAGGAGCGGGCGCCCAAATCCAAGGCCCTACTTTTTGTCGGGATCGACGGACAAGATCTGCAACATGTTCCTGTTGCACCGAAGGTTTTTCCATTAAACTTCGAGGACTAATGAGTGGGTGCCCAAGTCCAACGTGTTCTTTTTTCTATTGTTCTGCAATTCTGATACTCCAATATGCCCTCTTGCAACTTCACTTTGTCTGCATCATCAACTTGTAACCTGCAATCATGAAACTTTGGGAGGGGGTTGTGGTGTTTAGGAGCTTGCCTCAGTCAAGCCCCAGAAGGACAAAACACCTTTTTTAGATAGAGAGTGTGTACCCTTATGAGTCAGATGCAAAAACTAAATGAATAATGATCACAAACACAATATAATGTCACCTTGTAGTGAAGATCTCATGGAAGGAAGATGCTCTTCATTCCATGAGGAAATGGATGCTCAAATCTGCAAACACAAACACATAGACCACACAATTTTGTTCTTGCAACACAATGAAAGCCTTGAATCACCTTGAGAATGCATAAACATCACAATAACAATCTACTTTCTAAATGAATGCCTAAACATGCTTTTATATGCAACTACAAACACTCCCGCCAAGATTTTTGTAATTCAAACTTACCATGTCAGTATAGGACCCAAACAACAGTCACAAGCTGACACGCAAAAATTGGGACTGCCCCAAAATAGGACAGGATTAGGGCACAAGCGCCCAAGTCCTCCCTCCTATTTTGGGCAAGGGTTATCTTAAGTAGACCCCCTAGGTCCTATTTGCCAAGACACTCAAGGGTTTTCTCATTGGGGTGTTGAAATATGATGTAAAATATCCTAAATGCACACAAAAGACCCGGGAGCTAAACCTAAAGAGGGAAAAGCCCCCAAGGGGACATTTTTTGACTTTGCATTTAGCCCCCACTTTAATGTATGTATAAATGCAAGGCCAATACATGCATTAAAGTATGGTCAACAAACACAGCAAACACACCAAGCACGGAGAAGACATGCCAATCACATAGAAGATAGTAATAGGCACGCAAAACACGGAGAAGATAGTTACAATCACATAGAACACAGTGAAGCTATAAAATGCATAGAAAACACATTAATGCATGGAAGGCAGGCATGATTCTTTTCTTTTTCTCATATATATGAAATGCAGATGCAAGTACTGGAAAGTAAACAAACCTCCCATAATGCAAGAAACACTCATCACCTTGGTCTTTAGACTTCATATATGGGGCAACACACACACAAGACACGTAAAACCTCCCAAAATGCAGGAAGCACTCATGAAGCTAGTCTTTAGACTGCATATGGGGCAACAAACACGCGAAACAAAGCAAGCATGCCAAACACACACACTTAAAGACACGAAGAAAACATGGTAGAGAAGCGATGGAGTGTTCCTATTTCTATATTCAACACCATCTTAGGCACATTACAGGCACACACCGATGATTGGGCTTTGCCACAACAAACACTGAAGACACGCTTAAGGGTTGAGTTAGTCATAGAACTGCTCCCTGCCTCCATAGAGGACTTTTGAAAATGATAGGATGTTACAATCTTCTCTAAGAAATACACCATCCTTGCCTCTGCAAAGGGCTTAAGATAAAAGGATATATGTGATATCCTACCTCTGCAAAGGGCTTACATGATTGATTGATTGATTTCAAACAAACTCAGGATGCAGGAAGCACTTATCTAGCTAGTCTTTAAACTGCACCTGAGGACAAGCACATAGCTAACATCTACAACAGACGACTTACCTTATATGCCCCCACGCGAAGGTGGTTGATATCATGCATCAATATCAAGCACGTTAAGGTAGGAAGAAAACACACAAGGGAACCCAAACTTTCGCAAAGTCCATGCCCCTCAAAGGCGACATGTACTTTACAATCACCAAATGCTCCCACAAACACATCCCTGCAAGAAACATGTTAGTGTCTACAACATCATGATAAAGAACAACATCAATGCATATGATTATCCACACAAAGAGCCAAGGTTATAGTATGAATTTGGAGTTCGAGGATAACCATGGGGCTATATCACAAAGCTCTCTGAATCAAGTACCACTAAGGCTAGATTCAAAGACAAACAAAGGTGCACAGAGCAACAGTATTGTTAAGGTTTGTAAATGAGATGAAGTAGCATCAAATTCACTACGTGGAAAGCACGAGTGCTTCCACTAGCCAAGCGTCGGATAAAATATACAACCCCATCATCATATTAGGAACTAAGTCCATTTTCTGATTGCTCTCGAAAGGGACACTAGGTTCGCATCAGTATAAATGTTTGTCATCATCCGCCCGCTAGATAGAAACACTAGAGGAAGGGATACAATAAATAAGAGAGGAGAAACAAGTGTCTTAAAGATAGTCACGTAGGATGGTGCCCCCAAGTCACCAACCGCAATGCTATGTCCATAAGACACAACACACAACAATAAAATCAGAGAGAGAGGCAATATAGAAGAATGATGATACAAATAGAAGAAGTTCACAACAAAGGCGGTCTCCTAGTTTCCCGGACCTTACAAGAGAATCAGGGGTCATCCCAGGAGGCCTAAACAACACATAACACATCACGAGGGAAGCACATCATGACAGAGATAAAGGGTTAGAGATACTTACTTGTAGGATCTTTATATTAGATTTTGGAACTTGCAAACCTCTTGGAGAGGTACTTAATCATGTTGAGTGCAAAGTTTGAGTGGTTCTTATAAAAGTCTTGTTTAGTATCATATGATGCTTGTTTTGTAATTTCTTGTTGAAATGAGACTTTTCGTTGCTTATGAGGGGGAGAACCACTATTATTTCCAACCGTTGATAGTCGTCTTACTCTTTTCTAATTTTTAGCAAGTTTTTGTTGTTGAATATTTCTAACATGGTAATAGGAATCATCATGTACCATCTCACTCATCTGTATCGGTTGTTGTTCTTGCTTTTCTAATGTATTTTGATTATCTCTCGATCCATATAAGGATAATAGAGGAGGAACCTTAGAATAAATTATGTTTCTTTGTGGACAAGGTGGATTATCCACTTGTTTCTTATCCACTTCAATCATCCCTATGATGTTATCATAGTCCAAGTAATCATCCTCGTCTACTTCCACTAAACCATGTTCCAACATATTGGTTTCAGTATGCTTAGGGAAAGGATTAGTGAAGATTTGTAAGTTCTGATTCGACGGAGCAATCGATTTATTTCTATTATCATTCACACCCAATACCTAGATGGCATTTGAATCAATAAGGTCTTGTATCTCATGTTTAAGACGCATACATCATTCGGTCTCATGTCCTTGCGATCGATGATAATGAAAAAAGGCATTACCATCGAAGTAAGGTCCTTGTTTACTAGGATCAATAGGCTTGATCAGGGGAAGCTTCAGAATGTTATTACTCACAGCTTGGTTCATGATAGAATGATAAGACTCAAATATTGGAGTAAATTTTCTTGGTTGATATGATTCTTTCTTTGGATTGGTGATAGTTGAAACATGCGAAAAGTTGTTCATATTTAGTCCATTAATCTTGATGAAGCTCATGTTATTATTATTCCTCTTAAAGGTGTTTTGTGATGATCCACCCTTGGATTGACCAACTTGAGCCGATGAGTTTTGGTTTTCATACTGACTAGATGAAAGTTGATAATCTCGAAGGGCGATGCATAAATGTTGAAAGGAGTTATACTTCATCAAGAGGATCTTATCATGAATATTAGGTTGTAGATTTATAATAAATATCTTCTGAACATCCTCATCTTTCATCTGATATTGAATCTATGCATAAAGCCCTTGATACCGGCTAATGAATTCAATCAACTTTTCTTTTGGACCTTGTTTGCATTGAACCAAGTCAATAAGAGTGACTTGGGGTCCAATATTTTCTTGAAAATGTTGTAAAAATTGATCAATCAACTGTGAAAAGGAGTGTATTGAATTCGGAGGTAAAGAGAAAAACCATTCTAAAGCAGTATCTTTAATAGATCGTGGGAAAATTTTTGCCTACAAATCCTCTTCAAAGTAAAAATCACTACACATAGCTATAAATGTTGTGACATTAATATTAGGATCACCTTTTCCACCATATTTTTCAAAGTGGGGAATCTCAAACCTCTCAAGCATAGGGATTCTCAAGAGTGCATAGGATAAGAGATTACGGGCATGATATGTTGGTAGATGTCTACCTATGAAAATGAGACCTAAAATGGATACAAATTACACCTAAGATGCACCCAATCTCAAGTCTAAGGGACCTCAAGATTGGACTAAATCACTACTATGCTTTTATACTAAAACATGCACCCTATCTAAGCAAACTAGTGATGATATGTCCTAAATGATTGATAAATTAAACTAGACTATGTTGAATTGCACTAAGAGCTATAGATGTGAGCACTCAAATTGACAGCATAACATTGCAAAAAATTACTTGTTCCAAATGGGAGGTGGAGACCTCAATTTATAGATTTTTAGAGATGGGATTGGAGGGCTAGGATCAATTTGGAGGATCAATGGTGGAGATTGCTTGAGGATCCTCAAGAAAGGAGAATTGGACAAATGGCATGATTGGATTGGATGAGAAAGTTGCCCCAAGATTCAAGGGATGATCAATGGATGAGAATGCAAGTTTGAATGGATGGATGGCCAAGATTGAGTAGGTGTATGACATGTAAGGAATCATTTATGAAAAGGTAAGGCTTGGATTTTGTGAAGAATTTTAAATTCCATGGAGAGGACAAGTGGAATTTAAAATTAGAAGAAATAGTGCCACATGGAATTTTAAATTGGAAGGAATAGTGACACATGGAGTGGGGTGGAAGAAATAAGACAAATGTACCCATTTTGGAAGATTTGCCCATGCTTCCAAAGTACCATTTGTCATGTACATGTGTGTACATTGGATGACAAGTGGACTTCTAGAAACATGGTGATTTGTAATGAGGAATTAATTAAAATTAATTCATGTGCACATGGATTAGAAGAAAATAATTATGATTACAAAGAGTAATCAAAAGTGCACAAAATAGGGAATTAAATAAATATGATAATTTATTTAATTTTGGGATGAACTATAGTCCAAAATATTTAATTTTCAAACTATAGTAGAAGAATTGATTTTTATGACATGATAAAGGTGCAGAATAAATTAATTAAACAATTAAAAATTATTTAATTAATAATCGGATTGGACGAAGTGATGCAGGTGGATTAAGGTTGAATGGGTGAGTGGATGAAGTTGGTTGTGACCATTCTCAGGTGTCTACATTTTGCCCCTCTTTGAGATGATGTTCGAGATGATAAGATTTGTGTCGAGTAGCATCATTTCAATGAAGCTAAGGAAATGGATAGAGGAAAAGGATAATAATGGGATGCTGATAATTGATTAAAGTGAACCCATGAATTTTAGAATTCACTTGGAAGGATGGACTTAAACTAGCCTGGAGGTATTAATCCCAAGTTATGTTTAATTTGAAAAAGGATATCAAGGTCTCTTGGTCCATATTTGTACTTGTGATACAGTTAAGCTTCGACAGTTTCTCCCTATGTTTCAACCTTTGGAAGACTATGTTTGGGAACCTCTATTGATGTCTAGGGATGAATGAAATGAAATGTTATGATGAAATTTGATCATAAAGGAATGAAATTGAATATGTAGTGGTGGCTTTGACACAATTGCAATTGGGGTGGGAAATTCATTGGGTTGGGCACTGATCCATGCCTCTCCGACGCATTGACGCCTATTGGGTGCTGATCTGCTAGGTTGGATGTTGATCTGTGCCCCTCTGGCGCATTGGTGCCGCATTGGCACCTATTGGGCACTGATCCGTGTCCCTCTAGTGCACTGGCATCTATTGGGTGCTAATTTGTGCCCCTCTGGTGCATTGGCACCTATTGGGTGCTGATCCGTGCCCCTCCAGTGCATTAGCACCTATTGTGTGCTAATTCATGCCCCTTTGGTGCATTGGCACCTATTGGGTACTGATCTATGCCCCTCCGATGCATTGGCACCTATTGGGTGTTGATTCGTGCTCCTCTTTGGGTTTTTTTTTTTATTATTTTGAATGATTGGTGCAGACACAACGGTGGGGAAATGTGATGGCTCGGGGGCATCGGCTCAAGATAGGGTTAGCAGGATGGGGTAAGGCCTAGGTGCGGGGACAGGGACAAGGACAAGGATAGGGACAGCTCTACCTAGGGGCATGATGTATACATGTACTATTTTTTGATAGGTCTGAGGACCTCATTTTGTATCATGATCACCTTTTTGATATATATGTATGAGATGGATTATTCGATCGATGGACTATGTGCTATGGACAGATGTATGGATGTATGCTATGTTATATATGATTTATGCATTGATTTATAATGTGATGGATATATGATAGATGTATCAATTGATGATGTGATGCATTGATTTATAGGTGATGAATGCATATATGCATGTGTATATATGATGGATTAGATGTTGTGATGTGATTTGATATGTATATGTTTGTGATGATTGAGATGTATGCATATGATTGTTAGGATAGATGGATTTATGTATTATGCAGCCATATGCGTATATGTTATGTGGTGATATGTGGATATATGTTGATGTATTTGTGATGCAGGATGGGCTACTAACATGTGATGCAGGGTGACAAGTGATCATGATACACCAGTAGAACCCTGAAAATGGTCACAAAATGATGGCAAATGAGCAGATGGTAGAAAATAGGAGGAATGTGATTGTAAGTGCTAATGGATCTTGAGGCAACAATAAGGAGATGGGGTGATGACTAGGAATGATAAGAATGTGATTAGCAAGAAGGTGACAAGGGATGATGATGATATGGAATGATTAGGGATGATTAGTATGATGTTAATTGGATGAAAGAGGTGATTTGGATGAGTTGGAAATGGTTAGGGTGTGATTAGGATATGATTAAGGTATGAGTAGGATGATGATTATGATGAGGTGGAATGGTTAGGACATGATGACTAGGGTATGATTAAGATGATGGTGATTAGGTGTAAGAGATGATTAAGGTTTGACAAGGATGACTAGGATGAAATGACTAGGAATGAAAAGGGGGTGATTAGGATGATGTGTAATGATGGAGGATGATTGGGATATGATTAGGGTGAAGTAAAATGATGGAGATATGATGAATAGGATAGGATTAGATGATTGGGATTGATTAGGAAGAAGTGGATTGGGGTGTGTGGCACAGCAACGATGATGGTTAGGTGTAGGTTTGACTTGGAATGGTGTTGATTGCATTGGTTCCTAGGCTATGGAGGGGTGGGGATTGGCCCCTAGGCTCATGGATTGGTGCCTAGGCCATGGAGGGGTGGGGATTGGCACCTAGGCTCATGGATTGGCACCTAGGCCATGGAGGGGTGGAGATTGGTACCTAGGCTCATGGATTGGTGCCTAGGCCATGGAGGGGTGGAGATTGGTGCCTAGGCTCATGGATTGGCACCTAGGCCATGGAGGGGTGAGTATTGGTGCCTAGGCTCCTGGATTGGCGCCTAGGCCATGGAGGGGTGGGGATTGGCACCTAGGCTCATGGATTGGTACCTAGGCCATGGAGGGGTGGGGATTAGTGCCTAGGATCATGGATTGGCACCTAGGCTCATGGATTGGCGTCTAGGCTACTGGGGTAGATGGAAATGCAAGGAACTTCATCATACTGAGATATTCTACCAATAATAATAATTGAGTGCTACTTTTGATATAGCATAGGATGTTATACACTAGGGTATTTGGAACCAAGGTGACAAGGCATCCATGCATAAGACTTGACTCTACAAATAATAGGATGAACCCATACGTGCCCATAATAGTACAACCTTGTCTAGATGAGGGAAGGGGACTCATAGCATAAGTCCTTAATACACCAAAGGTATGAAGAACCTTAGATGCAAAAGGGGATCAATATTCAAGAACCGACCCTATAATCCATGAGGTATGAATACTTATACAAAGTAATGAGAACCTCCCACAAGCATGACATACAAAAATAATGACCATGCCCCATTCTAGATTGTTCTCCACATGAAATGATATAATGAGATCAAGGCAGCTTTGACATAGTCCAAGAATTATACATAAGATAAAAATCAAAGACCAAAAGACTGACTGACCCATAACACACAGTCATTGTATCTCTTGCCAAAGGATGGATGGAGGATTGATGATTTTGTCCATTTTAGGAAGGATGCATCCTAGGACAAGAATCGATGATGGACTAAACTAAGGATAGGTGGAGTGATACGTGTTGCTAGTTATGTAAAAGCCAATATTTTGGTGAAAGATTTTTTGTGAGGGTGTTATGCTTTGATGAGATGCCCAACAAATATATTGATCGTAGGTCAAGTGTAATCAACAAGCTCAGAAAAGTGGGACCATCCAAATGGGTTGGATGGGTGCATCATATGTACCTACGTACTGGATACTTCCTTCATATTCCAGATTGTCTACATACCCTATATCCACAGGATCAAGGCACATTACAATTCAGGTGGTGATGATATGTAGTTTTGGGAGACTTTATGATGTAAGGATAGGGGTTGGTTCATGTGTAATGATGAGATATGGTTTAGTGGATGTGGATGTCAATTGGTTGATTGGCAGCATGGTGTAAAAACTACAATAGGTAGAGAATGGTGTTGGTGTAGTAAAGGGTGTGACGTGGAGAAAACATTAAAGGGACCAAGGTTATGGATGAATAGGAGGGTCAAGCGAGTAATGTAATGGTGATGTGAAAAGATGGAAATTAAGTTTTTGGGAGATGAGAGGTATGTTGGGAATGATGGACAATGGAATCTCAGATGATGGGTTTATTCTGAAGCTCAGACGAGGGGATAGGTGGGGTGGATAGTGCGGGTGAAAATGGGAAGGTGATTTGAACAATGGATCCAGATTGAACCTACACATGACACCTACAAGCAAGTTTTCATCATGGTACTTATCCAAGGCGCCATGAGGAGTGGTTTTCACCATAGGACGGATTATTTCTCTTTACTATTTTTTTTTTTTGCAATTTGTTAGATTGTTTGATTTTTTTGTATTTTTTGCCATAGGGTATTGAGCAGGCTAACTATGAAATCGCTTCAAGTGAATGATATTCATGGGCTCGTCAAGTTCTTCTCCTTCAAGGGTGGAGAGGCGATATGCTCCAGAGCCATACTTTGTAGTGACAATGTAGGGTCCTAGCCAGTTAGGCTCAAATTTTCCTTTCTTTTCTCGCTCAGATATATTCCTTTGATTTTCTTTTAGGACCAGATCTCCTACTGCAAACTGCCTAGCATGGATCTTCTTGTTATAGGGTTTACGAAGACGATTTTGGTATGCTTGGAGGTGATTGAGGGCATTGAGGCATCGTTCATCCAATAGCTCGAGCTCTTGGAGGCGTGCAACACGGTATTCTTCATTAGTGATGACATTACGCAAGGAGATGTGTAAGGAGGGCAATTCGATCTCAATTGGCAGGATGGCTTCTGCTCCAAAGACAAGGGAATATGGTGTAGCACCTGTGGGTGTGCAGATACTAGTGCGATAGGCTCAAAGGGCGGGATGGATATGGAGGTGTCAATCACGTCCAGTTTCATTGACAACTTTCTTGAGGATTTTGAGTAGGGTTTTATTAGTTGCCTCAGCCTGTCCGTTACCTTGTGTGTAATATGGAGTGGACCAAAGATGTTGGATGTGGAATTGTTCACAAAGGTCTCGAACATCATGGTTTTTAAAAGGTTTACCATTGTCAATGACAATGGCAAATGGGATACCATAATGACAGATGATATGGTAGAGGATGAACTTGGCGATTTGGTTTCTAGTGGTGAAAGTTAGGGGGATGGCTTCAACCCACTTAGTGAAGTATTCTTTAGCGGTGATAATGAATTTCTATCCGTCAGAGGAGGATGGGTGGATTTTGCCAATGAGATCGAGGCCCCACTAAGAAAAATGCCATGGTGTAGTAATAGGTTGTAATGCCTGAGAAGGAGCATGAATGAGATCTCCATGCTGCTGACAGGGCTTGCACTTTTTCACGTACTCACATGCATCATGTTCCATAGTAGGCTAATAATATCTAGTATGCAAGAGCTTCTTGGCTAGGACAATTCCACTTGTGTACGCTTTGTACATACCTACATAGACCTCGTGTAAGGCAAGGGAAGCTTCTTCTATGTTTAAGCATCGAAGAAGAGTACCATCATAGCTTCGGCGATAGAGGGTGTCAACCAGAATGGTGTAGCAGGTGGCTTGGCGAATGAGTGATCTTTGTTGTTTGCGGGTGGATTCAGGAGGGAAAGTGTGATGTTGGAGGTAGGTGTAAATGTCATGGTACCAAGGATTTTCCAGACCAACAATCTCAAAAACAAATTCTGACTCGGCAACACGATATGCTAGCATCAAGAGTTGTTCCACAAGAAACTCACATTGGTGGCTGTCAGGAGGCATGTCCAGAAGGGAATCGATAGTAGCCATGGCATCAGCTACTTTGTTGTGAAGGTGTGGTACCTTCTCAAACTGTACATAGGTGAAGAATAGTTTGTATTCATCAACCATTTGCTTATAGGGTACTAGCTTATCATCCTTTGTGGTAAACTCATCATTCACTTGTTTGATGATCAACTGAGAGTCTCCATAGACCTATAGTTGTAAGATATTCCATTGCATGGTTGTTTTGAGACCAATGATCAGAGCTTCATATTCAGCTACATTATTTGTATAGGGGAAAGCAAGTCTGTAATCTTTGGGGATATAATCACCTTGCAGGGTCACCAGTAGTATTCCTGCCCTTGAACCATGATTTGTGAAGGATCCATCAAAGTATAGTTTCCAATGTGTAGGTTTTGTCATGGTTAGAATGGACTCATCTAGAAAGTCAATGGATAGCGTTTGATAATCTATGAGGGGTTCTTTGACCAGCTGATTTGCTACAACTTGTCCTTTGATTGCTTTCTTGTCAACATACTCAATATCAAATTCACTCAACAACATGACCCATTTTGCCATTCGTCTTGTGAGTGTGGTTCTAGAAAGGAGGTACTTAAGGGGGTCAACCTTAGATATGAGCTTGATAGAATGACTTAGCATGTAGTGTCATAACTTTTGGGAGCAGAAAATGACAGCGAGACATGCGCATTCCATGGGGGTGTAATTAAGCTCATAGCCAACTAAAGTCCTATTGATGTAATATATAGCTCTCTCATGGCCAGTATCATCCTGTTGTGTTAAAAGTGCCCCTAGTACTACTAAAGTTGCTAATATATATAATAACAGGGGCTTTCCATGGATAGGAGCCATTAGGACCGGTGGTGAAGCAAGATACTCCTTGATGTAGTCAAATGTCTGTTGACAGTTCTTATCCCACTTAAAGTGTACGTTTTTGCAAAGTAAATGGGCAAAAGGATGGCATTTGTCTGCAAATTGAGCGATGAATCTTCATATAGCATGTAGTTTGCCTTGGAGACTTCAGAGCTATTTGAGTGTCTTAGGAGGAGGTATTTATGTTATGGTGGTGACCTTAGCAGGATCTACCTCGATACCTCTACGAGAGACAATGAACCCCAAGAGTTTACCTGATGTTACGTTGAAGACACATTTCTTGGGATTGAGGCGGAGCTTGTATTCTCTGAGCCGTCCAAATATCTGTCATAGGATCACAAGATGTTCTTCCCTGGTTCTAGATTTCCCTAGGAGATCGTCTACATAGTCTTTCATTACCTTATGTATCATGTCATGGAAGATTGTAGTCATTGCACGTTGATAGGTTGCCCCCGCATTCTTTAGACCAAAGGACATGACTTGCCAGCAATATGTGCCCCAAGGACAGGTAAAAGTTGTTTTATGTTGATCTTCAGGGCTGATTCTAATTTGATTATACCCCAAAAATCTATCCATGAGAGAAAGCATCTCATGTCCTGCTGTGAGATCTAAAATCATATCAATGTTGGGAAGTGGAAAATCATCTTTTAGACATGCTTTATTAAGGTCTCGGAAGTCTATACAACAATGGATGCCCTCAGGTTTCTTAGCAACTGGCACAATATTGGAGACCCACTATGGATAATCGATAGGGTGAATAAAGCCAACATTTAGTAATTTATGCAGCTCTTCTTTGACGAGCAAGGCAACTTGAGGGTGCATCTTGCGGAGCTTCTGCTTAACAGGTTTTTCATCAGGATGTACCACAAGATAGTGGATAGCCAAAGACTAATCCAATCCTGGCATGTCGGTGTAGGACCAAGCGAACACATCAGGTGTTTCATGAAGCACTATGGAGATGTTGGATTTTTCTTCTGTACCAAAACTTTCTACTAGATGTGTGAGCTTAGGTGATTCTTGTGTACCAAGGTTAATTTCTTGTGTGCCTTCGATCAAAATGTTGGAATGCTCTTGCCAGTGAGATGGTATAGGGGGAGATTGAGATCCTCATCTTCTAGTGCCTCAGGGAGGTTTTCACTAGGAGATACGTCTTCATTTTTCTCTTTTGTGTTTGAAAGAGCCTCAGAGAGGTTTCCACTAGAGGACGATTTTCTATTTTTTTTTTATTTTTTGGACTAAAGATCTCTTCTTCCCCAAAATAGGCATCAGCATGCAAGCATGTCATATTGTGAGGTGTCATGAAGTTCTAGAAATGCAGAGAAAGCATCATCATTCAGAAATATGTCAAGAGGCGGGGGTCCTTGACAATCCCAAGCAATGAGTTCGGGATGAACGAGGGGGAGGTCAATGATGAAGATGGCATTATCGGGGAAGATGCAAGAAAGGTCCAGGTCTTCACATGAAGCTATGATGACACTCGATGTGATGTTTTCAACACTAGAAGAGGATTCCATTACATGTATCAAGGTTTTAGCAGGTCCACAGATTGTCAGAGTCGGTGGAGCATATCCTAAACCAAAATATTGAGCATATTTCTTAGGAGATGTGGGATCGACTGGAAGGGGTTCTGTAACACCTTGTTCACTAGCACCAAGTCATGTCCCATGGTAAGGCATTTTTGTACAAATTTGAAATGGTACAGGATATTTTTCTTTAAAGTATTCCATATTCACAAATGCTGGGGTGCTTTCATCATGATAGAGCCAATCATTTAGAGATGTTTCTTCGACTTCTTCTTCTCTAGAGACCTGTGCTGGTACAAAGGGAATTTTATCATTGATCCTACTCTGTTGTTCTTTTTCCTTCTTTAGAAGATGACAGCCATGGAAGCAGGGGGACAATGGTAACTGTCCCACATGGAAGGCATTGTGGAGCTCATACTCGCCACACCTTTTTTCTACGATCTTGACCTTTTGAGGTGTATGGGTGGAAGATGAAGTGGAAGATTGTGATTGTTCAATGGTGACTTGCAGCGTGAATGACAATGTGGATGGAGTGGACGAGGGATCTTTGACATGATCCCCATAGGTACTCGAACAATGGAATTGTCAATCATAGACAACCTCTAAGGCCTTGCAATATTCAAAAGGTTGTTGATCGGTGGGGATAGTGACTTCCACACCGTTATGAGGGAACTTGAGGCATTGGTGGTAGGTGGAGGGAACAGCTTGCATGGCATGCAACCATGATCGGCCTAGGAGGAGATTATATGGAAGGTCAAGATCAATCATGTGACATAGAGTGGGCATGGTGAGTGGGCCTACCTTGATAGGGAGGCATTTAGTGCCTTTAGATTCTCTCTTCGTGTTGTCATATGCCTTGATGGAGATAACCAAAGATTCCAAGTCAGTCGCTGAATACCCTAGGAGATTTATGAATTTCAATGTACATATGTTCAAGCTAGATCCATTATCCAAGAGGACCCTCTTGACTCTATGGTTGGCGATTTGGACTTCAATATGAAGGGCTTCATTATGTGCGGGGTTAATGGGTGGCATGTCGGCATGACTAAAGGTGAGATGATAGGATGATGATAATTGAGCGACAAGGTTTTGGAATTGGGCAGGAGGTATGTCGATAGGAACATGGGACTCTTGGAGAGCCTTATCAAGTATTTCCTGGTGTATGGAAGATGTCCTAAGGAGTTCCAAGATGGAGATTTGTGTGGGAATCTTTCCAATATGGTCAAGGAAGTTGTATTGGGAAGTGGTGGTAGTGGAGGATGGGGATGGTCCCTTCACAGTTATATGCCCACGGTGGGTGATAACAGCACATTCAGGGGTGGTATTTTTGACTTTGATGATGGTGACACGAGTAGAATCAAAATCAATTCTACCCACTATATTATCGTAGGGAGACAGAACATTGTTGTACTTGATTTTGTTGGCTTAGTTGTTAGGATTAGTGTTGGAGGAAGATGGTTTGGATGCGGTTTGGTTATTTTTGTGGTGGGGAAGAGGGTCTTGATAGAAACCTAAGCCATCATTGGGTGATGTATTATCTTGGTCTTCCATTTGGATTCTGCTGCGTTTAACGAGATCCTGGACATAGTTTTTCAATTTCATGCATTTGTTTGTGGTATGGCCCTTGATGTGGTGGTATTCACAATATTCATTCTCCTTGTACTACACGGGCTTAGGTTTGTTTCCATCAAATGGTTTTGTTATGGGGAACTCAACCATGCCAGTGCGGAGTAGCTTTTAGAATACAACCTTGAGTGGCTCACCCAAGGGGATATATTTGTGGTTAGGATTGTTAGGAGGATTTCTCTTTGGAGGAGTGGGCGGGACTAATACATTGTTAGTAACATTTTGGACTATGTTTGTCTCTTTTGGTTTAGGAGAGGTGATTTGGATGTACTTGAAATCGGTGGTACCATCTCCTACGGTGTTCTTGTTTTTAGCCCAAAATTTAGGTTTGTCATTGAAGGTTTTGTCTTTGTCATTCTTGTTGTAGATTTTGACTAGACCCTTCACAATAAGGGATTTTTTGATAGTGACCCCTTTTTCTATAATTTCATCGAAGGTTGATGCATAATGTACTTGCAAATGGAAGGCCATTTCTTGGTTGAGGTTTTGGATGAAAATATGGACGAGTTGTTTTTCAAGGGTTGTCCAAGGTAGCCTACTAGCAAGGGCTCTCCATCTTTGTAGATAAGCAACGAAACTCTCACCACTTCATTGTTTGGTGTTGCAAAGGTGGAGCATAGTGATCTCATGTTCTACATTGTATGAGAAGTGGGTGACAAATTTCTCTGAAAGATTAGCGAAATTGGATATGGAGCCATAAGGTAAGTGCATGAACCATTCTAGGGCTTGTCCTCCTAGGCTTCGTGGAAAAAGACGAAGGAGGAATTGGTCATCATAGGCAACTTCTTGGCATGCCATGAAGAACTCCTTGATGTGGTCACGAGGGTCTCCTTTTCCTTTGTATTTATCAATTTTTGGCATTTCAAAGTGTTGAGGAAAAGGTGTGATGGCGATGTTTTTGTCGAACAGGTAGGGATATAAGTCTTCAAACTTATAACGTTTCTTTTGGCTCCCTAGTTGGATGTTTTTAAATGTGTTTTTCATCTCTTTCCATTCATGGTCGAAAGGATTAGCAAGAGGTGGTTGTGGTATTTGGTGGAGTGGAGGTTGTTGCATTAATGATTGTAGGTATTGAGGGTGGACGTATTGTTGTTGTTGTTGGGAGTGGGCATATTGTTGTTGTGCATGAGGTGGAAGACCTGTGGTTTGTGTGTAGATATGAAATCTGTGTGTTTTTTTTGTGGGATGACTTGTTGAGTTTGAGGTTCGACATATTGTTGATGTTGAACATGTGGGGGTAGACCTATGGCTTGTGTGTAAACATGGGACCCATATGCTTGTTGTTGTGGGGTGACTTGTTGAGTTTGGGGTTGTGACTGTTGTTGGATGCCGTAAGGAGGTTCCATTAATGACTCATGGTGGGGTTGATGCGTGGAAGATTGATATGTGTGCGTGGGATTAGCATAGTTTGTTAGTGGGTTTTGGGGTTGGTTGAATGGATTCACAATGGGTGTTTGAGTTGTGGGTGGTGCTACTATTTGTGTGATGATCAACCTTGGTGGAATGTTTAGTGGAGGGAGAGGTTGTGGTACAATCGTGGTGGCTTCTTGTTGCTTGTTTGGTGGAGTTGGTATGGCAGTGATGCTGACATTAGAAGGTACCCCTAAAATAGGTACATTGGAAGGTAGCATTTTATAAAGTAACCTGATGGGAGGATTGGATGCTTGTGGTTGTGAAACATTTCTAGCCCTCATGTTTTGTCCCAAGGTGTGAATGGAGGTAGTGTTGGAAGCAAAACTAGCCCAAGGATTATCGTAGATGGGTATGTTAGAATTAGGGACACGTCCCCATGGTTGATCGCAGATGGGTGTTGGTGGCTTGTCATGAATGATGGTTTTGAGCTTCTCATGGTCATATGAATATGGAAGGCGTGCACCATGTTCAATGAGATGTTGAATAAATTCATCCTTATGGTTGTCAGTGAATTGGTCAAACTTGTCATGTAACCTCTTTTCGTTAAGGAACTCAACAAAGGTGGGGGAATAAGTTTGATAAGGATGAGTGGATGCTTCACCCATTTTGGGTTGGTTGATATATTCTTCCATGTTGCTCATGGTAGAGCCACTAGGAGAGAGGGGTTGATAACAGGTGTCCATTTTCTTAGCTTGTGATCGCGTGACAAGAGGCATAAAAGGTGAATTTGGGTCAGATTTGAACAATGAGGTATCAATGATGAGATGATGAAGATAGGTCCAAAATCTAGATCAAGATGATTAAGGGCCAGTGGTTATCCTATATGACTAGGGTAGACAAAGAGCCTAAGCAAGAGGACAATAGGATTATTTTACTTGGGGTAGACAAGACGCACCAAGCAAAATGAGATTTCTTGGAATCCACTAACTTAAAAGTTGTCTAGATTCCTAAGCTAATTTATCCAAGGGGATCGATGATTGATATAGAGTTTTTCCCTTAGGATTTGGATGTGGTTTAGATTTATTAGTCGATTAGGATGGATTTGGATGATGATATGGTTAGTCCTGATTGATTCAAGGGTAATGATCGATTATGGATTGATTAAGGATGATAGGATTATTTTAGGATGATAGGATTGAATAAGTCTAGTGATGTAAACAAAATTATGGCTAATGATGTCTAAGGTCCAATGGCGAAGATAAAGATCAATGATTAGGACGAATCACAAGATATGAGTAATGAACGGATAGGGACATGGATTGAGATGACATGTAATGTCAAAGGATGGTGTGGAATGGGGGTTGTCGACAACTATAAGTGGTGCAGGGGCACCTCTTCAACAGGACCAATATACACAAGAGGAAGGAGAAGAAGACTAAATTTAATTAAACATTTCATGTTATCTATAGCATCTTCAAAAATGTAACATTCTCTATTAGCATTTCATGTGGGTAAACTCCAAACTTGACATTTATTAACAGTTTGGATTAAGGGAAAGTTAATCAAGGTGTCTTAAGCACTAGAGTTTTGCTGTCTTATGCGAAACAAATGTCTTTTGTAATAGATTAAGGGTTCCCACCTATAATTTTGAAAAACTAAAATCCCAGAAACAGAGGAGAATGTCAGTCCCTCACATTGGGAAAGATAAAAAGGGGAAAACCTTTTGTAGAGGGGACGGGTGATAGTTTTGGCTCTGGTCTCTGAATAGTCAAATGTAGTTTCTGAACATGAAGAGAGAATAGAAGTTCTGCAAGTTATTTTCTTTCCAGTTTCTGAATACTGTGTAGAAATTCATTCTGTGTAGGTTTTGTATAAAATTTAGTTTTGTGCTTCTGTGGTCGAGCTAACTGGATAAATCCATTCCACTAGCAGATTTTTGGGGAAATCAGTGGAATGGACTTGTAGATTAATCCCCCATTTTTGTTTATTCGCTCTAGGTATGGAAGATTAGAGTCGCAGAACCATTTCAAGCAATCCCTCAGTGTTTCTCGTTGTTACAATTTCCATTGGGGTATATGTCCAGTATGTGTTGATTTAGTGTTTTGCTGTCACATGGTGGGAAAACATCAGTTGTGAATACCGTCACCTGTGGGAAATAGGTTTTCTATAGGTATTCTGTATTCGACCCATCGGTGTGAGTCAGGCATCGGCAAGGAGGAATCATGCTGGTCCGATGGAGGTGAGTCTCACCAACAACGGTGTGAGTTAAGTCCATCGGGGTGAGACAAGGTATCGGTGAAAGAAGATTGTGAAGGCCCGACAGTGAAAGACTAACTGATGGTAGTATTGGCCGAAGACATCGGCGTGAGAAGGTGTATCGGCGAAAGATCTTGAGTGTTAGCCGATAACCCATGTTCCCACTGATCGGGGTGACGCCGGAGAAGTCTGGCCGATGTAGTATATATCGGCATGAGTTACTTCATCAGCAGAAGGGAAAAAGGTGGCGCCGACAATAAGTGGTCTCGCTGATAGAGAGAGGTCATCGACGAGAGAGGGGTGTATCGGCGAAAGAATTCAACGCTGGGCCGACGGTAGAGGTCAGCCCGATAGAGGAATTAACATAGTCATCGGAGTGACATCAGAAATCGGGGAGGTTTCCCATAGCTAGGCCGATATTCCAAGTGTTGCCGATAGGCAACTTGGTCGAGTAGAGTGACCGTTGGTGGAGGTGACCAGGACTGGCGATCATAGGTTGAAGATCATAAGCATCGGTGTGAGGGAGAGCGTCGGCAGGAGGAGTCTAAAGAGCTCGCCGATAGACAGAAGTCTCGCCAAAGGGGAAGATTTGAACCTATCCATTGAACCTCTCGATTGAACCTATCAGTTAAACCTTGGCACTGGACCTCTCCGTTGAACCCATGGTTTAACCCAACAGTTAGAAGTCTCGCCAAAGGAGAAGGATGAACCTCGGCGTTGAACCTAGCCGTTAAACCTCCGGTTTGAACTTGTTCATCAGTTCAGTGGGTTTCTATATTTCGGTGAGACATTGCTGTGGTCTTGCCGATGGAAAGCTCCGGTGAGACATTGAACCTTCAGTTTGAACCTTCCGATTGAACCTGTTCATCGGTGAGAGGTGAAGGCATCGGCGAAGGAGTCTAGAGCTTGACCGATGGTGTAGTGTCTTGCCGATAGGCAAGAGTGGGTACACATCGATGAGACAATTCAAAGGTCTTGCCGATACATTCTTAATTTGCTGTTTTGTAAGCTAACAAGGGTCTGTGATAGGGTTCATACGCTTCAGTTGGCACATGCTCTGCATCAGGTGGTATCAGAGCTAGAGAAAGCTCTGGGAAAGGTTAGTGTATAAATTTCATTTCTGAAGTTAATTGTTCCATCTAGTAGTAGAAGGAGAAAGCAACATGTTGGAAGGAGAAGCCTCGGACACTCTTCCAGCAAAGATGTCCAATACTGAATTGACAGCCTTGGTGAAGAAGCAAATAGCAAAGAGTAGAGCTGATAGGGCTCAAAATCAGGCAATGAAGGAAGAACTACAGAAGCTGAGGGAAAGAGTGGAGAAAGGGGAAGAAAACTCTGGTGAACGTGAAGATGGGGATGAAGAGAGACCCCAGAGCGGGAAGAGCTAGAGGTTCCTACATACCAGAGACCCTTACTCAATGCCCTCAAGTCCATGGAAAGAAGGACCATGGATGTGAAAATAGACCTGCCTGTGTTTGCAGGAAAAATGGAACCTAATTCAGTAATGGAGTGGATAGACTGCTTGAATAATTTCTTTGAGACAGAAGAGATACCAGAACACCAACGAGTGAAGATGGCTCAGTCCAAAATGAAAGGAGCTGCACTGACTTGGTGGAATTTCATCCAAGATGACAGGGTGAAAGAGGGAAAGAACAGAGTTACAACATGGAAGAGAATGATGGTATTGGTGAAGGAGGCCTATGTTCCATTGGATTACAATATCCAATTACATAAGAGAAAACATAATTTGAAGCAGAAGGAGTTAGATGTCAGCTCATACATAGAAGAATTCATGAAGTTGTGTGTAAAAACAAAGGTAAGGGAAGATGAGGAAGAGAAGGTAGCAAGATACCTCAATGGGTTGAGACTTAACATCCAGGAAGACTTAAATCTGCATAATCCAGATATAGTTCAAAAGTGCTATCAGTTAGCACTCAAAGTGGAAGAAAAACTAAAGAGAAGGCATGAGCAGAATCATAGAGGTAGAGGCAGACAGCAGAGAGGAGGAAGAAGTCCTTTTAGAGGCAGAGGATTTGGATACCAGAGTGAATCCAACCAAGAGACCAGCAGAGGAGATAATAGTCAGAACCAAGGAGGAAGCTACAATCAAAGGGGAAACTTTAGGGGCAAAAGACCACCTTTTAGAGGAAGATCTCAGGGCAGAGGACCTATCAGATGTTACAATTGCAACCAAGAAGGCCATATAGCTAGCAGATGTCCAGCAAAAGCAACGAATTCAATAGGAGAAAAGAGGATCAATCTGATCCAAGAATCTAATTGTCAGAGTGTAGTAAGCTCAAGCACTATTCAAAGTGTGAATGCTCCTAGCAGTTATGGGTATCCTGAGAATGGAGAATCTTTGATGATTAGGAGAGCAATGACCACCATGAAAGTGCTTGGAAAAGAACCTCCACAAAGGAAGTCTCTCTTCAGAACTACTTGCAAGGCAGGAGGAAAGGTATGCAAAGTTCTGATTGACTCTGGATCTACTGAGAATTTTGTATCCATTGAGATGGTAGAAAAACTTAAGCTTAGAAGACTGCCACATCCTTGCCCTTATAAAATTTCATGGCTTACCCAAGGACAGCAAACAGTTGTAGAAGAACAGGCTTGGGTAGAATTTCAAATTGGCCCATACAAGGATAGGTTATTGTTTGACATTGCCAAGATGGATGCTTGCCATCTCCTGTTTGGAAGACCATGGCAGTATGATTTAAAAGCATACCATGATGGTGTTAGGAACACCTACTCCATCACCAAGAATGGTAAGGTGATAGAATTGATACCATTAATGGAGACAGAGGTGGAGACAAAAGGAAAAGAGGTTAAAGTGATGATGGTAGAAAGAAGACAATTCATGAAAGAGATAAGAGAAGAAGGAGCAGATGCATATGCTCTAATTCCTTGCCTAAAGGTAAACAAGGAACAACATAAAGAAGTCAAGGGAGAAAAGAGACAAAAGTCCATAGAACCAGCTATCCAAGAGCTGTTGGACAAGTACAAAGGCATTAGTTCTGATGGGATGCCAAGTTCCTTACCACCTATAAGAGAAATCAGCCATTGTATAGATCTGATCCCAGGATCTACACTTCCCAACAAAGCAGCATATAAGCTCACTCCAGATCAGAATACAGAGGTAGCAAGACAAATTGAAGAATTGTTACAAACAGGCCTAATTGGCAAAAGTTTAAGCCCATGTGCAGTACCGGCTGTACTAGCACCAAAGAAGGAAGGCACTTGGAGACTTTGCACTGATTCAAGGGCTATCAACAAAATAACAATTAGGTACAGGTTTCCAATCCCTAGGATAGAAGATTTACTTGATTGTTTAGGAGGAGCTAAATACTTCACCAAAATAGATTTAAAGAGTGGTTATCATCATATTAGGATTAGACCTGGTGATGAGTGGAAAACAGCATTCAAGACAAATGAGGGGTTATATGAGTGGAAGGTCATGCCTTTTGGTTTATCCAACGCTCCTAGTACCTTTATGAGATTGATGAATGAGGTCTTGAGAGAGTTCATAGGTAAATTTGTCATAGTATATCTAGATGACATCCTGATTTTCAGTAATCTAAGGGAAGAACACCTCATCCATATAGACTTGGTTCTCAAAAGGTTACATGAAGAGCAGCTAATGATAAATTTAGCAAAGTGTTTGTTTCTGCAGGAAGAAATCATCTACTTAGGATTTGTTATCTCACATAACAAACTGAGAATGGATCCAGAAAAGGTAAGTGCCATACTGTCTTGGCCAACACCCAAAACTGTGCATGATGTTAGAAGTTTTCATGGATTAGCAACCTTTTATAGGAAGTTTATAAAGGGATTTAGTCATATCTGTGCACCCATGCTTGACACTATAAAGGGAGGACAGAAGTGCAAGTTTACATGGACAAAGGAGGCAGATAATTCTTTTGAAATGTTGAAGAAGAAGATAGCAGAACAGCCAGTTCTTGCATTTCCTGATTTCAGCAAGATTTTTCAAGTAGAATGTGATGCAAGTCATATTGCAGTTGGAGCAGTACTCAGCCAAGAATGTAGGCCTATTGCATTCTTCAGTGAAAAATTAAATGATGCCAAGAAGAGATACTCATCCTATGATTTGAAGATGTATGCTCTAGTCCAGTCACTTAAGAAATGGAGGCATTACTTGATGCCCAAAGAATTCATAGTGTTCACAGATAATCAGGCCCTCAGTTTCTTAAACAATCAAGAGAAGCTGAACCATAGACACATGAAATGGGTGGAAACTTTACAAGCTTTCACTTTCACACTCAAGCACAAGAAAGGCGTTAAGAACAAAGTAGCAGATGCTTTGAGCAAGAGAATTCTGACCATAAATCAGATCCAATTGGAGAGTGTTGGGATTGATTCGTTGAAGACAATGTATGCAGATGATGAAGACTTTGGAGAGATCTATAAGGTATGTACTTCTTTTGGGGACAAATATCATGTTGAGTTTTCTGAATTTCTGATCCAAGATGGATTACTTTTCAAAGGTGGACAACTATGTATTCCCAGATGCTCTATGAGACTGAATATTATTCAGGAAAAACATTGTGGGGCTCTGTCAGGACATTTTGGTCATGATAAAACTCTTGATCTGGTAAAAAGACATTACTATTGGCCTAAGTTACAGTCAGATGTGAGAAATTTGTGGAAGCATGTGTAATATGTTAGAAAGCCAAAGGAGGATCCACAAATGTAGGTTTGTATCAGTCATTACCCATTCCTTCTAGGCCATGGGAGAGCATAAGCATGGATTTTGTACTAGGTTTGCCTAGGACAAGGAAAGGATATGATAGTGTTTTTGTGGTAGTAGACAGATTCAGTAAAATGACACATTTCTTGCCATGTAAAACAACTTATGATGCTTCATATGTGGCTGATTTGTTTTTCAAAGAGATCGTGAGAATACATGGTTTACCATTGAACATAGTATCAGACAGAGATGTGAAGTTTATTGGCCACTTCTGGAGAACTCTTTGGAGAAAGCTGGGAACTAATTTATCTTTCTCATCAGCCTACCATCCTCAAACAGATGGGCAGACTGAAGTTGTTAACCGTTCATTGGGTAACCTACTCAGATGTTTAACCAAACAGCATGGAGAGAAATGGGATAATATCCTCCCACAAGCAGAATTTTCTTATAATGACACCATCAATAGGAGTACAGGAAAGTCACCTTTTCAGATAGTGTATGGAATTCATCCAAGGGGTATTCTGGAGCTGAGAGATCTACCTGTAGGAGAGCCTATTAGTGTAGATGGTGAAGCTTTTGCTTCAGCTATTAAAGAAGTACATGATCAGGTCAAGCACCAACTCCAACAGGCTACAACAAAGTACAAAACATATGCTGACTAGAAGAAAAGAGATTTACAGTTTGCAGTTGGAGATTTGGTCTGGGTAAATCTGAGGAAGGAGCGGCTCCCCAAAGGTAAGCATACTAAGCTAATGCAGAGGAAGATTGGACCCTGTCAAATTTTAAAGAAGTGTGGACAGAATGCATATGAGATCCAACTTCCTCCTGATCTTGGTTTGTCACCAATTTTTAATGTCTGTGATTTGACTCCATACAAGCCAAATGTAGATATAGAATAGGAACCATTGCAGGCAGCAGATGATGATATTTCGAAGCATGATCCACCAAAGTTGAATCACATCTTAGACTCACAAGTGCTCAAGAAGACCAGAAACAACGAATACTTGGAGTATTTGGTGGCCTGGCAAGGACAACCCGATTCAGAGGCAGTTTGGATGACTACTGACCAGATTTCAAATCATGGTACAGACCTACAAACTCTGATCTCAAAGGGGCTTGAGATCTCTTCTCCCGGGGAGTATGGTGCAGGGGCACCTCTTCAACAGGACCAATATACACAAGAGGAAGGAGAAGAAGACTAAATTTAATTAAACATTTCATGTTATCTATAGCATCTTCAAAAATGTAACATTCTCTATTAGCATTTCATGTGGGTAAACTCCAAACTTGACATTTATTAACAGTTTGGATTAAGGGAAAGTTAATCAAGGTGTCTTAAGCACTAGAGTTTTGTTGTCTTATCCAAAACAGATGTCTTTTGTAATAGATTAAGGGTTCCCACCTATAATTTTGAAAAATTAAAATCCCAGAAACAGAGGAGAATGTCAGTCCCTCACATTGGGAAAGATAAAAAGGGGAAAACCTTTTGTAGAGGGGACGGGTGATAGTTTTGGCTCTGGTCTTTGAATAGTCGAATGTAGTTTCTGAACATGAAGAAAGAATAGAAGTTCTGCAAGTTATTTTCTTTCCAGTTTCTGAATACTGTGTAGAAATTCATTCTGTGTAGGTTTTGTATAAAATTTAGTTTTGTGCTTCTGTGGTCGAGCTAACTGGATAAATCCATTCCACTGGCAGATTTTTGGGGAAATCAGTGGAATGGACTTGTAGATTAATCCCCCATTTTTGTTTATTCGCTCTAGGTATGGAAGATTAGAGTTGCAGAACCATTTCAAGCAATCCCTCAGTGTTTCTCGTTGTTACAATTTCCATTGGGGTATATGTCCAATATGTGTTGATTTAGTGTTTTGCTGTCACATGGTGGGAAAACATCAGTTGTGAATATCGTCACCTGTGGGAAATAGGTTTTCTGTAGGTATTCTGTATTCGACCCATCAGTGTGAGTCAGGCATCGGCAAGGAGGAATCGTACTGGTCCGATGGAGGTGAGTCTCACCGACAACGGTGTGAGTTAAGTCCATTGGGGTGAGACAAGGTATCGGTGAAAGAAGATTGTGAAGGCCCGATAGTGAAAGACTAACCGATGGTAGTATTGGCCGAAGACATCGGCGTGAGAAGGTGTATCGGCAAAAGATCTTGAGTGTTAGCCGATAATCCATGTTCCAGCCGATCGGGGTGATGCCGGAGAAGTCTGGCCGATGTAGTATATATCGGCATGAGTTACTTCATCAGCAGAAGGGAAAAAGGTGGCGCCGACAATAAGTGGTCTCGTTGATAGAGAGAGGTCATCGGCGAGAGAGGGGTGTATCAGCGAAAGAATTCAACGCTGGGCCGACGGTAGAGGTCAGCCCGACGGAGGAATTAACATAGTCATCGGAGTGACATCAGAAATCGGGGAGGTTTCCCGTAGCTGGGCCGATAGTCCAAGTGTTGCCGATAGGCAACTTGGTCGAGTAGGGTGACCGTTGGTGGAGGTGACCAGGACTGGTGATCATAGGTTGAAGATCATAAGCATCGGTGTGAGGGAGAGCGTCGGCAGGAGATTTAAAGAGCTCGCCGATAGATAGAAGTCTCACCGAAGGGGAAGATTTGAACCTATCCATTGAACCTCTCGATTGAACCTATCAGTTGAACCTTGGCACTGGACCTCTCCGTTGAACCCATGGTTCAACCTGACAGTTAGAAGTCTCGCCGAAGGAGAAGGATGAACCTCGGCGTTGAACCTAGCCGTTGAACCTCCGATTTGAACTTGTTCATCGGTTCAGTGGGTTTCTATATTTCGGTGAGACATTGCTGTGGTCTTGCCAATGGAAAGCTCCGGTGAGACATTGAACCTTCAGTTTGAACCTTCTGATTGAACCTGTTCATCGGTGAGAGGTGAAGGCATCGGCGAAGGAGTCTAGAGCTTAACCGACGGTGTAGTGTCTTGCCGATAGGCAAGAGTGGGTACACATCGGTGAGAGAATTCAAAGGTCTTGCCGATACATTCTTAATTTGCTGTTTTGTAAGCTAACAAGGGTCTGTGACAGGGTTCATATGCTTCAGTTGGCACGTGCTCTGCATCAATAATGACAAAAGTTTGACTTTGTGATGAATTTTTGGACTGGGCGCTAATTGAGATGACTAGGCATTGATACAGAGGTTTAGGCGCTGATGCAGAGGTTTGGGTGTTGATGTAGTGGACTAGGCACTAATGTGGAGGTTTAGGGGTTGATGCAGAGGATTGGTCACTGATGTTGAGGTTGAGACACTGATGCAGAGGATTGGGTGCTGATGTGGTGGACTAGGCACTGATGTGGAGGGCTAGGTGCTGATGTAGGACAGTGATGGTTTCGTGTGATTTTTAAGGTGATGAGTTAGATTTTTGACAAATTTTAGGCTTGGGATGTGATGTTTTTGGAGTTTGGAGGTTTGAATGTTTCAATAGTTCGCTCTTTCAAATGGCTCAAATGATGTTTGGGTGATGTCAATGAGAGTCTTCTTTGGCAAGTGATGCAAGCATTTCAAACAAGTTCATACAATGTCCAAAGGTTTTGTTGTGAAATTAAACAATCATGCACAACCTAAGGCAAGGATAGGACAATATTTGTTGGATCCCCTAGCCATGCCTATTCAAAGTGGATAGCTCCAGGATCTTGGTAGCACCCGCTCCCCTCCATGGCACTCACTTCTCATTCATACCAAGTTCCAGGTTTCCCAAGGCTCGTACCCCCACCAAACCTTAGGATTGTCCCTACTATCTCTTATAAGAACCACGAGAATCGGGGCGGCTTCGAAGGTCCCACCTTCTACACCAACAAATAGAGGGATTTGGGCTACTAAAACAATGGTTCGTAGTAAGTGCATTCATTCAAGTGGCCATACGTGCGGCAACGCTACTCTCCATTATGGAGTGTCCCAGCCTTCAAGGGTTGCGTCTTGAAGGGTTTTGGGGGAGGTTGGTTGTCGGTATGACACAACAACACGTGTTGCTTATGACTTTCATCACAAACACATTATTTTATATATCGGCTTGAAAGAGCTTGGTTTTAGCTTGTTGTCACTTGGGTCGTTCCCACCTTTCGAAGTGGGGTGGCAGGCCCTCTAAAGGTTCAACAAAAGCAACTCGAGCACAAAAATACTTTTGATCCCCAAGTTCATACAAAGATGCAAGGGGAGAGCATACGTATTTTTAGGCTTGGGTCACACTAAACAAGGTTCATTTTTAGGTCTCAGATTATGTTGGGGGTGATTCATGTAAGTGTTGTGAGAAGCTTTTGATTCCTAAGATCACCAATGGTGCGAGGGAAGAGCATACACTTTCACCACACAAACACTATCACAAAACACTTCACACATAATTGTTTGTTTTCTTGCTTAGATGAGTGAAAATGCAATTTGGTGTTCTTTTTAAACCAATGAGTTATGATGCACGTTGTTGTTCTTTTTAAGCCTTTATGAGTGAATATGCAAGTTGTTGTTCATTTTAAGCTTTTATGAGTGAATATGCAAGTTGTTGTTCATAAAGGGCAAGTTGTTATTCATTTTAAGCCTTTAGGAGTGTGCCTATGAGTAATCAAAAAATTTCACACAACATAACAACACTAAATGCTTTTGGAGCCAACAAACAACCATGCAAGAAAGAAGTTAGTAATTGTAGGCAAGTCTTCAATGGTCGAATAAGGTTGCAAAACCAAGTGTTAGTTTAAAAACACAAATTTTGGTTAGGCTCTAATCTAGGAGATTGGGCATTGATGCAGAGGGATAGCATTGATCCAAGACAGATAGCACTTCCCCCTTATAAAATTGAATTTTCCTGCAAAATAGAGAGCTAAGGTGGCCAAAAGTCAATAAAACATCATTTAAAGTATCATGGAAACATAAAATGCTAACTTTGACTTAAAATTCATAAGAAATGAAGGATTTTACCTTGTCCCCGGATGGGTGCTAATCTGTCGGGTTGGGCGTTGATCTGTCAGATAGGCATTGATGTGCCAGATAGGCGCTGATGGGCCAGATAAGTGCTAATTTGTAGAAATTAGGCGTTGATCTGACCTATCACAAGAAAAATACCACAAAACATGTAAATTTGTTAGCTAAAAGGTGGTGGGGGTCCCACCGAGTGTGCCAAAATGTCTACCTATGAAAATGAGACCTTAAATGGATGTAAATTACACCTAAGATGCACCCAGTCTCAAGTCCAAGGGACCTCAAGATTGGACTAAATCACTACTATGCTTTTATACTAAAACATGCACCCTATCGAAGAAAACTAGTGATGATATGTCCTAAATGGATGATAAACTAAACTAGACCATGTTGAATTACACTAAGAGCTATATATGTGAGCACTCAAATTGATAGCATAACATTGTACAAAATGAATTGTTCCAAATGGGAGATGGAGGCCTCAATTTATAGATTTTTGAAGATGGGATTGGAGGGCTAGGATCAATTTGGAGGATCAATGGTAGAGATTGCTTGAGGATCCTCAAGAAATGAGAATTTGACAAATGGAATGATTGGATTGGATGAGAAAGTAGCCCCAAGATTCAAGGGATGATCAATGGATGAGAATGCAAGTTTGAATGTGTTAGCACTCATTTTGACTTGGAGGTTGATTTTTCGTGCTTAGGGGGTTTCTTCATTTAAACCCTATTTATTCTTTCCCATCGGCGTGACCTCGCAAGCGTTTTGGCGATCAGGTTGGTGGTAATGATGTGCTATCGGCGTGACATACACCATCGGCATGTCTTTTTTCTGGTTCCCCGACGGGATTGTTCTTACCGATGGTGCCATCGGTGTGATGTATACTATCGGCGAAGCATTTTCCTGTTCGACCGACAATGGATGTTTGGCCGATGAAGTGTCATCGGCATGTGTCTCGCCGATGGAGGCGGGCTATCGGTAGGAGTTGGGCCGATGGCTCGATGGGGGGTGTGTTTTATTTGTTGGCATCGGCGTGACATTCTTCATCGGTGGGGAGACTTTTAGGTTGGCCGATGGTGTTGGTCACACCGACGAAGGGGTGTTCTGAAGGTTACTAGGATGATCGGCGTCATCGGCATAAGTATGAGATGCTGCTCCGACGGTGTAGGTCACACCGACGGAGGTGGGAGGACAAGGTGCTGTCGGTGTGACTTTGTTCATCGGCAGAGGTATTTCGTGTTGCTCTGACGGTGTTAGTTTGGGCGATGACGAAGGTGGCGTCGGCGAGACAACTGGAGTCGGCGAGGGATCTTTTGGATGGGCCGATGGTTATTCTCTGGCCGATGAAGGGAATGTGGAGTTTGCGATCGGCCAGACTACTATTGTCGGTGGGGGATTTTTGAGTAAGCCGATGGCTTAGGTCTGAGCGATGGGTTTTTGACGAAGGCATGTGTGTCGAGCGCGGCAAAAGTGCTCGACACTTGATGTGTATGCGATCAGGCTTATAAGGTAGTGAAAGGCTCTCCACGCCATGCATGTGGGATTTTTCCCCTTGCATTATTTTTGAACCTGCGAAGAGGCGTTTTGGCGGGAATTCCTTTTTGAATGCAGCGACAGTTTTTCAGGAGACCGCGGGTGGTTGAGACCCTTAATGGCGACTGTAGCAGGGGCATGGGCAAGTTGTTGGACAGTCATGTACCCGATCTTTGGCATGAAGACTCCCAGATGGCGACGCAGGGCTCGAGGGTTCCTTCTGTCTCTGCAGCAATAAATTTTGAGCGCCATTCCTTTGAAGGATCTGTATCTGGCAAATTTTGTAACAGTCTTGTAATTAATTGCTGTGGTACACTCTCTGGCTATTATAAGCAGACTGTGTTACCATTTTTCAGGTTGTTGAAAGTTGAAGATTTTTGGCTTTGTAATTCAAAACAAGCTAATCTGGTTGCTCTGTACAGCTGAACCTGTGAGTTTATGTATCTCTTATTGTATGTTTTGGCATGAACCCACTGATTTCATGATTAATCTTATATGAGAAATGTTATCTTAGCATGTGTTTTGTTAATTATGTCTCCAGTATTGCATGTATTCTTCTTCTGAGTCTGGATATATAAGCAATATTTGAGACTCTAGAACATAGAATTCCTATGTTGAATGTCTGATCTTTTAACTTCTGCTCAAAGGTAGATTAAACTGTTTTCAGATTAAACATTGGGAAGGGTATACTGCAGTAGGGATGCCATAAGTAGAGATAACTTAACACTCTGTTTGGGAGATATCTGTAAGGCAGGTATCATATGTATATCCCCCTGAAATCCAGTTTTAGCTGTTCATGCTGATCATTCACAGGGGTATGTCTACTGACTCCAGGCCCTGGATAGGCACCAATCTTGCTTTGTGTTTGTGTTACAACCATGTCCAGCTTTGCATCCAAACTCAAACTCATAATCAAACTCTAAAACAACCATTAGGACATTAGAATTAGTTTTAGGATCCTCAGTCCTCTGTCTACAACTGCAAATAGGCCCAAAGCTAGCCCCTTTGCTCTTATCTTTCAGTTTTGGTCTACTTACAGGAGGACTCATCTGCTTTCTGTCAGCATCCCAGCCTTAGTATGCACATTATCATGGGTGTTGAGTAGGGAATACCCCCCTAGGTTTTGCAGAGCCTGAAGAAGAAGAGGAGATAAAATATAGAGTCTATCTCCTACACTGTTGGCCCCTGGCCCAAAGATCCTGTTGATCACTGATGGCTACCTTGTAGGGAAATCTGGGGATAAGCATCCAGTCTGGGAAAAAACCAACAGAAATTGGCGACTCCGCTGGGGACTTTGTGAAAGAACCCTGGTTTTCAAAAGAAAACAGTTCCTAGTAATAGGTGGCGACTCCGAAGTAATCTCCCAACCGGTCAAAGTAAAATTTATATGCAGGGGAGAAGATCCCAACAAAATCCTTTATTTGAAGAGTTACCAGTAACAAGAAGAATGATGTACAGAAGAAAGGGAGCTGTCTTAGTCAGTCGTGAGGGTTCCCCCAAAAAAAATGATGATATGCAAGACAATCCAAGGTCTTCAGACAAGACAGTACCTTACTTTTCAAATGCAGAAGCTGATATTCAGGGTGCATATGAGAGGCAACAGGATGGTAACATGAGAATGAGGTCAGAGGTGTTCCAAGAACGCCCATTTCTAGACCCTAGTGAAAGGTTTGAAGAGGCAGAGTCTCTGAGGGATGATGAAGATGATGATCAGAATATGGTAAAACCATCCTCCTCTAGGCCCAGTGAGGAAGAACTAGCTGATGAAATTAGGAGCTTAAGGGCTGAGTTTGAATGTCAGCAGGCAATATCAATCAGAGATGACTTGAGGAAGAAAGTGCAAGCTTTGAGGACTGCCCAGAATAATTCAATTCCTACCCTTGAGAATGCAAATGTGCAGAGACATCAACAGAGAAATGAAGTGCAACATCAGCATAATGATGAGAGACAAAATGTGAATGATGCTAGGATACCAATGAACAATGTAAGAAACCAGAATGCAAACAGAGATATTAATGTTAATCAGTTAAACAGACAGCCAATGCAGCTAGATAGATTCAGACAGCTAGTATTTGATGGTATTCCAGGGTATCCTAACCCCATTGATAAGCATCTAAGGCTGCAAGTGCCTAAATTTTCAGGAAACAACACTGTGTCAGGAGAAGATCATCTAAAAGCCTTTCAAAATGTCATGGATAACTTTGAGGTTGAACATGAGGATGTTTTCATGAAGTCATTCATGCAATCCTTAATAGATGAGGCAAGAGAATGGTACAAGAATCTGCCTGACCGGAGTATTTCATCATGGGATGATTTTAAAAGGATGTTCAAGGAGCAATATGGTGACAAAACTGACCCTAGCTTTTTTGTAAATGAGTTCACCAGTATCACTAAAGGGTCAAATGAGCAGGTTGCAGATTTGAATGCAAGATTTACTAAAGTGTTAAACAAATTGCCACATCACATGAGGCCAAATGAACCAATGTGCATAATATTGTATATCAATGCCTTTGATGCAAAAACTGCATATGGATTAAGAGATAAAGGTCCTGCTACTCTCAGGGATGCTTTCAGAATTGCAGTGAATATTGAAAACAACAGGAAAGCATCAGGCAAGACAAATAGAAGGGATGATGTGAAAATTCTGCAGAATCCAAACAAGCCTCAGAATACTCAAGGTAATACATCTGCCCCTGAAGATAAGATAGACAAATTAGCAAATGTTGTTAAGGACCTAAGCTATAGATTAGCTAGAAGTGAAAAAGGGATAGGTCCTGATAGGCAAGTCTATCAAAGGCAGGAAAAAAGGCCATCATTGCATGATATGCCTTATAATACCAATTGGCATGATGGTAAACCTATATTCCCGCGCAACAACACAAATCAAAGAGCTCAACATGTCAAAGAAACTCCTGATCCTTTAAAGAAAGCTGTAAATATTGTTGATGATGCTCCATGGTGTATGATTTGCCAGATGCCATATTCACAGTTACAGTGTATGATTGCTCAGTCCTTGTGTGATAATACTACACCTTGTAATGAATGCAATGAGCCACATTATGTGCAAGATGATGATGTTAATATGATGTCCATAAGCAATGGATACACTCTTTATGATGCTGATGAGAGTACAAATGATGGAACTCAGGGCAGCCAACAGTTCCCATATGATGAAGATGATGAAGTTAACTATGCCTATGCTCAGAACTCACACAATTGTCTGAGTAACTTACAACGACCTTCTGATGAGGAAATTAGGGCCTTCACAGCTGCAGCAGTTGCTCAAGTCAAAAGCAACTACAATCTCAGAGGTAAAAATCAAGTAAGCAGCCCATATCAGTCGGAAGATATTTCTGCAGGTCAGCCAGTGCATGGTCATAAAGGAATTGAATCACAAAAAAGGCAGTGGGGTAATAATAAATAGAATTTTAGACATAGAACAGGTCATGAATCCCAAGGATCAGAAAATATAATCCCTCAGGCTAAAGATCAAAGTAAAGGTTCCCAGGACAAGAATGATGATCAGGGAACTATGAAAGTAAAAGCTAAATCAGTTCAGGATAAGAATAAGATTGTGGAGCAAGCTACAACTGTTATACAAAATTATACTCCATTTGATATAGCTTAAGTCCTCTCCCAGGTAAAAGTCTCTGTTCCACTTATGGAACTGATGAAAGTGGAAGAAATTAAGAATAGGACAATATCCCTAATTTCAGGGGTACCTTTTCAAGCTAAACAAAATGCTCAGACCCAGGGTGAGAAACATGTCATATGTAATGAAGAAGATGAGGCTCCTGAGGTTTATTTAGGAGACTATGACAAAGTGTCCTTCACAAGTGGAACCATTTTATGTATCCCTAGTTATAAATGGAAAAATAATCAGAAATTGTATGCTTGACTCTGGAGCATCTACAAATGTCATGCCTTTAACCATCATGCAACAAGCTGGATTGAAAATTGACAAGGCATGTGGAAAATGTTATGCTATGGATGCCAGAGAGGTACCGGTTATTGGAATCATGAAGGATGTAGATTTCAAACTGGCAGCATTTCCTGAAAAGAGATATAAAATGAATATAACAGTGGTTGACATCAAGCCACAGTATGGTATGTTGTTGTCAAGAAGATGGGCAGCACTAATTGGTGGAAGTATGCAGCTGGACCTGTCATATGCCATGATTCCAATGAATGGCAGGGATGTTAAGCTAATCAGAGAACAAAAATCATCAGAGACAGTGGAAGACCAAGAAGTAGAGGAACAGATATGCTTTGTAAACACTGACTATGATAACTTCAAGGTTGTCTCAGATGATAGAGAAGATAAAAAGAAAAATGTCTGCATTGAAGAATTGGATCAGCAAGGTTTGTGGACCATGTTTTTTGATGGAGCTTGTGCAAAAGAAGGCTCTGGAGCTGGAGTTGTTTTCCTGTCTCCAACGGTAAGCTCCTCAAATTCTCTTTCTTACTGAGGTTTGTTTGCACAAACAACATTGCAAAATATGAGGCTTTACTCTTAGGCCTAAATATTGCTCTCAAACATGGAATCAAAATGTTAAGAGTATTTGGGGATTCTGAGCTGTTTGTATCCCAAATTAGAGATAAGTATGCTTCAAAAAACAAAAGATTGAAACAATACAAGCATGCTGTTTGGGATACCATTGAACTATTTGATGCATTTTCAATAGGCTGGGTAGAGAGGTCAAAGAATGTTATGGCTGATTTCTTAGCCAATGTTGCAATAAGGCCAGATGACATCACTCTGTCAGATGTTACAAATGTAGAAGTTGAAATTAGGCCTGCAGTACTAGAAAACATATGCAGTTGGCAAGTGTTTAATGATGATAGGGACTTGTTAAAATTTTTGCACTACATAGATGAATATGAGAATCAAGAAATTGATTTCCAAGCTTTTGTAGAGACTATAGATGGAAAAGAAACTCTTGTGGGAAAGGAGATAATTCAGTTGAAGACTAATAAAATCCCTAGAGGGTTGGTAGCTTTGGAAAGAGCTTTTGACAGTAGAGACCAGTTGGTCACAAAGACATCTCCCACAAACAAGGAGGATTTAGAAGAGATAAATTTGGGGACATCTCAGGCCCCTCAGAAGGTATATATTGGTAAGCAGCTCAAACCACACATTAGGAGTATGCTGATTGCATTACTGAAAAGGTACAAACATGTTTTTGCTTGGTCGTATGAGGACCTAAAAGCCTACAGGGAAGATTTATTCCAGCATGAGATCCCATTGAAGCCTGGAGCTAAGCCATTTAGACAAAGGCAAAGACCTATTAATCCTACCTTAGCTCCAAAGATGCAAGAACTCAAAAGGCTCAGGGAGGCTGGAATAATTGTGCCAATCAGACATTCAACTTGGGTGTCTAACCTTGTCCCAGTCAGAAAAAAGAATGGTGATATTAGGCTTTGTGTTGACTTCAGGAACTTGAATGTATCCTCTTTAAAGGATAACTATCCACTGCCTAATATGGAAGCTATGTTGTAGAGAGTGACTGGTTGTGAACTCTTGTCCATGATGGACGGATTTTCAGGTTATAATCAGGTGAAGGTAAAGGAATCAGAACAGTATAAGACTGCCTTCACCACCCCATGGGGAACTTATGTGTATGTTAGAATGCCCTTCGGACTAACCAATGCAGGTGCTACATTTCAAAGAGCAATGGATGTTGCTTTTGCAGGGTTGATTGATTCAGTCCTAGCTGTATATCAGGATGACTTGACTGCTTACTCAAAGAAAGAAGAGCAACATTGTTTGCATCTAGAGCATATTTTCATAAGAGCACTGGAGTATGGCATTTCTTTAAATCCAAAGAAGTGTGCTTTTGGGGTGGTTGAAGGAAAACTCCTAGGGCATATTATTTCCAAGGATGGAGTTAGGATAGATCCAGAGAGAGTGGCTGCTATTGACAGAATTCAAATGCCAAAAACTGTAAAAGGAGTTCAGTCCTTCTTTGGACAGATAAATTTTGTTAGGAGATTTGTTCCCAACTTTGCAGAAACCACAAGGAACATTTCCAAGATGATGAAGAAGGATGCAACTGTCCACTGGGAAAGTGAAGCAATTGAATCATTTCAGAGTATCAAAGAGGCAATCAAAATGGCCCCTGTTCTTAAATCTTCTTATTTTTCTAGGCCATTCCAATTGTTTTCATTTGCTTCCTTTCACACTGTTGCTGCATGTTTGCTACAGAAAAATGAAGATGGTTTTGAACAGCCCATAGCTTTCTTCAGTATGTCCTTGCAGGCTTCTGAGTTGAAGTATGATATTATGGAAAAATAGGCATATGCACTAGTCAGAGCCATCAAAAGTTTCAGACCATACTTGGTAGGATCATATATAATTGCATATGTACCCCATGCAGCAGTCAAAGACATATTCACTCAGCAGGAGGTGACTGGAAGAAGGTGCAGATGGATAAACAAACTGCAAGAGTTTAACATAGACATACAGATTACCAAGTTGATAAGAGGACAAGGATTAGCCAAGATGATGGCACAGTCAAACTTGGAAGCATGCCAAGTTAATGTAGTCCAAAATGAGAGTGTAAATGTATCAGGATCTGAATGGTACAAGGATATTATCTACTACTTGCAAAATCTGAATTGTCCTTCCCATTTCAGTGACAGTCAAAAGAGGACTTTAAAGTTACATGCAATCAGGTATGTTATTGTTCAAGGTGAGCTATACTGGAAAAACCCTGATGGTGTGCTGCTGAGATGTGTGGATGAGGATATGGCTAACAATGTTTTGATTGACATGCATAAAGGATTGTGTGGTGGACATTATACTGCCCAAACAACAGCTCATAAGATTCTCAGGGCAGGATATTGGTGGCCCACTCTCTTTTCAGATGCACAAAGGTTAGTGAGGAAGTGTGACCCTTGCCAAAGATTTTCAGGAAAGCTGAAATATGATGGTGCTTTACCCCTCAGGACTGTAACTGTGGATGCTCCATTTCAGCAATGGGGAATTGACTTCATAGGGGAAATTGCAGACAAATCAAGTGGGGGACACAGTTGGATTTTGGTGGCAACTGATTACTTTACCAAATGGATTGAGGCCATTCCAACTAAGAGAGCTACAAGTAAGGTGGTGACAGATTTCATGCTAGAAAATATTATCATCAGGTTTGGAGTACCATTCAAGGTAGTCACTGATAATGCTATGTGCTTCAGATCAGGTGAATTTGTTGATTTTTGCAACAGGTATGGGATAAATCTATCATATGCATCACCATATCACCCACAAGGGAATGGTCAAGCAGAATCAAGCAATAAAAGCATCATGAAAATTATCAAGAGGATACTGGACAGGAACAAGAAAGCTTGGGACTCAAAATTAAAATTGGCAATATGGGCTGACAGAGTGACAGTAAAAAAGGCTATTGGAATGTCACCTTTTGAGCTAGTATATGGTGCATTAGCCAGATTGCCCATGAACAATCTCCTACCAGTTTACAAATTCATCCAAGAAAATGATGAGGAGATTGAAGACTCCATGACAGAAAGAGTGAACCAGCTGGTTGCACTGGATGAAAATAGAAGGAAAGCCCACCAGATTAATCTCAAAAGACAACAAGATGTGAAATATCAGTTTGACAGGAGAGCTACTAAAAGAAAGTTTCAGGTCAATGATCTAGTGCTCATATGGAATGCAAAAGATCAGGACAAGGGTAAACATGGTAAATTCAAACCTTTCTGGATGGGCCCATATCAGATTTGCAGCACTCGTGGGGAGGATTCTTATTTCCTCCAAGCCCTAGATGGTGAAGTTCTGGAATTGCCTGTGCATGGCCAATTCCTTAAGTTCTATTTTGCATAGATGACTTGTCTCTGTGCACATTTGTAAAAAATATGTATATAGTGTAAATGCCTTGTACAGTTCGTGCTTTTTGGTTTTTTGCCTGGTCTGCCCGGAGATCTGGTTCTCGCTGCAGGTTCTTCACCTGCACGTCCCCATTCGGAGCCAATGTTAGCACTCATTTTGACTTGGAGGTTGATTTTTCGTGCTTAGGGGGTTTCTTCATTTAAACCCTATTTATTCTTTCCCATCGGCGTGACCTCGCAGGCGTTTTGGTGATCATGTTGGTGGTAATGATGTGCTGTCGGCGTGACATACACCATCGGCATGTCTTTTTTCTGGTTCCCCGATGGGATTGTTCTTACCGATGGTGCCATCGGTGTGATGTATACTATCGGCGAAGCATTTTCCTGTTCGACCGACAATGGATGTTTGGCCGATGAAGTGTCATCGGCATGTGTCTCGCCGATGGAGGCGGGCTATCGGTAGGAGTTGGGCCGATGGCTCGATGGGGGGTGTGTTTTATTTGTTGGCGTCGGCGTGACATTCTTCATCGGTGGGGAGACTTTTAGGTTGGCCGATGGTGTTGGTCACACCGACAAAGGGGTGTTCTGAAGGTTATCGGGATGATCGGCGTCATCGGCATAAGTATGAGATGCTGCTCCGACGGTGTAGGTCACACCGACGGAGGTGGGAGGACAGGGTGCTGTCGGTGTGACTTTGTTCATCGGCAGAGGTATTTCATGTTGCTCTGACAGTGTTAGTCTGGGCGATGACGAAGGTGGCGTCGGTGAGACAACTGGAGTCGGCGAGGGATCTTTTGGATGGGCTGATGGTTATTCTTTGGCCGATGAAGGGAATGTGGAGTTTGCGATCGGCCAGACTACTATTGTCGGTGGGAGATTTTTGAGGTAAGCCGATGGCTTAGGTCTGAGCGATGGGTTTTTGACGAAGGCATGTGTGTCGAGCGCGGCAAAAGCGCTCGACACTTGATGTGTATGTGATCAGGCTTATAAGGTAGTGAAAGGCTCTCTACGCCATGCATGTGGGATTTTTCCCCTTGCATTATTTTTGAACCTCCGAAGAGGCGTTTTGGCAGGAATGCCTTTTTGAATGCAGCGACAGTTTTTCAGGAGACCGCGGGTGGTTGAGACCCTTAATGGCGACTGTAGCAGGAGCATGGGCAAGTTGTTGGACAGTCATGTACCCGATCTTTGGCATGAAGACTCCCAGATGGCGGCGCAGGGCTCGAGGGTTCCTTCTGTCTCTGCAGCAATAAATTTTGAGCGCCATTCCTTTGAAGGATCTGTATCTGGCAAATTTTGTAACAGTCTTGTAATTAATTGCTGTGGTACACTCTCTGGCTGTTATAAGCAGACTGTGTTACCATTTTTCAGGTTGTTGAAAGTTGAAGATTTTTGGCTTTGTAATTCAAAACAAGCTGATCTGGTTGCTCTGTACAGCTGAACCTGTGAGTTTATGTATCTCTTATTGTATGTTTTGGCATGAACCCACTGATTTCATGATTAATCTTATATGAGAAATGCTATCTTAGCATGTGTTTTGTTAATTCTGTCTCCAATATTGCATGTATTCTTCCTCTGAGTCTGGATATATAAGCAATATTTGAGACTCTAGAACATAGAATTCCTATGTTGAATGTCTGATCTTTTAACTTCTGCTCAAAGGTAGATTAAACTGTTTTCAGATTAAACATTGGGAAGGGTATACTGCAGTAGGGATGCCATAAGTAGAGATAACTTAACACTCTGTTTGGGAGATATCTGTAAGGCAGGTATCATATGTATATCCCCCTGAAATTTAGTTTTAGCTGTTCATGCTGATCATTCACAGGTGTATGTCTACTCACTCCAGGCCCTGGATAGGCACCAATCTTGCTTTGTGTTTGTGTTACAACCATGTCCAGCTTTGCATCCAAACTCAAACTCATAATCAAACTCTAAAACAACCATTAGGACATTAGAATTAGTTTTAGGATCCTCAGTCCTCTGTCTACAACTGCAAATAGGCCCAAAGCTAGCCCCTTTGCTCTTATCTTTCAGTTTTGGTCTACTTACAGGAGGACTCATCTGCTTTCTGTCAGCATCCCAGCCTTAGTATGCACATTATCATGGGTGTTGAGTAGGGAATACCCCCCTAGGTTTTGCAGAGCCTGAAGAAGAAGAGGAGATAAAATATAGAGTCTATCTCCTACACTGTTGGCCCCTGGCCCAGAGATCCTGTTGATCACTGATGGCTACCTTGTAGGGAAATCTGGGGATAAGCATCCAGTTTGGGAAAAACCAACAGAATGGATGGATGGCCAAGATTGAGTAGGTGTATGACATGTAAGGAATCATTTATGAAAAGGTAAGGCTTGGACTTTGTGAGGAATTTTAAATTCTATGGAGAGGACAAGTGGAATTTAAAATTAGAAGAATAGTGTTCAAATAGTGCCACATGGAATTTTAAATTTGAAGGAATAGTGACACATGGAGTGGGGTGGAAGAAATAGGACAAATGTTCCCATTTTTGAAGATTTGCCCATGCTTCCAAAGTACCACTTGTCATGTACATTGTGTACATTGGATGACAAGTGGACTTCTAGAAACATGGGGGTTTGTAATGAGGAATTAATTAAAATTAATTCATGTGCACATGGGTTAGAAGAAAATAATTATGATTACAAAAAGTAATCAAAAGTGCACAAAATAAGGAATTAAATAAATATGATAATTTATTTAATTTTGGGATGAACTATAGTCCAAAATATTTAATTTTCATACTATAGCAGAAGAATTGATTTTTATGACATGATAAAGGTGCAGAATAAATAAATTAAATAATTAAAAATTATTTAATTAATAATCAGATTGGATGAAGTGATGCAGGTGGATTAGGGTTGAATGCATGAGTGGATGAAGTTGGTTGTGACCATTTTCAGGTGTCTACAGTAGACTAGGTTGTGACGAATTTGTCAAATTTGTTACCTTTTGTTGTAAAGCATTCATGCCTTGTAAAAGTTGGTTTACGATGGCATCATTAGCGGATGTAGTTTGTTGCAAGGAATTGGAACCGAAGTGAGGAGGTGATTGAAATTGAGATGTGACAGGTGGAGGCTAGGAATAGGTCAATGGTAGTTGGACATACTGGTAGGTGGAAGATGGTTGGGAATAACTATGTGTGATGGGAGGTTGAGAACAATTATTCATAGGAACAGTCACATTATGGACCAAGTTCTGATAATCAAATCACATAGCTTTGTAATTGGTGCCATTAGATACTCCAATACTAGTGGTAGCATTACTACAAGCATTTACATCAGTTGTTAAGATCGTTGATATGAAAGTAGATATTCCTGTAGTCGGCATAGGTGTCAAAACTTGAGTATGTGACAATGATGACATGTTGTTAATAACTTTTGCACATTCACTCACCAGAATTACATTAGTTTGCACAATATGCATTAAACCATGAATAATATTAACTCCATCTTGTCCTTCTTTTATCAATTCTCTTATATGGTGAATCACAAGTAAGGCCTCTTCAGCTATCCTCTCAGTTTGCACATATTCTTGAAATTTTGTAAGGTCTTTATCAAGCTTATTGACTTGTTCTATAGGTACATGTCCCACTATCTCAATAGTATTCTCAACATCATGAAAAATTTGATCTTCCATAGTGGTTGGAGGATGTATAATATCTTTCACAATTTGAGTCTCTCCATTTGTAAAGAAGGTGTTCAAAGGATTATTAGAGGTAGGAATGTTGTTTTTGTCAAGAGCACTAGATCCCATTAACCTTTTACTTCTTCCCAAAGGGATATTGTTTTTAGGACAGCGAGTCATAAAAGCTTATACAAAAGCATACAACACACAATGCACAAACTAAGAGAACAAATTCTAAGAAGATGATATGTTTGAAAGCCAAAAATGCTTTATTTTTTGTACTTTTTCAATGCAAATGTATGAGAGAAAAGGTGTTGTAAGGATTTTGACCAAGGGAAGAAAATTATATGTTTCATATCAATCCAAAACAGAAATTAGATCCTTCACAACACACTCTTGATGCAAATCTAAGATGACAATAAGTTAAAATATAGTAAAAATATGTCAAAATATGCAATTTTTTCACCAAATCTTGATACAAAGGAGCATGACAAAGGATGTTGTCAAGAAAATGATGATGAAAATAAAATTATATCAATAACAACAACCACTTAGTGTCAAAATATTTATCACAACACGCTTTTAGTGCCACCTAAGGTCAAACCCTAGTGAAAAAGTAGCTAAAATGGGCAATTTTTCACGGTTTTTCACTTACAAGACCTAGCCAAAGGGGTTTTGTAATGAATTTTAGGAGGTGAATAAAATAATAGAAATGGTATCAGTCACCTCAATCCATAAAATTTGTCACAACACACTTGGAGTGCAAACTAAGCCAAACCCTAGGGCAAAAATAGCAAAAATATGTAGTTTTTCACCAAATTTTCAATACAAGAGGCCAATAAAAAGGTGTTGTGAAGATTTTTAGGAGGGAAAAAAAATAATTACCCTAATAACAAACAATTAGTGCAAAAATACCCTTCACAACACACCTATGGTGCAAATTTAGAAAGTTGATAAAGCCAAATCTAGTGAAAATCGATGTTTTTAAAGCCCTAGGTTTGAGATCTTGACACAAAATGCTATATGAATGTTTTGAAGTCTGATTTATGATTAAAATGAAGCACACTCAGATCTGAAAATGAATTCCACACCCTAGGATGCAAAATGCAAGTGCAAATTTAATGAAAATACATGAAAATTGCTAGTTTTTTTGTTGAAATGTTCTATGCAAAAATGCAAATATTTGAAATCTAAATGCAAATTTACACTAAAATGCAAGACTAAATCCAAATGAAAGTTTTAATGAGTCTCCAAAATTAGTATAAAAATCTGAAAGAAGATTTTGCCTACTAACCCTAGATTTTGGAATTACTAGGTTATATGAAAATTATCAAAATTTCTACAAAACCTTAGCAATTATATGATGAAAATGCAATGAGAATTATTGTATTTTTGTAATTTTATGTATTTTATATCATATCATGAAAAAATCATGAATTAAAAAAAAATAGGATGGATTGATGCCAATTAGTAACCCTAAAATGCAAAAAAAATCAATATTTTTTTAATTTTTTTCAAATTTTTCAATTTTTTTGAAATTTTCTCAATGCAATAAGATGAATGACTATATGAATAAATGAAATCAATCCAAATCTGAAGACAAACACTCAGCAAGTTACAATTAAGTCCAAAAACACAGGTTCACCAAAATGTTTAGGGTAAAATTTGGATTGTTTAGTTTTGTGTTTGAATCCTCCTTTCACCCTTTACATTCAAGGACCTTTGGATCAAGTGGTAGAGCACTATCAAGTCCTTGGTCACTTACAAATGTAGGTAAATTTGGAGTAGGGTATATGATTATCAATTTTCCTTCTATTATGCTTAATTATCCATCAAAACCCTAATTATGCAAATACGACAATAAACTAACGAATAACAGAAAATGCTTCTGTAGAAAGATGTAAAATAAAAAATAACTATGCACCTATTTTCAGGGTTCCGAGGTAGAAAAGTTGGGAACAAAGGAGCGGGCGCCCAAGTCCAAGGCCCTACTTTTTGTCGAGATCTGCAGACAAGATCTGCAACATGTTCTTGTTGCACCGAAGGTTTTTCCGTCATGAAACTTCGAGGACTAATGAGCAAGCGCCCAAGTCTAGGGTGTCCTTTTTTCTATTGTTCTACAATTTTGATACTCCAACATGCCCTCCTACAACTTCACTTTGTCTACATCATCAACCTGTAACCTGCAATCATGAAACTTCGGGAGGGGGTTGCAGTGTTTAGGAGCTTGCCTCAGTCAAGCCCTGGAAGGACACTTAAGTCTTCCAAACACCTTTGTCAAATAGAGAGTGTGTGCCCTTGTGAGGCAAAGGAAAAAACCAAATGAATAATTATCACAAACACAATATAATGTCACCTTGTAGTGAAGATCTCATGGGAGGAAGATGCTCTTCATTCAATGAGGAAATGGATGCTCAAATCTGCAAACACAAACACATAGACCACACAATTCTTCTCTTGCAACACAATGAAAGCCTTGAGTCACCTTGAGAATGCATAAACATCACAATAACAATCTATTTTCTAAATGAATGCCTAAACATACTTTTATATGCAACTACAAACACTCCTGCCAAGATTTTTGTAATTCAAACTTATCGTGTCATCATAGGACCCAAACAATGGTCACAAGTTGACACTCAAAAATTGGGACTGCCCCAAAATAGGGCAAGACTAGGGTGCGGGTGCCCATTTCCTGCCCCCTATTTTGGGCAAGGGTTATCTTAAGTAGACCCCCTAGGTCCTATTTGCCAAGACACTTAGGGGTTTTCTCATCGGGGTGTTGAAATATGATGTAAAATGTCCTAAATACACACAAAAGACCCAGGAGCTAAACCTAAAGAGGGAAAAGCCCCCAAGGGGACATTTTCCAATGGTACACCACTATTGTGGGATCACCCTCTAGTTCTCATAAATCTTCTGGGGTGTTGGACTTGATACATTCTAATTTTTTTGGTCCTATGTATATTCCTTAGATTTTAAAATATGTTTACTTTTTATCATTCATTGATGACCATGGTAGAAGGACATGGGTTTATTTCCTTAGAAGCAAATTTGAAGTCTTTAGTCAATTCAAAGAGTTTAAAGCTGACGCAGATGGATCTCCCTCTTTCTCCAACAATAGAACAATGAACAAACTTTCACAAACTTCAACAAATACTCTCCACCCAACAATCTATGAACTCACAAATAGCATTAAGATTGCAACACAAAACAAGATTCAAAATCTTATTGGCATTCAATAACACACAAATTACAATTATCATATTTAACATTCTGAAACAACACTATATTTTAGCCATCAAGGGCCTCCCTTATTCGCACCGACCAATTTACCCTTTATCTCCCTCTAGAATGAATCTCAACTTGCACTCTCAATTCCTTTGTCTCTCATATGTGAGGCATCTTGTTCTTCTGTTGTCTTTTGTTTTCATTTTACATATTTTCTGGTGGCAGCTACCTTTACCAGACACCCTTGACCATATCCTATATGGTTTCCTTGTTTGGCAGTGAGTCTCTTTCACTCCTTATAGACGTGCAACGCTCCTTTCTCTAATCGCCCCCACTCCAAACTCCACACACCACCTCCTCCTTGCTATGTTTCTCCTCGCCAAATGAATACTTTATCTTGCAACTTCCATTTCCCAATCAGAAGGTGAGGCATCAACCTCTTTTCATCTGGTGCCAATATTCTATGTCATCATTTCAGCAGCCTCTCCCAAAGGCATTCCAATATGTCGTTATATTCCCCTTGATTGCCTCTCTTCATATCCACATGTTTTTTTTTTTTTAATTTTGACATCGCAGAATATGAAAAAATGAAAAGATTGGATTTTGGTAGCCTAGAGCACTTGAAACATTTCTTTCTATACAGCTAGGAATATTTGTTTTGTTTTAATGTATTACCTTACTAACTTAACACATGACCTATATAGTCGACGCCCTTCACATCCCAAAAGCTCTCTTTATGTGGCGGTGTCTCCTCATTCATTGTAAATCTATCTTTGAATATTCACAACAACACTTTAAGTTTCTTGTTACACTCCTTAACATGGTGCATATAAATTCTATCTCTATCAATTTATTTTTACCCATATCATGGCATTCAAAATCGCCCCTTACTCTATTCTCTTCTGCAGAGCTTGCATAATGCATCATACCTTGAAATTGTGCCTTGACTTGGGAGGAAAAGTCTCATAGATCTTGTTGTGCCACAAATTATTTCATTGAATGTCTGTTATATGTTACTTGTCATGCACCTATCGACCTCACATTTTCATTGTCAACAAATTCATTGCATTTGAACCACCTCCAACATGAGCAACCAATATATCAAGCTTTCCACCCCAACTTTCGATGGATTTTCATCATATTTCAGTGCCATTCGCTAGATGAAACTCTCTTACAATCATAGGGTAAGGTTGTGGACCAACAACTGAACCCAAAATATAGTGTGTAGTTTCTATATTTCTAACCCAGTCTCGAATTGCCTCTAATGAGGCATCCTTCGATGTAGCTATACCAAAATGAACTAACTACACCTTAGTACCAAGAAGATGCATTTGAAAGACATTCAAGGCTTGACATTCCATATCTAGGGCTTCCATGTAGACTGCACACTATAAACTAAATGTTGCAAGTATGGGACTAACCGGTGTTGTCATTGATGTCAACATACTCATGTTGCATTGATGTCAAGGATTGGATGAGTTGTGTGCTAAGGATATTGAGAAAATTAGCCCTATCAGAAACAGTGAAGACAGTGAAGCTCTATGAAGTGAAGATCCCAGCTAGATGAAGATCAGAGAATGCGCATCAAAGGGTTTGTAGATATGTTTCTAAAGATGATCCAGTCAAGATTTGAGAGGTCCACATGAAGATTTGGAGAAGTTATGGCAATATGAGTAAAACTGGTTCTGGTAGTTGTTCAGAGGTGACAGAGTGACACAAATAGGTCTGGTGAGATTCAGAAATGCAATATCTTGTTCTGTGGATTTAGCAGAATGTTTACGAAGCTAATGTGAATTGACAACTCAATTGGTTCGTGGTCTGGAGGTCTGCAAGCATTTATTCTAATGTGACAGTGATGACAGACTGTGTTCTTAAGGTTCCAGATGAAGATACGAATGATTTTAGTAAGAAGAAGTGGTGTGGATGTTCTTGGTGATTCAAGAAAGCTTGTGGGGGTCTCTAGATTGTGTCTAATTCATGTTGGCAGTCTGCATTGTAGATTGAGCTCGTAATTGAAGATTTACTCTTGGGTGATGGTGTTCTTCCTAATCATGGCCAACCAGATGTTTTACACATCTTGTAGATGATCTAGAAGATGTTTTGTAAAGCATGGCGTGTTCCTCAAAGAAGATTGAAGTCCCAGATATGTGTGGCTGACAGTGTGGTGATACGCATGAAGTCTTTGTAACAAATCAAGTTGTATTTTCATAACTTCTCTATAATAAAATAAAGTATGTTGTGCCAACTTTGATGATTATCCCAAAGTCGATGTCTTGTATAAATAAGATTTGTGAAGTCATTTCAAAGTATCCTTGGTGGAGATGAAAAAGTGGTAGAGAGGAGAAGAGTGAAAAGTAGAGCAGAAGTGTTGAGCTTAAATGGAACTGTCTCAAGCATGGTGAAGATGCTAATCTCCAGTTCAAGTATGTAATATTTATATTATTCAATAGAAAGTGTGTCTCTTGTAGGCAGTGGGCCTCTTGTGAGCAGTGTGCTCAGGCAGTGAGCCCTAATTAGCAAGTGTTATTTTGTTCTTATTCTTTAACAGAGAATACAATCTTGGGTTATTCACCCCGTGGTTTTTCCCTTAACTGGGTTTTCCATGTTAAAATCTTGGTGTCGTATGTGTTAATGTGTTTCTGCTCTTGAGTTATTGCATTGTGCTTCCATGATTGAATCATTATTATGCTGTAGAAATATAAGAAGGATTTAAGTGTTTAAATAAAAGAAAGTTTTTGTGACAACTGATTCACCCCCCTCTCAGTTGTCTGTCCTAGAACCAACAATTGGTATTAGAGCTAAGTACCTCTAAAAGAGCTTAACCTCTTGAGGAGATCCAGGATGTCTTCCTACAAGAAGGATAGTCTGAGGTTTGATGGAACAAATTACACTCTTTGGAAAATTCACATCGAATGTCACTTGCAATGTATGGGAATGCAATATTGGACCATGACTACAAAGAAGTATGTTCCTCCAAAGAATGGTCTGACAACTATAGATGAAATCAGAGATGCTGAAGATAATCTTCGAGCTAAAGAAGCCTTACTAAGTGCCTTATTTGATTCAAAGCTGACAAATGTTATGGATTTAAAAACTGCATATGAAATTTGGTCAAATCTGGCACTTCTACATGAAGGAGACAAATATGTTAAATGTGCCAAGCTACAAAGTCTGAAAGGAAAATTCAAAAACTTGAAGATGAATGAAGATGGGAATATCACTACATTTATGCCAAAAGTAAATGAGCTTGTTTGTGGCATTAGGTGTGCTAGTGGAACCTTGGATGAAGATGAGATTGTTGCCAAAGTTCTCAGATCCTTACCTCCTGCTTACAAACACAAGGTTGCTGCTATTGAAGAATTCAGATCTTTATCAAATATCACTAGTGATCAATTGGTTGGAAAATTAGCTGCATTTGAATTGGCTAAGTTTGGAGATGCACCTCCCAAGACTGAATCTGCATTCAAAGCTAGTGTCTCTATAAAAGGCAAACAAAGATATGATCTAGGAGAAAATTCCTTAAAGAAACTATCCTGGTATGAAAAAGCAAGAAAAGATCTGGAAGAAGATGAGGCAGAAGCTGCTCAACTTGAAGCCCTTATTGCAAAAAGACTGCCAAGAGGATCTAGTAAGTATGAAGGAAAATTGTCCTTCAAATGTTTCAACTGCAACAAGATTATTCATTTTGCCTCAAGGTTTCCAGAAATATTTTCAAAGATAAATCCAAATAGATCAAGATTCCAAAAGAAATGGTACTATGTTCATGAAGATGATGATGAAGGAGTAACAGATGATGAATCAGAGATAGGAAACAAATTCAGAAGTGACTGGGTGTTTATTGCCATCAAGGAAGAAGATCCAATGCCCACTGAATATGTCAATCATAAATAGGTAGAAAGAGCTCTAGCTGCTCAAGTTGAAGAAAAGGATGAATGGGTCATTGACAGTGGATGCTCCCACCATATGACTGGTGACAAAAATAGGTTCATAGATCTGGAAAGATATGAAGGAGGAGTTGTAAAATTTGGTGATAATTTTGTTGGCAGAATCAGAGGCAGAGGAACTATTTCTTTTGATGGAAAGAACAAAACCAATGATGTACTGTATGTTGAAGGTCTAAAGCACAGTCTTCTTAGTGTTGGGCAGTTGGTGGACAAAGGCTATGATCTCTGATTCAAAAATAGAAATGTAGAATCTTTGAAAGCTCTGGAACTGATATTGCATCCAGTACTCAAACAAAAGGTAACATCTTCCACTTGGTTGGTACTGGCAAAAGTTGTTTATTTGTTCAAATTTATCAGAGTTGGTTGTGGCATAGGAGAATGTGTCATGTAAATTTTGATAATATCATTAAGATAAGCAACACTTAGGCTGTAAGAGATCTTCCAAGACTGGTGAAACCCACTAACAATATGTGCAAAGAATATCAATTGGGTAAGCAGAGCATAGTCACATTTAAAAGCAAGGAACAATCTTCTACCAGATTGTTTGACTTAGTACACACTGATCTATGTGGACCAACAAGAATTAGGAGTTTGCAAGGTGATAGATATTTCATGTTACTGATTGATGACCACTCCCAGATGATGTGGGTGACTTTCCTAAAAGAGAAATCTGAATCTCTTGAGAAGTTCAAAATATTCAAGGCTATGGTAGAGAATGAAACTAGGTTAAACATAAAATGTCTTAGGTCTGATAAAGGTGGAGAATTCACATCCGAAGAGTTCATATAATTCTGTGAGAAACATGGGATAAAAAGACAGTTATCTGCTCCAAGGACTCCACAGCATAATGGAGTAATGGAGAGAAAGAACCGGACCATCCAGGAAGCATCTAGAACCATGATGATGGAAGCAAATGTCCCTCAAATCTACTAGAGAGAAGATGTAAGCACTGTTGTCTATACTCTTAATCAAGTACAAATCAGAAGCAATACTGGTAAGACCCCTTATGAACTCTGGTTTGGCATCACTCCTACTGTGAAGTATTTTAGAGTCTTTGGTAGTAAATGTTACATTAAAAGAGATGAAGATCTTAGCAAATTTGATGCTAGAAGTGATGAAGGAATATTCTCAGGTTACTCTACTCAAAGCAAAGCATACCAGTGTTATAACAAGAGATTAAGAAAGATTGTAGAAAATACAAATGTGAAGGTTGATGAAGGCATTGAACATCCCTCAAGGTTTTATGAGTATGAAGCAGATGATTAGAATGATGTTCTGATCCAAGAAGATCTAGCCCCTTCTGTAGTTTAGATTTAGACTGATCTGGAGAATCCTGAAATATAGGAAGAAAAGATAAGTTTGAATGAACCTGTCCAAGAAATAGAAGTACAATAAATTCCCAAAACTCCCAGGTATGTAAGAATGAATCATTCTGAAGACTAGATCATAGGTGATAGAAGTAAAGGTGTTCAAACAAGAAGAAAGATTACTCAAGATTCAGAGAAGTATTGTTTGATTTCAAAGATTGAACCAAAAACAATAAATGAAGCATGAAATGATGAAAGTTGGGCCAAAGCAATGGAGGAAGAGTTGATGCAGATTGAGAAAAATCACACTTGGGATCTTGTTCCCAAACCTAGAAACAAAAATGTGATTGGGACCAAGTGGGTCTTCCCAAATAAGTTGAATGAAGATGGTGAAGTAGTCAAAAATAAAGCCAGATTGGTCTATAAGGGTTATTCTCAAGTAGGAGTTGACTTTTGCTCCAGTGGCAAGAAACCTTTGCTCCAGTGGCAAGAATTGAAGCAGTCAGATTATTTCTTGCTTTTGTTGCCTTCAAGGATTTCAAAGTATATCAGATGGATGTCAAGTCTACCTTCTTGAATGGTGACTTGGAAGAAGAAGTATACATTGAGCAACTGGATGGATTTCAATTGTCTAATTATGGTGATATGGTATGCAAGTTGAAGAAAGCATTGTATGGACTCAAACAAGCCCCAAGGGCCTAGTATGAAAGATTGGATAAACATCTTTTGAAGATTGGTTTCAATAAAGGTACTGCTGACAGTAACTTGTACTTCAAGATTGATCATGAAAATATCTTGATTGTTGAAGCATTTGTTGATGACATCATTTTTGGAGGAAGAGATAGTATGTGTAAGACTTTTGCAAATCAAATGAAAAGTGAATTTGAGATGTCTATGTTTGGGGAAATGAATTTCTTCTTGGGTCTGCAAATCACTCAAACAAAGAAAGGAATCTTCATATCACATACCAAATATGTGAAAGAATTGTTGAAGAAATTTGGGATGGAAGATTCAAATCCACTGAATACTCCCATGGCAACTGAGTGTAAACTGAGCAAAGATGATGAATCTCCTAAGGCTAATTAGAAAAAGTACAGGTCAATGATTGGAGGACTATTGTATCTTACTCAAACTAGACCTGACATTATGAATGTTGTTGGTCGTGTTGCTAGATTCCAAGATGATCCTAGAGAATCTCATGTCATGGCAATCAAGAGAATTCTCAAATATCTAAAGGGAACAGTTGAGTATGGTTTATGGTATCCTAGGGATCATGATTTCTCTCTTCACACATATACAGATGTTGATTGCGCAGGAGATGTGGATGACCGGAAGAGTACCAGTGGTGGTGCATTCTTTTTGGGGAAAAGATTGTTTTCTTGGCTGAGAAAGAAACAAGAGGCAATATCTTTGTCCACTACAAAAGTAGAATATATTGCAGCAACAGGTAGTTGCACTCAAGTATAGTGGATGAAGCAAATGCTAAGAGACATCAGAGTGAAGTATGAGGAACCTATCACAATCTTCTGTGATAACTCAAGTGCAATAAATATATCAAAACATCTGGTGTTGCATTCAAAGACAAAACATATATCCATCGAGTTTCACTTTTTGAGAGAGCAAGTGAACAAGAATGAAGTCAGATTGGAGTTTGTGCCCTCAAAGGATCAAATTGCAGACATTTTTACTAAACCTCTACCTAAGGACTCTTTTGAGTATCTCAGGGAGAAGTTAGGTGTTATTACCCCTCCAGCTCTGAATTAAGGTGCACTGATGTGCATCAGTCCAGTGGATCTCACAGTCATAGCTTGTGGTCCAGATTGATGATAGGAAGTTGCCACTCAAGGGGAGCAGTCTATATGATTCTAAAGTATTGATGCAAGTATGTGCCCTTTGCCATTGATGTCAAAGGGGGAGAGAAGACATGTGAAAAACAAAAGTGGTTGCTAATCAAAGGAGGAGGAGCAAAGAAAGAGAAGACATATGAATGATTTTTGTTGATAGAGGGAGCTATTTCAGTTAGTGAGGAGAAGTTTTTGTCTTGATGGTTAAAATAGTTTTTCACATCATATGTTGCCATCAATGACAAAGGGGGAGATTGTTGCAAGTATAGGCCTAACCGGTGTTATCATTGATGTCAACATACTCCTGTTGCATTGATGTCAAGGATTGGATGAGTTGTGTGCTAAGGATATTGAGAAAATTAGTCCTATCAGAAATAAGGAAGACAGTGAAGATCCCAGCTAGATGAAGATCAAAGAATGTGCATCAAAGGGTTTGTAGATATGTGTCTAAACATGAACTAGTCAAGATTTGAGAGGTTCGCATGAATATTTGGAGAAGTTATGGCAATATGAGTAAAACTGGTTCTAGCAGCTGTTCAGAGGTGACAAAGTGACACAAATAGGTTCGGTGAGATGCAGAAATGCAATATCTTGTTCTGCAGATTTGGCAGAATGTTTAGGAAGCCAATGTGAATTGACAACTCAATTGGTTCATGGTCTGGAGGTCCGCAAGCATTTATTCTAATGTGACAGTGATGACAGACTGTGTTCTTGAGGTTCTGGATGAAGATGCGAATGATTTCAGTAAGAAGAAGTGGTGTGGATGTTCTTGGTGATTCAGGCAATCTTGTGGGGGTCTCTAGTTTGTGTCTAATTTGTGTTGGTGGTCCGCATTGTAGATTGAAATCGTAATTGAAGATTTACTCTCGGGTGATGGTGTTCTTCCTAATCATGGCCGATCAGATGTTTTACACATCTTACGGATGATTTTGAATATGTTCTGCGAAGCATGGTGTGTTCCTCAAATAAGATTGAAGTCCCAAATATGTGTGGTCGATAGTGTGGTGATACGCATGAAGTCTTTGTAATAAATCAAGTTGTATTTTTGTAACTAATCTATAATAAAATAAAGTATGTTGTGCCGACTTTGATGATTATCCCAAAGTCGATGTCTTGTATAAATAAGATTTCTGAAGTCATTTCAAAGTATCCTTAGTGGAGATGAAAAAGTGGTAGAGAGGAGAAGAACGAAAAGCAGAGTAGAAGTGTTGAGCTTAAATGGAACTGTCTCAAGCATGGTGAAGATGATAATCTCCAGTTCAAGTATGTAATATTTATATTATTCTGTAGACAGTGTGTCTCATGTAGGCAATGGGCCTCTTGTGAGCAGTGTGCTCAAGCAGTGAGCCCTAATTGGCAAGTGCCATTTTGTTCTTCTTATTCTTTTAATAAAGAATACAATCTTGGGTTAGTCACACCATGGTTTTTCCCTTAACCGGGTTTTCCACGTTAAAATCTTGGTGTCATATGTGTTAATGTGTTTCTACTCTTGAGTTATTGCATTGTGCTTCCATGATTGAATCATTATTATGTTGTAGAAATATAAGAAGGATTTAAGTGTTTAAAGAAAAGAAAGTTTTTGTGACAACTAATTCACCCCCCTCTCAGTTGTCTATCCTAAAACCAACACTAAATTGTGCCCATACAGTGGCTATTTCAACACCATGCTGCCCTTCACCTATCTCGGCTTGTCCTTTTCTTTCTGGCATTGTTGAATTTATTCTATTATTTTTCCTGTTGGCAAGAGACACTGCTAGGCATGATAAGTGTTGTCATTGATGGCAACTAATTCTCTACTACACATCCGCATTGCATAATTTTCCCAAACCAGAAATTTGATTGAAGATTTGTCTAAGCCCAAGAAGTCAAGAACAGAGTGTGTGATAGGGTCCGATATCTTGGTCCAGATCTCTCTGGTGGAAAGTCATAATTTGCTACGGATCTGAGGTAGTCTTAAGCATTGTCAAGACAATCTAAATCTAGAGTTTTGGCCTCAAGTGATGAAGGATTCAATAGTTATTAGCATTTGAGTATCGGGTTAACAGTTTGACAGAGCAGGTAGAAGAAGAATAGGCTGACCCTGTAATTGATCTTGGTTCTAGATGTATGGAAGTTGTTGATTGGACAAGTTGTGATGATCAGTGATAGTAGCCAACCTGATTAATGATTTATGAGTGCAAGTTTTGGTCCGTGTTACAAGTATACATGGATTTAGCCGACAGAGTAGAATTTTTAGTAAATTTCTAAGTGTTGTTGAAGCCAACTAAAAAGTGGTTGAAGATCTAAATGCAGATATATATAGCCGATGGATTTGAATGATTTAGGAGTGTGTGTATTTTGATTATGGAGTAATTGTGAAAAGAGTAGAGATCAAAAGTTTAGATGTTAGCAGAGTAGTAAGACGGGCAGAGTAAGGATGAAGTGTGTCAAATCAGTTTTCTATGCTTAACCGAAACTGAACTCTAGCATTGATAGATGCTAAATATCAGTTCAATTTCATTATAATCTTCTTCCTGTAGGCAGTGAGCCTTTTGTAGGTTGTAAGCCTTCTTTTGAGCAGTGACCTTTGGGTAGTGAACCCGAATGCATGTGCATTCCCCATTGTAATACTTTTAACAGAGTATAATCTTTGTGGGTTAACCCCCACCGTGGTTTTTCCCTTAACCAGGTTTCCACGTCAAAAATCTTGGTGTCAAGTGTGTTACTTCTGTTTATGCTCATGTGTTATTGATTCATGCTTTAATGTTCATATCATTAATTTGATTAGAAGTTGTAAAAGAATATTAAAGGTAGAAAAGTTTAATTTAGGTGACAACTGATTCATCCCCCACTCTCAATTGTCTAGACCAATTCCAATAATTGGTATCAAAGCAAGGTTCCTTTGAAAAAGTTTAACAGCTTAAGGAAGATCTGGGAAGGCAGTAAAATGGATGAATATAACCTTCAAGGGCAACTTAATCTTGCCCTAGAAGATCTTAAGCAGTCCAGAGCAGAAGTCTAGAGCTGCAAGAAAACCTCAAAAAGGCTAAAGACTTCATTGAGATTTTAAAAGAAAAATTGAGCAAATCCAATGAAAAGGGGAAGGAGCAACCTCTTCAACTGGGAAACCATTATGAAGACAAGGCCTTGAAGGAGAAGACAAAGGAATATGAAAAATTAGCTAAAGACGTTGTTGTCCTAAAACATGAGATGGAATCTGGGGTGATGAGACTAACCAAGGAAATTGAAGATAGGAAGAAAACTGAAGAAGAGATGAATCAAAATCTAAAAGAGAGAACTGAAGAATGTTGCAGATTGGATGGAATAGCTAGTCTCCTAGAATCTAATCTACAAGAAAGAAGAAACAATGAGAGAGAACTTGAGAGACAAATTATCACTCTCAGACATGACCTAGAAGTTGCAAATGAATATAAGTAGAAGTTCAAGATAAGCTCAGCTAAACTTGAAGCACTAATTGAAGGACAGAAAAAGGTTGATGACAAGCATGGTCTTGGATATGAGAAAGGTGAAAGTTCTGGATCCAGACAAAGAAAGTTTCAACCAAGGAATGGAAGAAATAGACCTAGAAAACCTCTGGTAAGATAGCCAAATGCTCAAAGATATCCATGATTCAATGGAAATTGCTTCAATTGCAATAAATTTGGTCATAGAGCTACTCAGTGTAGAAGAAGAGTAAATCAAACTATTCTATCCTTCTTCAGTCAATGCTTCAAGTGTAAGAGGTATGGTCATAAATCAAATGAATGCAGAAGTATGATAATGAATAATTCTAACAATAGAGGAATTGGCAATTCTTTCAATGGTTATTGTTTTTCTTTCAATGGATTTGGACACATGGTTAATCAGTACAGATCAAGAGGAAATCAAGTTTATAAGCAAGGAAATGGTGTGTGCTTTAATTGCAATGAATCTGGTCATATTGCAAGATTCTGCAGAAGTAGGAACAATGGGAGAAGAGGTCCGGTAAATAGAAAATTGGATGGCAGAGACAAGAAAAAGGCAAAAGAAAAATTGATGTGAATGAGATACAGGGCAAAATGAACAAGACTTGGGTGAAGAAAGATACAATGAACAATTGTGATGGGTCTGCACCAGAATTTGGTACTGACAATTTCTCTGGGAATTAAATTAGGAGCTCTGACTCAAGGGGAGCTGCATTGAACATCAAATTCCCCCAATCAGTAAGTGAGTGCCTGGATATGGCACAATGAGAGAAGATATTTTAAATTGTTTTAGAACTTTTGAAAGGATTTCTAAAAGAAAAGATGTTAATATGGAAATTTGCTAAGTGATTCATGAAGAATAGTTTAAGAAATAGAGTAACAGGATGAAGTTAGGGCAGCACATTTATTACAATGTGAAATTAGGTTTTGCGAAGGATAAAAGGTCACTTAATCATGCATTTGAACCACTTTGCATTCAAAGGAAACAAGCAGAAGAGCTTCTAAGCTAAAAATCTAGAGACTGAAAAATGAAAAGTGAATTCAACTAGTAATTGATCAACCCTAAACCCGCAGAAGAAAAAAGGTACTTCTCTGTAAAGCTTTGAATCTAAAATCTGTTGAGATGGCTTCACCTCATGTTGTTGACATTATTGAAAGGCCTTGACCTAAATTTAAGAAGCATCCTCACAAATCAATAGAAGTCGATCCGTTAGGTGCTTTTTCAAGTGTTTCGTATGGTGTGCTGCATGTTGAAGACATTAGGGTTTATATTCATGCAAACATAGATAAATTTGGTGATTCAAGGTATGTAGACCTATTTGAGAGTCATCTCAGGGATGAAAATCATGATCTTAAACTTGAATATAAGGCACTACATGATAAACACTTTATTCAGATTCTGGGGTTTCCAACTTTTGATGAAGATGAATGGGTTCAGTATGTTTATAGTCGGATGCATGATGAATTCATTTGGTTGTTAAAACCATTCAAAATTACCAAGGATGTTATTAGAATTGTGACTAGGTTGAACTCAACTGGTGGATTACCCATGTTAAAATTTGTGAAAAATCAAATTGTTACTGATGCAACTGGTGCTAAATTCAATAGGAGGGCTATGACTATAAATGACGTTATAGAACCTGATGTGAAGTTTGCTTCCATGGTGATTAGCTACAAGATATATCACTCCAACAAGGAGAATTTTGTTTTTGGAACTACCATATATGCAGCATATCAAATGGTAAAGGAGAATGTAGATTATGACCTTTGTGAGCTGTTACAGAACCAGCTGATTGAAAACCTGAACAAAATCAAAAGGGATAATAAAAACACTTTTAAATATGGTACATTGGTTCTATGCTTGTTTTTCTACTATATGAATGAAGTACCTAGAGTAAAGGGTGTTCACTGGACTAATGATGAGCCAGTTGTCATTCAGATTAGAGATCATCTTCGTATGATGCATTTAAGGGAAAGAATCCCTAAATCAATTGTTGAGAAGTACAAAAATGAAATATGCTTCATGGTTGACACTGATCAATGTCTAATAGAAGCAGTGGAACCCAAAACTGTTTGGATCATGCCCATGGGGTATGAAGTAGATGAAAAAATCTTGAATATGTATGTTCAACATCTCTAATCAAGCCTAAAGACACAACGGCTGAAAGATTTCGAACATATGAGGAGCTGAGTTTAAAACTGCATACCGAGCTCAGAGAACCCGAAGCCAATAGGAAAGTAAGAAAAGAAGTTGAACAGTTGGCTAAAAATCTAGGCCTAACTAAGGAGGCTATGAAGAAATTTAGAGAAAGAACTAAAAAGGCTAAGAAAGAGAAACAAGATAAGAAACAAACAAGTGCTCCAATGAAACCCTCTTCCACTTCAAGAACTACTAGGAGCTCTGTTGCTACCCCTGTTCCTCCTAAGACTGCAAAACCATAAGCAAAATCATTCAGAAAAAGGGAGAAAAGGAAGAAAACAAAAGCATCTCGGACCTATGAAAGCACAAGAGAAGAAGAAGAAGATACAGATTCTGACATTGAGATCAAAGAACTAAAACCCACAGACACAAAAGTGACCAAGATATCCAAGGAGATGCCCTCCGAAAGAAAAAGGGAAAGCAAGAGGCAAAATATAGAGGAATATGTAGCAAAGCCTACCCTTTCAATAGATGACATCATTAAATCAGTTACAATGGATGGAAACTTGGCTCCAATAACAGAATTCTATGATGACTATAGTGATGCTGACAAAAGAGTACTTGAGGAAGCAACGGTAAGATATTTGAATATCTACAACAAGTCTGTTATTGAGATATTTTCATTAATACCAAAAAGCCTTGAGAAAATTTTGGAAATGAGAAAAGACAATGCAAAAAGCAAGGATCTTGAGATCTGAGAACAAATATTAATACAATTATGCCTCCAAATTACTCTGAAGCAAATGAACTTGATATTCAAAGAAGCCAAGGATGAGTTCTGAAGCAAAAAATGAATGAATAAGCTTATGCTAGGGGAGACAGATAAGATTGTAAAGGAAACCAAAGAGATTCTTTAGTGTGCTTTGAAAAAGCACAATCTTCCTATTGTAGAGGAGGTAAATGTAGAGATTGAGTCCTCAGACATGGATGTTGAAGGATTAAAAGGAAATAAGTAACAAACTGAAACTCTAGACTCCTCTATTCCGAAAGAGGAATTGCAAAAAGAAGGAGAGGAAGTACTGATAGAAGAAGCAAATGTTGGCCATGATCCTCTAGATCCTCCTTCCATTGATGACTCTGGAAAGGGCTAAGAGAAAGAAGAAGAAAAGGAGAAAAAGAAGGAAGAGGAAGAGGAAGAGGCAGAGGTAAGAGAAGATCTAGCAGAAGGAGATGGTGCTAGTGCACCAAAGCAAAACAGTCCAATTGCTGCCACTGACAAAGCACAAGGGAAGGAATCTGAAATAACAAGTGTGGCAAGAGACACTGCAAATGTAGTACAGAGTTTTCTCAGCAAGGAGATGCTAGAGTTAGATGAGCCGGAACTAATACAAGGACCAATTAATTATGACACTCTCTCTGGATCAAATACTAAAGATATCATCATTCACATAGGCCAAGGCAAGGGAGAAATTACTGAAGTCTCACATATAAGACAGTGAGTTGATAAGCCTAGCATCCAGAACATTGGAGAAGATCATGCCCACATATCAGAAAATACATCCGATTCTCTTTCTGGTAATTTGAAAAATCTTGTGCATTCTGGAAATACAAATTTTGAGTCCTTTGAGAAGTCAGTCAAAGTAAAGGTCTGAAAAGAATTTTTGTATAAGAGGTTTAGTGAACTAAAAGGCCTTATAGATAATGATAGAAAAACACTCAACATTGGTATAAAGAGTATTGAAAATGCTCTTAAGGATGGTGGTGATGTATATAAGTTGTGTTTATCATGGAAAAAGATAAAGGAGCAGGAGAAAAAGTTGCTAGACCTATCTCAAAGTTTTGATCCTTTAACAATATCTTTGGTGAGCCGAGAATGTCAAGCAATTAGCCTGACAAATGAAATAAAGAAGCTTATCAAAGAAAAGAAGAACATTATGGAAAGAATGGGTGAGCTCTAGGGACTGATTACCCCTAAGTTGGAAATAATGTTTAATACTTTGTCAGAGGCCCAAAGCACTGCCTGGACAAGTGATCCATCAGATCAAAGGAAAGCAGAAGCATATGCATTTCTTCTAAGAGGACACATTTCAATTTTGGATGGTATGAAGAGAAGTTGGGCCACCAAATTTGTATAGTTAAAGAGTACTTTTGTAGATATCCTTAAATATATGTAAATATAACATATGGACTGTTTGTACATATGCGGTCATATATACAGAGTTTTTGCATCATTAGTGATTGTGGATCCCACCCTTTGCCATTGATGTCAAATGGGGAGTTAAGAGCAATGAAAAATGAGGAATCTAGCAAAGGGGGAGCTTTGGAAATAGTGGAAAGCAGTGTGAACAACAGTATGGAGGACAAGCAAAGGGGGAGTTATTCCGACACTTAGTCATTTTTCACTAAGTGTTGCCATCAATGCCAAAGGGGGAGATTGTTGGCAAGAGACACTGCTAGGCATGATAAGTGTTGGCATTGATGGAAACTAAGTCTCTACTACACATCTGCATTGTATAATTTGTCCATACCAAAAATTAGATTGAAGATTTGTCTAAGCCCGGGAATTCAAGAACAGAGTGTGTGACAGGGTCCAGTATCTTGGTCTGGATCTCTCTGGTGGAAAGTCATAATTTGCTACAGATCTGAGGTAGTCTTAAGCATTGTCAAGATAATCTAAATCTAGAGTTTTAGCCTCAAGTGATGAAGGATTCAATAGTTATTAGCATCTGAGTATTAGGTTAACAGTTTGACAGAGCAGGCAGAAGAAGAACAGGTCGACCCTGTAATTGATCTTGGTTCTGAATGTATGGAAGTTGTTGATTGGGCAAGTTGTGATGATCAGTGATAGTAGCTGACTTCATTAATGATTTATGAGTGCAAGTTTTGGTCCACGTTACAAGTATACATGGATTTAGTTGACAGAGAAGAATTTTCAGTAAAGTTCTAAGTGTTGTTGAAGACGACTGAAAAGTGGTTGAAGATCTGAATGCAGATATATATAGCTGATGGATTTGAATGATTTAGGAGTGTGTGTATTGCAACTATGGAGTAATTTTGAAAAGAGAAGAGATCAAAAGTTTAGATGTTAGCAGAGCAGTAAGAGGGGTAGAGTAAGGATGAACTGTGTCAAATCAGTTTTCTATGCTTAACCAGAACTGAACTCCAGCATTGATAGATGCTAAATATCAGTTCAATTTCATTGTAATCTTCTTCTTGTAGGAAATGAGCCTTTTGTAGGTTGTAAGCCTTCTTTTGAGCAGTGAGCTCTGGGCAATGAGCCTGAATGCATGTGCATTCCCCATTGTAATACTTTTAATAGAGTATAATCTTTGTGGGTTAACTCCCACCGTGGTTTTTCCCTTAACCGGATTTCCACGTCAAAAATCTTGGTGTCAAGTGTGTTACTTATGTTTATGCTCATGTGTTATTGATTCATACTTTAATGTTCATATCATTAATTTGATTAGAAGTTGTAAAAGAAGATTAAAGGCAGCTCTTAGTTGTCCGGACCAATTCCAACATTTCCAGCAACCCAATAGACTACAAGGGAATGTTCAAACTGAGATAGCATAAACTTAATTGCCTAATGTCTTGCAGCCTCTGATATTGTTCTATATCTACAAAATTTAGACGGAGAGAGTCTATGTGAATATTATGGCACAAACATTGCCATAAACTATCTTCATATGCTCATGGTCAAGGAACCTATATTGGTGAGTGTGATCAAGCTTCTGAACCCCTTGAATAGCAGATGCTTCAACCAAACTAAAACAGAACCATGATGAAAACCAAATAAAACTAAAAATTGTTTTTGGTTGATGGAGGATAGCTAGTTCGCCTGGGATGCTCCTGCATCAAACACACCAAGTAGAAAGTTGGTGAGCATATGCTCACAAAGTGGAGTTAGTATTCAAACTACCCTTTTAGGTTGTCACCAACCTGTAACGAGCTCCATCACTGGGAAAATGTGCACATGATTATTTTTTCTTCCTCTTTTTCTAGCTCCATGTCAGAGCAACAATCATCCTCCTTCTGCAACTCCATTCACCAGTCCTCTCTCCTCTCTGGATTCACATCCACCGTATACTATCCTCCTCCACCAAATTCTTTCTACTCTCCTCTCCTCCTTTGTGGGATACATCCGACCATTAACTGGCCACCTCCACCAAAACCTACCTAGAGCATCCTCCACAATCTCTACAATAAAATATGTAGTGCCTACACGCAAATCTGCAACAGCTATTTCATCTTCTACAAAAACATCCTCTTCTACTCATACTATGGAAGAATAATTACAAATGAAATCAAAAGGTTCATTATTTACCTCTTTTCCCTTTGCTGCTACATCATCTTCTTCATCCTTTGTTGTGACTCGCATCTTCTCATCTTCATCGACGATCTTCTCAAGCCACTCCTCTTCTATCACCAATATTTGTGCTAACAAATCATCATCTTTTCCAGGCTCTACTGTTGCAACCTTTTTGTACTCCATCACTATAATCACATTCTCCACAATTGCATCTTCAACCTCTTTATTCTTGCTACCCATCTTTTAATTTTCAACTATTGATACACACAACTTTTCATCTTGCTTGACCAACTAACCATGTTGCCATCCTTCCAATCTGCTCAATCTCTTATCTAATCTCTCACATATACCTGCCAACGTCTCCAAAGTCCTTCACTCTTAATTCTACCTCCAACCTTCCCATATTACGAGTCTCTTCCTCAACAATATTCCCATCTTATTTGCTACTGCAATCTTTTGCAATCCTCATCAAACTCTCAATCTATTTGTGGATTCCTAGATCTCACTTGCTCGGGACTTCTCTCTACCTGCAACAATATTTTGAGCTCTTCACTACCACTTCACTCTCTCCTTCTACTCGCAGGTCCTAGCATAGGTTGCCTCATATTTGGCACTCTACATATGCACTCGAGACCTCAGGCTTTGATACCATTTGATGCAGATGGATCTCCCTCTTGTTGGAATTAGTCCAGAAAACTGAGAGGGGGGGTGAATCAGTTGTCCCCAAAATTAATCTTTTCTTTTCTTTTAATCTTCTTTCATAATTGGCAAATTGATTAATGATGCAAACATTAGAGAATACATAAGCAGAAGCGTAATCAACACATTTGACACCAAGATTTTTGACGTGGAAACCCAGTTAAGGGAAAAACCATGGTGGGTGTTAGCCCACAAGATTCATATCCTGTTAAAAGTTCTTAAAATAATGGGAAGGCACTTGCCTTTGGGCTCACTACTCAAAGAGAGGCTCACTACCTACAAGAAATTTGTGTTTACCACAAAAAGAACTAACTGATAATTAGCACCTTTTCATGCCTGGTTTAGTTTCATTTGATGCTCCTAAATACCTCTACTTCTCACTCCAAATTCTTCTTCACTGACTCTTCACTCTATACTTCTTTCATTCCTCTTCTTCTCTGCTCTGCTTCTGATCCTTTTTCGGGTTTAATTCATTTTGCACAAGGATGATTTTCAACAACTATTTGTATGCTTCATCAACCTTGCAATGATCAACAAGGTCGGCTAAACTTGACGCGGATCATTACACTATTGGCCAAACATAACTAAGACTTGAATCTTCTTCTACAACCACACCACGCTTCATAAAATGCTCTTAGATCATTTGCAACATGCTAGGATCATCCGGTTGGCCAAGACTGGGAAGAACATCAATGACAAAAAGGAAAATCTTCAAAAATGAGCTCAAACTTCAATGCAGACCTCCCACACAGTAACTACATGATCCAAAGATCTCCACAAGTACATTGAATTCAACAGAAACATCCTCACTCCTCCAACTCATCAAAATCACTTGCATCTTTATCTGAAACCTCAAGAACACTATCTGCAATGACTGTCAAACTAGAAGGATTACTTGCGGACATCCAAACCATGAACCACTTGTATTGATGATACACACTGACTTCCCAAACATGCCTCTAGATCTGTAGATCATCATTTTACATTACCGGAGCAATCTGGACCTCTTCATGTCACTCTATCTCTCCTGAGTATTGTAGGAACTAGTTCTACTCAGATGGCCATAACTTCTTTAGATCTTAATGCGAACTTCTCAAATCATAACTGGAGCTTCTTCAGACAAACCTCTACACATCCATATGGTCCACATACATTGATCTCCATTAATTTTCTCAATATCCTCAACAATCTAGTCTTCTATACAGACAGCAAAATAGGATACAGTTGACACCAATGGAAACAAGGATATGTTGACATCAATGAAAACACCGCTTAGGCACATATTTGCAACAATCTCCTCCTTTGTCATTGATGGCAACATATGATGTGAAAAACTAAATTCAACCATCAAGACAAGAACTTCTCCTCCTTTCTCTTCTAACTTCTGCAATTACTTTATTTACTACTCCACCTTTCATCAGCAACTAGTTTTTCACATGACTTCTCTCCCCCTTTGACATCAATGGAAAAGGGCACATATTTGCTATATTTTCTCCCTTTTTGCTTCAGAATGATCCCAAAATTTACATACTGGCTAGTCCCCCTTGAGTAGTATCTCCTTAACATCAATCCAGATCACAAGACATGAATGTGAATTCCACTAGACTGATGCACCTTAGTGTGTCTTAGTTCTGATCAGGAGTAATAATCCCTAATTTTTCTCTGAGATACTCAAAAGTATCCTTGGGAAGAGGCTTAGTGAAGATATTTGCAATCTGATCTTTGGAAAACACAAACTCCAACTTGACTTCATTCTCTTTTAATTTCTCTCTCAAGAAGTGAAACTTGATAGATATATGCTTTGTCTTTGAGTGCAATACCGGATTCTTTGAAATGCTTATAGCACTTGAAATATCACAAAAAATTGTGACTAGCTCCTCAAACACAATTCTGATGTCCTTCAACATTTACTTCATCCATAGAACTTGAGTACAATTATTTTCTACTGCTATATACTTTACCTCTGCAGTAGATAGATATATTGCATCTTACTTTTTGCTCATCCAAGAGACCAATCTTCTTCCTAAGAAGAATGCACCACCACTAGTACTTTTTCTGTCATCCACATCTCCTACCCAATTAGGGTTTGTATATGCATGAAGAGTGAAGTCATTGTCCTTTGGATACCACAGTCCATAATCAATTGTCCCCTTGAGATATCTAAAAATTCTTTTGACTACCATAACATGGGATTATTTTGGATTAACTTGAAATCTGGCAACAAGTCCAACTACATTCATGATGTCAGGTCGGGTCTAAGTCAGATAGAGCAATCCTCCAATCATTGATCTATACCTTTTCTGATTTGCCTTGGGGGAGTCATCATCTTGATTAGCTTGCATCCGGTTACCATAGGTGTACATACTGGATTTGAATCTTCTATTCCAAACCTCTTCAACAATTATTTCACATACTTGGACTGAGATATGAAGATACATTTATTTGACTAAACAATTTGCAAACCTAGGAAGAAATTCATCTCACCAAACATTGACATCTCAAAATCACTTTTCATTTGATCAACAAATGCTTTGCACATACATTCATTTCCACCAAAAAAAATATTATCAACAAAGACTTCAACAATTAGAATGGCCTCATGATTAATCTTGAAGTACAGATTACTATCAGCGGTACCTTTGTTGAATCCTAGCTTAAGCAAATGCTTATCCAATCTTGCATACCAGTCTCTTAGGGCTTGCTTGAGTCCATACAATGCTTTTCTCAGTCCGCAGATCATATCTCTCTGATCAGACAACTAAAATCCTTCTGGTTTCTCAATGTAGACTTCTTCCTCCAACTCTCCATTTAGGAATGTCAATTTGACATCCATCTGATAAACTTTAAAATCTCTCAAAGCAGCAAAAGCAAGAAATAATCTAATTGCCTCTATCCTTGCCACCGGAGCAAAAGTTTCTTCAAAATCAATTCCTTCCACTTGAGAATAGCCTTTACATACCAACCTTGCCTTGTCTCTTACAACCTCACCATCCTCATTTAGTTTATTCCGGAAGACCCATTTTGTTCCAATCACATTTTTGTCCTCAGGTCTAGGAACAAGATCCCAAGTGTGATTCTTTTCAATTTGCATCAATTCTTCTTTCATTGCTTTAACCCAGTTTTCATCATTGCAGGCTTCAATTACTGATTTAGGTTCAATCTTTGAAATCAAACAAATCTCCTCTTGATCTTCAAAAAATTGTATCCTAGTTCGAACACCTTTACTCTTGTCTCCTATGATCTGATCTTCAAGATGATTCATCCTTACATATCTAGGAGTTTTAGGAATTGCTTGAGCTTCTATTTCTTGAGCTTGTTCCTCAACTTCTACACTATCTTATTGAAGTAATGGATTAACCAAATCAATTTGGATTTGAATTTGAGATTGCACTTGTCTTTCTTGACTTGGATTTTCATCTTGATCATCTGAATCATATCTGCAGGGCCTGGAATGTCCTTCTTTTCTCTCATCAACTCTGACATTAGCACTTTCAACAATCTTCTTTAATCTCTTGTTAAAGCACTGGTATGCTTTGTTTTGAGTAGAGTAACCCAGAAAAACTCCTTCATCACTTCTTGCTTCAAACTTGCCTAGATCCTCATCTCTTTTGATATAGCATTTACTACCAAAAACTCTGAAATATCTCACAGTAGGAGGATCACCAAACCATAGTTCATAAGGAGTCTTACCAGAATTTCCTTTGATCTATACTTGATTAAGAGTGTAGACAACAGTACTCATGGATTCTCTGCAATAAACTTGAGGAACATTTGTTTCCATCATCATGGTCCTGGCAGCTTCTTGAATAGTCTTGTTTTTTCTTTCCACAACTCCATTTTGTTGAGGAGTCCTGGGAGCAGATAACTGTGTTTTTATTCCATGCTTTTCACAGAAAGCATCAAACTCACCGACAGTAAATTCTCCACCTCTATCGAATCTCAGACACTTCAATTTCCCACCAATCTAATTTTCAACCATCACCTTGAACACTTTAAACTTGTCAAGAGCTTCTGATTTTTCTTTTAGGAAAGTTACCCACATCATCTGGGAGAAATCATCAATGAGCAACATGAAATATCTGTCTCCTTGCACACTCCTAATTCTAGCAGGACCACAGAGATCGGTATGTACCAGTTCCAATCACCCACTTGAAGATTGTTCCTTACTTTTGAATGGAATTTTATTTTGTTTACCCAATTGACATTCTCTACATATGCTATTAGGTTTTACAAGTCTTGGAAGATCTCTTACAGCCTGAGTGGAACTTATTTTGACAATGTTATCAAAATTCACATGACACATCCTCTATGCCATAACCAACTTTGATCTGTCTGAGAAATCAAACAACTTTTGCTAGAGCTACTTAAATGAAAGATGTTACCTCTATTTTGATTACCAAATGCAATTTTAGTTCTAGAGCTCTCCAAGATTCTACATTTTCCATCCTTGAATCGAAGATCATAACTCTTGTCAACCAACTGTCCAACACTGAGAAGATTATGTTTCAGTCCTTCCACATATAGAACATCATTGGTGCAATTCTTACCATCAAAAGAGATGGATCCTTTGCCATGGATTCTACCAGCTGAGTTGTCTCCAAATTTCACAAGCCCACCTTCACATTTTTCAAAACTCACAAACTTACTCTTGTCACCAGTCATATGATGAGAACATCCACTATCAATCACCCATTCATCCTTTTCAACAACCTGAGCAACCAAGGCACTTTTCACATTTGCACAGCTAGCAGATTCAATAGGCATTATTTCTTCTTCTTTAATAGCAATGAACACCCAATCACCTTCTCCATGATCAGATTCATCATTTGTGACTCCTTCTCCAGCTTCTTGGACATAGTGGCAATTCTTTTAACTTTTGTATCTGTTAGGGTTCGGTTTTGAAAACCACTCCAGACACCTTGAGGCAAAATGACTAGTCTTATTACAAGAAAAACATTTTAATGGAAACCTTCCTTCATACTTACCAGATTCTCTTGGCATTCTTTTGGAAATAAGAGCTTCAAGATCTACAGTCTCAATTTCGTCATCTTCAAGATCCTTGTCTTCACAAATCTATTTGATCTTCCTAAAGAACTTTCACCCAAATCATATATTTGCTTTCCATATACACTGGCCTTAAATGCAGATTCAAACTTAGGGAGAGAATCACCAAACTCACTCATTTCAAATGTTGAAAGCTTACCAACTAGTTGATCCCTTGTGATAGTTGTTACTATCCTGATTTCTTCAATGGCTGCAACTTTATGCTTGTATGCTGCAGGTAAGGATCTGAGCAGTTTGAAAACAATTTCTGATTCTTCCAATACTCCGCCTGCATTTCTGATACTGGTCAAAAGTTCATTTACTTTATGCATGTAGGAAGTAATGTTTTCATCTTCACTCATTACCAATCTTTCATATTTACCCTTCAAGGTTTGTAGCTTGGCACATTTAACATATTTGTCACCTTCATACAGATTTTCCAACTTACTCCAAATTTCATGAGCAATTTTTAAATCTAGGACATTTGCCAATTCAGTATCAGACAAGGCACTGAACAATGCTTCTTTGGCTTGAATGTTGTGTTCAGCATCTCTGAGTTCATCTATAGTTGAAGGTCCATTCTTTGGAATCTTATACACATTCTTGGTTATTAAACAAAAGACATCACCCATGCATTTTAGATGACACTACATGCGTACCTTCCAAAGGGAGTAATTTGTCCAGATAACTAAGAGGGGGGGTTGAATCAGTTGTCCCTAAAATTAATCTTTTCTTTTCTTTTAATCTTCTTTCACAATTGGCAAATTGATTAATGATGTAAACATTAGAGAATACATAAGCAGAAGCATAATCAACACATTTGACACCAATATTTTTGACGTGGAAACCCCGTTAAAGGAAAAACCACGATGGGTGTTAGCCCACAATATTCATACCCTATTAAAAGTACTTAAAAGAATGGGAAGGCACTTGCCTTCAAGTTAACTGCCCAGATCTCATTGCTCAAAGAGAGGCTCACTGCCTACAATAAATTTGTGTTTAACACAGAAAGAACTAACTTATAATTAGCATCTTTTCATGTCTGGTTCAATTTCATTTGATGCTCCCAAAAACTTCTGCTTCTCACTCCAAATTCTTCTTCACTGACTCTTCACTCTATAATGCTTTCGCTCCTCTTCTTCTCTGCTCTACTCCTGATCATTTTTTAAATTTAGTTCATTTTGCACAAGGATGATTTTCAACAACTCTTCAACAAGTATTTGTACGCTTCATCAACCTTGGAATGATCAACAATTTTGGCTAAACTTGACGTAGATCATTACACTGTCGGCCAAACATAACTGAGACTTGAATCTTCCTCTACAACCACGCCATGCTTCATAAAATGCTCTTAGATCATCCACAACATGCTAGGATCATCTGGTCGGCCAAGACTGGGAAGAACATCAACAACGAAAAGGAAAATCTTCAAAAATGAGCTCAAACTTCAATGCAGACCTCCAACACATCAGCTACACGATCCAGAGATCTCCACAAGCACATTGAATTCAACAGAAACATCCTCACTCCTCCAACTCATCAGAATCACTTGCATCTTTATCCGGAACCTCAAGAACACAATTTGCCATGACTATCAAACTAGAAGTATTACTTTTGGACCTCCAAACCATGAACCACTTATATTGATGATACACACTAACTTCCCAAACATGCCCCTAGATCCGTAGATCATCATTTTACATTACCAGAGCAATCTGGACCTCTTTCATATCACTCTATCTCTCCTGAGTATTGTAGGAACTGGTTCTACTCAGATGGCCATAACTTCTTTAGATCTTAATGCAAACTTCTCAAATCATAATTGGAGCTTCTTTAGACAAACCTCTACACATCCATATGGTCCGCATACATTGATCTCCATTAATTTTCTCAATATCCTCAATAATCTAGTCTTCTATACAAATAACAAAATAGGATACAGTTGACACCAATGGCAACAAGGATATGTTTACATCAATGACAACATGGATTAGGCACATATTTACAACAATTTCCCCATTTGTCATTGATGGCAACATATGATGTGAAAAACTAAATTCAACCATCAAGACGATAACTTCTCCCCCTTTCTCTTCTCACTTATGTAATTACTTTTTTTACTGCTCCACCTTTCATCAGCAACTAGTTTTTCACATGACTTCTTTCCCGCTTTGACATCGATGGAAAAGGGCACATATTTGCTATCTTTTCTCCCTTTTTGCTTCAGACTGATCCCAAAATTTACATACTGACTACTCCCCCTTGAGTAGTATCTCCTTAACATCAATCCGGATCACAAGATATGAATATGAATTCCACCGGACTGATGTACCTTAGTGCATTTTAGTTCTGATCAGGAGGGGTAATAACCCCTAACTTTTCTCTGAGATACTCAAAAGTATCCTTGGGAAGAGGCTTAGTGAAGATATTTGCAATCTGATCTTTGGAAGACACAAACTCCAACTTGACTTCATTCTCTTTTACTTTCTCTCTCAAGAAGTGAAATTTGATAGATATATGCTTTGTCTTTGAGTGCAATATCAGATTCTTTGAAATGCTTATAGCACTTGAATTATCATAGAAAATTGTGACTGGCTCCTCAAACACAATTTTGATGTCCTTCATCATTTGCTTCATCCACAGAACTTGAGTACAATTATTTTTTGCTTCTATATACTCTACCTCTATAGTAGACAGAGATATTGCCTCTTACTTTTTGCTCATCCAACAGACCAATCTTCTTCCCAAGAAGAATGCACCACCAATAGTACTTTTTCTGTCATCCACATCTCTTCCCCAATCAACATATGTATATGCATGAAGAGTGAAGTCATTGTCCTTTGGATACCATAGTCCATAATCAATTGTCCCCTTGAGATATCTAAAAATTATTTTGACTGCCATAACATGGGATTATTTTGGATCAACTCAAAATCTGGAAACAAGTCCAACTACATTCATGATGTCAGGTCTGGTCTGAGTCAGATAGAGCAATCCTCCAATCATTGATCTATACCTTTTCTGATTTGCCTTGGGGGATTCATCATGTTTGCTTAGCTTGCATTTAGTTACCATAGGTGTACCTACTGGCTTTGAATCTTCCATTCCAAACTTCTTCATCAATTCTTTCACATACTTGGACTAAGATATGAAGATACCTTTATTTAACTGAACAATTTGCAGACCTAGGAAGAAATTCATCTCACCAAACATTGACATCTCAAACTCACTTTTCATTTGATCAACAAATGCTTTGCACATACATTTATTTCCACCAAAAATAATATCATCAACAAAAACATCAACAATTAGAATGTCCTCATGATCAATCTTGAAGTAGAGATTACTATCAGCGGTACCTTTGTTGAATCCTAGCTTAAGCAAATGCTTATCCAATCTTGCATACCAGGCTCTTGGGGCTTGCTTGAGTCCATACAATGCTTTTCTCAGTCTGCAGACCATATCTCTCTGATCAAACAACTGAAATCCTTCTAGTTACTCAATGTAGACTCCTTCCTCCAACTCTCCATTTAGGAATTCTTATTTGACATCCATCTGATAAACTTTAAAATCTCTGAAAGCAGAAAAAGTGAGAAGTAATCTGATTGCCTCTATCCTTGCCACTGGAGAAAAAGTTTCTTCAAAGTCAATTCCTTCCACTTGAGAATAGCCTTTACATACCAACCTTGCCTTGTTTCTTACAACCTCACCATCTTCATTTAGTTTATTCTGGAAGACCCATTTGGTTCCAATCACATTTTTGTCCTCAGGTCTAAGAACAAGATCCCAAGTGTGATTCTTTTCAATTTGCATCAATTCTTCTTTCATTGCTTTAACCCAGTTTTCATCATTGCAGGCTTCACTTACTGATTTAGGTTCAATCTTTGAAATCAAACAAATCTCCTATTGATCTTTAAAAAAAATTCTCCTAGTTTGAAAACTTTTACTCTTGTCTCCTATGATCTGATCTTCAGGATGATTCATCCTTACATACTTGGGAGTTTTGGGAATTGCTTTAGCTTCTATTTCTTGAGCTTGTTCCTCAACTTTTGTACTTTCTTCTGAATTAATGGATTAACTAGATCAATCCGGATCTGAATCTGAGATTGCACTTGTCTTTCTTGACTTGGATTTTTATCTTGATCATCTAAATCATATATGCAAGGCCTGGAATGTCCTTCTTTGCTCTCATCAACTCTGACATTAGTACTTTCAACAATCTTCTTCAATCTCTTGTTAAAGCACCGGTATGCTTTGTTTTGAGTAGAGTAACCTAGAAAAATTCCTTCATCACTTCTTGCTTCAAACTTGCCTAGATCCTCATCTCTTTTGATATAGCATTTACTACCAAAAACTTTGAAATATCTCACAGTAGGAGGATGACCAAACTATAGTTCATAAGGAGTCTTATTGAAATTTCCTTTAATAAACTTGAGGAACATTTATTTCCATCATCATGGTCCTGGCAGCTTCTTGAATGGTCCAGTTTTTTCTTTCCACAACTCCATTTTGCTGAGGAGTCCTAGGAGCAGATAACTATGTTCTTATTCCATGATTTTCACAGAAAGCATCAAACTCACCAGAACTAAATTCTCCACCTTTGTCGGATCTCAAACACTTCAATTTCCCACCAATCTCATTTTCAACCATCACCTTGAACACTTTAAAGTTGTCAAGAGCTTCTAATTTTTCTTTTAGGAAAGTTACCCACATCATCTGGGAGTAATCATCAATCAGCAACATGAAATATATGTCTCCTTGCACACTCCTAATTCTAGAAGGACCATAGAGATCAATATGTACCAGTTTCAATCACCCACTTGAAGCTTGTTCCTTACTTTTGAATGAAATTTTGTCCTGTTTACCCAATTGACATTCTCTACATATGCTATCAGGTTTTACAAGTCTTGGAAGATCTCTTACAACTTGAGTGGAACTTATTTTGACAATGTTATCAAAATTCACATGACACATCCTCCTATGCCATAACCAACTTTGATCTATCTGAGCAATCAAACAACTTTTTCTAGAGCTACTTAAATGAAAGATGTTACCTTTAGTTTGAGTATGCTACGCCCTTAATCCTATAGTGTGTATAGGGTTATGAATAGTCGGCTTGTGGCTATCTTAACTCTTAATTAAGTCATATTATCATTAGTTTATTGTTATTTAGTTGTTTAGGTCAGCCTAAGGCTTATATAGGCCCATCTAAGTCGGCCTAGGTGATATGCTAGGCATAAATAGGTATATATAGGAGGTAGTGAGTCTTATTTCATGATATTCAGTATTGTGTTCTCATGGAAGACTATTGGAGGTATCCCCCTCGAAGTGGTTTTGGAGGTTGCCCCCTTGAAGTGGCATATTATTATCAAGTGTTTACAACATATTTACTATTATATTCAGATATTGTGCAAGTTGTTTCATTACAAGTGGTATCAGAGCATGATCTTGGCACCATGAAGACAAAAACTAGGTGATTTTTTTTCTAATTTGGAGGTCATTTTGGAAACCGCATAACTTTCAAATTTTGGCAAATTTTTTTTTTGATTTTAAAAGGGTTTTTGAATAACATATTGAAGCTGCTACAATCTAGAATTTAGAGTATTTGGAGCAAAATTAAGTGAGTTATAGCAGAATTAGGGTTTCTGCCCTTATTTTTTGAGAAGCGTATATCTCTCTTATTTTGTCGAATCTCTGAAAGATTTTTTGTGGGTTTTTCAATATAATAGTGAAGCTACTACAATCCAGATTTGAGAACAATTGGAGTAGAATAAAGGGATTTATTTATAAATTAGGGTTTCCACCAATTTCTCTCTCCAAGCTGCACAATTTTGAATTTCTTCACAATTTTTTCAGGGAAGTGAGATCTTGGCCCTGGTAAGTTACAGTAAAAATTTCAGATTGATTTGATTTGTTTCATGTGATTTATTACAAAATTATTTTTTCCAATCATGAGGGGTCCTTCAACAAGGGGCAAAAAGAATGTTACCACATCGGGAAAAACTCCAGGCAAGGAGGAGGTGGAAAATGAGGATGTTGATCAAAAAGAATATGAAAATATACTTGAACTTATTCATAAAGAAAATAGCAAGATGAAAGGTGAAATCTTGTCCATTATGGGTGAACAAATGAAAGGGTTGGCGAAGTCATGTGATATTGAGAAAATTCTAGAGATACTTTCCAAACATAAGCAGTCACCACACCAAGATGTGGAGGAAGAGGATTCTACAAAAGGGAAGGGTTGTTTTGGGTTTGAATCAAATCTCAAGATGGATCATCACACCACTCATTTTATGGCAAGGAATTTCACACCAAAGTTGGATATGCGAAAGTTTGATGGTCAAGATCCTACCAATTGGCTCTGTCAAATGGAGCAATTCTTTGATATCCACCATGTTCCTTGTCAACAAAAGGTGGCCATGGCTTCCTTATACTTGGAACCTGATCAATTCATTTGGTACCATTGGCTATGTGAAGAAAAGAAAGCAAAAGGATGCATTGTCACTTGGTCTGTTTTCTAAGAAGAACTCATTACTCATTATGGTGAAAATCTTATGGATAGCTACTTCAGCCAAATTACCAAATTAAGGCAAACAGGTATGGTCAAGGATTACATTCATCAATTTCATACTTTGTCTTTAAGAGTGGAAAATGTGTCTACAGAAAATTTGTTGGAGCTATTCATTGGTGGCTTAAAGGATCACATTAAATATGTGGTACGCAGGTTCCGTCCAAATTCCATCTCAGATGTAATGATTATGGCAAGGCAAGTAGAGGAAAAATTTATGGTTAATAAAAGGCAAGGTTTTATAAACATAAGAGATAAAAGCACTCCTACACAATCACTTCCACAACCTACTAGGCTAACACCACAACAAATTGAAGAGAAGAGAGCAAAAGGATTATGTTTTAATTGTGATAGCAAATATAGTAGAGGACACAAATGCACTGAAAAGAAATTGTTCTATATTGAAGGGCCAAGTGAGGAAGAAGAAGAGGTACCAATAGTAGAGAGTGACAATGAGATAGAGGAGGAGTCAAGAGATACTCAACCAATCATTTCGTGCCATGCACTTTCAGGTTTTAGTACCCCACAAACTCTCAAGGTAGTGGGTTTCTTAAAGAAAGAAAAAGTAACAGTGTTGATAGACTCAGGTAGCACTCATAACTTCATCAACAAAAAGTTGGCCACTCGTCTAAATTGTTTTATATATCCAGCTCCAGAATTTCAGGTCTTGATTACAGATGGTGGTACTATTAGTTGTTCAGGAAAATGCCATAGCATTAAATTATCCATGGGAGATTATCATCTTAATTGTCCAATGTATGCTATCTCAATGGGTGCAACAGATATTGTTTTGGGAGTACAGTGGCTCACCACTTTGGGAACAATTGAATTGAACTTCCAAGAACTATTCATGCGCTTTTAATCAGAGGGAAGAACAATAGAATTATGAGGGATGCGTGCAAAGTCACCACAGATAGTAAGTTCTTACCAAATGCAAAAGATGTTGAAGAAGGGGGTAGATGGGATGGTAGCCCAATTATTTTCATTAGAAGCATATCACTCAAAGGCTTCTACACCATTGGATCTACAAGCAATTATAGATAAGCACTCTATAGTTTTTGGGGAGATGCCAAAAGGATTGCCTCCTAGGAGAGATCATGATCATGCCATTCATCTAGTACCAGGGAGCCAACCACCCAACATCAGGTCCTACAAATATCCATATGCTCAAAAAAGTGAGATTGAGAAGATAGTTCAAGAGATGCTAGAAGCAGGCATTATCAGGCATAGTCAAAGTGCTTACTCATCTCCTGTGGTAATGGTGCGTAAGAAGGATGAAACTTGGAGGATGTGTCCAGATTACAGGGAGCTTAACAAGTTCACCATAAAAGATAAGTTTCCTATTCCAGTAATTGATGATTTGTTAGATGAGTTTAATGGTGCTATTTATTTTACAAAACTTGATCTCCGTTCTGGTTATCACCAAATCAGAATTAGAGATGAGGATGTACATAAGACAGCTTTTAGAACCCATGAGGGCCACTATGAATTTTTGGTAATGCCTTTTGGTCTCACTAATGCACCGTCGACATTTCAAAGTTTGATGAACTCTATCTTCAGGCCATTTTTGAGGAAATTTGTTTTAGTATTTTTTGATGACATCTTAATATATAGTAAAACATGGGAGGAACACTTGCAACATGTAAATCAAGTGTTGGACATTTTGAAGCAGAATCAGTTGTATGCTAAACCATCCAAGTGTATCTTTGGTGTCAAAGAAGTGGAGTACCTTGGTCACATTGTGTCACATGAGGGAGTCAAGGTGGACCCTCATAAGATCCAAGCAATTGTAGAGTGGAAAATTCCTAAGACCCTTAAGAACTTACGAGGTTTTTTAGGGCTTACAGGGTATTATCGCTGATTTGTAAAGAATTATGGTAGCATAGCATCTCCTCTCACATCCTTGTTAAAGAAGGATGCTTTCCAATGGAATGAAGTGGCGACAAGGGCATTTGAGAAACTAAAGGAAGCCATGTGCACAACTCCAGTCCTAGCTACCCCAGATTTTTCTAAAACATTTGTTGTTGAATGTGATGCTTCAGGACATGGAATAGGAGCAGTACTTATGCAAGAAGGAAAACCCATAGCATTTGAAAGTCGCCAACTCAAAGGTAAGAATTTGTTGAAGCCAGTTTATGAGAAGGAAATGTTGGCTATCTTGCATGCAATCAAACAATGGAGACCTTATCTAATGGGATGACACTTTAAGGTCAAGACAGATCATGATAGTCTCAAATATTTCTTAGAACAGAGGTTATCATCTGAAGAACAACAAAAATGGGTCACAAAGATGTTGGGATATGACTTTGAGATCATATATAAGAAAGGCAAGGAGAATGTTGTGGTTGATGCTCTATCAAGGTGTGATGAACCCACGGAGTCATTTTTATTTGCCATTTCCATGTTACAAGCAGACTGGGTAAATGAGGCAAGAGAAGAGTGGGAGAAGGACATAGATACTCTAAGGCTCATTGAGAAACTCCAACAGGAATCAAGTGTGTCTGACAAATTTTCATGGAAAGGAAATATTTTATGGTACAAGGAGAGGTTATACCTTTGCAAGAATTCAACTCTTAAGCTTAAGGTGTTGGAAGAACTACATGCTTCTCCACTAGGTGGGCACTCAGGATTCCTCAAAACTTATCATAGAATCAAGCAAGATTTCTTTTGGGAAGGGCTGAAAGGGGATGTTCAAAAATTTGTAGCTAAATACATGGTATGTCAACAACATAAAGGGGACACAGTTAAGACTCCGGGTCTTCTACAACCCTTATGTATCCCAAGTCAAAGGTGGGAGGAGGTATCTATGGATTTCATCATAGGTTTGCCTAGATCTAAAGGAAAAAATGTCATCATGGTTGTTGTGGATCGTCTCACCAAATATGGTCACTTTTGTGCTTTGGCACAACCATTAGCAGCAAGCACTGTAGCAATAGCTTTTATGAATACTATTCAGAAATTGCATGGGACTCTGAAAGTTATAGTCAGTGATCGTGACCCTATATTTACAAGTAATTTTTGGACTGACTTGTTTTCATGCTTGGGCACTTAGCTTGCTTATAGTTCATCATATCACCCCCAGTCAGATGGACAGACAGAAGTGGTCAACAAATGCTTGGAAGGCTATCTCCGTTGTTTTGCTTCAGATAAACAAGAGAGATAGGTGCAATGGCTACCACTAGCAGAATGGTGGTACAACACTTCTTTCCATACTTCTTCCAAGATGTCTCCATTTTTAGCACTATATGGTTACCACCCACCATCAATCATCTCTTCATTACGGGCACAGCCAAAGGTTCACACAGTCGAAGAACACATCCATCATCAGCAAGAGGTATTGGCTAGTCTTCGAGAGAACTTGGTAATGGCACAAAATAGAATGAAGCAACAAGATGATCAACACCGTAGTGAAAGAGCTTTTGAAGTGGGAGATTGGGTCTTTGTGCGACTACAACCATACAAGCAAATGTTGCTAAAACAACAACATAAAGCTAACAAGCTAGCACCCAAGTACTATGGTCCTTATAAGGTGTTGCAGAAGATTGGCAATGTAGCATATAAATTGGAGCTTCTCATATCAACAAAAATTCATCCAGTTTTTCATGTTTCCTGCTTGAAGAAGGTTATTGGGAATAAAGTGGTAGCACAAACCAAGTTACCTGAGCTTGATGAGGAGGGAAGAATAGTTGTGGATCCTAAGAGAATTATTCAAACACGCACCAAGAAGCTGAGGACAAGGGAAATCATAGAATATCTAATTAAATGGAAGAACTCTCTAGTTGAGGAAGCTACAGGGGAGAATGAGGAATTCATGCAAAAGCATCCACATTTGGTCAGCATTGAGGACAATGCTTCTTTGAAGAGGGGGGGCATGCTACGCCCTTAATCCTATAGTGTGTATAGGGTTATGAATAGTCAGCTTGTGGCTATCTTAACTCTTAATTAAGTCATATTATCATAAGTTTATTGTTATTTAGTTGTTTAGGTCGGCCTAAGGCTTATATAGGCCCATCTAAGTCGGCCTAGGTGATATCCTAGGCATAAATAGGTATATATAGGAGGTAGTGAGTCTTATTTCATGATATTCAGTATTGTGTTCTCATTGAAGACTATTGGAGGTATCCCCCTCGAAGTGGTTTTGGAGGTTGCCCCCTTGAAGTGGCATATTATTATCAAGTGTTTACAGCATATTTACTATTATATTCAGATATTGTGCAAGTTGTTTCATTACAGAGTACCAGATACAATTTTAGTTCCAGACCTCTCCAAGATTTTGCATTTTCCATCCTTGAATCGAAGATCATAACCCTTGTCAAATAGTTGTCCAACATTGAGAAGATTATGTTTCGGTCCTTCCACATACAGAACATCATTGGTACAATTCTTACCATCAAAAGAGATGGATCCTTTGCCACGGATTCTACCAACTGAGTTGTCTCCAAATTTCACAAGCTCGCCTTCATATTTTTCAAAACTCACAAACTTACTCTTATCACCAGTCATATGATGAGAACATCCACTATCAATCACCCATTCATCATTTTCAACAACTTGAGCAGCCAAGGCACTTTCCACATTTGCATAGCTAGCAGATTCAGTAGACATTGGTTCTTCTTCTTTAACAGCAATGAACACCCAATAACCTTCTCCATGATCATATTCATCATCTGTGACTCCTTCTTCTCCAGCTTCTTGGACATAGTAGCAATTCTTTTGACTTTTGTATCTATTAGGGTTTGGTTTTGAAAACCTCTTCAGACACCTTAAGGAAAAATGACCAATCTTATTACAAGCAAAACATTTTAATGGCAACTTTTGTTCATACTTACCAGATCCTCTTGGCATTCTTTTGGCAATAAGAGCTTCAAGATCTGCAGGCTCAATTTCATCATCTTCAAGATCCTTCCTTGTCTTCAAAAATCTATTTGATCTTCCTGAAGAACTTTCACTTGGATCATATCTTTGCTTTCCATATACACTGGCCTTGAATGCAGATTCAGACTTAGGGAGAGAATCACCAAACTCACACATTTCAAATGTTGAAAGCTTACCATCTAGTTGATCCCTTGTGATAGTTGTTACTGTCCTGATTTCTTCAATGGCTGCAACTTTATGCTTGTATGCTACAAGTAAGGATTTGAGCACTTTGGCAACAATTTTTATTCTTCCAATACTCTGCCTACATTTCTGATACTGGTCACAAGTTCATTTACTTTCTGCATGTAGGAAGTAATGTTTTCATCTTCAATCATTACGAATCTTTCATATTTACCCTTCAGGCTTTGTAGCTTGGCACATTTAACATATTTTTCATCTTCATACAGATTTTCCAACTTACTCCAGATTTCATGAGCAATTTTTAAATCCAAGATATTTGCCAATTCGGTATCAGACAAGGAACTCAGCAATGCTTCTTTGGCTCGAATGTTGTGTTCAATATCTCTGAGTTCGTCTATAGTTGAAGGTCCATTCTTTAGAATCTTATACACATTCTTGGTTATTAACGAAAAGACATCACCCATGAATTCCAGATGACACTGCATGCGTACCTTCCAGAGGGAGTAATTTGTTCCATCAAATTTCAAACTTTCCTTCTTGTAAGACGACATCTTAGATCTCCTCAAGCGGTCAAGCTTCTTTTAGAGGTACTTGGCTCTGATACCAATTGTTGGAATTAGTCCAGTCAACTAAGAGGGGGGGTGAATCAATTGTCCCCAAATTAATCTTTTCTTTTAATCTTCTTTCACAATTGGCAAATTGATTAATGATGCAAACATTAGAGCATACATAAGCAGAAGCATAATCAACACATTTGACACCAAGATTTTTGACGTGGAAACCTAGTTAAGGGAAAAACCATGGTGGGTTTAGCCCACAAGATTTGTACCTTGTTAAAAGTACTTAAAATAATGGGAAGGCACTTGCCTTCAAGCTCACTACCCAGAGCTCACTGCTCAAAGAGAGGCTCACTGCCTACAAGAAATTTGTGTTTAACACAGCTAACTGATAATTAGCATCTTTTCATGCCTGGTTTAGCTTTATTTGATACTCCTAAAAACCTCTACTTCTCACTCCACATTCTTCTTCACTGACTCTTCACTCTGTACTGCTTTCACACCTCTTCTTCTCTGCACTACTTCTGATCCTTTTTTAGATTTAATTCATTTTGCACAAGGATGATTTTCAACAACTCTTCAACAAGTATTTGTATGCTTCATCAACCTTGGAATGATCAACAAGGTCAGCAAAACTTGATGCGGATCATTACACTATTGGCCAAACATAACTGAGACTTGAATCTTCCTCTACAACCATGCCATGCTTTATAAAATGCTCTTAGATCATCCACAAAATGCTAGGATCATCCGGTCAGCCAAGACTGGGAAGAACATCAACAATGAAAAGGAAAATCTTCAAAAATGAGCTCAAACTTAAATGCGAACCTCCAACACAGCAACTACACAATAAAGAGATCTCCACAAGCACATTGAATTCAACAGAAACATCCGCACTCCTCCAACTCATCAGAATCACTTGCATCTTTATCCGGAACCTCAAGAACACTATCTGCCATGACTGTCAAACTAGAAGAATTGCTTGTGGACCTCCAAACCACAAACCACTTGTATTGATGATACACACTAACTTCCCAAACATGCCTCTAGATATGCAGATCATCATTTTACATTACTAGAGTAATCTGGACCTCTTTCCTGTCACTCTGTCTCTCTTGAGTATTGTAGGAACCGATTCTACTTAGATGGCCATAACTTCTTCAGATCTTAATGTGAACTTCTCAAATCATAACTAGATCTTCTTCAGACAAACCTCTACACATCCATATGGTCTGCATACATTGATCTTTATTGATTTTCTCAATATCCTCAACAATTCGGTCTTCTATACAGACAACAAAATAGGATACAGTTGACACCAATGGCAACAAGGATATGTTGACATCAATGACAACACCGCTTAGGCACATATTTACAACACCTCTTTCTCCAACAATAGAACAATGGACAAACTTTCACAAACTTTAACAAATACTCTCCACTCAACAATCTATGAACTCACAGCTAACACTAAGATTGCAACACAAAACAAGATTCAAAGTCTTATTGGCATTCAATAACACACAAATTACATTGATTATCATATTTAACATTCTGAAACAACACTATATTGTGGCCATCAAGGGCCTCCCTTATTCACACCAGCCAATTTACCCTTTCTCCCTCTACAATGAATCTCAACTTGCACTCTCAATTCCTTTGTCTCTCATCTGTGAGGCGTCTTCTTCTTCCATTGTCTTTTGTTTTCATGTTACATATTTTCTGTTGGTAGCTACATTTACCATACACCCTTGACCATATCCTATATGGTTTCCTTGTTTGCCAATGAGTCTCTTTCACTCCTCATGGATGTGCAGCCCTCCTTTCTCTAACCACCTTCACTCCAAACTCCACACACCACCTCCTCCTTGCTACGTTTCTCCTCTTCAAATGAATACTTTATCTTGCAACTTTCATTTCCCAATCAGAAGGTGAGGCATTTCCCTCTTTTCAGTTGGCGCCAACATTCTATGTCATCATTTTAGCAGCCTCTCCCAAAGGCATTCCAATCATCCATTATATTCCCCTTGATCGCCCCTCTTCATATCCACATGCTTTTTATTTTGACATCACAGAATATGAAAGAATGAAAAGATTAGATTTTGGTAGACTAGAGCACTTGAAATGTTTCCCTCTATACATCTGGGAATATTTGTTTTATTTTAATGTATTACCTTACTAACTCAACACATGACCTATATGATCGAGACCCTTCACATCCCAAAAGCTCTCTTTCTAAAGTGGCAGCTCCTCATTCATTGTAAATCTATCTTTGCATATTGACAATAGCATTTTAAGTTTCTTGTTAGGCTCCTTAACATGGTTTATATAAATTCTATCTCTATCAGTTTATTTTTACCCATATCATGGCATTCAAAATCACCCCTTACTCTTTTCTCTTCTACAGATCTCGTGTAATGCATCATACCTTGAAACCGTGCCTTGACATTGGGAGGAAAAGTCTCACAGATCTCGTTGTGCTACAAATTACTTCATTGAATGTCTATTATATGTTACTTGTCCTACACCTATTGACCTTACATTTTCATTGTTAACAAATTCATTACATTTGAACTACCTCCAACATGAGAAACCAATATATCAGGCTTTCCACTCCAAATTTTGATGGCTTATCATCGTATTTCAGTGTCAATCGTTGCATGAAACTCTCTTACAATCATAGGGTAAGGTTGTGGACCAACAACTGAGCCCAAAATTTAGTGTGTAGTTTCTATATTTGTAACCCAATCTCAAATGCCTCTGATGTGGCATCCTTCGATGTAGCTATACCAAAATGAACTAACCGCACCTTAGTACCAAGAAGATGCATTCAAAAGACATTCAAGGCTTGTCATTCCATATCTTGGGCTCCCATGTAGACTGGACATTGCAAACTAAACCATGCCCATATAGTGGCTATTTCAATGCCATGTTGCCCTTCACCTGTCTCAGCTTTATCCTTTTCTTTCTAGCATTGTTGAATTTGTTCTATTGCTTTTCTAGCAAGCCAGTAGACTCCAAGGGAATTTTCAAACCGAGATAGCATAAACTTAATTTCTTAATGTCTCGTGGCCTTTGATATTGTTCTGTATCTAAAAAATTTAGACAAAGAGAGTCTATGTGAATGTTATGGTGAACATTGTCATAAACCATCTTCATATGCCCATGGTCAAGGAACCTATACTGGTGAGTGTGATCAAGCTTTTGAACCTCTTGAATAGCAAATGCTTCAACCAAACTAAAACAAAACCATGACAAAAACCAAATAAAACTAAAAAATTATTTTTGGTTGATGTTGGATAGTTGGTTCGCCCGGGATGCTCCTGCATCAAAAGCTTTTGTAGAGAATCAAACTAGTAAAAATATTAAGTGTTTGAGGACTGACAATGGTGGTAAGTTTTGTTCAATAGATTTCAACAAGTTCTGTAAAGAACATGGGATTGAGAGGCATAATTTACAACTCCGTATACCCCTCAATATAATGGAGTTGCAAAGAGGATGAATAGGACATTGATGGAGAAGGTTAGGAGTATGCTAAGTGGAGCTGACCTTGAACAAAAAATTTGGGTTGAAGCTATTGCTACTACTTGCTACTTGGTTAACAGGTCTCCTACTTTAGGGCTTGTTGAGAAGATACCTATGGATGCGTGGTCAAGTAAAAATCCCTCATTGAGAGATCTTCAAGAATTTGGTTCTGAGGCATATGCACATGTGCCTAAGGAGAATAGTTCTAAGTTAGAGAACAAGGCAGTGAAGTGAATCTTCATTGGTTATGGCATCAGTGTGAAAGGGTACAAGCTTTGGGATCCAATGGATGAAATGGTTATGTATAGTAGAAGTGTGATCTTCATAGAACTCAATCCTTCTTCTGTTGTTCTGTATCCAGAGAAAGAAAAAAGAAAGATGTTGTGGTTCAACTTCCTTCCACCCCTGAGAAAGTTGAATCGAAAACACTTGTTTGACTTGATGATGAGGAGAGCTCTAGCAACTCTGAAAGTTCTTAAGAAAAAGAAGAACCTCAACCTCAATTGTTGAGGAGGTCCACACGGATAAGGTGACAACCTAATAGGTTTGGTTATTTGAATTGCATTATTCTAGTTGCATTTTTGCTTTGATTTCTAACACTGATGAGCCTAGGATCATAATGGAGGCTATGGGTATTAGTGATGTAGATTCAAGTAAAAAGAGACCATGGAAGAAGAGATGGATTCTTTGAAGAAAAATAATACTTGGGATCTTATGCCCTTGCTTGATGGACGTAAACCCGTTGGATGCAAATGGGTGTTCAAGAAGAAATTTGGTTTAGAAGGCAATGTTGAGAAATATAAGTAAAGTTTGGTCATGAAGGGGTATTCCCAGGTTGAGGGAATAGATTATGGTGAGATTTTCTCTCCCATTGCAAAGCTGACATCTATCAGATTCTTGTTATCACTTGTTGTTGCATATGATTTAGAAGGTGAATAGATGGATGTGAAGACAACTTTCCTTCATGGTGACTTGGAGGAGATTTATATGTCACAACCTAGGCACTACATTGTGAGAGGTAAAGAAAATTTGGTTTGCAAATTGAAAAAGTCTTTGTATGGTTTGAAGCAATCTTCTAGGATGTGGTACCAAAATTTTGATGCCTTTGTGTTGAGATTGTGATTTCCAAGATTGAAATCTGATCATTATATGTATTATAAGATGGATAATTATCGTATTCTCATTATTGCATTTTATGTTGATGATCTGTTGTTCATTGGGAATGGTAAAAAATTTATTTCTAATTTGAAGTCTCAATTGTTAGCACAGTTTGAGATGAAAGATTTAGTTGGAGCCAGGTACATTCGAGGAATGGAAATCAAAAGAGACAAGGAAAACATAATTTAACTTTGGGTGAGAGAGAGTAAGTATGTGAATACTATGTTGGAGAGATTCAACATGGAAGCTTGTAGACCATTGATTGTTCCTATTATGTTGGTGAAAAAGTTATTTGTGGAAGATTGTTCAAAGTCCTCCTACTGAGATGGAGGACATGACTAGAGTTCCTTATGCTAGTGTTATTGGTAGCTTGATGTACATGCTATATTCTATACAATACCAGACATTACCTAAGCAGTGGGAGTCCTTAGTCGATTTATGGATAATCCTAGATGGGTACATTGGGATGCAGTGAAGAGAGTGTTTAGATATTTGTGGGGTACTTTTGAGTATTCCTTATGTTATCATGGTTATCCTACAGGACCTCGACATTCAATTTGTATTCGTAGATATGTGGATTCTGATTGGGTAGGTGACATTAATAGTAGGAGATCCACCAATGGTTATGTTTTTACTATGTTCAGTTGTTTTATTAGTTGGATGACTAAGAGACAAGTTATCATCACTTTGTCCACTACAGAAGCAAAGTACATGGTAGAAACTCATGCTTGTAAGGAAGTCATTTAGCTTAAGAGATTGTGTTTAGATGTTGGGCTTGATGCAAGGATGATTACTATTTGTTGTGACAATTAGAGTGTTATTTGTCTGGCAAAGAACCCAACCTTCCATGCTAGAACAAAGCATATTGATGTTTAGTTCCATTTTGTATGTGACATGGTGGAAGATGGTAAGGTGAAACTTGAGAAAGTTGATACTTTGATGAATCTTGCAAATTCATTAACAAAACCTTTGAGAATAGATAAGTTCAAATAGTGTCGGTCAATGGACCTCTCGACCCCTGGCAATTAATTTCCTGTTCATATTGGTTCTGATAAGGTGCTCAAAAAGTGGGAGAATGTTTGGAATTAAGGTGTCCTAACCTTGTTATTTCCTAGCATTAATTTATTTAATGTATATTTATTTTATTCCTAAGTTGTATTTTCTTGCTCATCATATTTTGTCATCTAGTGTGACATGGCACGGTGAGTTGTCATCATGCTGGAAGGTGAAAATGATACATTTATTCCTACATGAGGAAGTAATTAACCCATTTTGTGGTAGAATACTTATGCCATGTGTTGACATCTTGTAACGTGTGTAAATCAATATTCTATGATGGATTCCTATGACAAGTTATGACACGTAAGAACTAAATTTTATGACAGGATGGACAAGTGTTACAAAGCATCTTGCATGGGGAATCTAAGCACCCAAGTTTGGGATATGATAGGTTGTACTTGAGAATCAACTATTATTAGTTAGTTATGACAAATTCTCTTACAGTTGTAGGTGTTGTCATATATGACAAATTTTATGACATTATAAGAGAATCTATCATTACCTATTTTAGGCAAATTTTAGACACCCAAGTATGGAGGGTCCTAAGAGGCATAAGGGAATCTTGGTCAAGTGTCCCAAGAGTCAAAGAGGTGTTGAAAAAATCTTCCACATGGATTTGGATGCCCATCTCTTGTATTTTCCTCTACAAGCTTCCTTCATGCTTGATATTCTCTATAAATAAGGTGCTTGTTGGAGTAGTTTGCATGACTTATTTTGTAGGTATTGTTATGCTACTGAAATGCTACCAAAATTTCTCTAGAAATCAACACTATAAACTCCTACAAGAAACTTGCTCCGCAAGTGTTTGTAATCACCTTTTGATTTGTAATACATTGAGCAAGCTTTTGGAGTGTGGGGTTTTTCACCCAAAAGGGTTTTCCCCACATATATCTTGTGTTGTGTGGATTTGTACTTGCATGTGATGTTTTATATCTTTTCGTATTGTGTATCTCATTATTGTAGCTATTAAAAGATAAAAATTTGTACAATTCTCCTCATTAGATTAGTGTAGGAACCATATTTCACATACCATTCTTCCTTTCAATTCCCACCATGTAAATTTAGCCACTCTTCAAGTTTGTCAATGTAGAAGCCAAAAAGAGTGGGGGATAAAGGGCACTCTTTCTTAACTCTAATGTCACTCCTAAAATTTTCTGAGATTCCTGTTGAAGTTATGAATTTGACTCGAGCCTCTTCATAGAGCCTATGAATAGCTGCTCTAAGATGCACTAGAATGCCAATTTCCTTCATCTTGCACCATAACTTATCTGTAAGGATTGTGTTAAAAGCCTTTTTAAATTCAACAAAATAACAATAAGCTTCTTCATTTTCATCCTAAATTTTTTTAATGATGTGCCTTAATGTAACTCCATGATCTAAAGTAGAATGCTTAGGCCTAAAACCTACCTGCCCTTTTGCTTTATTTTCCTTCTCTTCTGCCCACTTGTTGACTCTACTTTCAACCATGCTACTAAACAATTTTGCAAAGGATTAATCATGATGGTCTTATAATTGAAAGGATTGTTAGCATCCCCACTCTTAAAAAGAGGTATCACTAGAGGCTACTGATCCAATCTCTAAGGAATGTTAGTGTAGGTTTTTTACTTCCTAGTTGGGTTATTTATTTTCCCTTTATTCATAGGTTTTTCCTACACCTTTTATTAATCTTGCTTAGGATAATAAAGCATGTTTAATTAGGTGAGTGGGTTATGAGGTGTAACCTTCCTACAAGTGAGCATCCATTAGCTATCTTGGTAAGATACTTTGCTATCTTTAGTCCGATAGATGGTTGCTTCCTATCGGTCGATGTTGCTACCTCCACCCTCAACTTTTTCTATATAAACATGCTACCTAGCTTGTATTAGGCATCTTTTCTTTTGCATCCTTATAATATTATTTTTATTCTAAACATTTGCATTACTCTCGTGGAGACTACTCTATGTTATTTTGATCCTGTGTCATTTGCTTTCACAATTTTATATCTATTCATTTGCACTAGTTTTTTGGGTTATTCATCTTTTCAGATTTCAACATGGTATCAAAGCCTTTCTAGTGTAAAATAGATTGCAGTTTCCTTATTTGAGAGATTCAAAGGGCGGTAATAAATATTTTTTGTAAATTTTCCCAAAAACCCAGTATGCTCTTCTCTTGCATCTTTGGATTATCTAGGGAATCAGAAAAGTTTGATGAAAACATTTTAACCTTTGAGTTTTGCATGTGTTTTATGAGATCTAGTTGATTGCAAAGTTTATGATTATACTGGTGGCATTTCTGGTTGTTCCAATGTGTCTAGGAGGCTCGAGAAAGTCAAAATTAGCTTTTGTTTCACCAAATTCAGAGATCGTTTGACATAGTTACGAAACTGGGGTTTCAAGTTCATATCTGGAAGGTAGCTTTCAATTCAACCATTTTCAAGCCAAAAGGAATGCTTCATTGCATTTGGGAGGCCTCATAGAGAAATTTTGACATATTGCACTGCCAGGTTTGGTGCCAAGAGTAAGAAAAGGCAATTTTTTTATCAGAAGGCCGTTTTAGCCCCCCAGCCTGCCTTTTTTTATTTTCCTGCAAAAAAAATTCATTAGTAGTTTTGTTTATCACAAAAAAATAAAAAAATATATAAAACAAAAACATTGTAAAAGAAAAAAAATTATAAAGGGGGATTTACCTCTGCATATGTAGGGTACCCCTGGGTGGCCTGAGTAGCCTCGCCCCCCCTTTATTAAGGGAGGCAGCTCCTCTAAAGAGGCTACAACCTCTAAAGAGGCTTGTGGACCTCTCTTTGAGGATGCAACTATTGTTATATGGAGCCTAATCAGACTTGAAGGTTTCCCTACTTTTATTGGCGCGGTTTCCCCCCAAATTATTTAACGGGATCAAGGGGCAGTACCCCTTGCAAGGGTTTGGGGGCAATGCCCCCAAGACATGGTCAAGGGGCAGCGCCCCTTGCGAGGTCCATAAGGCTTGATAAAAGAGGCTAAGGGTTAGGGTTTCCATTAATGTATTGTAGCATTTTGCAACAGTATTGAGTTGCAAGGATTGCCAGTTGTAATCGGTTTTGATTTATTGGATAATAATATTGGACTCTTTGTTGGTGGATGTAGCCTGAGTTTGGGTGAACCACGTTAAAACTTGTCTCTTGCTGTTATTATTTCTGTGTATTTTCATTCCTCTATTTAATCGTTATTTAAATTTAATTGATATCATTTATCGGCTAACCCTAACAAGTGGTATCAAAGTGAGTTGTGTTCGATTATCATCTGCAAGAAGGTCTCACGGTTGAGTGGGAGCAATGGCGAATGAAGGTAAATTGAAGGTAGATAAATTCAATGGGCAAAACAATCAGTTATGGAAGAGGCAAATGGAGGATTATCTCTATCAGAAGGATTTGTGGAGGTCATTGGAAGGAATAGCCAAGAAACTAGCAACAATGACTGATGAGGATCAAGAACTTCTAGACAGAAAGGCACTGGGAACCATTCGGTTGTGCCTGGAACCATTTATGGCATTCAATATACAGAAGCGAAGACAACAAATGAGCTGATGAAAGCTTTGGCTAAATTGTATGAAAAATCCTCAGCCTCAAATAAGGTATTTCTCATGAAGCATTTGTTTAATCTGAAAATGATTGAAGGTGGATCTGAGACAGATCATTTAAATGAGTTTAATACGATTACTAGTCAGTTAACTTCTGTAAAAGTGAAATTTGATGAAGAGGTGAGGGCTCTCTTGGTTTTATGTTCTTTGCCAGAAAGTTGGAATAGCTTGGTAATGGTTGTAAGTAAATCTATCTCTGGTTCAAATACTTTGAAATTTGATGATATTGTTGGTGTTATCCTTAGTGAGGAAATGCGATGGAAAAGCTCAAAAGGGTCCACATCAGGTAGTGTTTTGAATGCAGAAAATAGGGATAGATCAAAGGAGAGAGGAAAAGGTTCTAGAGGTCATGGAAAGTCACGAGAAAAATTAAAGAACAAGAGGTCCCAATCCAGAGGATAGAAGGATTGCTGGTATTGTGGGAAACCAGGTCATCTAAAAAAAGATTGTTGGTCTCAGAAGAATAAAGAAGGAGACAAACAAGAAGGAAATAAGGAGGCAAATGTGGTAAGTAATAAATCTGAAGATAATGCTTTGATTCTTTCCCTAGATAATGTTGATGATTCATGAGTTTTAGATTCAAGGGCCTCATTTCATGCTACGCCCCATAGAAGTTATTTTCTTGATTATGTCCAAGGGAATTTTGGGCTGGTTTATTTGGGAGATAACAAACCCTGTTAGATTGCTGGAAAGGGAAGAATCAAGATTAAGTTGTAGAATGGGAATCATTGGCTACTACAAGAGGTAAGGTTGAGTAGGAATTTAATTTTAGTAGTGGTGCAGGAGCACCTTGACAAACTGAGACTTCCATAGGAGTTTGATTAAAATGATCCAATATTGTAATGATTCATCATTGTATTCAGGTCCATCAAGTCATTTTTATGTGTTTAGGTCATTAGGAGTTTCAAAAATGTAAAATATTGCAAACCATGTAAAGGTTGTCAATGTAAAATTGGAAAAAAGATGCAAAGTTGGAAGGTGAAGAGTCATTTAGCTCTTGGTTTGCTCCAAATCAGTTATGAACTGAAGAGACATGTTTTAATGCCTTTAAAAGGCCTTGTAACCATGAAGAATTCGTGGGTGGTTGAAGATTTGAGCATGGAATGAGAAAAAATAATGTTTTCCTATATTTTCCTTCAGAAATTTGCTGTCTTTTGCTATTGCACAGCCCTATATGGAATTAAATGGATGTCTAATGAATTGAAAATGTTATATCCTTCAACCACCTTCCATTTTCTTCTTGTCCCATGCATTTTTATTTAGTTTTGTGAAAGATATGAGTGTTTTATGGACTGTAATTTTCTGATTTTTCCTGCAACAGTCCCATTGCAGCGTTTGGTACGGTTTTGTACGGACATATATAGGAGCAAGCTATATATGGTTGGAAAGAGTATTGAGTCTACTTTCCATTTCTTTTTGTTGCATAAAATTTTATTAAGATTTGAATAAGTTATGGCATTTTTGGTGAGGGCAGGTCTGAATGCTGCCTAGGGTTTGTAGTTTTGGGAAAAGAGTCATAACTTTCTCTCCTACCATTGGATCTTTATGAAAATTGGATGAAAAGTCTATATTAATGTTCTCTTCAATCTGACCAAAGCAATTAGATTATTTCTTTTTATTTTTTAATGTTATTGAGGATAGTTTTGGTCCTCCTACCTCTGCATCAAGTAGGGCAGCTAGCTGATGAAGGTTGCATTGTTACATTTACTGATAAAAATTGGAAGGTTACAAGTGGTGCCTTAATAGTAGCAAAAGGCGTGAAAGTAGGCACCTTATATCTTTGTATAGGTCATATTATTCCTTCTACTTTAGTTGTTGCAGAGAAAAATCAAACAGGTTCAGGAACAGTTGTTGCAGGTTTGAAGGAAGAGACTGAAATAATTAATGCAAGTTCTGAGACAACACTATGGCATAACAGACTTGGGCATATGAGTGAAAAAGGTATGAAGGTACTTCATTCTAAGAAAGTTTTACTAGGTCTGAAATGTATTAATATGGATCTCTGTGAAAGTTGTGTGTATGGCAAACAAAAGAGAGTTAGTTTTCTCAAGGATGGGAAGCAAAAGATATATGAAAACTTAGAGCTTGTGCATATAGATGTATCGGGACCAGCTCAAGTATCTTCTCTTGGTGGCTCTCGGTATTATGTTACATTCATAGATGATGCAACTAGGAAGGTTTGGATTTATTTCCTCAGGCAGAAATCTGATGTATTTGAAACATTTAAGAAATGAAGAAACTTGGTTGAGAATGAGACGGGTAAAATATTAAAATGTCTCAAATCTGATAATGGTGGTGAGTATTGTAGCAAAGAATTTGAGGATTAGTGTTCCTTTAATGGAATTAGTAGGTAGAAAATGATTTCAGGGACTCCACAAGAAAATGGAGTGGTTGAGCGCATAAATAGGATAATAATGGAGCATGCAAAGAGCATGAGATTACATGTTGGGCTACCTTTAAACATGTGGGTAGAGGTTGTCAATACCGTTGTATATTTAATTAATAGAGATCCTTTGGTTCCTTTGGGTTGTGGTATTCCAGAGGAAGCATGGACAGGTAAGAAGGTGAGTTATTCTTTTCTCAAAACCTTTAGATATGAAGCATTTGCACATGTATATTCTGAAAATAGAACCAAGTTGGATGTAAAATCAAAAATATATATCTTTGTTGGATATGACATTGATGAAGTTGGTTATAGGCTTTGGGATGTTGAAAATCTAAAAATTGTGAGAAGAAGGGATGTTGTATTCAATGAGAAGGTGTTGCACAAAGATCAGTTGCAGCAGCATGAGAAGAAAGAAAAGGATTATGTGGTGTTGGATGATACTCCAAATAATAATGGTCCAATGGTTCCTCATGCTCCGCAACAGCAATAAGAAATACCACAAACTCCAGTGAATGTTAGACGGTCAACAAGGCTAAGTAGACCTCCTGAAAGGTTTTCTCCCTCTTTGTATTCTGTTTTGTTAATAGATGCTGGTGAACTAGAAGGGTATAATGAAGCTATGTGGGTGGATACAAAGGTTCAGTGGGAGCTTGCAATGAAAGAAGGAATGGACTCCTTGTTGAAAAATTAAACTTGGGACTTATGTAAGTTGCCTGCAAGTAAAAAGGCTTTACCAAACAAATGGGTTTATAGGCTAAAAGCGGAAGATGGAGTAATAAAAGATTTAAAACTAGGTTAGTTGTAAAAGGATTTGCATAGAAAAAAGGTATTGATTTTGATGAGATTTTTTCTCTAGTTGTTAAGATGACTTCTATTCATATTGTTTTAAGTATTGTGGCTACTAAAGATTTGCATTTGGAATAGCTAGATGTGAAAACTATCTTTCTCTATGGTGATTTGGAAGAGGAGATATATATGGAACAACCCCAAGGATTTGAGGTCACATGTAAAGAGAAACTGGTGTGCAAATTGAAGAAGAGTTTGTATGGCTTGAAACAAGCACTTCGGCAATGGTATTTGAAATTTGATAGTTTTATGGCTGAGCAAGACTGTAGTCGGTGTAATTCTGACCATTGTGTCTATTTTAAGAGGTTGGATAATGATAGCTATATTATTTTATGTTTATATGTTGATGACATGCTTGTAAAAGGGTCTAGCATGGATCACATAAGAGAGTTAAAACAACAGTTAGCACAATTATTTGCTATGAAGGATTTGGGGGCAGCAAAACAAATCCTTGGTATGAAAATTTGCAAAGATAGGAAGAACAAAAAATTGACACTATCTCAGGTTGATTATGTTGAAAAGGTGTTGGAAAAATTTCATATGGAGAATGCAAAAGTTGTCAGCACACCTTTGCCTAGTAATTTAAAATTGACTAAGGAGATGTGTCCAAAGACACAAGAGGAGGAAGACAAAATGTCCAAGGTACCATATGCTTCAGCTGTAGGAAGTTTAATGTATGCCATGGTATGCATGAGACCAGTTATTGTACATGTTGTAGGAGTCGTCAGCAGGTATACGAGTCATCCCGGATTGGAGCATTGGAATGCGATAAAATGGATTCTCAGATATTTGAGAGGTACATCCAATAAACACTTATGTTTTGGGGGCTCTAATATTGATTTAGCAGGTTTTGTAGACTCAAATTTGGCAGGGAATATTGATACCAAGTGGAGTACTACAGGTTATGTCTTTATTGTAGGTGGGATAGCGGTGAGTTGGATCTCCAGGTTGCAAAAGGTGGTTGCTTTATCCACCACGAAGGCAGAGTATGTAGCTACAACAAAGGTAAACAAGGAGATGATATGGCTGCAATTTTTCATGGGAGAATTGGGCAAACAATAGGCTAACAATTATTTGTTTACGGATAGCTAGAGTGCCATACATCTTGCAAAGAATTTTACCTTGCATTCAAAGACCAAACACATATAGTTGAGGTATCACTTCATTCAATCGGTGTTGGATGATGGACAGTTACGGTTGAAAAAGATACATACAGATGAAAACCTAGTTGATATGTTTACAAAGACAGTAACAAGGGAGAATCTGAGCTCCTCTTCAGCTTCGGTTGGTCTTCAAAATTGAAAATAAAAAATCAGAACAACAAAATCCAGGGTGCTTATTTCTAAGCGAGCTACAGGGTCAGCGGTGTTATGATCAGTCTCCAAGTAGGAGATTGTTGTTAAATGGAGCCTAATCAGACTCAAAGCTTAAATTTTTCCTAATTTTATTAGCGTGGTTTCCCCCCAAATTATTTAACGGGATAAGGGGCAGCACCCCTTGCAGGGTCCATAAGGCTTGATAAAAACGGCTAAGGCTTAGGGTTTCTATTGATGTATTGTAGCATTTTGCAGCGGTATTGAGTTGCAAGAATTGCAAGTTGTAATTAGTTTTGATTTGCTGGATAATAATATTGGACTCTCTATTGGTAGATGTAGCCCGAGTTTGGGTGAACCACGTTAAAACCTGTCTCTCGTTATTATTTCTGTGTATTTTCATTCCTCTAATTAATTGTTATTTGCATTTAATTAATATCATCTGTCAGCTAACCCTAATAGAAACCCCCTTTTAAGGGGTGTGGGGGAGGCCTCAGCCCCCTATCCTTTTTAAAAAAAAAAATTAAAGATTTTTTAATATAACCTGCAAACTTTTAATGCTCCACCTCAAACCTGCACTCGCCTCCTCAACCTTTGTGCCCGATAGTTGTCCTTTGTGCCACTTTTAGCTGCTTGTCTGTCAATCACTATTTTTAGTGGCTTCTGCTATATTTAGCAGAGACACTATGTTTTGTGGCATGTATGGTGGAGCCTACAAACTAGCAGCCATCTAATGTTATTTGGAGCATCTCTAAATCTAGCCAAGTTCTAAACTATCTAGAGATGTTCTACATTTGGTAGACTGATAAATTTTGTGGCAGACTGATAAATTTTGTGGCAGTTTTGCCAAAATTGGTGAAGGTCAACTTTGCAAATCTACCCCCTCACAGATGTTTTTTAGTTTTTGAAGAGCAACTGTGAAAACTTCTAACTCGAGCTCACGACCTCTAATTTTTTAGCTTCTTATTTTGGCTATTTTTCCACACTCTTCGTGATGGTGCAGACAATTCTTGATTCTGGTGTATGGATTTCCCAAAAGTTGCATATTCTCACAGCTGACGCTGCACAGTTCTTATTTTTGGAACTTTGGAGACTCATAACTTTATCATACCACCTCAGATCGAGGCAATTCTTTTTTGAAAGTAGATTACAGTGGTGTTGTTAGTTTCACTTATCTTAGTTCTAGTATTGTACTTTCAGCATACACCAAATTTGTGAGGATTTTGTAATGCATTGAGATCAAGACCACTAAGTATTTCTTGCTAGTGGCAGTTATAAACACATTAATTATAAAGTGCTAGATCATCTTTTCTTGGGGGGTTCCTTGATTAAGTCAAAAAGGGGGGGTGTCTTGTGTGTGTTCTCTTTTTTCAACATTTATTTTCTGCATTTGTTCATCATGGATCAAACAATAGTACCCATCTTAACTCCCTACAACTACTTTGAGTGGAAATCACACATGACAATCTACTTAAGGAAAGTTGGATTAAATAGGATAACAATGGGAATTGAAACTAAACCTGCTAAAGATAAAGATAAGCCTAAGTGGTTTAATAAATGTGATGAGGCCTATGGAACATTGTGTTTGTCTATTTTTCTTGATTTGCTCTTTCACATTGAGTCTTTGAATTCACCAAATGAAATTTGGACAAAGCTAGAAACACTATTTGGCACACAAGATTCAATGAGGGGTCATATGTTGGAAAATGAACTAATTAGTTTAAATCTAGGAAACTTCAACACAATTCAGGAATTTTTCACAAAATTAAAATCACCAAACTGTAGTTAAAATAATGTGTAGAAATTGAAAAGAAATATAAACAATTGATTCTTAGTATACTCTCTACTCTAAGTTTAGAATATTTTATATTTGTTTCTACCTTCTATGCTACTAAGGTGCACTTGGGACACAATTCACTATGCCATCTTTGGATGACTTTGCTATCTCTCTCACACAGGAGTAGAATAAGCTAATTCAAATGGGCACTCTAAAATCCTCTAAGTCACATGCCCTGGCTTCCAACCAAGGCACAAAAGAACAAAAAGGAAAAAGTAGTAACAATAAGGATAAGAAACAAAAGAATAGTAAGGAGAAGAAGGATCATATACCAATTACTTCAAAAGCAACTAATGAGACCCAATCCTCAAAGGGCGACAAGCCTACGAAAGAGAAGGTCCAATGTGTCTACTCTAAAAGATTTGGTCATGATGAACATAAGTGTTTGAAGAAACAAATTGATCACTTGACACACATTCTTGAGAAGAATAATATCAATATTCCTAAGTCTATCAAACATAATTCAAATGAGGGGTACAAGGATAAAGAAAATAGCAAGGGGAAAGGAAAGGGCAAGGCCCTTGTAGAAGTTGCTTCACGACAATCCACTTGGCTTCTTGATTCGGGTGCTTCGCACCACATGGCTTCATCTAAGGAAAAACTTGCATCTTTGGAGCCATGTACTGTTCATTCTATTTTGATGGGTGATGACACTCATGTTGAGGTGTGTGGTTAGAGAGTCTACTGATGTGGGGGATGGCACATTCCATGATGTTCTTTGTGTGCCCTCATTATCAATGAATCTCTTGCTAGTATATCAAAGCACTCACATAGGTTCAGGCAAGCGGGTTGAGTTCACTCCTGATTTAGTGGATATTTGTGAGTTGCACAATAGTTCTACAGTTGCAGTTGGGAGAGGAGATCATTAGTCACAAGTCTATCTATTTTCTCACTTTGTTTCTGATCCTCCTTCGACGGTTTTGCTCACCCATTCTGATGATGTGAGTAGATTATGGCATGAGCAGTTTGGCCATCTTAACTTCCACTACTTGCAGTAACTCAACCAGCATAGCATGGTCATAGGGTTGCCTTCAATTCAATTTTCAGGTATTTTTTGCCAAGGTTGCATTCTTGGTAAGCATCCTAAGGAAAATTTTGACAAAGGTAAGGCATGGAGAGTTTCATAGATACTAAAGTTAGTTCACAGTGATTTGGCTAGACCATTTCCTCATCCATCCTTTAGCAAAGCCAGATATGTTCTAAACTTCATTGATGACTTTTCTCGCTATACTTGGGTGTAGTTTCTCAAATAGAAGTCTAAGGTATTTGATTACTTTCAGGACTTCAAATCTTTTGTAGAGAAGCAATCCAAGAAATCCATCAAAGTTTTACGCACTAACAATGGTGGTGAATATGCCAACCATCATTTTGAGCACTTTTGCACTTCAGAGGGGATTGATTTATAGCATTTAGTTCCATATAATCCTCAATAGAATGGTGTTGTAGAATGGAAGAATAGGTCCTTGAAGGAAATGGAAAATTGCATGATTCACTCCAAATCTCTTGCACCACAGTATTGGGCATAGGCCATTAACTGTGCTTGATATATCAAAAATCATGTTCCTCACTGATCCTTGAAGGGAGTCACTCCTTTTGAAGCTTAGAGCAATCTACAACCTTCAATTAAACACTTTCAACTTTTTGGTTCTCCTACATGGGCCCACATTCCTATAGAGAAACGTAAGGTCATGGATTTGCACAGCATGCCTTACATATTTGTCGACTATCCTGATGGTGTGAAGGGTTATCGGTTGCTCCACCCTACTACACATGAGTTGTTCATTGAGAAGAGTGTTTAATTTGAGGAGGGATCTTCGAGCTCAACTCTTATCACTTCTCCACCTCCTTGTACTTTAACATTAGAGTCACTTGGGATACATGATAGATCTTCTAATGAGTCAGATTCACCTGAGAAACTTCTTGATGATGAGGAGTCTTCTAGATTCACTTCCGACGCTGAGAGCTATTCAGAGGATTCACCTCCTTCCTCTCCTAGTCATCATTCAGATGGTGATGATTCTCCTCCACATTCTCCAACTTCCTGTCCACTCTAGGCTAGACAAACCTTGCCATATGCAAGTGATTGGATTGAAGATTCATCAGACACCAAGTAGACTCGTTCACAGTTTTAGGATGTTTCATATGTCGTCATTACTAATTCCTTTGATCCACAATCCTTTCAAAAGGATTCTGATGTTTCTGAATGGGATACAACTATGCAAGAGGATTATAGTTCCTTGATGAGGAACCACACTTGGGATCTTGTCCCTCTTCCTAAGGGAAGAAAACTTGTTCAATTGTAAGTGGAACTATCAGACAAAATTTGTAATAGATGGGTCAATTAATAAGCATAAGGCTCACTTGGTCGCCAAAGGATTCTCCCAAGTTCTTGGGATTGACTACTTTGAGACTTTTGTGCCAATTGTTAGAATGAACTCCATTTGACTTGTTCTTGCCAGATAGATGTGAAGAGTTCTTTTCTTCACGATGACCTTTAGGAGGAGATCTACATGGAGCAGCCACAGGGGTTTGTTCAAGATTCTTCTCTTGTGTGCCATCTTCTCAAGTCTCTCTATGGCCTCAAACAGGATCCTCGGGCCTGGTATGCAAAAATGGACTCCTTCCTTCTAACATTTAGGTTCACTTGGTCCCATTATGATCCCAATGTCTACATTTTATAGCAAGATGATTCACTCCTATTTCTGGTTTTGTATGTTGATGACTTGTTGATCACAAGGAGTTCTTCATCTGCCATTGGGGTAGTCAAATATGCCCTTCATGATAGGTTTTTGATGACTGACTTGGGCTTGTTGCATTAATTTCTCAGGATTGTGATCTACTAGTCTACTTCTTGGATCACCATCACACAGTCCAAGTATGCTCTAGATTTTCTCTCATGGTTTCATATGGATGACTATAAGCCTACTTCGACTCCCTTTCTTTCTAGAGTTAAACTTGAGGCTCAATGTTCTTCTCCATTTGTTGATGGCATTTTGTACTGAAAGATTGTTGGGAGTCTCATTTATCTCACTCATATGAGACCCAACATTTCATATGATGTAGGCATGGTTTCTCGATTCATGTAGGAGCCCATGAGCTACACTAGAAAGAAACCAAGCGGATACTTCACTAAATTAAGGGTACTCAAAATTTTGGGATTCACTATGTAGCAAACATTGATCTTGACTTGGTGGGCTACACAGATTCAGATTGGGCAGGTGATTCTCAAGATCACAAGTCTGCTTTAGGTTACAACTTCTCACTTGGTTCAAGTCATATTTGTTGGTCGAGCAAGAAGCAGTATGTTATTGCTCTATCTTCTACTGATGCCAAGTATTAGGGGGTTGTGAATGTCGCCACTAAGGCCATTTGGCTTCAAAACCTTCTCACTGAGTTTGGTAGCCAGATCGGATGGCCATCAATCATACTTTGTAACAACTAGAGTGTCATTCAGATCTCATAGAATCTGATCCATCATCAGTAGACCAAACGTATTGAGGTCCATATGCACTACATCCAAGAGATCATCCATGGCCATGTCATTGACCTTCACTACTATCTGACTTCTGACCAGGTTGTTGATATCTCCACCAAACCCTTCACTGAGAGAAAGTTCCTTCAATTGTAAGCTTTTATTAGGGTGTGGGAGGCTTCATCTTTTGGGGCGGCTTCATCCTCTCACTCAGAGTCCTAACTCTCTCTACTCTAGGGGTCTCTTCTCTCTCTATTTGGGGGGTTATTCTCTCTTCTGGGGGGCTTCTTCTGTTTGGGGGGGATTTTTTATGTACATGGGTAGCTCATTAGGCTTGACTTGCTAAGACCCATCTTTTCATCCACCTAAGCTACGCTTAAGGGAGGGTGTTAGTATAGGTTTTTATTTCCTAGTTGGGTTATTTATTTTCCTTTTATTTTTAGATTTTTCCTACACATTTTATTAATCTTGATTAGGTTAATAAAGCATGTTTAATTTGGTGAGTGGGTTATGAGGTGTCACCTTCCTACAAGTGAGCATCCATTAGCTATCTTGGGGAGGTAATTTGCTATCTTTAGTCTAATAGATGGTTGCTTCCTATTGGTCAGTGTTGCCACCTCCACCCTCTCCCTCTTCTATATAAACATGCTACCTAGCTTGTATTAGGCATCTTTGTTTTTGCATCCTCGTAATGTTATTTTTCTTTTGAGCATTTGCATTAATCTCATGGAGACTAACTCTGTGTTGTTATTTTGATCCCAGGTATCATTTGCTTTCACAGTTTTATGTATATTCATTTGCACTAGTTTTCTAGGTTATTTATCTATTCATATTTTAACAGGGAAGCCATGCTAAATAATGATGTTGAATATTCTCAGAATGTGAGGTGCGAGAACCGTCACCCCCCATTTAATTTATTATACCTAAAGTTCAACCAAATCCTTTGCTTCTCCAACACCCAACTTCCCAAAGCCAACCATAACCTCTTGTTTTTATATGGAGCCTAATCAGACTCAGAGGTTAATTTTTCCCCACTTTTATCGGCGCAGTTTCCCCCCAAATTTCTACAGGGTCAAGGGGCAGCGCCCCTTGCGGGGGTTTGGGGGCAACGCCCCCAAGATGGGGTCAAGGGGCAGCGCGCCTTGCAAGGTCCAAGGGTAGCGCCCCTAGCGCGTTCCCTATCGCGATACAGGGTGGGGTCGAGGGGTAACGCCCCCGAAACTTCACACGGTTTTTTATTATTTTATAAAGGCACTGGGAGTTATTTTTCATTGACCGACATAAGAAAACCCTATTTTTGTAACTGACAAAAATCTTGACAAAAGCGGCTAAGGGTTAGGGTTTTGATTGATATATTGTATTGTAGCATTTGCAGCAGTATTGAGTTGTAGGGATTACTGGTTGTAATCAGTTTGATTTACTGGATAATAATATTGGACTCTTTGTTTGGTGGATGTAGCCCGAGTTTGGGTGAACCACGTTAAAACTTGTCTCTTACTGTTATTATTTCTGTGTATTTCCATTCCTCTGTTTAATCTTTATTTGCATTTAATTGATATCTTTTGTCGGCTAACCCTAACACCTCTTGCATAGTGAAAAGATTAGTTTTTGTGTTTCTTAAGGGAGGGGGCTTAATCTATATTTCCTTCTCATAAAGTTCCTTTGCATAATAAAACATTGACTAGTTGTGATGTTATTTTTTGTCTATTTCTTCTTTGGTTAAAGCTCCTTCCAAAATAACTTAGGGTTGTTCTTAACTAGGTAGATTAACTCTTCGCGCCTTGTGTTCATTAACTCTATTTTTTTTCTTGTAATACTTTATGTTCATCTTCTCTTTGCCTAGCTTTTTCAAAGATTTCCTTGCAATTATACGATCTTCATCAAATCAAACATTTACCAGAAAATAGTTTCTTACCGTTTTCTTATTTCTTGCCCTTTTGCACATCTCAAACGCTCCTTGGATTATAATGGTTAACTCGTCACTATTGAGACCTTGTGAACTAGCTTTCCCCTTCTTACATAATTGCTCTAGTGCTACCTTGAGAATATTATGGTTTCTTGAGTTAAGAGAATTTTTCCCTTTGTAAGTGTTTGCTGAGGGGACTAATTTTTTCTTGATTGTTGCCTTTTTTTCAACCACGAAAGTCTTAAGTATATTGGTCTATGGTCTTATTTTAACTCCCAAATATGATCACCACTCGTGACTTCCTCTATCTTTTCAATCAAATTTTTTATCAAATTGCATAGTCAACAACACTTGCCCCATTGTAGGTGTTGCATGCAAATTTTTTAGATTTCTTCCATCTATCCATACCATTACAAATTATTAGATCAAAAGTGTCACAAAGAGTAAACAATTCTTTGCCATAATGATTAATATCCCTATTGTCTTTTGAACATCTCACCCATTGGTGATTCACTTTTACTATAAGCCAAATAGGATTATGATCCTCTTTACCACATTTAACATTAGCTTGACCACTTGCTACATCCTAGCATTGAAATCTCCCAAAAGAAGAACTTCACATTGTTGTGAATACACTGAAATATCTTTTTTGATGGATGCATATGGATCCTTGCTATCCAAATCATTTTTTTTGGTAATTTTTAGAGATCTAAGGAGCAAAATAACACCCTATAATACTTATGTGATTCTCATTTTCTAAAATTTTGACCCAAATGTATTGTTTATTTGTGTCTTCTCTTTCCAACTGAATTGTGCACCCTTCTACTTTTTTCACTAAAACCATTATGCCGTCGTACCCTTTACCATTGCCCCCTACTTTGTTCCAAACCGCAAACATCGTGTATCCTTTGGAGATAGGAGTCTTGCAACCTTCTTGTTCATGTGTTTCAGTGATACAAATTATGTCTCTTCCTTCGGCACCAGCTCTAACCCAGGTCCCCTCCTCCAAGGATAGCCTCTACAATTACTATTTATTTTGGTGCAAAAGACTCAAATTTGATTCCTTACCCCTTTCTATCTATGTTTGTTGAGCTACATTCCTTCTTGTCCTAGAATCACCCACTCTCCCTTTGGTGTCCTCTTGCTGCTCTGACTTACCACGAGACCCTATATTGGCGATAATTATTTGTCCTTATTTAACCATTTCTTCTCCTCTCCTCTCGTTGTTTTACAGTTAAATCGTCATCTAGGAAGAAGAGGCACCCCAACAAAATTAAATTTTGCATTGATGTGAAATAGGATAACATAGATTTTAGCACAATATCTAGTGCTTCCACCAAATAGAAGTTGTGATTTAAACTTGAAGCCATGGATGCGCGCTCTCATAACATAAAGTCATTGCAAGTCTAATCAAAGAGAATAATTAGAATAATGCAGTGGTTCAGAGACTCCTCGGCTAGCTGTCACGCGTGAAAAAGTTGGTGAGGGTTTAAAAAATGGGCATAAAACATTGCGAATTAATGAAGACTCGATCCTGAAATGAAGCGTCATCAATGTCATCATTGACGACAGATTCAGAAATTTAGCTTCCTCTTTCATTCATGAATTTATTTATTCAAGTTGCACAAAATCACCTGTAACACCTGTGAATTGACCAACGACACACTCATGAAGGTTGTCATACACCGATTTATAAGTGGCATGCATAATATTTATTACGTGTCTTAATGTCTCTGGAAACATCTATAGTGTAACATGGTATGTGTCTGTAAATACAATTTCTTGGCTCTATAAATATTGTGATTATCTAAAAGTTTGATAAGTTGAGCTACAATAATTTTTGTATGTAGCTTCATTCCCTTCGAATGTTTTTTCTGCAATTTCTCCTTCTGATGATCTAATCAAAGATGATAGGGTTTGTTGTTCTTTGCTGGGTTTTTGGGGTCTCTTTTATAACTGATATACTTGAGGCTTTAACAAATTGTTGTGCATATTGGCTAGGAGATTCAGAATCGACAAAGGTTATTGTTCTTTAGAGATTGCAAACTGATTTTTTTTAACATATGATACTATCTTCTCAATTGTAACATTGTCTTTCCAATTGTAAGATTTTGAAATATTTATTTTTATTTTAAAAACAAATAGATAGGTTAGTGATTGTACTCTACTTACATATTATTCATTTCAATGGTCAAATAGTCCATAGTAATTTTATACTTAATCTATAATAAAAAGTGGTAAATGTTTTTCCTATTTTTATTGGCCAAAATTGACCTTTGACTGTTGAAGTGGATGATGTTTAAGAATAGTGTACAGTTACAATATACAGAATATTTCATAAAATCACATTGTTTAACTTGGCTTATGAGGTATTTTTTACAATAAACTTTTGAAGTAGAAGCACGGAGCAATTCCTAAACACGTGTCATATAAGGTATTTTTGTGTAATAAGGTTTTGAAGTAGAAGCATGGAGGAATTCCTGAACAAGTGTTCATAAGAATTAGAATACAACTCATAAATTGTGTGTCATGCCTAAGTGCATGGCTACAAAGAGGTTCACCATTGCTCACCAAATTGTTATACTACAAGAAAAAATATGGGATCCAATAACCAAAAGAACTGTTCTTCTTGGAGTGTTTGACGCTTCAGAACCTGTTGTATATGTTTATGCTTTTGCTGCCAAAGCATTGAGAGGAAGCCCAACAAGAAGCTATAACTAATTTCTTCTATGCAGATTGGGAGTTGAGTAGTTTTTCCAAGCCGCCTCTACTAATTTCAGCCTACTATTTGAAGCCAATCCCACTAGGCTCCAGGGTACGTGTTCTGATTTGGCCATCACAACCAGCTGCAACCAACCCCAGCTACCAGATTTGTTCCATTTTTTCCATCATCCTTAATCTCATCCTCACAGAATTTGAATTCTTCTTTTATGAGTTTATGAGAGTCATTTTCCTATTAAAGAATGGAAGCTACATGAGAGAAAATTTTCTCCCCTTCTCCTACGCTTGTGCAAATAACTAAACAACTTCTATTTCTGGATATTAAAAATACCCTTTATATATCTATGTAAATTCTTCTTTTATTTGTCTGGATAATGAGTTCCAAGCCTGTGTTTGTATATTTTTATAACACCGCTGGACATTGGTTCATAATATCCAAACGTCTCCATTGTTTCTCTTGCATATAACATGAAGGAGCTCAAGTCCATTTAGTCGAGGCAGTCATTTACATCACATGAAGGAGCTACTATACTACCCTTGCATCTACATCACATGAAGTAGCTACCATACCACCCTTGCATCTGTAGGTCATAGGTGAAGCTACACCAAATGCTAATGGAGAAATCACAGAACGAGTCTCAATGGAGCACCAATCCAACATTAACAATACTAGAGCTTCAGTAACGAATCTTCATTTCTTTCTCAATAAACCTTCTTTTCTCAATACCACCTTTAAAATTGTCTTCACTACACCAAATTCGCCTTCCCAAATTGAAACCCTTATTTTCAATCAAAGGAGATTTCTTTCTTAAATAACAACACTGCCAATATAATCCACGCTACGCAACCAAATGTCAGACTCAATTGAAAATAGTCCGAACTGCCTTCTTTCAACACCACCACCGCCATTAACACGGTGTCCAGTACACAAAATTTCCAAAGTCAGTTGAAAGCTTTTCTTTGCGTCCATTCTTAAAACACCCAGTTTTGGACCTTTTCAGTCAAGGCTCTTCCAATTCATTGAGACCCAATACTGATAATGAAAAGAAAAACACTGCAAATAGTTTCTTTTGAGAATCAGGCTTGTTTGACCCGAGGTTGAGATCTTACCAGACCCTGAGTACCAATGGTGAACATGAAAAGAAAAGTACTTCAGATAGTATTCATTTAGACTCAGACTTATTGGAGCTTCTTATTGTCTCAAGTATTTCTTCATCTACTAGTTCCGGGCCCAACTGTAACCTGATCAACAACAGCAGCAGATTGGATTGTCTTTTTGGTGTACCACATTGCATTGACAGCCCTGCTATGCTTAGTTCAGAAATTCATGGTCTGACAGAAACCAATTATCAGCTTTTAGGCTTGAATTCACAGCAATACATACAACAATGTTGGTAGCAACAGAAACAAGTGTGAGGAATATGACATCCACCAATTGACAGCTTCATAACCAGACCCTCGTCTTGAAGAGCTTCTTGAGACCGTGCCAGACATACCCAGATATCCCTGATATCATTGTTAGCTTGCCTGAATTGTCGTGAGCATTGTGTCTGCAGTTCAACTGCATAATAACAACAGACAATAGTAGAACAGAGTGATGTGAGCATCATGTTGAACCTTGTGTAATGTCCCTTACCTGACTTGCCCTAAAATTCGCTTGTGGATTTTATTATCTTTAAATATTCTCTTGGAATTGTACCTGTAACAGCATATATATATATATATGTGTACAAATCCATATCGCCATACGTCAATTCTAATATCAATTTCCCAGCAATTCAACATAATCAACTTACAAATGAAAACATATAAGAAAGAAGAGTCACTCAGCATGCCAGGGAGGAGAAGTCATAAATCCTTAGTAGCCTAAGGCCTACCACAGTCCTATTGCCCAATCCCTTGACTCAGGCCTATGGGGCATATCATATTGCCTATTCCCTCGTCTCGGGCCTATGGGGCAAAATCTAATGTGGGACCCCCACCCCTCCTTGACCCAACCCTTGCCTCGGGCCTACGGGGCAGAATGCCCAACCCTCGGTGGGCCTGTGGGGTGGAACCTAGGTGGGGTTTTCAGACAATCTACTAAGACTTATGTATTCACCCCTCCTGGCTGAATCACAAACAAAATATATGCAGTTTCCACACAATTCCAAAATATACAATCACTATGAAATGAATCATATAGTAGTATATGATGCAGCATACGATATATCAGAGTGCAAATAGTTTCTAGCCAATTTCAAATATACAGTTATTCTTTTATCTATTTTCATTGTTCTTTCATTATGCTATAAGAGATTCAAATAGAAATGTAGATGATAGGACAAAAACAATAATCAGAGAAGTTATATTTATTCACAATCATCCTTCTTACAGTGTTCTAGTTCTATGGCTTCATTCTGATACAAACTACTGTACAATATAACAGCCATCATTTATATACACCTGCAGATGGAAATTAGTACCTAGACATATCATAATGATCTACAGATATTATCCTAATGAAAGTCACAATTGCCATGACACAGTTCCCTTATTTCCTAGTCCCAATTTCCTCACAGCGGAATGAATTAAACCATATCAAAGATAAGTTTATGCATTTTAAATGAGAAAGACAAAGCATATGAAATAATATTATTGTTGAATAGAGGGAACTAGATGTTAGGACTGAGTGAGGAATCTCACCTTCCACTTGTTACGGTTCACCAAATTGGTACTTTAGAAAACTCACTAAACAATAGAAAGATTTGCTGCAGTCCTACCACCATGTACAGTGATCCAAAAAATAGCCTTCAATATTTGCATCAACTAACCCAAGCAACCTCAATACAAGCATCAGCTGCAAGGATATCTTATTTAGCAACTCCTCTATGATATTTGATATACAAAGAATGACCACGAATCACCAATGAATATAGTGCAGTAGCCTCCCAGAATGGATCGTAATTTCACTTAGATAAGAGGTTGGTTTGTTCGATGGTGTTTTTGAACTTCTATGTTCTTCCTTCCTCTACTTATCATCTACCCTTTTTATACTTCTTCATAAGGTGTCCCTTGGTGAGCGGATATGTCTATTGTTTAAAGGAAGTGTCTCTTCCCTAAACCATAACTTTATTTTAACTATGCCATTATTTGTAAGTAACTCCTAGTATATACCAAGCGCTGTACCTATTATTATTAAGCGCTGTGTTTCCTTACTATGGGGACATGACACCTTGTCTTCAGGTTATAATTCCTTTCGTATGAGTTTCAGCATTTTCTACATCCAAAATATCATTGTTTGTTCATTTAATTCTTTTCGTCCCAAATCATTCTTTTACCGGTTTGAATATGACAAATGTTACTTCTTTTTCTTTTTTATATGGTATTCTTAGAACAGCCAGATAAAAACATATCAAACTAGGACTTGGGTGATTTTTAAGCGTTCCAACATACTTCAGAATTTTTATGTGTAATTTTTGCCCTCTAACCACTTCAACTACTTAAGAAGTTAGGAGGAAATGTTATTAGGTAAATGAATTGTAAAAATTTTCTAAATATTTATTTTTAGAGAGTGAAGGTACTGTAACAGCAAATTCCCTGGCATCTGAACTACTGTGTTTATTTCTCTTAGAAGACCTAGTCCCTTCATAGCCTCGCTAGCTTTTTAATTTTTTTAAAAGAAAAAACATTTTTAGTTATTCCAAAATATACAGTAGTGGACGTACTACCTATTATATTTTCATCATCAATCTAAAACACAATAATAGCTGAAGTTACACATGAAACTAAAACTCAAAACTCTCAAATTTTCCCAGGTATTGAAACTAAATGAACTTTTACATTGATGAAAAAAGGTCTCCCGTTATGTATTATCTGTTACTAACTCTAACATTATAAACTAACCAGGGAATGCGCCTGGTACTAACTTTTATTGAAATTTTATGTTTGATTTGAAACTATTGCAAATTCTTACCCAGTTTTGACAAAAACATGAAGTATAATGACTCCTACCCATTTTGTTGCTGCATTTTGTGAGAATTGTAGTTCCTTTCAAAGATTGAACTATTGAATTCAATGGTGGTATTTTTTGAACGTTTGTAAGTACTAACTTATTTACTGGAGGATTTCATTATTCATTTAAAAAATTCTGTTGAGGAAATGCTTTTAAGACACAGTATCATAATTACATTTCTTGTTGTATGCTTCTTTCTAAGTGATTGATTAAACTAATTACTTCTTATGGCCATTTTTTTCTAATCTAAGTTGCATGGATTTTGAGTTGCCATGCACGGGGGTACTTTGTAGTGTGTCATAGAAAATTTGGAAGATTATTAATGATAAATTATTATTGCATGTAAGAGCCTATATTAAGGGAGATACTTTGGAATCTTGATCAGTATTAAGGGAGATATTTTGGAATCTTGATCAGCATTATGACATATATTTACACTTGACATGCAATACTATTTTTATATAGTGAGAGTTATAAATTAGGCTTCTAAGTTGGGTAGATGATTATTCTATGTAATGTCCACCCTAGTATTTTTCTATTTTTCTGATGTGTTTTATTATTCATATGTTATATGCTATTTTGAGTGTTGCTACAGTGTATTGTGTGATTCTTGTGATTATGTGTCATTGCCCCAAACTTACCAATGAAATTGTTTTGTCATCGAGGTGTTTTGATGGTGTAGTTTTGATGCTTTATAGAGATGTTTTAAATGAACATCCAGGTGTTTCCGATGAGTTTATGTTATGACAATGGATTTCTGACTATGCATTATAAGATGCATATGTTGCACGTCTTTGTATGCTAAATTATTACAGTGCTTCAATTTCACTATTTTCTTTTAAATGATATGTTGGGTGGATAGACCTAGTCTCTTCAAGTGTTATGCTTTTATATAAGATATTGCATCTTGGTCATTTTGCCTTATGGATAATTTAATTGAAATGTGCATATTAAATAGTTATGATTTAATTTTGTAATTTTATCATTCGCTTCGACTATGGTTATGTATTAGAAAATCACAAGTGTTAGACCAATGAGTGAAATGTGGAGAATGATGACATGGGTGCTTAGCTATCTCACATTTATCCTTGTGTTGTTGAAACATGTGAAAACCTTATTTGAATCAATTGCAATTTTGGATCACCTTGTATTAGACTTGTAAAATATCTTCTTGGGTGTGTTTGATTATCGCTTGTGGGATTGTGCTTTGCTTGATATGTGTGAAAATGATTTATTGTTCCTTGAAAATCATTATTTTGTGTTGTCTAGTTCTAGTGTAGAGGAAAATAATTTAATTGATTTATTTGAGTTGTAGAAGTATTTAATTACGGAAAGACATTGTATTTATTTAATTTTATTTCAGAAATAATGTGTTTGGGTGAAATGCATTCTAATTGAGGAAGTTATAATTATTTCCATAAGTTAGGATATTGTTTTTATGCGAAAATAAATTATTTTAAGTTATTTGAGTGGTTGATATTGAAATGTGAAAGGAATATCATGTGTTTGGACAATACATTAGATTATATTTTGTTGGAAATATTTAATTATGGATTATTGTATTATGTGAATTGGCTTAGGGGGGAAGAATTAAAAAGGTTAAGTCAATTTCAAAATAGAGGAAAATGTGGTCTTATATTGCAAAAAGGATTTCATTATTTCATGATGTTATGTTGGAGAGAAAAATGGATGAAATAGATATTTTCAAACCTTGCTTTGGAAAATTGAATTGAATATGCTTGAAGATTGCTTGGTTGGATCAATTTGCTTGTAGAAGGAAAAAGATTCCTCCCTCCATTATCTTAGATTGATTGAGGTATTTCTCCATTTTATTTTTTAATTGAATTTTTATTTCAAATTTTAGATGTAGGAAATTTTATTTTTGAAAAAATGATTTTCCTACCCAAACTCTATTAAAAAAAATTAAAATTAAAAAATGAGGTGAAAAGTGTGTTGTTAGGTGGGAATGGCATAAGAGGGCATAATTATATTTTCATCTTTTGCATTTTTCAAGATTTGTGCAAAATATGTGAATTACATGTTTTACCTTATCAAATTGAGTCGAAAATTTTATGTGTTTTAAAAAGTATATTGTTGGGCTATTTTGGAACAAAAGGGTATCTTTAAATTTTTGAGTTTTTCAAAAAAGTGAACTTTGGGGATGAATTTTGGGAAGGATGTTCCAAGATCCATTAATGGTGGACCCTGGATAATTTGAAAAACATTTTATTTTATTTTTGCAAAATTAAGAAATTCTAAAAAGTGCATGATATGTGGATTAGTGGATTATCCCATATGTTTTAATTTTTATGTGCATTGGGAAGCATGTTTTCGAGGAAAGCCGCTCTTTTCCTATCTTTCGGGTTTCTTGAAGAAGGTTGACCCTAAATTATGTGAGATAGGGAGATATACATAGGATGCTTGGGATGGTTAGTTACCCAACTTGTTGTACGAGGTTGGAAGCAAGGAGTGCACTGAAGAAGTGCCCCTTGAGCTTGTTTTAATGTGTGACTAAGAGAGATTGGCATTCACCTTGAGGCTCGTATGTGTGAGTTGTGGACATACATCTCAAGGCTCTTATGAGAGTGGTGGGGTCCTTTCCTTGAGGTTCTTATGAGAGTGGCGATGTTCTTCTTGAGACTCTTATTGTATATGTGTTTATTTCTTCATTGTGCATAGATTTGTGTGCCACACCCAATTTGTAAAATTGGAGCATTAGACATAGAATTAATAGATAGAATGGGGAAGGAGTGGGCTCTCACCAATTTCCATGATACAAAGGGAACACTGGATATTCATTTGGATAGTTTAATAATCAAGTGATAATGTAATACAAACTAGGGAAAATAAAACATGTTAAATAAGATACCTATGCAAAACATGGATGTTATCCTAGATCCGGTTTTGATTGTAAAGGACATGTCACAACTCTAGGAGTTGGTGAGTTTCAAAGTATTCCTCATGTGTAGGGTAGCCATATACTCAAAATCTACACAAAATGGGGATGCAATCCTAGGTCTAGTTTTGATCATATGTAATGACACTCAGCCTATTTCTCGTATTCTCATGCTATCCCTTCTTCAAATTTGGTATCTATTTTTTTTTATACCACTTGCATGTATGTTGATGGATTTTATGCTCTCGTATATGTATGTGTGATGGTGTTTGTTTTATGCATTGTTTGGCATGCATTGAAGGTGTGAGAATCCCTTATGCTTCAATTATTGTGATGTCATTATCTATTGGCTTCTGTGAACCATTCATACTTGTATGTATTTGATTGACATTTGTGCCACATATTTCATAAATTGGTGTATGCTTGATTGACATGAGTGTAGTCATGTATTCCTTGGATTTGTGTGAGATGGCCTTGATAGTATTGTTGTCATGATCTTCTCTGTAGCTCAAGGGTTTCCTAGAGTGGCATAAATGTCTATTATGATCAATGATTGTTATATAGTACCTAGGGTGGTGGGTAACATTTCCCCATTGGTCCTTCAAGAAGATCTCTTGGGACCTGGAAGAGTTCCTTGTGCATTATTTCATGTTATGATTTTATTGTGTTCCGTGATTATTGGAGCACCTTGGAGGTGACTTATTATTGATGTATATTTGTTCTTTGTATCATTTATTTATTGGATGATGATCCCTCCATGTTTTAGAAGTAGCCTCCATCATTTTATTATTTTATATGATCATTTGGTTGGAAAATAAACCTTGTTTTGGAAGGAAAATGGCATGTTGAGAAAGTTGTCTTGTTGGCTAAAATGATTAAATTGGCATGTTGGAGTCATCTTTTATATGTGATGTTATTGATATATGTTATGTTTATGATTTGGGTTGGAGTGTTACCACATTATGGTTGAGTTTTCCATAATTGTATTTGGCTCATCTTGATATTGGTGTCAAACAAGAATGGTATTATGTTTGACATTTCTCATGTTTTGGCATGTATGTTAGTGAATTGAGAAATGTTTATTATTCTTTATTTGAATTGTAATCATGTTTTGAGTTAGTTAGCATGCTGATTAATGGTTAGTGAATAGATGCATTGTGAATTGGTTTCTTTTTGGATGTCTTGTCCTTGTGGGGTTTCTTGATTGAACATCCCTTTGGCTTGTTGGTTGTTTGCCGATGTTGCTTGGCTTGTTGTTCATTTGTTGATTTGTGTTGTTCTTTTCATGTAGATAAGTGTATGTCCTTGTATCCACCTTCTCTCTTGTGCCTTTGTGTGGCACTTTGGTGGTTTTTGTGCTTGAGTGTGCAATTGTGACATGTAAGTGTTGCAATTGCATCACAAAAAATGTGTACATCCTATTTTTGTCCACTAATGTCCTAGTGGAAAATTTAGGGCATTACATCTAGTATCATAGAGCCCATGTTACAACATTGGGAGTTATGGGTTAGTTGTGTGTGTGTGTGTGTTGAGTTATCATGGAATGGACTTGAGATGGTTGATGCCCTCATCTTACTCCATGTGTTTACGAGAGAGCAAGGTTGTGGATTGGCATCTAACCTTCATCCTCTCATGTGGTTATCATGGTGGCTTTTTCACATAATTAATGGTCTTCCACTTGTGTTTTTTTGTGGTGAACATTGACCTTCTTGGTACTTGCATGTGAGTTCCTTGTCGATCTTTTTCCCTATTAGAGAGCACTTTCAATAAGCATGTGCTTTGGCAACCTTGTGTGGCCTGTTGATTCTTATTTTTCCTTTCAGAGTCTTGTAGGAGGTCTTAGAGTGGTGTTAGGGGTTGGAGAGTCCTTGTGGAATCTTTTTTTTGGTCCTATGTACATGTTTTGGAAAAAAAATATGTTTCAACACTTTTCAAGATGACAGTGCATTTTCAGGACTCTAGCACTTAGGAAGGACACTAGCACCCAGACTGGACACTAGGGAAAATAACTGGAGTCCTAGTTTGGAGCTAGAGTCCCACTTTTACATTGAAGTCGTCTCCCACACTGTAGTCCTTGATCCTTTGGATAGCGAGCACTTCTTGACCTTTTTCAAAGAAACTTTCTAAACGGTAGTTGTTCCCCTTGGTCTTCTAGGTCTTCCCATATATTCACCTTGTTTATATGTGATATATTTTGGGAGTTATGACATGTTTTATGTTTGGAAGCATGATTTGCTTGCAGTCATCTTTTGGTTGTTCATTTTGGTTGTGGTCATGTCTCTCCTAGTTGATCCTCCTCTTGTATGGATTGGTCTAAGAGTTGTGTTGGGCCTTTTCTTAGCCCTATGCATTTTATGGAGTGTGATGTTCCCTAGTATGCTCTCCATGTGTCAAGGATTAGAGGTTAGCATCATGGGGATAGTCAGGCCTATGTCATTCCTTTTGTTATGTTCTCCTTGTGTGGTGGATCTTCTTGCACTTCTTGGAGTACTTGAGAAGGATCCTTGATTGCATGTTTTTCATGATTGACCTTTGCATGGTCTTGAATGCTTTGGTATAGTCATGATAGAATGCTATTGTTGAGTTGTGATTGTGAAGAGATGTTAATGCCAAGGATGAGTTTTTCTACATTCTCCTTGTGTATGATGCATTCTATTTGTTGAAAGAGATGATGTGTTTTTCATATGCATGGGTTTTGAGAAGAAAGTGATACTTTAAGCGTCTGTGAGGGGTGAGTCTTGCATTTGCATCCATTTATTCTGAGTGATTGATGTGCAATTTTTTGATTTGAATGTATCAATGAGGGATTCCCTATGATGATATATGTGTTTGTATGGATTATTTTCCCTCTTCTCCCTTGTTGGTGATTAGAAAAGATCATGTAGTGTATGTAAATGTGTAATTTTTGAGAATTGTGAACTTTTCTTTCAGTTATTGCTAAGTTTTATGTTGCTTGTGAGGACCAACATTTATTATTTTATCTTTGGTCATGAGTATCTTAGCCACAAATCTTCAATTTTGATTTTCATGTCACTCTTATGGGTGCATTTGAATTATTGTCGAAATTTCTGACATTTATTTATCTTATTGTTGGAATTGAGATTTTCTTCCACTTTGGTATTTATGAATTGTGGTGGCTATGCTATTTTCTTAAATGTTTGGGCTCGTTGGTCTTGTGTTGTGAACGTTCTTCTCTAACCTATCTAGTGTTGGATGTTGGGTAGACTGTTATGAGGGAGTTGAGATGGAAAAACTTTATAACATGAAGTAGATGTGGATCGTTATGTGGCAATCATTATCCATCTATTTCTCCATGTGCATTTGTGTTGTGGTGTAATACATTAGTTGCATCTTCATATGAGTGTTGATCGTGTATTGATATGTCCTAGATGTGTAAATGCTTGTATGCATGTGTGGAACTGATTATTGTTTGATCAAATCAAATGTGAATGGGATTATGAGATCTTTATTCAGATTGTATCTTGCTTGTAGTAGCTTGTTTGTGGTTGGGTGTTGACTTAGTCCACCAACTGTGTTTGTTCTTAATTGTCTCTTTCTTATCTTCCTTGATCATAATATCATGCCTCATAATGTTCTGACATAGTCTAAGGTATGATGGTGCATTAGTAGTACATGAGCACATATTATTTATACAATTATTGTATTATACTTGTTTGCTTTCTCTTGTTGTGTTACAATATTTGTGAATTTGGTTTCTTCGAGAGCTTCTCCTTGGTGATATGGAGGTTTCCTAGGATGGTGTTGGAAGGGATGCAATTCTTGTGTGGATAAGTTGCTATCCTATGTATTTTATTTTATGGATACTTAGTGTTTGGGCCACGAGGAAGGCTCGTGTTGCCTATTCAATCATGAATTTGAGATCATGTTGTGTTGTTTGACATTTCTGTTTTAGAATAGTTGAGCAAATTGAAGTGGTGTTGAGAGTAGTCTTGTGACTATGTTTTGTGTGTGGTTGTCTCCTTGGATGTGTTCCTCATGAAAAGTAAGATGTTAAGCCTTGCTTGTTGGAAGTGATTATGCTTTTGAGAGGAAGTGATCTAGATTCTTCCCTTTAAGAGCTTGTAAGTTTGACCGTAGTTTTGTGATGTCGAGCTGGAGTATTAGAGAACCCCTCTTTTTTCAAAAGTAAAATGTGAGGAAGTACCTTATGGAGAGAAACCCACGACTAGAGATGAGGCTTTCTTCAGGTGATCTTGAAGGTGAGGTTGTCATGCCTAAAGACTTTAAGAGTTGTGTTTCCCTAAACTTTGAGTTTTAGTGTTGTGGGTAGAGTCCTCGGTCTTAGAAAGGATCATAGAGAGTGTAACCTTGCATTAGCAAATCTCCTTGAGAGTGGAACATGCAACATTGTGAGGTTTTCCTTTAGCTTATTAGAGAGCTTGAGAAGTTAACAAGCATAGTAGTAGTCTTGGGTTATAGGTATTTGAGTTGCTTATGGTCAATTAGGTCTTTTGGCTAGATCCACTTTTCATTGTGGTGGTAGTTGGAAGATAGAATAGTGTAGTCTTAGAGGAGTTTGTCGGCATAATGGTTGATTTTGAAATAATTAGTGCATATTTGGAGACTTGTTATGTTAATTTGAGACCTAGCCCTAGTAAAGGTCTAGGGGATTGATATTTTGAGATCCATTGTGTTTGTGAAGGATTGTGTACCATGGGTACCTTATCCTTATGTTTGTGTAGGCTTCCAGGAGTAAAAGCCTAATCCTTGTGGGGGAGGATGTAATGCCCACCCTAGTATTTTCCTAGTGTTCTTTGTAATTCATATGTTATATGCTATTCTGAGTGTTTCTCTAGTGTATTGTGTGATTCTTGTGATTATGTGTCATTGCACCAAACTTGTTGATGAGGTTGTTTTGTCATCGAGATGTTCTAATGGTATAGTCTGGATGCTTTGTAGAGATGTTTTGTATGACCATCAAGGTGTTTTCAATGAGGTTATGTTATGACATTGAATTTCTAACTATGCATTATGGGATGCATATGTTGTGTCTTTGAATGCTAGATTATTATAGTACTTTAGTTTCATTATTTTCTTTTAAATGATATGTTAGGTGGGTAGACCTAGTCTCTTCAAGTGTTATGCTTTTATATGATAAATTGCACCTTGGTCATTTTGCCTAGATGGATTATTTAATTGAGATATGCATATTAAATAGTAATGAAATAATTGTGTAATTTTATCATTCACTTCGACTATGGTTACATATTAGGCAATACACGTAACGTTTGATTGAGTGTGCAAGAAAATTACAAGTGTTTGACAAATGAGTGAAATGTGGAGAATGTTGACATGGGATGCTTAGCCATCTCACTTTATCCTTGTATTGTCGAAACCCATGAAAACCTCATCTGAATTGATTGCAATTCTAAATCCCCTTGTGTTAGACTTGTGAAATGTCTTCTTGGGTGTATTTGATCATTGCTTGTGAGATTGTGCTTTGCTTGACTTGTGCAAAAAATGATTTATTGTTCCTTGAAAGTCATTATTGTGTGCTATCTGTTCCTAGTGTAGAGGAAAAGCATTTAATTGATTTATTTGAGTTGTAGAAGTATTTAATTACAGAAAGACATTGTATTTATTTAATTTCGTATAGGAAATAATGCATTTGGGTGAAATGTGTTCTAATTCATGAAGTTAGAATTATTTCCATAAGTTAGGATATTGTGTTTATGTGAAAATAAATTATTTAAGTTATTTGAGTGGTTGATATTGAAATGTAAAAAACATGATGTATTTATGTGTTTGGAAAATAGATTAGATTCTATTTTGTTGGAAATATTTATTTATGGATTATTGTATTATGTGAATTGGCTTTGGGGAAAAGAATGAAAAAGGTTAAGTCAATTTCAAAATAGAGGAAAAGAGAGTCTTATATTGCAAAAAGGATTTTGTTATTTCATGATGATATGTTGGAGAGAAAAAATGGATGAAATAGATATTTTTCAAACCCTTCCTTGGAAAATTGAATTGAATATGCTTGGAGATTGCTTGGCTGGATCGATTTGCTTGTTGAGGGAAAAAGTTTCCTCCCACCATTACCTTCGGATTGATTGAGGTATTTCTCCATTTGGTTTGTTATTTGAATTTTTATTCTCAATTTTAGATGTAGGAAATTTTGTTTTTGAAATTTTGTTTTTCCTACCCAAACCTTGTTGAAAATTTATAAAATTGAAAAATGAGTTGAAAAGTGTGTTATCGGGTGGGAATGACATAAGAGGGTATAATTATATTTTTAGTTTTTCCATTTTTTGAGATTTGTGCAAAATATATGAATTTAACTATGTTACCCTATCAAATTTGGTCAAAAAAATTATGTGTTTTAAAAAGTATGTTGTTGGGCTATTTTGGAACAAAAGGGTATCTTTTGATTTTTGGATTTTTGAGTTTTTTAAAAAGTGAAATTTGGGGATGAATTTTGGGAAAGATGCTCCAAGATCCATTAATGGTGGACCCTTCATAATTTAGAATATATTTTATTTTATTTTTGTGAAATTAAAAAATTCTGAAAGTGCATGATATGTGGATTAGTGGATTATCCCATAGGTTTTAATTTTTATATGCATTGGGAAGTGTGTTTTCAGGGAAAACTGTACTTTTCCTAGTTTTTGGGTTCCTTGAAGGTTGACCCTAAATTGTGTGAAATAAGGAGATATTCATAGGATGCTTGGGATGGTTAGTTACTGAACTCGTTGGATGAGGTTGGAAGCAAGGAGTGCACTAAAGAAGTGCCCCTTGAGCTTGTTTTAATGTGGGACTAAGAGTGATTGAAGTTCACATTGAGGCTCTTATGTGTGAGTGGTGGACATACATCCAGAGGCTCTTCTGAGAGTGGTTGTATCCTTACCTTGAGGCTCCTATGAGAGTGGTGATGTCCTTCTTGAGACTCTAATTTGTATGTGTGTTTATTTCTTCATTAAGCATAGATTTGTGTATCACACCCAATTTATAAAATCGAAGCGTTAGACACATGATTGAGGTATAGAATGGGGGAGGAGTGGGCTCTCACTGATTTCCATGATACAAAGGGATTGTTGGATGATTCATTTGGAGAGTTTAATAAAGTGATAATTTAATACAAACTAGGGGAAAAAAGCATGTTAAAAAAGATATCTATGTAAAATGAGGATGCTATACTATATTTGGTTTTGATCATAAAGGACATGTCACAACTCTAGGAGTTGGTGAATGTCATAGTATTCCTCATGTGTAGGATAACCATATACTCAAAATCTACTCAAAATGGGGATGTTGTCCTATATCTAATTTTGATCATAATGACACTCATCCTATTTCTAGTATTCTCCTCCTATCTCTTCTTTGGATTTGGTATCTGAATGTGTTTAGACCACCTACATGTATGTAAATAGATTTTGTTCTCTCATATATGTATGTTTTATGGTGTCTATTTTATACCTTGTTTGGCATGCAATGAAGGTGTGAGAACCCCTTACGCTTGAATTATTGTGATGGCAAAATCTCATGCTTGTTGGCTTGTGTGAACCATTCATACAAGTTGTATTATTTGATTGGTAGTTGTACCACATGTTTCATATATTAGTGTATGATTGATTGGCATAAGTGTAGCCATGTATTCCTTGGATTTGTGTGAGATGGCCTTTATAGTGGTGTTTTCATGATCTTCTTCTCCACAGCTTGGGTGTTGCCTAGAGTGGTGTTACCTATTTGTGCATTTCAACCCAAATAGGTTAGGCTGGGAAAGCATTGTTTGTTTCCTACCTTGAAGAGGGAGACATGTACAACAAAAACCTAGATCAGGTGTCTAACACAGGAGGAAAGGAAGAAGACTAATGCAAGGAAAGAGCTCACAACTAGCTTTGGAAGGCCTACTACCCAAGTAGAAGGCCATTCTAGTCATCACTTTTACCAGAATCATGTAGCAACTCAGTAAGAGCTGCTACAAGAGCCAGATAAAAGTGGGAAGGGCATCCCACTGGAGCAGGAGTCATCCCAAAGTAGATAGGAGGAGGGAAACTAAGCTAAGTGTTTCATTTTGTTTCAAATCTATTCATTACAGTTTGTTCAAATATCAAAAGATGAAGGTACGCAAATTTGCTAAATCTACTTATGGTTATAAACAACTGTATCATGTAATAGATTTTAGAATTTCCCTTATGCAATTGAATAATTTACAAAAGAAGAGCAATATACAAATCATTGCATGAAATAATTGCTTATATTCATAAAGATAATATGTTCATAGTTCCACACAAGCCATGGGAATTGACTGTACAAGATGAAATGAAAGAAAACATATACATCTAAAGTAAAAAAGGGAAACATATAAGAGAGAAAGAGATCCTTCATTGCTTGAATAACGAACCCCCACCAGTGGCTGCACCATCTTCATATTCTCCAATGCTGACTTTAAAGGTACCTGCAAGAGAGAGAGAGAGAGAGAGAGAGAGAGAGAGAGAGAGAGAGAGCTCTCAGGATACCCTTTTCACTCATGTATGCAAGAACATCAAATGTACATTTTATCCTCCCATAAGCATCAAATCAAGAAATGAAATACATAAAGAAATTCCAAATGCAACTGTGCAGCCATAAGAAGATGCCAAAAATGAAGATCATATAATCAAAAGAGAGGCTCTTTACCTCCATGTTTTTCTATAACTTGTGTTCTAAGTGTGCAAGTATAGGTACAAGAAGGCATCACACTGATGACATAAAGAGAGCAGCCTTATACACCATTGAGAGGCAGTCATGAAAGGTGATAGTGTGCAGAGATTGAGTTACACAAAGAGGGATTGTTCCTATTAGTTAGATCAGGTCAATAAGACAGTTAAGAAGCAATCATAGAGCAGTTGTTCCAATCATCAAAGTAGTTATAAAGAATACACCTCTGTGATCCTATTCAAATCTTAGGACTTGCCAAAGGATAAGTATAATTTGTAGTCATTAGTTGACTGAGAACAATCACAAGGTATGCCAATAGTCAAAGGATAGCACAGAACTTCATGAGGACAGTATGAAAGAACCAATGAAGACAATGAGATAGTGACAACACTGTTGCATGCATGACAGTCAGCAAATCAATGAAGAATCAACTTAAGAGAGCTGGAACTTCAGTAGACAGTTAACAAATCAAGTGAAGATCAGTATAAGGTCATGTGAAGACAGTTTGTATCCTTGAAGGGTCACTAAGAAAGGAGGTCTCTAAGCAAGAAAGGTGGTCTCTCAACAAACTATAGAAAGAGGATGAGAAAAGATCACGATGACTATGGAAAAAGTCATGAACAAAAGATATTACACAGTGATATGAGGCAACACAATGAAGGACAGTCACTTAGAACAGTCATGAGATGACTGTCATAATAGTGTAAAGACAATCCTAAACAGAGAAGTATGATTGTAATAAGAGAGAAATGTGGAGCAGTTCATCACACAAGGAGACAATTAATAATTCTAGTGGGGCATGTTACAAGGTACATGAGAATGTTAAATGAAGTTTGTGACAAGATCTGTCAAGGAGCAGGGATGCAAATTTTTAACAAGGGCTAGAACCATCATAGTAGACTGCAGGCCTATACAATTTTGGTATACCTGTACTATAGAAGACCTTTGCTAGGTTATTGAAGTTTGTTTTTTGCATATCTTGTGTTGCATTGATCACAATACATGGCACAACACCTTAGAAACATTGTTGCAGTCCTTATAAGGTAAATAGAAAAACTTAAGAGTTTACAGATTATGAGTATGATTGATAGATGAAGGAATCCATAATGATCCTCAAAGTTGATATTCAAGAGCCTACATACAATGAAATTCCTATTAAGGCATTTTAAAATCATGTCAAAATGTTGAAATAAAATGAGTGAATATGCATGCAAGGTTAGTAAGTGTTCTGAGATCAGTAAGCTATGAAGACAATATGTGTTTCTAGGTCTGCAAAACTAACACACTAAGAGAGTTATGGGCAACAAATCACAATGAACTCATTGGGAATCCCTGACAGAGATCTTTAATAAGCATCCTCCTTCACTATTCTTTCCTTTAAAAAGAATAGCAAAGTTTCATTAAGAAAACAATGAAAAGAGGTATCAAGTATGCATAGATAGAAATAGCAAAGTCTTCACAGTTTTCCTCAGAAGAACCAAAAGAGCATCATATCATAGTATGAGGACGATAGGAGTAATAGAATGAGAAATAGTCTATCATCATGAGTAGCACTTTATATTATGGGAGCAGTTGGTATGACTGTCATAGTCATAAAAAAGGGCAGAAAGCTTCAAAGAGGTCTAGTACAACAACAGCCATACAAGGACCTATGCAGAGGGTAAGAAGAATATGAGTGAGGAGCTATGAAACTTTATGGAAGTTTTAAACTTCACACAAAAAAATGGTAAAATACTCAACCATTAAATATCCTTGTAGAGATTAAAACTAGTCACAAAGAGCCTTTCACAATGATAAGGAAAGTTAGCAGACATCAGCAAAGAAAGCAGTCCAAGATAGTCATGAAGATGACTATCACAAAGACAAAAGAATGTCAGAGGTTCTAAGGGTGAGTCATGAAGAAATTCTACCCATGATGCCATACAATAGATTCATAACTAACAAATGAGTAAAGCACATGTGTGCAGTGATATGACAATGAGACAATGAGAAAGGCCCTTGACAGTCATACAAAAACAATGGTCTTTGCCCAAGTTTCCTGTAAGCACAAACACAAACCCTCAATGTTTATGGAATGCTATGAGATGGTAGAAGAATTATATTTGGGGTTTGAAGTTATGTTTAGGCTTATGGATCCAATGTGAAGACATAATGCCTCTGTCTCTCCATAATGAAATGTGACGAACCTTAAGCAACCTTCTATGCTTTATGAAAACTGGTAGACCAATATGAAACATAATATTTACAAGATGTAAGATTGTTAATAGGGTGCGTCCAAGTTCTAGAATGCTCGATATATGTTTAAGAGGGACAGTAAATAGTCCATTTGCAAGGGAAAAACCTTACATGCATGGCCATAGAGCAGGTCATGAACAAATAATAGTATCAGTCTTCCAAAAAGGCACAAACTTTCACAATATAGAGATTTAAAGAGCCATCAAAGTATCTAGAGGAAGCAAAGAAGGAAACCATAACAATTTTTTTTTTTCACTATTTTCATTATTTTATTCATAGCATAATATAGGGTCTTTCTAGTATTTTCTCATAAAGGGAGAAGATAAAGCAAAAGGAAACAAGTTTTCACTACTCTTCCCACATAAAAGATGCATAAAGCAGATAATAAAAGCTTTCATAAGTTTTAAAAGTATGCATAGGTCACTTACCAGCTAAATAGCTATGGAGACCAGGACAAATATGCATGCAACCAGAGGAAGCCTTTCAAAAAGGCAACATCATGCAAAATCTCATGGCAGTGCTCCAAACACAGAAGGGCGAGATGAAAAGAGTGAAGAGATCAATTATGCTCATGATTAGTATTTGAGAACTTTTAGTTCTGTTTTAGACAAAATTTTAAAACCTTAAAATTTTCATCCAAAAATCCATTTCCCGCCATCATGATATTCTTACAATGATATTTTCCATTTCAAAATAAATATTCCCATATTGGCCTAAAAACTGAGCCCTAATAAATCTCTAATCAATTGCCTTCACCCTAAAACCAAAAGGCCACATTAAAAATACCCACATTATTTGAAATCATATCACGGGAATCTTAAACCTAAAATCAAAGTATGCAGATAAAAGACTCGCGGCATATCAGAGTAACTAGCCCAAAGGTCTCTTTGATACTCCAAAAGACATTAAGGATATATTGGGAGATTGGTGTGGCACCTAAATGTGTCACACCGATAAAGCAACAATATGATGCATAATGTATCAAGGAGAGATCGCCATGTCAGGGAAACTCATCCTACAGTCTCTTCAAAAATCTGAAGACAAGCATTTAGGCAATGTTACGGGCTGATATTAAAAAGTCAATGGGACAAAGATTTCAAAGTATCGGGATGAGCCTTTGGAACTCTCTTCGACATCCCGAACATAAGAAGCATATCGGGGGGACTAAATAATATCGGCTTGACATCCCACCGATAGGGTAGTAACATATAATACAGAGAAATTCAAAATGTCGAGATAACTCAGATTACAGTCCCACTGAAAAGCCGCTAGAAATGTTGAATAAATAAAAACATAAAAAGAGATTTTGGGATATCGAAGAGAGGCAATATATGGTATCCTCGAAAAGGAGAACATAATGATAAGAGAAGAGATGTCAAAAGGAGAAACAGATGTTGAAGGGACTTGATAGAACGAGATTTTGGCGTGACAACCAGTTAATTCATAATGAAATCTCAATGGCAATAAAGGATCATAAACCCCTTAAGTGAAATTGATTATTTCAATAAGATGACAAAACATGTTATGTTGTGAAAATTAAATGTCCTTCCGATGATATGAGAGCTACCATTAATTCTCAGAGCTAAGTATATCAAAAACAATCTTAAGAAAATTTGATTCATTATGCAAGCACAAGAGCAACGGCAGGCCTCTACAACAGATACAACTCGAGAATCCAAGTAAGTATTCTGAGCTCAAAATTTATAGCTTATGGTTTGAATTGCATTTGAAAGAGTGGAAATCTCTTGCATTATGTTATCGAAGAAATCACTAAAAACCATAGGGCCAAGAGACAAAAACTAGATGAGAGACATTTGAACCAGGATTTAATAGACTAGTGCCCAAAGTCCAGACAGAGGTCTAGGAGGAATACTCAGTTAAATCCTAATGCAAAGAAACTAGAAGATACATACAAGCATGTAGGAGATATATGGACCCCTATGAGAGGGTATGACCTCTTCCTGTATCATTACAAAAAGATGCATAGGCACACACCAGTCTCAAACCCTTGGAGACTGAATTTAGGGAAACTCATAGTGCCAAATGTATTTGTCAATGTTGAATTCCTAAAAGTAGTAGCCAAAAACTATAATCTGCAGAGTTGTCTGGTTGAGTTGAAGGATGGAATAGGTTTCTTCCCTGTTACAAGAGATTATATAACGATGGTATTTCAGCTAGACTCTAGCTTTGATGAAAAATTTAGAATCCGGGACTTGCTCAACAAGTATTATAATACGAGCAACAAATACAAAAGGTGGAGATTGCCTATGCACAGACCTCGAGATGAAGAAAATAATTTTAGAGTGTTTTCAATAACAGAGGATCCCCCATACTCCATAGAGCTATTCGAAGAATACTTCCAATACACTTATTAGTCTGTGTGCCAGTTGCTTGGTGTTGAAGCTTATATGTTTATGGAAATTGCTCCCATGGTTCTGGCTGCCGATGTGCAAAGCCAACAAGCACTACACCTTGATTATGTTGAATTCCTAGCTAATGCCCTTCACAATGAGTTGGTCTCCATAAAAGGAGGGGGTAGTAAGTTCAGACACTATTCTTTTCTTATGCACCTTATCTTATATGAAGGAAAGAACTTGAGACTATGGAATGAATGTTTAAGAGTAAGGGATTTGGACATGAATGGAAATGTCAAACCTATCCAGATGTGGACTGCTATATTGGAAAGCAGGTGTGAGAAGTCCCACTATCTCTATTTTGAAGAGTATTTTGTGAAGCCTGTATATAAGTTGCTAGGCCACTCTTGTGATTATAATTTGTCACCAAAAATACAAAGATTCTTAAGGCCTAAGGACAAATATGAGCATGGGAAGTTCAGTCACAACTGGGGTGACTAGTATTCTTATAATGACTACACAAAAATAAGGGTGTTTGGATTTGAAGGGCCCCCTTTTCTATTGCCAAGGACTAGCCCAGACAGAGTTGCTTACTTGGAAATTGTAAGGCAACTTGCTTATTCTTATTTCATGCATTTGAAGAGTTACAATAAGTAGTCTTTCATGACTGGAACCTTGTGCTTTGGAGACTTTACAGTTATGTCTGATAAGGGGTATTAGTTGATTGACAAAAGAATGGAACATTTTAGATTACCTTCAAGGAATGCCAGAGAAACATTGACGCAGAAAACTTTATAAACACGGTTAAAGTCAGTAAAATTTTGAAAAAGTATCACCATGTGTTGTTTATTGACAATTATCTGGTTAGAAACTGTGATGAATATACTGCAATTGAGAGAAGAAGTCTATATCATAAGATAATGTTGGCTGAGGCTTGGAGGGTAGCCAAAAACCCCAATTATACAAGTTCTTTCATGGATATTAATGATCATGTTGACAGATTGGATGCACTAATTACAAATGCATCAGATTTGATTGAAAATATTCCTCCTTATGTCTTTGAGAGAAGGGGAGATTCATCAAAGAGACACAGGCTGAGGATGAGATTCCTATTGCTCATCTGTCTCCTCAGCAAACTCCTGACATTTCCTTTGATGTTGAAGAAGAAGAAGAGGGAGAGAATAAAGACTTGCAAGCATACGTGCCTCTCACTGAGGAATATGAACCTCCAGAAGAAAGAGAATAGGTCAAAATAGAAACCACTTATGAGTTATCAGAAGATGTGAGGTATTTGGCTAGAAATAAATTTGTTACAGAGGTTGAGCTCATTAAGACCTCAAAATTCAAAGCTTTTTTGTATGAGTATAAAGGCAAACAAGCTAGAGAAAAGATGAAAAATATCACCCCTAAGATACAAGATGAGGTTCTACAAGAACTTCAATCAGAGATTGATAAGGCTATAGAGGATATGACTCCAAAAAAGGGAAGAGAAATACTTCAAGATGCAGAGGTGATGTTGGTTCCCAAATGGGACATGACTTCAACAATTGTATTTGATACCTATAGGAGGAATCAAGATAAAAAGATGTAGCTCGGTATTGAAGCTCTTGATAAGATAAAATCTGGATCAAGATATGATCCTAACAAACATACATTGTTGATATGGTCACTATATCCCCCACATAAGAAACCTCAAGTTATAAATGACCCAAATGAAGTCTTTGATCATCTCATGATTCAAAGGGTTGAAGATACAGATCCCATTGAGGCTGTTGACTTGAATGTGAATGTTGCAAAATTCATGAAGGCACAGCTTGAGTAGTTGGTAAGAAAGAATGATGCTTATATGGCAGAGAATGCAAAGCTCAGACAAGAGGTTGCCACTTACAAGGATAAATTGCCTTCATCAAGCAATTATTCACCCTACCTAGAGGCTGACAAAAGGGTCATAGAAGCCAAAGCAGATACCAATTACTTGAAGCTTAAAGCAGAAAAATTCCAAAAGAGAAGTGAAAAATTGGAAACTGAAAGGCTTTTGAATTGATTCAAAAAGGTTTGACAAAATGATGGGGAACAGTGATAAAGTCTGGGAACTGCACAAAAGGACACACCAAGTCTATCAAGAACACAAAAGACTTCATCTAAGGATGTTGGAGAAAAAAGAGGAATTGAATGCTAAAACAGGTGTTGAAGGAAAGGTGTTGAAGGAAAGGTATTCAAGGAATATAATGACCTAATTAGTGAACATGAGAGATTAAAAACTGTATTAACAAAAGATTTAAATGATTTCGATCAACATCTTGATGTGGCATTTCCCAATTTCTTCACCATGGAAGGTAATCTCTAGGAAAAGGACATTTGGAAAAGTGAAATGAATCAACCGTTGCCACCACTTCTGGAAAATGTTAATAATGAAGAGAGGGTGATAGAAAACACCCATACATGTTTGGGGAAGATATTCTCCTTAGAGTCAGTTATGAATGATATAATAGCTGAAGACATATGTACTAGACATGATTATATCAACCATATTGCTAAGATAAATTTGTTCATATCCAGGGCATTGTAAGTAGTTAAAGGAAGTGGGTGCGGCAAATTTTATTATACAACAAGCAATGCAGATGTGTTAATCCATATCATGGAGAGGAGTACCTTGCTAGGCCAGCAGTCATGGGTCCCTCCACAGTAATTAATAGAGCCCAGAATCTAATCGTTGCATATACCTCTGTTTATCTCTTTATTTATTAATTATGCATTAGTTATTTGAAAAGATACAATTATGAAGAGACACATTGTTTCAGGCCTGAAGCTTGTTTGCATCCCATAAATATGGGATACCAAGGCCATTTTGAAAAAAAAGAGGAAGTGATCAATCATCCATTGTAATATCTCATATACATATATAAAAGACATTACAATACTTATAAAATTCTACCTATATCAGTCTATATTTTCAAATGTATCATGAATTTCTGAATTAATACAAAGGAGCAGAGTTATTCGGTGGATCAGAATATCTGGTGTTCAATTGTTGTGTTGACTTTCACGTTTATGGGCTACATGGTTTTCTCCAAAATGATTTCCTAAGTTGATTAGATTAATATATCAAAGATATACTTAATTTATCAGTGCACATTTGTTGTTTCTATGTGATCTGTTTGATTGGTTTCTATGAGAAGTTGATTTAAGTCCTACTAAGTGGTCTATGTTTATTGGTCTCTGCTCAGGGTTAAAATCCTTTGAATAAGTCATCTTGGTTGGTTTCCTTCCCATCAGAATTAAAATCCTTTCTTCTGGTCACAACAATTTAAGGAAATATCATTGGGATTCGATAAGAAGAAACCTGCAACTCGACATCCTTGCACATCTGTACAAGGTATAGATTTACATAAGTGCCTAGCAATTTGAGTTTAACCAAACATAAAGATCCATATACCATTAACTCTTGACCCCTTTGCCCAATAGATAAAGCATTGGTCCTAATCATTAGCAATTTTTACACCTTGAAACCTATTCACATATTCAAACCCATACAGTAGGAGTAGTCATTAAACCTTACATCTAATTAACACATATTTACCACTGTGAGTAGATCACTAAGGTCGTAAAATTTGCACTAGTAACTAAGGTACACCTGCCTAGGTCTGGCAGAACCTAAAGAGTAGGGGGTTTCCAATTGTATAAACCCTATTTCGTTAGCCAAAAGTGTTAAGAGAGCTTGGCAACCTCTTAAGGTTAACAACCCATGTTTTTGTGACCTAACAGAATTGGTGACTCTACTAGGGATAATTCTAAACTATTTGGTTCCTGCATACCAAGATAAAAGAGTCAAACAAATAATAAATTATAACTCTGTTGGTGGAAATAATTCATAAAATAACATCATTCCTCTTTAAAGAGAGGTGGTGACTCTACATAAAGTTCAATTGAAGTGTAAAGATGGATAGTAGGAGATATAAAGATGATGGTAAGAAGTTGCAGTCTTCCCCACCTGGAAGGGTCCCTTCTAAGAAGACTGGATTATCAAACCAATCAGAACACACAAGTAAGCAAAATAGTCAGGAAAATACATCAGAGCGGCCCTTGCTAACACATAATAGCTTCACTCCTCTACATGAACCAGAGTTCAATGAGGAATTCCAATCCAGAAGTTATCATGCTCAATCTAATTAGAATAGATTTGGTGATATTTTAGATTAATACAGATCTGAACCTCAGAAACAACTTGAACATCAGGCTTAGATTGAACGGGAAATAATACAGAAACAAGTTGAATATGATTATAAGATGTCACTACAGCAGAGTGGAGAAACTCAAGATGAATTCATAGATCAAATAACATCCACAGAAGTCCATGATAGTCTACCAAAAGAGATGCGGAATAAAGATGAAATGTAGTGGGATCTACTTAAATTACAAGAGGAACTTGAGCTAGCTAAATTAAGAGAAGAAGAAGAATGGTTGAAATGAGAACTTCAACAAATAAGGTCTAGGACTACAGTAACTAGCTCAAAGTATGTACCCCCTCATAAGCAAAGTGGGTATGCTCATACAAGTAATTCTCAGGGATCACATCAGAACACAAGTAGTTCAAACAATACAAGAATACCATATAACCCAAGCAACACTTGTCATATGCAACACAACCTTCCACCATGAAATACAAGACCTCACAATGCCCATACTACATCCCAACATATAGCTAATCCTTATCCACCACTAGGACAACAGCATATTCCACCTCACCATTAAAATGTAAGCATGAACCCACACCATAATATGGAACAACATCTGCCTCATAATCGATACCAACCAAACCAACATTTGCAAGGACCCCTTAACGTAAACAAATATAGACAACTAGATTTGTCTAGATATCAAATTTGTCCAGATCCTATTGATAATGATTTAAGAAATGTTCTTTCGAAATTCACCGGGAACAATGCCATCTCAACAGAAGAACATATAAGAAGTTTTGAGACAGTCATGGATCATTGCTATATTCAGTATGAAGATGTCCATATGAAATTATTTATGCTATCCCTTATTGAAGATACTAGAGATTGGTACAAGAATTTGCTAATGCATCAATCGTTTCTTTTGAAGATTTCAAGGACCAGTTTAAAGAGAAATATGGGAGCCAATCTTATCCAAAAAAATTTGTGCACGAGTTAACAAGTATCCAGAAAAATTATAATGAATCAGTGGTTGATTTCAATCAGAGGTTTTCAAAGATCTATTCTAAGATCCCACCAGATTTGAAGCCTCTAGATCGTATGGCTTTGGCTTTGTATTTGAACTCCTTTGACCCTAAAACTGGATATGAGCTCAGGAACAAAGCCCCTATGACCTTGGCAGAAGCCCAAAAGGTAGCCATAAGTATTGAAAACAATAAGAGAGTAGTTGGGAAGCTTGGGAAAAGAGATAATCCAAAAATCCCACCAAACCCAAATAACAATCAAGTAAAGCAAAATAATTATTATAGGAATGAGAGACCAAGGCTACATGACATGCCTTATAATACAAATTGGAAGGATGGAAGGACTCTAGATAACAGTAGAAAGCAAAATTATGGAAAAGATACTCTTGATCCCTTGAAGAAAAATGGAACATGTATGGTGGAGAATAACCCATGGTGCTAGCATGCAATTTGCCTCATTCACCTGAATACTGTGTAGTAGTACAATCCATACAGGAAGATGAAGCACCTTATGATCAAGAGAGGGATAATCATACCATAAATGTATTAGGGATAAGACCTCACCAAGCTGATGAAGAATATTCATCTTTAGAATGGGATGGATATGAATATGATGTGGGAAATCAGAAGTATAATGTTAATATGCGACGGCAAGAAGTTTTTTCACATTAGGAAGATAATTATGAGGAAACTATCTACACACCCAGTACGCCACCCCAGTATCAATGGAGGAGATCAACTGAGGAGGAAAAGAAAGCTCTTACAATGTCTACAATGGCACAAGCTAAGAATAATTATAACTTAAGAAATAGGACAATAAATATAGACCAAGGAACACCTAGGATTGTGTTCGTAAAAGCGCAAAATCACAAAAAAGACACCACTGACAACCAGAAGAAAGGTGAATATGAAAAAACTCATAAAACCATACCTAAGGAGCCAGCAAATATTGAGCAGGGTAAAACAAAGGACAGGTTGCCAGTTGAAGAAAGGGGTATACCAAGATAGAAAAAGTAGATCTGATGGTTACATCCCCTCCATTTGATATAGCCCAAGCATTATCTCAGATTAAAATGTCAATACCACTACTTGAGATGATGAAAATAGATGAATACATGAATACTGTTATCAAGTGATCTCAAGTGTACCAGATAAAAAGCAGGAAAGATCTGGAACCAAGGTAAATAGTGTTGAACAAGAAACTATAAGAACTCCATAGGTTTACCTTGGTGATACAATAACAAAAAACCCCTCCTAGGTGGATCCTTTCTAGACCACATTATCGATAAAAAAAACAAACTCATGAGAAATTGCATGATTGATTCAAGGGCGGCCATGAATATCATGCCTATTGTTGTCATGAAGGAGTTAGGTATGTGGGTAGATACTACATATGACAAGTGTTATGCAATGGATAATAGATATATCCCAGTTGGAATCATGTGGGATGTAGAGATAATATTAGCCTCATACCCTAAGGCAGTGTATAAAGTTGACATTACTGTGGTAGATATTCCACCATATTATGGAATGCTATTATCCAGGTAATGGACTGCTGCAGTTGGAGGCAATGTCCAGTTAGATTTGTCCTATGCTACTATACCAGTGGGTGGAAAAGAAGTTAAGCTTTGCTGAGAGCCAAGGTATGAGAATATTATAGAACGTATTGATCCAAGTCAAATGAATTGTTTTTGTGATATAGACTTTGGAACACTCAAAATTGAAAATTCCCATCCAAAGCTAAAAAATACAGATCCAATAAATGAAGAGGCTCAACTTGATAAACATGGTGTCTGGAGAATGTACTTTGATGGTGCATGTAGCAAAGGTGGCAATAGAGCAGGGGTGATATTAATTTCACCAACTGGTAGGACTTTCAAATATTCATTCCTGTTAACATTTGAATGACCAATAACATAGCAGAATATGAGGCGTTGTTGATAGGCTTGAACATTGCTATAAAATATAAAATCAAACTCCTTGCTATATATGGGGATTCAGAACTAATTGTCTCTCAAGTTAGGGAGAAATATTCATCAAAAAATAAGAGGTTGAAGTAATATAGAAATGCTGTTTGGGATAATATTAAACTATTTGATGCATTCTCTATAAATTGGATAGATAGATCCAAGAATATAATGGCAGAATTCCTAGCAAACATAGCCCTAAAAAAGGATGACATCACATTGGCAGGAATAACTAAAGTAGAATTCAAAACTAGACATGCCATCCCTAACGATATATGTAATTGGCAAGTATTTAATGATGATGAGGACTTAATAAAGTTCCTCCACTGTGTGGACCAATATGAATCCCAACAAATTGATTTTAATGCATTTGTAGAGAAAGTTGATGGTAAGGAAACCCTCTTTGGACAAGAAGTAGTACAACTAAAAACAAATAAGATACCCAAAGGTCTTGTAGCTCTGGAGAGAGTGTTTGATGGACATGACAGGTTCAATATGAAAAATGTCCCAATCAAGCAAAATGATGTTGAGGAGATAAATCTTGGAACACAAATGGCTCCTAAGAAAGTGTATATTGGAAAAGGCTTAATCCTAAAATTAGAAGCATGCTCATTGCCCTGCTTAGAAAATACAAACATGTATTTGCCTAGTCTTATGATGATTTGAAAGCATATCAAGAAGACCTTTTGCAACATGAGATACCTCTGAAACTGGATGCTAAGCCATTCAGGCAAAGACAAAGACCCATAAATCCCACACTAGCCCCTAAAATGTAAGAGGAACTTACAAAACTCAGGGAAGGTGGTAGCATCAAACCAATTAGGCATTTCCCTTGGGTTTCAAACCTAGTGCCTGTAAGAAAGAAAAATGGGGATATAAGACTATGTGTGGATTTTAGAAACCTGAATGTGTCCTCACTCAAAGATAACTATCCTCTACCAAATATGGAAGCAATGTTTTTGATAATATAAGGCAGAAAAACAAGGGGCTGAACCCTTACAAAAAGCAGAGAGGCCACAAAGGCAACAAGCACAAAAAGTGCCTTAAACCAGATACATCAAATACTGTTTTCCCAGTATAAACAGCAAACCAGCCGCTATAAACTAAGATTATAATTACAGAGTAGCAGAGTATCATCAATATAAAAGCAAAGTCTAAGGAGGCAGATTCCCTCCTTACGTAACCATAGATTTAATAATGTCATCCAATTTCTTAGCAAGATCATCATTGTCAGCAGTAACAGTAACCCCCAGGTTTTGCAGCACAGAAACATTGAGGAAAATAGAATTCCTGAGCACAGTTGAAAGATTCTGTTCCAATTTCTCAATGCGAGCCCTCAGAACCATGATTTTAGCTCCCAGGCTAGCATCAGTGTCCCTTTCATCATCATCTTCTTCCACAAACATCTCGCCCGCTTTGCCAGCATTGTCAGTAGAATCAGCAGCATCCTCAGTAGTAGCCTCCATTACATGTGTCTCCTGCTTACCATCAGCATCCTCAAAGATTTCCTGAACATCCATATCTTTATCCTCATCCCCCTGGGAGGATTCCTCAGAAGCGCTCTCGAAATAATCAATAAGTTTTGCTTTTAGAGCAGGTTTGCCAGCTATTCGCCCCGACCGCTGAACTCCAGAGGAGAAACCATCCTTAATAACCTTATCAGAAGAATGAGACTTGCTACTATGTCCCACAGGGGTCCTACTAGGATTTTTTGGGGTCCCTACCATAGCCCCCCCAATGCCCATTCCGCCAGCATGAGTCTTCCTCTTTTTGCCCTTCGAACTGACAGTAGAACCCAGAGTATCAACAGGAATCTCCTCAGGAGTAGAAAAGGAAACTTCTTTTGTCTTAGTAGGAACAGGGGAAGGGCATGGTTCTTCAACACCATGAAGATCGTTAGGGTTAGAATATAATTCCCCACTGTTGGATTGAATGGCCTTCACTGGCTCAAGGGCAAGATGTTGGTTATAAAGACAAAGGATAAGGCCCTGATGAAGGGGAATGGGTCTCTTAGTAGGTTTCTTATCCAGTTTAGCTTGAACCCTAAGGACGGAGTGCTCCAGGGAAGAAAGTAGATAAAAAGGAAAGCTAATATGAGCATTGCGACAAAAATGATTCAAAAGGGGGAGATGATAGTTGTAAAACCTGGTGAAGCGCCCCTTCAGGGTGAAATACTTCATGAGGAGAAAACTCACACCATCCCAAGGCTCGGGCAGCTTGGCTCTGTCAAATCCCCCCTGATAGGGGACTAATCCTTCGCCATCTCCAAGAAAGAGCTTCTAACTGGAAAGGTCCGCAATTTTAGTTTTCCTTTGCAGTTTAATCCCCTGAGTAGACATACCAGTGGCCATGGCAATCACACTTTCAGAAATTTCAAAACTAATTCTGCCCACAGAAACATGCCGGTTCTGCCAAGACCTAGCAAATTGTTTGAATAAATTCTCATTATACCCATTGAGCCGCTCCAAATAGGGACTAATCCCACCCTCTTTGCAATAATGCCATACCACCAGGTTGTCTTTGAACTCACAGCAAGAGACTGGTTCTGTTCTGATTCTATCGCCACCCATGGCAGAAATACAGAGCAGTTCACAAAAACCCCAAATCTCCCCAGTCGTATGTACGGTAACATTATTCCCTTGATCAAAGCTAATGATGCTAGTGATAAAATAGCATGCATTATCATAAATATGGGAAACCTTACAAAGATGACTTGTGCTCATCCCATGCTTAATCATAATTACACGACAAGCACCATAATGATCAAGCAGCCCGGGAGCCTTATGAACGCAAGGAGCGGACATGACAAGTAAGAAGGTACAAGAGAACCCGTACTTCAAGAGGCACGTCGGCACCCTCCCAAAGAACTGACAAAGTGAGCTATCTTGCCAATAAATCTGACTCATCCTTAACCAGTTGCCTCCTTAAGAATGAGACCCTTAAGATTTAAAGGGATATGATCAAATTGGCGCCAACAACGCCAATTTGAATACCTTTGTCTGAGATTGGCACAGGCATCAGCAACACCATTACCCTCGCAGTAAATATGGGAGATATCCATATTGGGAATCTTTTGCAAGAGAATCTGTATATCCCTAATAATATCTTTTAACTTAATGCCAATAGTCGATACGTTGTTAACTGCATCAATAACCATTTTAGAGTCCCCCTGGATATTCAAGTTCCTGATGCCAAGGGATATAGCCAATTTAATCCCCCATAGAAGAGCAGTAGCTTCAGTGTAGTTATTGCTTTGACAGCCCAGACCACCAGCATAGATAGCAACCATCCACCCTTTGTCATCTCTTATGATCCCTCCCCCACTAGCTATACCATCCATCTTAGAAGCCCCATCAAAGTTAAGTTTCAGCCAGTTAGGAATCAGAGGACTCCATCTGGTATTAAGCCTCTGTAACAATTTGGTATTATTATGAGCAGGAATATAATAGAGAATCTTCCAATTCGCTGCAATTTGCTCATCTTCATGAGTCAGAGGTTTCTCCACAATTTGAATATGGGCACTAGTGATGCTTTCCATAAGAGTCTTAATAAAAGTGTGAGAAACCTGGGAGGCATCTCTAGCAGTATCCCTAAAAATCCTATGATTGTGCTCTTTCCACAAAGTCTAGCTCAAACACGGCAGAGTTTGATTCCATAACTCAACAAGCCAGGGATGAGAGAAGGGAGGATACCAGCTGTTAATAACTTCCATAATATCAGAATTGCAGACCCACTGAATACCAAAATTACTTAGGATTAAGGTCCATATTTCCCTAGCAAAATCACAGTGAAGGAAAAAATGAGAAACTGTTTCCTCCTTATCATAGCATAGGCAGCATCTATTGACCAAGGTAAAGCCTCTTTTCTGTAAGTTGTCTTGGGTCAGAATTTTGTTATGAACAGAAGCCCACCAAAACATATTTATTTTCGGCACAAGTTTGTGGTTCCAAACTTTGCCCCATATCTCCTTTCTATGAGCGGCTGGAACCAATAAATGATAGGCAGACTTAACAGAGAAACGTCCATGCTTATCTAGCCACCAAAACTGCTCATCCTCTCGAGGGAAGAGAGGGATTCTGACTCCCTGAAGCAACTGTTGAACAGCCCGAACTTTAGAGGCGAGAGCAGGGCAATGAGTGCAGCAATCAAATAAATTTTTCCAGCTCCTGTTGCAGAGAATAACTGGATGTGAATTATTATCCATGATGGATGGTTTTTCAGGATACAACTAGGTAAAGGTTAAAGAGAATAACTGGATGTGAATTATTATCCATGATGGATGGTTTTTCAGGATACAACTAGGTAAAGGTTAAAGAGTCAGAACAATTTAAGACTACTTTTACCAGACCATGGGGAACATATGTATATGTGAGAATGCCATTTGGTCTCACGAATGCAGGAGCAACGTTCCAAAGAGCTATGGATGTAGCCTTTGTTGATATGATCAATGTTATCATGGTAGTTTATCAGGATGATTTGACAGCATATTCCAAAAAGGCTGAGGACAATTGTGCACATTTGGAGAAGATTTTCATCAGAGCTTTAGAATATGGCATCTCATTAAATCTAAAGAAATGCCATTTTGTTGTAATAGAGGGTAAATTACTTGGTCATATAGTTTCAAGAGATGGAGTAAGTATAGATCCTAAGAGAGTAGAAGCTATTGATAGAATCCCAATTCCAAGAAATGTAAAAGCCATACAGTCTTTCTTTGGTCAAATCAATTTTGTCAAGAGATTCATACCAAACTTTGCAGGAATAGTCAAGCCTATCTCCAAAATGTTAAAGAAAGGTGAAAAGGTGGACTGGATAGAAGAGGTTGTTGATGCATTTGGAGCTATTAAAAAAGTAATTAAAGAAGCTCCTGTGTTAAAATCTCTAGAATTTGATAAACCATTTCAAATATTTTCCTTTGCATCATTTCACACAGTGGCTGCAGTAATGTTACAAAAGAATAGGGAAGGTTTTGAATAACCTATCTCATTTTTTAGCAAATCACTTCAAGGGGCAGAACTAAAATATGACATAACAGAAAAAACAAGCTTATGCCCTGGTGAAAGCAATTAAGGCATTCGGACCTTATCTGGTAGGAGCTCAAGTAATAGCCTATGTGCTAAATGTTGCAGTAAAGGATGTATTTGTCCAAAATGAAGTCATTGGAAGAAGATGTAGATGGATTAATAGAATCCAAGAATTTAACATTGACATTCAGATTACTAAACTTGTTAGAGGACAGGGTCTAGCCAAATTGATGGCTGAATCCAATATGGAGGCAGCACAAATTTGTAACATGAATGAAGAAAATAATGACGTTGCAAGCATCGAACATACCTCTTGGTATACTAACATAATGTATTATCTAAAAAACATGAGGTGCCCTCCAAGCCTAAGTCACAATCAGAAGAGAACATTGACACTCCATGCCTCGAAATATATTTTTATGGATGGGGACTTGTATTGGAAAAATAGAGATGGTATCTTGTTACTACGCCTAGATAAGACACATGCTGAGAAGATGCTGTAGAAATTGCATAGAGGTGTATGTGTAGGACATTTCTCAGCTAGGACTACTGCCCATAAAATATTACGAGTCAGGTATTATTGGCCTGAATTTTTTAAAGATGCTCACAATTATGTAAGAAAATGCAAAGTCTACCAAAGGTTTTCTGGTAAACTCAATTATCAAGGGGCCTTACCACTCAAACCAATGCAAGTGGAAGCTCCATTTCACCAATCAGAACTTGAATTTATAGGAGAAATTGTAGAAAGGTCTAGTGGTGGACATAAATGGATTTTGGTAGCTACTGATTATTTCACAAAATGGATAGAAGTTATCCCAACAAGACAAGCTACCAGCAAGATCGTGGTAAACTTTCTTTTGGAAAATGTTATCACTAGATTTGGAGTACCATTGAAACTCATCACACACAATGGCATGTGCTTTAGGTCAGGAGAGTTTAATTCATTTTGTGAGTCTTATGGTATAGCAATCTCATATGCTTCACCATACCATCCCCAAGCCAATGGATAGGCAGAGTCCAACAATAAAAGCATCATCAAGATAATAAAAAGAATGTTGGAAAATAATAAGAAGACCTAGGATTCAAAGTTAAAATTGGTTCTATGGGAAGATAGGATAACCATAAAAAAGGCCGCAAAAAAATCCCCATTTGAGTTGGTGTATGGTGCCTAGGCTAGACTACCCATGCATAACCTTATACCAATATATAAGTTTATTCTTCAAGAAGATTTGGATATCCATGAGCCCATGGAAGAAAGATTGGAACAATTAGCTAAACTTGATGAAATTAGAACACAAGCTCAGAAACAGAATGAAAAATTGCAGCTACAAATGAAATATCTCTTTGACAAAAGGACCAAGGAAAGAAAATTCAAGGTAGATGATATTGTCCTCATATGGAATGCCAGGGGACAAGATAAAGGGAAGCATGGTAAGTTTCAGGCATTATGGATAGGCCCATTTTTCATCACCAGCAAATGTGGTGAAGATTCTTATTACTTACAAAACATGAGTGGTGAAGAACAAGAATTGCCAGAGCATGGACAATTCCTAAAACCTTTCTTCTCATAATTTTTTTTCCATGCACAATATATTAAAGAAGAACAGGAAATTGCTAGTGCATGGACAATTCCTGAAATATCTTCTCTCTTTAAAAAAAAATTCCATACATAGTAGATTAGGATTCCATTTTCCACCCCCCCACCTCCATTAGTCAGCATCCCAAAGAGTGATTCTGGATTCTTGCAATGACCTCATGACTATTCATCCCCATCTAGAGCCACTATTCAGACAAAATTTTAAAACCTTAAAATTATCATCCAAAAATCCATTTCCCACCATCACGATATCCTTACAACAATATTTTCCATTTCAAAATAAATATTCCCATATTGGCCTAAAAACTGAACCCTAATAAATCCCCGATCAATTACCTTCACCCTAAAACCAAAAGGCCACATTAAAAATACTCACATTATTCAAAAACATATCACAAGAATCCTAACCCTAAAATCAAAGTATGCAGATAAAAGACTCACGGCATATCAAAGTTACTAGCCCAAAGGTCTCTTCGATACTCTGAAAGACATTAAGGATACATCGGGAGATTGGTGTGACACCTAAATGTGTCACATCGATAAAGCGACAATATGATGCATAACGTATCGAGGAGAGATCACCATGTCGAGGAGACTCATCCTACAGTCTCTTCAAAAATCTGAAGATAAGCATTTGGGCAATGTTTCGGGCTGATATTAAAAAGTCGAAGGGACAAAGATTTCAGAGTATCAGGATGAGCCTTTGGAAGTCTCTTCAACATCCCAAACATAAGAAGCATATCAGAGGGACTAAAGAATATCATCTTGGCATCCCACCGATAGGGTAGTAACATATAATACAGAGAAATTTAGAATGTCAAGATAACTCAGATTACAATCCCACCGAAAAGCTGCTAGAAATGTTGAATAAAGAAAAACATAAAAAGAGATTTTGGGATATCGAAGAGAGGCAATATCTGGTCCGCTCGAAAAGGAAAACATAATGATAAGAGAAGAGATGTCAAAAGGAGAAACAGATGTCAAAGGAACTTGATAGAATGGGATTTCGGCATGACAACCAGTTAAGTCATAATGAAATCCTAATGGTAATAAAGGATCATAAACCCCTTAAGTGAAATTGATTATTTTAATAAGATGACAAGACATGTTATGTTGTGAAAATTAAATGTCCTCTCGATGATATGAGAGCTATCATTAATGCTCAGAGCTGAGTATATCAAAAATAATCTTAAGAAAATTTGATTCATTATGCAAGCACGGGAGCAAGGGCAGGCCTTTGTAACAGATACAACTCAAGAATCCAAGTAAGTATTCTGAGCTCAAAATTTATAGCTTCTGGTTCAAATTGCATTTGAAAGAGTGGAATTCTCTTGCATTATGTTATGGAAGAAACCACGGAAAACCCTAGGGCCAAGAGACAAAAACTAGATGAGAGACATTTGAATCAGGATTTAATAGACCAGTGCCCAAAGTTTGGACTGAGGTCTAGGTGGAATGCTGAGTTAAATCCTAATGCAGAGAAACTAGAAGATACATACAAGCATGTAGGAGATATATGGAGCCCTATGAGAGGGCATGACCTCTTCCTGTATCATTACAAAAAGATGCATAGGCACACACTAGTCTCAAACCCATGGAGATTGAATTTAGGGAAACTCATAGTACCAAATGTATTTGTCAATGTTGAATTCCTAAAAGCAGTAGCCAAAAACTATAATCCACAAAGTTGTCTGGTTGAGTTGAAGGATAGAATGAGTTTCTTGCCTATTACAACAAGTTATATATTGATGGTATTTCAGCTAGATTCTAGCTTTGATGAAAAATTTAGAATCTGAGACTTGCTCAACGAGTATTATAATATGAGCAACAAATACAAAAGGTGGAGGTTGCCTATGCATAGACCTCGGGATGAAGAAAATAAGTTTATAGTTTTTTCAGTAACAGATGATCCCCCATACTCCATAGATCTATCCAAAGAATACTTCCAATACACTTATTACTCTATATGCCATTTGCTTGGTGTTGAAGCTTCTATGTTTATGGAAATTGCTCCCATGATTCTAGTTGCTGATGTGCAAAGACAACAAGTGCTACATCTTGATTATGTTGAATTCTTGGCTAATGCCCTTCACAATGAGTTGGTCTCCATAAAAGGAGGGGGTAGTAAGTTCAGACATTATTCTTTGCTTATGCACTTTATCTTATATGAAGGACAAAACTTAAGACTGTGGAATGAATGTTTAAGAGTAAGGGATTTGGACAAGAATGGAAATATCAAACCTATCTAGATGTGGACTGCTAAATTGGATAGCACGGGTGAGAAGTCCCACTATCTCTATTTTGAAGAGTATTTTGTGAAGCCTGTATATAAGTTGCTAGGCCACCCTTGTGATTACAATTTGTCACCAGAAATACAAAGATTCTTAAGGCCTAAGGACAAATAAGAGCATGGTAAGTTCAGTCACAATTGGGGTGACTGGTATTCTTATAATGACTGCACAAAAATAAGGGTGTTTGGATTCGAAGGGCTCCCTTTTCTGTTGCCAAGGACTTTCACGAACAGAGTTGCTTACTTCAAAATTATAAGGCAACTTGCTTATTCTGATATCATGCATTTGAAAAGTTACAATAAGCAGTCTTTCATGCCTGGAACCTTGTGCTTTAGAGACTTTACAGTTATGTCTAATAAGGGGTATCAGTTGATTAACAAAAGAATGAAACATTTTAGATTACCTTCAAGGAATGCCAGAGAAAACTTTGACCCAAAAAACTTCATAAACACGGTTAAAGTTAGTAAAAATTTGAAAAAGTATCACCATGTGTTGTTTGTTGAGGATGATCTGGTTAGAAATTGTGATGAACACACTACAGTTGAGAGAAGAAGCCTATATCATAAGATAATGTTGGTTGAGGCTTGGAGGGTAGCCAAAAACCCCAATTATACAAGTGCTTTCATGAATATTAATGATCTCATTGAGAGATCGGATGCACTAATTACAAATGCATCAGATTTGACTGAAAATATTCCTCCTTATGTCTTTGAGAGAAAGGGGAGATTTATCAAAGAGACACAGGCTGAGGATGAGATTCCTATTGCTCATCTGTCTCCTCAGCAAACTCCTGACATTTCCTTTGATGTTGAAGAAGAAGAAGAAGAGGGAGAGAATAAATATTTGAAAGCATCCGAGCCTCTCATTGAGGAATATGAACCTACAAAAGAAAGATAAAAGGTTAAAATAGAAACCTCTGATGAGTTATCAGAAGATGTGAGGTATTTGGCTATCAAGAAATTTGTTACAGATGCTGAGTTCATTAAGACCTCATAATTCAAAGTTTTTTTGTATGAGTATAAAGGTAAACAAGTTAGAGAAAAGATGAAGAATATCACCCCTGAGATACAAGATGAGGTTCTACAAGAACTTCAATCAAAGATTGATAAGGCTATGGAGGATATGACTCCATAAAAGGGAAGAAAACTGCTTCAAGAAGCAAGGGTGATGTTTGTTCCCGGATGGGACATGACTTAAGCAATTGTATTTGATACCTATAGGAGGAATCAAGATAAAAAGATGTAGCTCAGTATTAAAGCTCTTGATAAGATAAAATCCGAATCAGGATATGATCCTGACAAATAGACATTATTGATATGGTCACTGTAAACCTCAAGTCATAAACTACCCAAATGAAGTCTTTGGTCATCTCATGATTCAAAGGGTTAACGATACAGATTCCATTGAGGTTGTTGACTTGAATGTGAATGTTACAAAATTCACAAAGGCACAAATTAAGCAGTTGGTAAGAAAGAATGATGCTTATATGGTAGAGAATGCAAAGCTCAGACAAGAGGTTGCCACTTATAAGGATAAATTGCCTTCATCAAGCAGTTATTCACCCTACCTGGAGGCTAGCAAAAGGGTCATAGAAACCAGAGCAGATACCAGTTACTGGAAGCTCAAAGCAGAAAAATTCCAAAAGAGAAGTGAATAATTAGAAACTGAAAGGCTTCTCAATTGATTCAAAAAGGTTTGACAAAATGATGGGGAACAGTGATAAAGTCTTGGAACTACACAAAAGGACACACTAAGTCTATCAAGAACACAAAAGACTTCATCTCGGATGTTGGAGAAAAAAGAGGAATTGAATGCTAAAACAAGTTTTGAAGGAAAGGTATTCAAGGAATATAATGACCTGATTAGTGAACATGAGAGATTCAACACTATATTAACAAAAGATTTAAATGATTTCGATCAACATCTTGATGTGGCATTTCCCAATTTCTTCACTACAGAAGGTAATCTCCAGGAAAAGGACATTTGGAAAACTGAAATGAATCAACTGTTGCCACCACTTCTGGAAAATGTTAATAATGAAGAGAGGGTGATAGAAAACACCCATACATGTTTGGGAAAGATATTCACCTTACAGTCAGCTATGAACGATATAATCGCTGAAGACACATGTACCAGCCAAGATTATATCGACCATATTGCTAAGATAAATTTGTTCATATCTAGGGCATCGTAAGTAGTTAAAGGAAGTGGGTGCAGAAAGTTTTGTTATACAACAAGCAATGCAGACGTGTCAATCCATAGCATGGAGAGGAGGACCTTGCTAGGCCAACAGTCACGGGTCCCTCCATGGTGATTAACGGAGCCCAGAATCTGATCGTTGCATATGCCTCTATTTATCTCTTTATTTCTTAATTATGCATTAGGTTTTTGAAAAGATACAATTATGAATAGACACATCATTTCAGGCCTGAAGCTTGTTTGCATCCCATAAATATGGGATACCAAGGCCATTTTGAAAAAAAAGGAAGCGATCAATCATCAATTGTAATATCTCATATACATATATACAAGACAATACAATACTTATAAAATTCTACCTATATCAGTCTATATTTTCAAATGTATCATGAATTTCTAAATTAATACAAAGGAGCAGAGTTATTCAATGGATCAGAATATCTGGTGTTTAGTTGTTGTGTTGAGTTTCATGTTTATTGGCTACATGGTTGTCTCTAAAAAGATTTCCTAAGTTGTTTAGATTAATATATCAAGGATATACTTAATTTATCAGTGCACATTTGTTGTTTCTATGTGATCTGTTCAATTGGTTTCTATGAGAAGTTGATTTAAGTCCTACTAAGTGGTCTATGTTTATTGGTCTCTGCTCAGGGTTAAAATCCTTTGAATAAGTCATCTTGGTTTGTTTCCTTCCCATTAGAATTAATATCCTTTCTTTTGGTCACAACAATTTAAGGAAATATCATTGGGATTTGATAAGAAGAACCCTGCAACTCAACATCCTTGCACATCTGTACAAGGTATAGATTTACATAAGTGCCTAGCAATTTGAGTTTAACTAGACATAAAGACCCATATTGTTAGAAATGAAAGCAACACTACTTCAATGGAAATCTGATTCGAGATAAATTTCAACAATCTTTAACTGTGTGCTATTAACAATGGAGATTGTAACAAAACATAAACCCACAATACATAAATATACCAGAAGCAGAATGAAGCACATAACACAAGTGTTTAACATGGAGAAAACCCTTTCGAGTAAAAAACTCCACCAAGAAAAGAGGCCAAGTTGTATTATCTTCACAAAAGGAGATTACAAATACATTCACTTCCTCTGTCCTTGAACCTTCACTCCGGCAAAACCTGGGCACCTGTAAAATTGTTATATATCTCATCTACTATGCTATGGTTTATATATAATTTACACAACCTTGAGACATTAAATGACTTCTTACAAGCCCATAACACTTGTCAAGAGTCAACGATACAACCGTGGGTGTCCATGACCAAGAATAGGCTCTTATGGGGTCATAAATGATGTCATACATGCATCCTACACTTGGAAAAATGTGCCCATGCAAGCTTGAACACCTTGGGGCCAAAAATAGTCACTTATAGCATCTTATGATGCATCATATGCTATTATAAGTGTCATAGATTCTTATGACAACTTACAGTTGTCATAGAATCTCTTACACCTTATAGCAGCTATGACGTGCATCATAACACTAAAAATAGATTATTCCTCCACATATGCACCCACTTTGACCAATTACCATTTACCATAGTAAATGACATCCCATAACTACCATCGGTAACTCTGGGACTTACCGTGCAGTAACTTCATAATTACCATGGACAGTAAATAATTTTTTTACCACTGTCGGTGAAACTTGTACATCCCTTATGGGTAATTACAAATTACAAATAATAAATGGAATAAATACAATAGTGGGATTTACAAGGTTAATGGCACCTTATCCCAACACATATACCATTAACTCTTGACCCCTTCGCCCAATAGATAAAGCACTGGTCCTAATCATTAGCAATTTTTACACCTCAAAACCTATTCACATATCCAAACCCATACATTAGGAGTAGTCATTAAACGTTACATCTAATTCACACGTATTTTCTACTATGAGTAGATCACTAAGGTCATAAAATTTGCACTAATAACTAAGGTACACCTGCCTAGGTCTGGCAAAACCTGAAGAGTAGGGGGTTTCCAATTGTATAAACCCTATTTTGTTAGCAAAAAGTGTTAAGAGAGATTGGCAACCTCTTAAGGTTAACAACCTGTGTTTTTGTGACCTAACAAGTTCAATGATGCTCTAACTCAAAGCTCGATGGAAGGAGGGTTTTCTTAAGTCTTTTATGACTTTTAGAAAGAAACAAAATCTTTACAAATAATTCCTGTCATGGTAAACACTTGGTGGTTGAAGAGGATAAGGAAAAAATCACAAGTGCCACGACCTTTTAAGGTCTTTTTCATATGAATTAGGTTAATATTTGTGTGATGAGACCATAGTTAGGATTCTTTTGGAGTGTGGAGGCATTATTATAAGCCTTGTGAACTTTTGTAAAGTCAAGTAGTCATGAAACCCCTCCTTCATTTACATGATTAGTAGTCAAGTATTTTGTATTTTAACACTTATTAAAGGTAATATTCTACAAATTACCTTAATATTTATTACTTAAAACCAAAAAAGAGATAATTACATAACACTTATTGAGGTAAATCATAAACATTGATTGCCTTTAATACTTGTTAAGATAGCTATAGTTGCCTTACAAACATGCAAAGGAGAGAAGAGGAGTCAAACAGAAGTTGCAAAGTCAGGCAAGGGGATATTTTTTGCTTTTATTTTGACTTTTGGGCAAACAAGACTATTTTTGGAAGTCTATTTGGTCAACTACCTTGAGAAGAGGAGTTCAAAGCTAAAATAGCTCAATCTGGAGCAGTTATGAACCCTCTAATCTAGGCTTTTTTTTCCTTGCTCGCCTAGCAACTGGGACTTCACTATTTTTGGCGTTGAGGATCTCTTTCCAACCTACTAATGCATCAGATGGAGTTCAGTTAGACTAGAGATGACTTCCCATTGCTTTTTTGGAGAGTTTTTGTCTTGTATAGGAGAGAAAGCTGATGCTTTTTTCTCAGTTCTTGCTTTCTGTTTTCCTTTGCACATTGCAAAAAGGGCTTTCAGTATTGTAACTCAATAGTTTTTATAGATTTTGATATAGTAGTAGCTTATTATTCAGCATTTTTATAGTTATTACAGAGGTATTCCTACTTATTTTCAATACAATCATGTGTTTACCTTCTCATATTCAGGTGTTGTGTTCTTTTGAATGATTTTGATAAGAAATTTATTGTGTTTTACATCAAATCATTTGTTTCTGTCTCATTCTTTGAAACATATATACAGAAAAAGAAGTTGTTTATCACAGGTTGTAGATCGAGCAAGTTATTTTCTTACTTTTCGAAGTTGTGAAGACATTAGTTTTCCTTCAATGAAAGTAGAAGTTTTTCAGGCCTTTCTATGAAATATTTATGTGTGGAGATTGCCCAGGCTGAGTTGTGTGAGCAGATTTATTGAGAGATAGTTGTGAATTAGTGTAGCAAATTAGAGTTAAAACTTTGGTTCATCACCTCCTAGGATCAGTTTTCAGTTTCATAAGTTATCTTTCTATCCTTTTTCCTTGCAAGTACATTAGATCTAAGAGTTTTTAAAGGGAACCAACTCTTCTAGAGGTTCACTTTCACCATAGACAACCCACAGTCTAAAAGTGATCCAATGTTTCACAGGATTGTTAGGCTTAGTGCTTGACAAGGGTGCAATCCTTCATGACAATAGTTTTTGGCATGCCCAGTGGGACTCTGAACTGAGATTCAGGCCACTAAATACCATATTTCCATTGTTGATTTGATATAGACAGTAGTGTTTTTTGACCTTTTGAGGTTATAAACATATACCTAGTGACTCTATTCTTCTGGTTTTCAAGCAGATCTAGTGCGAACATCACATGAGAAGAGTACATACTGAAGAACCTGGTGTTTTCTTCAGTGTTATCAGCCTTTGGAGGTAATATCCCACACATCTAGTGACTCTATAGGTTCAAACCTACTAATTTCAACAGTCCAGATGCTCAGAGATTATCAAGGATCAAGATTTAGGTGATGTTCTTGGTTCTTTCCCTCATGGAATCCTTCCAATCACCTGGTGACTCTGCTGGTATGTGTATAACCTTTTGAGTCAGGCATGTTTTTCCTTGTTTCAAAAGAAAGTTTCATGCATTCTAGCTCATTTCAATGTCCTAACATGGAAAACTACCATAGGGAATTTGTTCCTATCCCTTCATTCTGTTAAAATGCAATTTCTATGCCCTTATACCAGCCATATCAAACTAAAAAAACTATTGGTTTCATCCCAAATAGCCATGTAGTAGCAGGATATCAGCATGCACAACATGCTTACCTCCCACCCACCCCTACTCAGCCTTCTTGGCAGCCTAGTCATGCATACAATCAGCCCCAGGAAGGCTATTTTTCTCCTCACCAACATGTTTATCCTCCCAGGCAACCTCAGGATGTTGAGAGCATGAGCATTCAGGATATTGTGTTAGATTTTCAAAAACAAATGGATGCCATTGAAAGAGAACAAGAGTATAACATGCAACAAAAGGAGCTTGCTTATCAAGCCTATCTCCAACAACAAGAGGTGGAGGTACAAAATAGGTATGAAGAGGAATGTTTTGCTAGATAGATTACAGCCAAGGAAGAGAAAATAAGACAATTACTTGTCCATGCACAAAGTCTAGAAGCCCAATTAGGCTCTTGTGTTCCTAGCTTCATACAAACCCCTCTTACAACCATGGATTAGCCCTTAAAAGAGGAGGTTTCAAGGTTCAAAATCTCAAGTTTCAATCAAGGAAAGCTTTCTGAATCAGAAAATGAGTCTCCTCATTTTAAGATTCTAAATTTTAGACTTTCTGGTCCTTTGCAAGAGGCATTACAAGTAGAAAATCAGTCTATCATCTATCAAGAGTAGCCCATACAAAAACCCACTCTTCCTCATGCATGTGTAGAAGAAGTTGGTCCATGCTTGGCACTGAATCCTTTACATTTTGATTCATTTCATAGTTTTTCTAATGTTGTTCATGAGATGAATGAAGGCAGAATACAGAGGTTACAAGGTAAAAATCTTCAGTTACAAAGACAACTTGTACATGGTTCATTGGAGAAGGAACCAAATGAAGAGCAAGATCCAATCTCTTTGTTTGATCAGCTACTTGGTTTTGTTGACAAGGATGAAGAGAGCATGCAAATTCTCACCTTACCAGTTGATTTGGAGCAGCAAGAAGATATTAGAGAACACAATGTGTTGTTGTTTCATGAAGACAAGGATGAGGATGAATCCTCGATCCATATGCAGGAACACATAGATAGCCTTGTTTTGAAAGCTAATGAGATTGTTTTGCATGAAGATAAAGTTGCATACCAGATTGAATAAGTAATCAAATCAAAACTTATGCTTCATAAGGATGATTTTGATGATTCAACAAGCCTTCAGGAAGGCAACTATAAATCTAAGGTGAGTCCTCTTGTGCAAAAGAGTAAATAAGATTTTGAAGATGACTCTTTCTGGGATAAATTAGAGATTTTTGTGCAAATTTAGATGTTAAACCAGCATCTCAGGAAGAAGAGGTTCATAAACAACAAAAGCATCAAGTGGAAATGACTATTTTTTCAAAGGTTCCCGATCAACAGGATGATGGAGGAACAACATAATGTAAGCATCAAGCTAGCACTATGTGTTTGCGCATGGTTTTGTCAAGAGGATGTTCTATTCGACATCTAATCCAATTGGAAAGCAACAAGGAGAAGCCATTACCTATCATTCTTGTTTCAAAGCATGAAGATGAGTAGCAGGAAGAAGAGATTCAACTCACTTGTCCACCTCAAAGCAGCTGTATTTTCAGTCAAAACAAGTGGGTATGTGTTTTTGCTCTCTTTATTGAAGAGGTATTACATAAGTCTATTGGATGCCCACCTTTTCCTCACCCCTTGTTGGCTGCTAACAAGCATGGAAAGCATACTCAGCTGATCAGGAAAGGAAGATATTTTACGGAGCCAGTTAATGGCTTCGTTTAGACAACCTACTTCTTTTGGTTAGATTAGGTAGGTAGGCCATTTGCTTCAGTTTTGTTTTTTCTAAGAAGTGTTGATGTACAGTTTATTATCTCTAGACGTGGCAGCAATAATAAGCAATAATTGATGTTAAATGTATCAAAACATGTGTAAATATGGATAAGATATGGTCAAATGTATGGGAATATGTGGAGGTGAGGATAGGTGAAGGATCAGGGAATGAGCCTAACTTTGCACAAGATTGTGCCATTTCTTGATATGTAATTGGATTAAGATATTCCATCTAAATGTGGATCAAACCTAAATGGGAATTGGCATGGGTATGAAAATTTTGGCATTACAATGTTCATCTGCATCTATTTTACCCTTAAACACATGGATGTCTAAATTGGAAACTAGGGGCAACTTGACCACCAAAATTTTTGCCTAACAATTGAGCCAATGGAACCACTCGTTTGAGGACTTCAACAAACTAGTTGAACAAGAAAGTTCATTGGTATTGAAGATCCTTTGCAATTTCATCTTTAATCATTGCATGGATTGCATCTTTCTCATCTACTATCCAAACTTTCATGCAATGCAAATCTTTCCTTTAACCTATGGATCTGATCTACTAAATTGTGCACTTTTGCTTTCTGATTCATTGAATTATGTGTTTTGTGTTGATTAATAAGGACTAATTATATTTAAACATACCTTGGGTAAATTATGGGATCGCAAGGGTCAACTTCTCCTATATTGATCCCCTTGATTAGGTTGGATTCATAGTCATGGAAATGATTGAAGACAAACACCCTTTAGTCATGAAGTGTCCTAGATGATTTTGATGTAGATTAGATTTCTTTTTAGTGCTCAAAATCAAAATATTCTTATAATGATTCTCCTTGAAGTGCTTAGGATATACCAATGATAATTAGATGTGATTGTGTTGGAAGTGTGTTGTATACTTTTCAAGTTTAATAGTCAAATGAGGCTAACCACTAACGATCAAAAAATTGGGAAGCACATTTTTCAAAAAATTTGGGTGCTTTATTAGGGTTTTCTATTTTCACCCATAGTCTTCAATCAGTTTTAAAGCATTCACGAATTGATTTTTATGAACATATTAACAACCAAACATGCATAAGGGTTGAGTAAGAGCTTTATTCTTTCTTTGTGAATGGTTGAGTTTTTATGCAATAGTGAAGAAGGTTATTGTGTTGCGTTTTTTACCCAAAAGGTTTTCCTAGGTGAAAATAATTTGTATTTTGTGTTTTTTTTCTTATTTGCTTTAGATTCTATATGCAGTACTTTATTCATACAAGTTTATGGAGCTTGTTTATCCTATAGATAGGATCTAGTTGCTTGTAAATTGATGCACATTGAATGCCTTTAAATACTAGTACATAGCAATAAACCATTGGAAACTTGTACCAAATCGACAATGTGTGGGAATCAATAAAATTTGAATTCTAATTTTTATAAATCAAGGGTTAATCATGCATAGTATGGGACCAATCTCGTGTCACAAGATTTTCTTGGGACAAAGGAATACTATCATCGATGTGGGGAATGAATCTCCAGACGTGGAGTAATAATAATCAATAATTGATATTAAATGTATTAGAACATGTGCAAATGTGGATAAGATATGGTCAAATGTATGGGAATATGTGGAGGTGGGGATAGGGGAAGGATTAGGGAATGGGCCTAACTTTGCACAAGATTGCGTCATTTGTTGATATGTAATTGGATTAAGACATTCCATCAAAATGGGCTCAAAACTAAATGCGAATTGGCATGTGCATGCAAATTTTAGCATTACATTGTTCATCTACATCTATTTTACCATTAAACACATGGAAGTCTAAATTCACTTGGATGCTAGGGCGACTTGACTACCAAAAGTTTTACCTAACAATTGAGCTAGTGGAACCATTGATTTTAGGACTTCAACGAATTGGTTGAACAAGAAAGTTCATTGGTATTGAAGAGCCTTTGTAATTTCATCTTTAATCATGGCATGGATTGCATCTTTCTCCTCTACTATCCAAACTTTCATGCAATGCAAATCATTCCCTTAACACATGGATCTGATCTAGTAAACTAGACACTTTTGCTTTCTAATTCATTGAATTATGTGTTTTGTGTTGATTGTTAAGGGTTGATTGTATTTAAACATACCTTGGGTAAATTGCTAGATCGCAAGGGTCAACTTCTCCTAGATTGACTCCATTGATTAGGCTAGCTTCACAGTCATGGAAATGATTGAAGATAAACACCCTTTAGTCATGAAGTGTCCTAGATGATTTTGATGTAGATTAGATTTCTTTTTAGTACTGAAAATCAAAATATTTCTATAATGATTCTCCTTGAACTGCTTAGGATATACCATTGATAAATAGATGTGATTGTGTTGGAAATGTGTTGTGTACATTTCATGTTTAATAGCAAACGAGGCTAACCACTAACGATCAAAAAATTGTGAAGCACATTTTTCTATTTTTTTTGGGTGTTTTATTAGGTTTTTCTATCTTCACCCATAGTTTTAAATCAGTTTTAAAGCATTCATGAATTGTTTTTGATGCACCTATTAATAACCACACATGCTTAAGGGTTGAGTAAGAGCTTTGTTATTGCCCTGTGAATGGTTGAGTTTTATGCAATAGTGAAGAAGGTTATTATGTTGGGTTTGTTACCCAAAAGGGTTTTCCTAGGCGAAAATACTTTGTATTGTGTGTTTTGTTTCTTATTTGCTTTAGATTATATATGCATTGCTTCTTTTATACAAGTTTATGGAGCTTCTTTATCCTTTAGATAGGATCTACTTACCTATAAATTGATGTACATTGAATGCCTTTAAATACTAGTACATGGCAATAAATCATTGGAAACTTGTACCAAATCGACTCATGGTGGTAATGGAATGTGGAGTCAATAAAATTTTTATTCTGATTTTTAAATTTCAAGGGTTAATCATGCATAGTGTGGGACCAATCTCATGTCATGAGATTGTCTTGGGACAAAGAAAGACTAACATCGATATGGGGAATGAATCTCTAGACGTGGGGGCAATAATAAGCAATAAATGATGTTAAATGTATCAAAACATGTGCAAATTTGGATAAGATATGGTCAAATGTATGGGAATATGTGGAGGTGGGGATAGGTGAAGGATCAGGGAATGAGCCTAACTTTGCACAAGATTGTGCCTTTTGTTTATATATAATCAGATTAAGACATTCCATCAAAACGGGCTCAAAACTAAATGGGAATTGGCACGGGTATGTAAATTTTAGCATTACACTGTTCATCTGCATCTATTTTACCCTTAAACACATGGATGCCTAAATCCACTTGGAAGCTAGGGGTGACATGACTACCAAATGTTTTATATAACAATTGAGCTGATGGAACCACTCATCTGAGGACTTCAACGAACTGGTTAAACAAGAAAGTTCATTGGTATTGAAGAGCCTTTGCAATTTCATCTTTAATCATTGCATGGAATGCATATTGCTCCTCTACTATGCAAACTTTCATGCAATGCAAATATTTCCTTTAACACGTGGATCTGATCTAATTCATTGAATTATGTATTTTGTATTGATTGTTAAGGATTAATTGTACTTAAACATACCTTTGGTAAATTGCTGGACCGCAATGGTCAAGTTCTCCTAGATTGACCCCCTTGATTAGGTTGGATTCATAGTCATGGAAATGATTGAAGACAAACACCCTTTAGTCATGAAGTGTCCTAAATGATTTTGATGTAGATTAGATTTTTTTTAGTGCTCAAAATCAAAATATTCCTATAAAGATTCTCCTTGAAGTGCTTAGGATATACCAATGATAATTAGATGTGGTTGTGTTGAAAGTGTGTTGTATACTTTTCATGTTTAATAGTCAAATGAGGCTAACCACTAATGATCAAAAAATTGTGAAGCACATTTTTTAAAAATTTTTTATGTGCTTTATTAGGTTTTTCTATTTTCACCCATAATTTAAATCAGTTTTAAAGAATTCATGAATTGCTTTTGATGCACTTATTAATAACCACACATGCTTAAGGGTTGAGTAAGAGCTTTGTTATTGCTTTGTAAATGGTTGAGTTTTTATGCAATAGTGAAGAAGGTTATTATGTTGGGTTTTTATCCAAAAGGGTTTTTCCTAGGTGAAATTACTTTGTATTGTGTGTTTTGTTTATTATTTACTTAGATTATAAATGCATTGCTTCTTTTATACAAGTTTATGGAGTTTGTTTATCTTATAGATAGGATTTAGTTGCTTGTAAATTGATGCACATTGAATGCCTTTAAATACTAGTACATAGCAATAAATCATTGGAAACTTGTACCAAATCGACTCATGGTGATAATGGAATGTGTGGGAGTCAATAAGATTTGAATTCTAATTTTTAAATTTCAATGTTTAATCATGTATAGTGTGGGACCAATCTCATGTCATGAGATTGTCTTGGGACAAAGGAATACTAACATCGATGTGGGGAATCAATCTCTAGACGCAGGGGAAATAATAAGAAATAATTGATATTAAATTTATCAGAACATGTGCAAATGTGGATAAGATATGGTCAAATGTATGGGAATATGTGGAGGTGGGGATAGGTGAAGGATCAGGGAATGAGCCTAACTTTGCACAAGATTGTTCCATTTGTTGATATGTAATTAGATTAAGACATTCCATTAAAATTGGCTCAAAACTAAATGGGAATTAGCATGGATATGCAAATTTTAGCACTACACTATTCATCTACGTCTATTTTACCCTTAAACACATGGATGCCTAAATTTACTTGGAAGCTAGGGGCGAATTGACCACCAAAATTTTTATCTAACAAATGAGCTGATGTAAGCACTCCTTTGAGGACTTCAACAAACTAGTTGAACAAGAAAGTTCATTGGTATTAAAGAGCCTTTGCAATTTCATCTTTAATCATTGCATGGATTGCATCTCGCTCCTCTACTACCCAAACTTGTTTGAAATGACTTAGAAGGTAATATGTTGGATCTCATGGTTTGATGTCGAGGTTCAAATACTTTGATCTCATTCAATGAGGCATGTCAGATGAATTGCTTTTAGGAACCCATGTTTAACCCTTCTCTTTACTTTGTTAGTATATTGTTGCTATGGACGCATATGCTTTGTAAGTCGTCCTGTGAGCATATTGTATTATCCCACATTCATGGGAAGTAGTAATTGTTTAGATTAGACTTATTATATAAGTATGTGTTGAGGCCAATGAAGGCATCCACGAATTTATTGTATTGAGCTTGCTCAAAAGAGGTTGCCTCCTCAAAGTGGCCTGTCATCAATAAATTCCTTCTATGTTTCTGCTATTTATATAAATATGTTATCTCATGCATTTTTCATTTTTTTGTTGTAGGAAGTTCCTCTCATCTGGTATTAGAGTGATTTCTTGGGCTCGTTGGGTGAAATTTTTGTAGAATTTTTTTTTCCCGTAGTGGCCCTCCAGGAACTGTGATTGTTGCAGCAATATCTTTTTGTTTTTGCATATGTATTGTTCATTTGGCTTACAGGTTCTTATTAGTGAACATCCCTATCTGCTTAATTGTGGGAAGTACTTGGGCATATAGCCCTAAAACTCATTGTGAGGAGTACTACAGGAACCCTAAAGTAGCTAGCCCATTGAGAGGACCTGCCAGCAAAAAGGGCAACGGCCCCTACCTGATTAACTAGTCCCCATTCGTGAGGTAAACCAAGAGTTGTTGTTTGTGGCAAAGAGATTATCAATTTTACTTGAGTCATGGAGTGAGGGGTACTGCCCCAATACACTAGTCGTTAGACAACATTGGTGACCAGAGTGACTCCCTTGAACCTTTAGGAAGCTGAACAGACTTGGGGCCCATATCTATTGCCAGCAGGCAAACCGTAGATTGAATCCATCTAGAGTAGTTGGCAGATTGTTTCCAGGAAAAAAAAGTAAAAAAAAATCCATTTTTTTGCCATATCTTTCTTGTTTTAGCTCTGTTTCCTCTCAAATTTCACTGGAACACTTGATATTTCATTATGCACATTTCCTTCCTTGAGGACCCTCTCCCAATTCCACTTATCGAAGCCAAAAATCCCACATTTGTCTATTTTTAGGGTTTACCATAACTTCTTTGATTCTCCCCCAATAGCCTTGAGCTTTTACCACAACGTTCCTTTCATATTTATGCTCCTTTGTCCCTCTTGGACAAATTTGCCCATTCTTTTACCCCACTTTTGAAATCACCATTTTCTTCTCGCCTTTCCCTTAGAAAATGTTCAAAAGCTAGTCAAATCCCAATTACTCATTGCAATTTTCCCCAAATTAAAATTTCCCTTTACTAAACATGTTTTACCACAGATTTTTCTACCCATTCCAAAAAAAATCTTTTGGCTATGGTAGTAACCCAAACAAGAGCAAAAAACATGGAGGATGAAATTTCTGCCCTCAAGTCCAAAATCCAAGATCTTGATGAAAAATTCTTGGCCTTAATCTTCAACATTTAGCCATGAACAATAGACGGTAGCCAAAGTCTTCTTCAGACACTGGGTTTTCTTCTTGTAGCAATTTTCATGGGCTAAAGTTTGATTTTCCTCGATTCAATGGTGCAGATCTGACTGGCTGGATATACGAGGTAGAAGAATATTTTAGTTTGCATAATACTTTTGATGTCAACAAAGTCCTACTTGCCTCCTTTCACTTGGAACACGAAGCCCTTCAATAGTTCTGTTAGTATATCAAGGCTCATGAGCCCCAATGGACCGATTTTTGCAAACTCATTTTGTAATGGTTTGGCCCTAGTGCTTTTGATGACTTCATTGGAGAACTCACTAAACTTCGCCAAACAGATACTATGAGAGAATATCAGACAAAATTTGAAAAACTAGCCAATCACACATAGTGATTGTTTGATGAATTATTTAGGAGTTGTTTTGTTAGTGGTTTGAAGGATGCAATTCGATCTAAGGTTAAAATGTTCCATCACAACACAATGATGGAAGCCCTAGGTTTGATTAAATTGGCAGATGGCAAGATCACATCTCAGCAGTGATCCAAATCCAATTTGTTCCATTCAAAAATACAGCTCCCCAAAGATCTCAAACAATGTTAGCTCCTAAAACAACTCCTATCAAGAATTTTATTGAAGTAGAGATGCGGGCACGCAGAGAAAAAGGACTTTGTTATAATTGTGATGAGAAATTCACTTGGAGACATCAATGTGTTGAGAAAAAGCTCTCCCTATTGGACGTGCACTCTTTTCCTAAAACTGAAGTTTGGGTAGATGCTCAGGATATAACAGATGATCAAGAAGAAGCTCAACAGTCGCTTGTTGAACATGTTTCTCAGGAAGACCACCTATAGATCTCTCTTCATGCCTTGGCAAGAGTCACCACCCCACAAACCATGTGGGTCAAGGGTTACTTCAAGAAGATCCCTCTTACAATACTCATTGATTCTCGTAGCACTCATAACTTCATTGACCCTCGAATCGCCAAACAGGCTGATTGTTTTGTCCATCCTTGCTCCAACTTTGAAATAATGATTGCCAATGGGGGCACATTACCTTGCAAAGGGAAGTGTCACAATGTGTGTATCTCTATTGGAGATTATAACCTACACTTTGACATGTTTGCCTTGCCCTTAGGTGGATGTGATGTGGTTTTGGACACCCAATGGTTACGCAAAATTGGACCCATCTTATGGGATTTTGCTAAACTTTGGATGCAGTTTTTAAACAATGGGCAAAAACACAGATTGAAGGGCTTACAACTGGGGTCTCTAAGCATCATAAGTTCACATCACATGGAAAATCTTCTTAAGAAGAATTCACACGATATCATTTCCTAGCTCCATTCCATTCAGATGCAACCATCCATGGTCTCCACTGATCCTTCTGATATACAACAAATTTTGGATAGGTATGCATGTGTCTTTGTCGAACCAATGGAATTGCCACCTTCATGCATAGAGGACCACCATATTCATCTCCTTCCTGGAAGTGTTCCTCCCAACATTAGGCCCTACCACTACCCATTTCACCAAAAGGCAGAGATTGAGATGCTTGTTCGAGACTTACTGAAGCAAGGCATTATTCACCCTAGTACCAGCTCATTTTCTTCACCAATTCTTCTTGTTAAGAAAAAAATGGGTCATGGCGCCTCTACATTGACTTCCAAGCACTTAATCACATCATAATCAAGGATAAGTTTCTGATCCCTATTATTGATGAGCTTCATGGTGCTCATTTTTTCTTAAAGTTGGATCTTCATTCTGGGTATCACCAAATCCAGGTTCATGAGGATGATATCCCTAAGATGGCTTTCCTCACACATGATGGCCACTATGAGTTTCTAGTCATGCCTTTTGGCCTTATGAATGCTCCTTCAACATTCTAGGCATTGATGAATAAAATATTCTGGCCCTACCTGTGGAAATTCATTCTGGTTTCTTCGATGATATCCTCATCTATAGTAAAACATGGGCTGAGCATCTCCAACATCTGGATCTCACACTGCAACTTCTCTCTAATCATCATCTTTGTGCAAAATAGTCTAAATGTGTTTTTGGCCAAGACGAAGTGGAGTATCTCGGGCATATTGCTTCAGCCCAAGGGGTTCGGGTAGATCTCGCAAAAATAGCCACCATGAAAGATTGGCCGTGTCCTTAGACACTCAAGAGCCTCTGTGGTTTTTGGGGACTAATTGGCTACTATTGCAAGTTTGTCAAGGATTACGAAAAGATTGCAGCTCCGTTGACAACTCTGTTGAAAAAGGATGCTTTTACCTGGACATAATTTGTCAAGTGTGCATTTGAAAAATTGAAACACATTGTGTACTACACCTATTCTAGCTATGCCAGATTTTTCCAAGACCTTCACTATCGAGAGTGATGCTTGGGGCAATGGACTTGGTGTTGTTCTCCTCCAAGTTGAACGCCCCATTGCGTTCACCAACAAAGCTCTTTCTAGCAAGAATTTAGTACTCTCTACTTATGAGAAGGAAATGAGTGCCATTTTAGTACATAAGTGGTGGTCATACCTACCAGGGAATCATTTTTGCATCAAAACTAATCATCAAAATCTGAAATATTTCTTGGAACAATGGGTCTCCTCCCCAGCATAATAGAAATGGGTAAGCAAACTCATGGGTTATGACTATGAGAACACTTATAAGAAGGGCAAGGACAATATTGTGGCGGATGCTCTTTCTCATACATTTGATGACCAAGCTTTCGTTTCAACTATTTCCATGCCTATTTTGAATTGGTTGGAATCTATACAATAGGGCTATGTCAATGACTCTTCATTATCTCAAATCATTCAACAATTGGCCACTAACCCCTTTGTTGTACCGCATTATTCTTGAGATGGTGCTTCTCTGTGAGACAAGGGCCATCTAGTGCTTCCCTAGAGCATAGATCTTCAACAAGTTGTATTCTATGAACTCCATGCTTCTCCATTAGTAGGGCACTCAGAGTTTCTCAAAACTTATGAGCGGGCACGACCTAACTTCTTTTGGAAGGGAATGAAAAGGGCGATTCAACAGATGGTGGCTGAATGTGATACCTTCCAATGCAACAAGGGTGAAACAACACTCATTCTTGGTTTTCTTGAACCCTTGCCCATCCCTACAAGGATTTGGACATATATTTCTATGGATTTAATTGAGGGGCTCCCTAAACTTGGAGGGAAGACAATGATCTTGGTTGTGGTTGATCACCTCTCCAAATATAGTCATTTTTGTGCCCTCAGCCATCCCTATACTGCCTCCTCAGTCACACAAATGTTCTTGGACTAGATCTTATGTCTTCATGACATCCCTTCTTCCATTGTCTTAGATTGTGATGCAACATTCACCAGTCATTTTTGGACAGAACTATTTCGACACACCAGCGCAAAACTGAAGATGAGTTCTAGCTATCATCCACAAACGGATGGCTAGACTAAAATTGTCAACAAATGTTTGGAAACTTACCTTCGTTGCTTCACCTCAGAATAATAGCATCAGTGGGCAAAGTGGCTCCTTTTCGTGGAATGGTGGTACAATACCTCCTACCACACTTCAACTAAAATGACTCCATATGAAGTATTCTATGGTCAGACACCACCAGTGCTCCTTCCATACACACCCATTAGTTCACCAATTCATGTAGTTGACACGGTTCTCTGAACCTGAGATCATATTCTCATTATCTTCGGGACAATCTTCACATGACAAGCAATAGAATGAAACAACAGGCTGATCAACATTGTTTTGAGCTCACTTTTCAAGTAGGTGATATGGTTTTTCTTCACCTGCAGCCATACAAGAAATCATCCCTAAAACTCAAAGGGTGCCATAAGCTAGATCCAAAGTTCTATGGGCCATATAAGGTTCTCTAGAAGATTGGGTCGGTTGCTTATAAATTGGAGCTCCCACCTTCCCGAGTTCATCTAGTATTTCATGTCTCTTGTCTAAAGAAAGTTCTTGCACCAACATTAGAGTGCAAACTATTTTACCAGAACTTAATAATGAAGGATCCATCCTTCTAGAGCCGGAGGTAGTTCTCAATAGGCACACTCGTCAACTTTTCTCATGATCCATCATTGAGGTATTAATTCAATGTCATGGAATGCAACCAGAGGATGCAACTTGGGAACCACTATTTTAGATTCAACAATAATTCCCACATCTGAAGCTTTGAGGACAAAGCTTTTCTAAAAGGAAGGGGATGTTAGGAACCCATGTTTAACCCTTCTCTTTTATTTGTTAGTATATTGTTGCTATGGACGCATATGCTTTGTAAGTCATCCCATGAACATATTGTATTATCCCACATTCATGGGAAGTAGTAGTTGTTTAGATTAGACTTAGTATATAAGTATGTGTTGAGGCCAATGAAGGCATCCACAAATTTATTGTATTGAGCTTGCTCAAAGGAGGTTGCCCCTCGAAGTGGCCTGCAATCAATAAATTCCTTCTATGTTTTTGCTATTTATATAAATCTGTTGTTTCGTGCATTTTTCATTATTTTGTTGCAGGAGGTTCCTCTCAATTGCTTTGATACCAATGATCATATTTCCCAAGTGTTGTAGGGGACAACACTTTAGATGTGTTATGTGCATGTGAAACTGAAGTGGAGACAAGAGGTCTAGATAGAGTAGAATAAGAGAACTAGAAAATGTTGTTTTATTTATTTGTATATTCTATACATAGCATACTCTCAAGAGATGTATGGTTGTGTATTTACTCATATCTATCTTGTATCTATCTTGCTTATCTATTATATTATAGATTTACATTTATAGATTAAATGATCACAAAGATAAAGGTTGATATAGAAGTTGAACCATTTATGTTTCCATGTGTGATGCCTCATCTCTCGATGGTTAGGATTTTGCACATTGTGATGACAAGTGTCATGCCATGAAATGGATCCAAAAGGTGCATGTGATTGTTGTGTGGGGATCTACTATATTATCTAGATTGTGTGCTCCATGGGTGCTAATGCAAGCATGTGTAAATGTGGTGCAAAACTCACACAGAGTTGTTTGTGAAGTTGCACAACATGATTCTTGGCACTACATGGTTGGCACATGATGCAAAGGGTTGCACACAAGTTGTATGATGTTTGAGGAGTTCCACAACATGGTTCCAAGCATTGTACATGTGGCACATGAAGCAAGGAGTTGTGCATAGGTGTGTGACATGGTTCTTGGCATTGCAGACATAGTGCATGGTGCAAAAAGCCATGTAGGGGATCGTGCATTGTTGTAAAAGTGACCAAGGATAATGCATAAGCCCGTATAATAACATATAGATTATAGGTGATCATATGTACACTACTAGTTTAAAAGATCTTCTTTACACAAGGGAGTTTAATAGAGGCAAGTAAAATCTTCACCAAAATTGATGAAAAAAGATGAGCTTTTGAGAAAACATTGTTTTCTTGTTCTCATAATATATTAGGTCCATCCCAAAAAGGATTAAATATTTAAAGGCCCCACATTTCAAGCACAATATGACAAAGAAAAGTATTGAAAATGATGTTAATGGCCAACAAAGCATTTGAATGGTGAAGACATGGATGATTAGGAAGTGGCCCCATGGAAGGGGCTTCAAGATCTATTTTAAGGAGTGGGAGGTCCCATGAGATGAGTAAAAATCTACCACAGGACAAATGGGAATCTTATCCTTGAGAATAAGAGCTCCTAGTTTTTAGTTCTCAAATTTTTAGAGGTAACTTTGGGTTGGAGATGAAAATTTCTCCCACCATGTTAGAGATGTTTTGTCACATGTTATGCATCTACAATTTTTAACATTAATTGTTGCTAAAAAAAATTTAGCTAAATTTTTAACCACCATCTTCCTAAAATATGTGAGTAGGTTTTCGATTTTATTATTGGTTGCTTGTGCTTTGTTAGGGTTTTCTTAGGTTTCTAGTGCACATGTCATACTGCAATTATCTGCAGGAAATCCCTTGCATTAACTTGCATTTATTTGATGTTATGTCATTCGCTAGGGCTATGGGCATTTTTTTCCCCTTTAAATGGCCTTAGCCTTTCATTCCTCCATAGTTGTTGATGTTGGAGCTGAAGGTTTGATGACAAACACCAATGGCACCCCCACCCAAACATTCCTAAAAATTTGTTACCAAGCTATTCCATGAGGTAAGTCTCTTGAATCACCTCCAAATGTTGTGCTTCCTACTCCATAATTTAATAATGCCTGCAAATGGCTTGAAAATTTTACTGATTGAGTATTTTATAGGTAGAGTTCCCCATGAAAGTGTGCTTCGCGACTGGGCTGGTAGATCTTGGACCCCACACGGGATTCACTTAGAGGCTGTGCGAAACCTCATTAAGGGATTTTTTCTTTTTCATTTTTTTTGAAGCCAACCATGCTAAGGTTGTCCTTATCCAGGGCAATTTGTGCCAAGACACTAACAACCAGTGACTCTCAACTTCCAAATTGGAAGCTTAGAGGCTACTGAAGTGGTGTTGTAGGATAGCTATTCTGCCTTGGAGGGGTTGGATAATGAGGATATGCCTCTCGACAATCGTTAAATAGAATGTATTTCTTGGAATGTTAGAGGTCTCACCGACTTCCCCTAGAAATATTTCATTTGTGATTTCTATTTAAATTTTCTTGGTCTTTACATTCTTTGCCTCCAGGAGGTTAAAATCTCAAGATTTTTGTTGTCTATAGCTTTTCTTGTTACTTGGCATTCTAGCCTTTTCTTTTTAGCAACCATGAAGTTGGTCATGGTGGAGTTTTCACCTTTCTCTCGCCCACGTGGCATTAGCTCCTGGTTGATCATGGATGTGTCCCCACTAATCGCATTTTGTGGGCTCTTTTCAATGTTAATAATTAGTATTTTGGTATTATTAATGTTTATGCTCCCAATGATGTAGTAGAGAGATCTTCCCTTTGGTGATGGATTACAGATTCAATGTTGGCCGCCACTTGGGTTTTATGTGGGGATTTTAATATGGTTGAGATGGCCTATGATAAATGTGGTGTCTTGCCTATGCATTGGACAACTAGTGAAAGAGAGACGTGGTTATTGATGCATAATAAATTGGGTCTTTTTGATCCCAACACAGGCCACCACCTTGTTAATACGTAATGGTACACATGGAGGAATTTGCGAGATGGACCTGACAGGGTCTTTAAGAGGCTAAAAAGGGCTATGATATTCACTCAATCCTTCTTTACTTTTGTCAATTGTTATTTCTTGCCAGTGGAGCCATTTGTGGATGTTGTCTTGTCTAATCATTTCTCGATACACTTCCGTATTGAGTGGCAACTTTCCCAACCCAAACTTATGAAAAGTTAGTTTTTTCTAAACACGTCTCTTCTCAATCACAAAGACACATCGGCACACATTCAACGTGTTTGGAATTTGGAGCCGTGTCCTCTAACATGGTGTGGGATGGATATCTTGATGGAATGATGCAATCACCCTACTTCATGGTTTCTCCACATTTATGGGAGGCAACTTGCCCATTTTTGCCGCGCCACTCATATGAAGCCACCATTCAAGAGCTCTGCCTCGCCACCACCACTTTAGAGGCTTAACTATTTGACTCCACTACTCAACTTTGGTTGGCTCAGTTGAGGCAACATAAGCAAATTGCTAATGCTCACTAAGCTCGCAGAGCGCAACTCAAAGCTCGACTCCACTAGCTTAAGATTGGGGATAGAGTTTCTAAAGAGTTCTTCCAAGCTCTTCGATCTCGTCACACTTCCCAATCTGTTAAGAAGAATCATGGTCAACACCTTCAAGAGCTTCCTTATATTCTTCAAGCCTTTGTTCAACACTATGAACATGTGTTTGTGGCTCAAGGCGTCACTCTTGCTAGACAATTTGCCTTGCAACAATGTCTTGTGATCATTCCTTGTTGCCTATCAAATGCCCAATGCATTATTTGTAATCAACTTCTTACTCAAGGTGACCTCAAGGACGTGGTTTTTTCTATGGCTAATGACAAAGCCCTTGGTTTAGACGGCTTTCCTTGTGAATTCTATAAAGCTTCTTGGGATTTTGTGGGCAGTGACCTGCACAATGTCTATCTTGAAGCCATGCAAACTAGTTCCTTAGGCACTCTTATCAATAAAGGGAATATTAAATTCATACCTAAAGATAGTGACCCTGATGATATCAATAACTCTATTGAATGTCTCATAAAAGATCATGGCTAAGGCATTGGCTCTCAAGCTTTGCTCGATGTTGCCTCTTATTGTTTAGCCTCAACAAACAAGATTCATTAAATCTAGGTTTATCTTGGATAATATCATTGTTGTTTGGGAAGGAATGGAGTGGGCTCGCCATTCTCAATAACCTGCTATGTTTATTAAGATTGATTTTGCTAAGGCACATGATCGCATTGAGTGGCCTTTCATTCTAGCCATTCTGCAGTTCCTTGGCTTTGGCCCTAGATTCATTCACATGGTCCAAATGCTTTTTGCCGATGCTTTAGCTTGTATCACCATCTCCAACCAACAATCTAAATCTTTTGGCCTTTTCCATTCCATTAGACAATGTTGTCCTCTTGTCCCTGCTCTTTATGTCTTGGCTGCTGAAGACTTTGGATATTTGTTAGCTCAAGATGTCTCTCAATCTCATGTTAATGGGATTTCCTTTCCCAACACTACCTAGCAGTTGGTGAATGGACATTTCACTGATGATTCTTTCCTTGAACTCTCATTTAGGAAGAAAATAATGTCAAACAAGCCCTTCAATGTTTGGACATTTTTTGCTAGGCCTCTGACTTCAACATTTAGTGGTAAAAAACTTTATGTTATAAACAATCTTTCCTTCCTAAACCAGGGTGGCTGGATTCTTATGGTTGGAAATGGATTGACCATGAGGAAATCTTCTATTTTTTGGGGATTCCCTTTGGATTTCAAGCCTCTCCTTTGGAGTTGTTATTTCTCGAATTGAGAAGAAGTTGCATTACCAAGCCTCTTTCTTTGACAGGTAAATTTCAAGTTTGTTCCAAAATTTTGGCTGCCACACATGTTTTTATTCCTCATGTTGGGTCTCCTCCAAGGCCTCCTATTTGAAGATCGAGAAACTCCTTAGAGATTTTCTTTGGGCCTCCAATGATGGGCATCAAGGTTTTCACCGAGTTGCTTGGGAATTTTGTTGCCTCTTCATGAGGTTGGAGGGCTTGGCTTAATCTCCATTCGCTGACAAGGCATTGCCATGTGTGCTAAATGAATCATTCAAGCACTACAAGGCAATGAGGCTTGGAAAGTTCTTGTCCACCATTGCATTTGTACTGGCACTCCTGAAATTCATCCAGCATGGAAAGGCTTGGATTTAGGAACCCTCCTCACTATGAGGGAACATGTTTCCACTCAAAGTATTTTTGTTATCAAGAGTACCCTGGGAAGCCCTCAAGCCCTAGCTTTGTTGGCTGGAGATGATTTTCATAATTTTTTATCCATTAATCATCAATCCATTTAGTGGTCCCCCGTTCTTAGCAATCAAGACAGGACGCTTGCAAAGTTGCCTTGGGTTCATACCTTAAAATTTTTCAAACATGGGGTTCGAGTTCTTCCTAACTTTTTGCATAGGGCCACCAAGAATTTCTTATCATGGTCCGAGTTCAAACAAAAATACAAGCTTCTTAACACAGACCAAGAGACTTACTAGTCCGTTACTGATGCTATTCCTCCTCAGATGATGCACAAGTTGGGAGTGAGATCTTTCAAACCTTGGTGGAAGAATTGGAAATGGTATCTAAATGCTCCTTTTCGGAATTACAGGCTGTGCAAAAGTTATTCCTGGTTGTCCCCACACTTGCATATGGTGGAGAAACTGGATCACCATTGGCAACTTCAATCCTCTTATGGGACCTGACAGAGATGGTTTCAATGGGTTTGGTCTATGGTGTTGGAGCCTAAATTGGCCCATTTTGCTTGGTGTTTGCTCTACCAAGGCCTCCCTTTGGGAGTTTGTCTGGTTCATATGGGCCTATCCATCCCTCATTGTCCGTTTTACGAGTAGCTTGAATCTTTCATGCAACTTTTTTGGTTTTACCCTTGGGCTCAGGAAGTTTGGACTTGGATCCATGATTTTTTCAAACCTGCCAGACCTGCTCCTTTCTCTTGGCATATGGTCTTACTTGGCGATTGACCCTACCTCCCATGCAAATATACTTAGATATGGCATGCTTTCAAGGTGGAAATTCTCTTTAGCATTTGAAAGGATAGGAATAATGTTATTTTCAATCACTGTACTATTGATAAGCAATTTTCTTTGTACACTATAACTATCATTTGTTCTAATGTTTTGATGCAGATTTATGTGTGTTAGGGTTAGGGCATATCAAAGCAATAAACTCTAACAATTATATACAGATTAAGTAACCTAAATATAATAATGAGGAATAACACAAAAGAGATCAACATAGAAATTTAATGTGGTTCAACTAATATGGGCTACATCCACAGAAACTCAGCCATCCAATGATTTTATTATCCAGTGCAAAATAGATTACAATCTCGCAAATACATTACTGTAGCATACATCCCAGCGGCTTATAACAAGCTTTTTAGAAGCTTCTAGAATTAGGGTTTTGCAATGTTGTTTTTCTTTTGTCGGTTAACAAAAATTAACAGCCGACTCCAATTGTGCAAAAAGAGGGAAAAACAAAATTTCAGGGGCTGCACCCCCGAACCCCCTCTCAAGGCCCAGCCCAGCCCCGAACCCCAGCGAGGATACATAACTTGTGTATAGTACTTGCATGATCAGTCACCACATACCAACAAGGTGCAAGCTAGCAAAGTTTTACTTGAAGTTGCTCATCTTCAAGAGTTGCTAGACGATTGGGGCAGTGCCCCTTGTACTATTGCTCGGGTTCTAGTTAACTCCACCTCCTCTTGGGGATGTCGGTGTGGTCGTAGTCAGACCTCCCAACGCAACTGTGGTGACTAGCATGATGTGGCTCTCACTCTCGTGGCCCTCAACCCTCTAGGGACTTTGCTGCCAGTGGAGGATGGTCTCAACCTTCCTGACTGCCATCTCCAAGGTGGGATATTGGCTGGCCTGACACAAGCAAATTCCTGCATCTACAGTTCGTCATTTCCTTGATTCATGCTCAACCACCCCTCGAGGAGAATGAAGATGGCATTGATGCTCTCGATGGTTGGGAGCCGATTTTTGATGCCACACCTGAAGATGTTTAGGGGAAACCTGATGATCACGATCCTCCTCCCTCATGCGGTGTTGCATTTATTGCTTAGTTTAAAGCTTTGAAACTTTGTGGGTGTGCCTTTTTACCACCTACCCCTTTTTGTGAATATTATACTCAGGTCTTAAACTTGACAGTTGTATAGCTGTATTTAGGTATTTTTGCTGTAAAATACAATCCAAATTTTAAAAAGACTGTGTCATATGGAAGGAGAAATTTTGGACAAATTGTCAAAATTTATATAGGATTATGACGATATATATATAATTTTTATATGATTTATTTATACTAAGGCATATTATAGTATTTGAAGGGTACTATTGAATAGATAACTATCATAATTTTTTTTTTACTTGACAAACAAGGTAGACTCTCAAATTTAAACCCTGATTGTACTATTTATTGCTTTTTAATATAAATTAAATAGGAAGTATTCATTTAAAAAAACTATGAGCATATAAAATTTTAAGCTTGCCCACTCTTATAAATCCACGGGAACACCTGCTTGGAATATTTTTTGGGATGCTCCCCTCCATGGGACCGCGACAGAGGCCTTCCCACGTGCTGAAAACAGCACAGATTCTACTTCATGACAGGTCAGCAAATAGCTGTCTGCAATTCAACTTCTGTTTGTCTAGAATGATGATCAAAGTGATTACTCAGCAAAGTCAAACCTCAGTCCAGCGAAACACGAATCATTGGAAATGCAGGTAGGTATTTGGGTGTTATTTTAGTCGCACCCTTTTATTGAATAGGCTGGAAGTGAGAGTTCTTTTTTTAAATTTTTTATCACTGTTTTGTTTTGGGTTCATTTTCTCTTATTGGAGATTCCCCATATTTCATCTTGAATCATGAGCTAAAATTTATGTTATTAAATCTATTTTGTATGTGGATCTGGATTTGGACAAGTTGGGTCTGCAATACACTGATTTGGCCACGCGGGTCTGGACTTCTGTTTGATGAGCTCTGGTCAGCAAGATACTCTTTTGGGCATTTGAAATCCATCAGATAACAGAGGATCACAGTCTCAGAGTGTCTGAATGGAAGCCTTATTGTCATCCAGGATAAGCTCACATGGATCTCTGGTTGGTTTGGGTATCACTAGAGAGGGCGTAGGATGGAGCACTAAAGAATACCCACTAAAAAAAGAAGTGAGAAGGGATAGTGTTTCTGCTGTGAAGGTCAATAGCAGGACTGTGATTTCAGCAGTGCATAAGATCCATGGGTCCAAGCTCATAGAAGGATTAGATGAGGAGATGAACAAACTTGCTCAGGAGAATATGGATCATGCTCCGGCAAGGAGACGAGTGCGTGAAGCATTCACCCCAGTTCAGCAGAATCTGGATCACTGTCTGTTCAAGGCGAGATTCCTTAATATTTTGAACTTACAATGTAGTTTGAACTTAGTGAAAAAATTGGAGGACTGCAATATTTCTTAGAAGTATGGATGGTTGGATTATAACTGACGAGCTTTACTTTTGAAAAAAAATGGCGAATACTTAAAAAAATAGCCAATTCGCAAAATGAACCCTTAAAAGTTTACTGAAAAGAGAACGAGGACACAAGTTAGATACCTAGTTTATTGAAGTCATCCATTACATGATCATAAGAATTCTGTGGCTGATTGTTTACAGTGTGTTAATGGTGTATAGCAGGGCGAAGTCACATGTAATGATCAAACACTTTATAATAATTTGTAACTCATCTCGGATGACATTTCAATCTCGAAATTTTTTATTGTTAAATTCGAAAGTCCAGAAGGTTTGAGGAGGTTACAATCGGCATGGGAAGGCTAACCTCAACCATAAGAACAACAGTATTTGTTTTGTTTTACTTGTGACATGGCTTATGATGCTATCTTAAGAAAAGAATATCGCCCCCGTAAGGTAAGTTCCATTAGTGATTGGGGTTTGCATAGCATGACAATATTCTGCATCTGTTTGCCTTAGTTGTGAGTAGTTGGCAAAAGCCTCCTTGAACTGGTAGGTCGCCCTAGTTTGGCTTTTCCTATTGCCTCGTCTGCTGATGAATCATGGCATTGGGACCTGTGCAGTGTATGTTGAAGATGCAAGTCAGCAAGGGTTGTAAAAATAACCGGCAACTAGTGAATTCCATCCCAAATTGTTAGGCCAGTTGCAATTGTTTTCTCTCTTTGTAACATCGTCTGCCTGTAGTATTTCAACCAACATAGTGTTGTGTGTAAACAATGCACTCAATTTAAATCATATTCAAAGTATTAACCAATAATCTGTAAAAATTAACTGAAGCTTCCGAGCTAGGCCTGTTTTGTTTTTACATTTAGCCTTAAAGAGTGATGGACTGTATGCATCATGTTGACCATTATGTATTGAGATTCTAATAGAATAGGTCATCATATCTTGTTCTCACTTTTTCTCTCATAACATCATCCATCGCAGCATTGCACCAATGTAGTGTGGTGTGTAAACACGCTGATCACTACAAATGTCAAAGTACAGAATTGGTGAAAATTAATCGAAGCAATAAGACCAGCTTCATTTTGCTATTATGTTGAGCCTTAAACGTGATAAACTGGATATATTATACAGACGATAGTGTGGTGAGAATATTAATGGTGTATCATCAATTGCTTTTAGGCAATTAGTATCTAGTATTGTTGATGGGTATTGGATCTCTTAATGGAGATGTATGCAGTAATGGGTCCTCCAGAATCCAGACTATCTTAATAACACTTTTTTTCTACTTGCAGATGACACCGTCAGGAGTAAAGACTAATGAGGTATGCTATTTACGATCCATTTTATTCTTGGGGTATGGTACATTCCTGATTTGTGAAATGAGAGATTCTTCTTGCCTCCTCTCACTTCTCATGGACTTAAAGAACCTCTATATCAGTTTGAACTTTGATCGAATACACAAGCTTTATTATGCCTGCCTGTGTTCTGCATTGCATTTCAATGACAACCACTTAATCAAGACAGAATTTGGACTTGTGTTCTGTGTTTCAAAATTTTCGAGCCCTGCTTTTGTCAAAATTATATTAAAATATAAAACTTCTAAGCATCAATCTTTTTCCAGAGAATATCACAATTTTTAAGAATTTACACTAATACATTGGTCAAAAAATGGGAACAAACAATTATATCCCCACTTTATTGCCTCATTTTTATTTAACTGAAGGTCACAAACTCATTCTGTTTACTTGATTATATGTTTCATAAGTTCAGACTTTTGAATTTTGATATTATTTGAATCTATTCACATACATGGGTGTATCAATGTGAAATTTGCTATGTACTTTTTTTCAGGTAAAAAGGATTTGTCATTACTCTGTTTAAGACAATTATTTATCAGGACTCTCACTCTTTTACCACACAGAAAGCATTCTAATTAGCCATAATTAGCATAGGAGAAACAATTCATATAGATGGATGAAAGGAAAGTTTAATGGCCCGCCACAACAGACGATAGGCTTTTTGTTGGATATATTTTCTACCCTATATATTTTCCTCCTATGTTTTATGTCTCATATTTGTTATAATTAATCATCAATTAAGGGATGGTTACTTGGATGGTTGAAAGGTGGTTACACCACCTGTTTGTATTTATATGTACTATTGTACATTGGTTTAATATAATGGAAAAATATGGAGTTTGCCACGTATCTGTAATTGTTCCGCTTCTTCTATTCTCCATTGTAAATGTTTTAATGTACTTTCCTTTCACTTTTTGTATTAGTGGAAATGCAGATTTGACTGGGATATTCGACAGATCCTCAACATGCTAGGCTGGGTTGATCCTTGAACAGATTGGGCATTTCCCAGTGATAAAAACATTGATTAAAAGTTTTATGGGTTTAGTTTTTCATTTGCTTGTTATTTCCTTCATTCTTACATAAGAACCAAACAGTTATAAGCATAGTAGCATTTCATTTACATGGCATTGACACAGTGTTGTAAAAGTATAAATGGAATTCAATAACTTGGGTTTTAAATGGGAAAAACCCAGCAAAAAGTCAGGAACTAAAAAACAATATAATATTTGTACAAATAGAGAAAATTTAATTTTGTTATTTCATGTTAAATATAGTGCATATAATAAAAATAGATTACATTATAAACATGCTAACTGTAAAAAATTGCTTAGGACTTTAAAAAAATCTATTTTATTTTTATTGAGAGGGTTTATGTAAAAACAAACAGCGCACTCTAAAATACTAGGTCATTCTGTCATGAAGCATGATCTAATATTTTAGTGGCAGCACTATGTTTTTAACTTAAAGTTAAACCCTTATGAGGGTATAAATTAAAAGAAAAACCCTCATTATGGTTTTAAATTTAATTTCTAAAAGAAATCCATTCAGAATAAAAGAAAATTTAAATACTCGAACCTTAAACCCAAAATGTTCTGTCTGCCTTTGCTCTGTATTTTTTTGTCTCTCTAAATGTAAAAATGAGTCAAAAGAGGTGTATATAAAAAATCAAAAATCAAAACCACTTCTTGAAAAACAAGGGAAATAGCATGGCAATGGCAAGTTTTTTGATTGTAATGCTACTATGGTTATAAGCTGATATCGAACTCTATTTGATGAATATTTGTGTATGCAAGCAGTCCGCATTGATAGTTTTATTTATGTCCACGCATGATTACTTTTCTAGTTTTATCTTCAGCCTTTAAGGCGTAAGATTAATTTTATATCCAGTGAAGTTCTGATGGAGAATAGTTTTTGGCTATTTATTTTCACAATTGATCTGTTAGAATTCATGTATGCTGATGTCATAGTATTACCATTTATCATTGCCATATGTGTACACTTACATAATTTTGTAGAACCTAATATTGTTATGCATCCTTAAACCTGGATATAAAAACCTATTGCTGCCAGTTCATCTCGTATAGGTATATCGAAGGTATTTTTTGATGAAAACAAATTCATTATTTTTCTTTTGACTTGAACTACTGTTCATAACTTCATTGCCAGTTGTCAAAAACACCCTTTTTCTTGTAGAAGTAATAATCTAATAAACAAATAGTAACATATTACTTTATTAGGGTCTAAATGTTTGCAAGCACTAGCAGAAATAATGTTTGCAAGTAACAGATTACTTTATGCTTCTTCAGCTTTAATGAGAAGTTAGTTTGAATGAGCAGAGTTATGAAACAAACTCACGAGGACTGGAGATATTCTCCAAAAGTTGGCTTCCAGATTCCATTCCTGTGAAGGGCATTGTTTGCTTTTGCCATGGATATGGAGACACCTGTACATTTTTCTTTGAAGGTGAGGTGCATTGTTTGACAAAAGCAGAACTATATTATTGTTTTTGATTTCTTGAAAAACATTTTCAAAATCAATCTCTGAAATTTATGTTTTGCACAATTTAAGAAGTACAGTTTTAAGAAATTGCAAAGCTTGCAGGAATTGCTAGGAAAATTGCTGCATCTGGATATGGTGTATTCTCGATGGATTATCCAGGATTTGGCCTTTCAGAAGGTTTGCACGGTTATATTCCAAGCTTTGATCAACTTGTTGACGATGTTATTGAACACTTCTCCAAAGTTAAAGGTATGTGTCTATTGAAGAAGTTGTGCTTAACGTTCCTTGGCATGCAAGAATGTATAACTCAGACACTGTCAGTTATGTTATCCTTTAAGTTTTATAAAAGAATGACAAACTTGGTCAAACATTATTACAATATAATAGATGAATGCTCCAGGATTCAGTTCAACTAAGACAAGTTTAAAATAAAAGAGAATGGGAAAAGTCTATAGCAGTTTGAAATAGGAAAGATCATACTAATATGTAATAGGAAATAACAAGAACTTTCAGATTATTAATCAAATCCAATTGATACTAAGCTGAGAATTGATTAATTTCAAAAGACAATAGCAAGGGAAGACCTTACTGTCCCTGGGAATATTGAAGGCTGAAGGTGACTGGCTAGGCTGACAAAAGACAATAGGAGGAACAAGTCAGACTTAGGTGTTAGATTTGGGCGCTGGAGTAGACATTAACACTAGAGCTGGGTATTGGAGACCCTCTGAAAACTTTTGGCAAGGGTCTAGCGCCAGAATAGGACGTTGTAGTCTTTATGACAGGGTCTCAAGCATTGGGTTTGGGTGCTACAAACCCTCTGAATATCACTGGTTTTTGCAATTTGCAAATTGTTTGGACAAAATACAGTATGGCGCCAAAGTCTTGTCTCTGGGAGCTCTAAAACTTTTGGATGATATTCTCACTAGGTTGATTCCAAATATGCCTGTAGATTCTTTGTACCTATCTAGGATCTTCAAATATGTAAGCTTCAAGCTAGGCAACAAGAGTAAAGGGTTTGACTATATGAGATACTACCTTAGTCAGTCCCCTATTTGGTATTTTCCATGTTTAACTTAGCTATAGGTAAAAGAATGATGTGTGTGCAGACCTAAGCTGAAATGGTGGTGTAATGTGTGCAAGTTTGATGTGATAAAATATAAACTTTAAGGGACTGTACCATGCAAAGTGGTGTGTATATGTATGGATGACAAAGGGAAATGGAGAGCTTGGACTGATTTAGGGAGAAGTTTGGAGGATAAATCTGAACCTACGGATGATGGAGAGTGTGTGGGAAAAGAATAGGGAAATTTGGGATTGAATGTAACGCCTGCCTTGAACACCTTAAAGAAATACACACTCATGCTATAAGAAACAGGAAATTTTTTTTTTTCAAATGATTAAGTAACGTTAACATAACTAATTACGACATATTCTCTAAGGATTCAAGGCTGCATCACTTAACAAATCAACTAACATAATTTATCATACATCAGTAACTGATCCAAATCCATGCTCAATTAATTAACTTATTCATATTCATTGCAAATCATCAAATAACGGAATCTGCATAATTAAATACATAACTGAAATGCTTTCATATAAATACATCATGACATCATTACATTGCCATTTTTAGTCTACATCAAAGTTACATACATAAAGAATGTTCTGTTACACAAATCTGGTACAAGGTTATACACTTACATCATCATCATTGGAACAAGTACAACTGGAACAAATCCTTTTCTGCATATGATCTTGACAAGAATAACCAATGGATAAAATAGCTCTTCCACCCGACCATGTGGAACCCTAAGGTCCACCCCCCGAGCTAGGAGTTAACATGAGGTCCCAAACAATGACAGTCAGGTAGACGAAGAACAAACAAGAACAAAGGATGACCAACGCCAATACAACACATGGCAATAACAATACAACACAACTTAACTTCCAGAGGCGACACAAAACAAATGAGGAGAGACCGAACAAGGGATGCTAGGTTGTAGTAGGGAGAGTGTCATCGCACGGTCCTAACATGGGTTATCCTGACAGCCTCTCACTAGGCGCCGGCCCCCATCTATGGTTATCTTGACAGCCTCTCACTAGGCGCCGGCCCCATAGGGTGACACATGCGGAATCGACCTTCCTTTCATGAGGACAAGGAAGTCAATCATGCCGACCAGGCCTTCTCTACCCATCCTTAGTCTAAACAAGCACTATAGGTCATGGGAGAGGAATCCATTAATCTTATTAATGTGAAATCTACCCTTAACCCCCTAGTTAATTTTAGGTTATCACTTGATTAATCTACTTCCAACGGGTTATCCTGACTGCCACTTTGGGCGCCGGCCCCACGTTGAAAGCCACTCTCCTTCCTAACACCTAGTAAACCTTAAACATCAACAAGACTTTATAACAATACACGTACATGTTCACTGCAAGGCATAAACCCTCTTGCATCACAATAGGATCATAACATCAATTGATATCCAACGCTTTTAACATTACAATACTTTACTCTTTCACAGATTTCAGATCTCTCCATACGACAAAACAGTACAATAAGATCACAAGTGGTTTAATATTCCCACCAGAGCATATTACTTTCAATACACATAAACAACTTGACATTATCTCAACATACTTCATACTATGTTTGATCCACATACTCGTTATTACATCGTAAACACAAATACAACTATACACAAGTTGCAAATACTTAACAATGACAACTTAGTCTCTGGAATTTGAGTTTGAACAACCTCAATTCGACTCATTACAACACTCAATCAATCCAATTCAGATTCAGGAGATGAAATACTACAATTCATTCTCGGTTTAATGCAAACAACTCCCGTAATAAAAGAACGTTAAATTACAACAATTAAATTAACACCTTGCAACTAAATATCTAACTAATTTTTATTTTGCTTCAAAAGATAAATTAATTGGTTAACTAAATAATTACAATAATTGATAAAAGAACCACTTAATTCCTGTTTACCATTCGACACTTCCATAACGATACGATCTTTATAATCTTTCCTTCAAACTTGTCCAATTAACTTTACTCTATCAAGAATGAAATGAATAATAACGCTAGGAGAGATGTCTCACGACTGAACGGCAATTACACGAGGAAAATTCAATCACGAAATGTTTGTTATTCCTCAAGGTTCTGCCTTCATACGGTCTTTCAGACATTCTAATGAGCTCAACCAAATGAATCCTTTTATGATGATTTGGAGATGTCTCTGAAATTAATCTTATCCATGGTGACTTAATTTCTCAAGGAGAATGATCGTAAATGCGCCCTGTGCGAACAGCTTAGGATATTTTACTATTGAGATGTAAAATTGCTATTGACTGTTTTACCACTGACGTGAATGATATGTATCCAGTCGTGACGACTTCTGGCCATGTTCAATAAACTTGCAAATTTACTGCGTTGACGGTATCCACGTAAACAGTTTTCTCATTTTCCAACGAAAAGCAATAATCACAAAAGACGGTGATAATCTGGAAAAGACAAACTGGAGTTGTTGCAAAGACTACTTACGGCTTCTAACAGTGTTCTTCTTATTTCCAAAGCCAAAATGATTCTTTCTACAGTTGTGCAGATTCCCAATTATGAAAAGGTGTGATTACAATGTTACATGAAGGTGAAGGTTTATTTCTGACAGAAGGTCATAGATTACCAATCCTCTGCAGATTTCAACTGCTGTTTGCTGTGTGAGGGCATGACCATCTTCCTTGGCAGCGCATGCTTTTCTATGGGCTAACTCAGTTATTGAGATATCTGTTAACTCTGCACTGATTGTACGAATCGTTTTCAAGAAAAAAATGTTGAATAAGGGTAAAGGTGAAAACTTGTGCGCTTAGCTGAGAACAACTCTCCAGATGAATGAAACGATTGTAGGACGAACAATACTGGATTTGTTGCAAAAACTTTAAAAACTTGCCATAGGGCGATCTGTGGTTATAAAACTGAATTCTACAGAAATACTTTTTGGGATGCAATCGTATGGTGATCCTATTGTTGTACAAAGTTCGCTGGTATACACAAAATGAGTTTGCTGACAAGGTATTAGATTTTTTTTTGACAAGGTGGCCTTTTAGTTTCCAATTTGCAACCCTACAACAGCTAGGAAATAGTGATTACTGAGTTCGGAAGTATTAGTGACCATTGACCCGCGCCATGTAACTACCACTTCACCACAAGTATGAGCGCCAAAACAGACCAAACAACGAACACATTAGACTCTTCAGGGAAACAAATCACCAATCGCCTATCTCATGTCTTACATATTTAGCATGCATCTATATCATCGGCTTTCAAAACCTTAAATATTATTCCATTTTCTTTCAAGAACAAACCGTTGAACTAGCAATACAAGGTGCAATTTGCAAAAACAACCCTTTCCAGATATGCGCCTAGCCCAAACGGCTAGGGAGACAATGGAACAAGGCAGAGTAAGTATCCAACAAGAAGAACTTCAATAATCGATAATGAAAGGATTTCGATCACTCCAGTTATGGAGTAGGCTAGTCAATGGAAACACCGTATAATACTAGGTAAATGGCTAAAGAAAAGGCTTCGGAACTTTCATTCACAACGAATGATGACAAGGCAGCGGACTACCTAATATTATCGGTCCATAAAAGAGATAATACCAAACACAACAAAAAAACAATATATATGGGATGTCGTCTCACAACCCTGGATGAAAGGCGAATGACAAGGCTTCAGAGATTTTCAATCAAATCGAATAACAATAAGACAATAGCAGCGAACTACCTATCACGCCCTAGCATTGCAAACTTTCGGCGATTCATGTGATTATCAATCGATCAGTAATTAAGATCAACAGAAACAAAAAGATTAACAGATTCTCCGACAAAATCATTAACCAGAACTGTTTGAACAAAAGAACTCCATTTGCAGATGTGAGGGCAGGTTAAAAGGCACGCAGCCTAGGAAAGTCAAATGAATACAAATACGACATACAGCGAGTTTCCAGATTTGCCAAGGTCGCAGGTTTCAGGCTAAACACAGAAAGAAAAACAATAACAACATTGATCTGATATTACAGGAACGACTAGCTGTAGCCAACAGCGAGCTATGGTGATCCTACGAGGTGTCTTTAAACTGTAATCCTGATACCTATCAAGTCAGGCACAGGTTTACGAATACAACCTCCAAACAAATACAGGAAACTAAACTCAATACTTTGATGGAATCTGCTATGGTTCATACGACTAGGAGAAGATGACAATGCCAAGAGTTTCACTGCTAAACAGAGGAGGAAGGACCAGTTGAGACGACCTTATCTGAAGAGAAACTTTTCAATTAAGGGTTTGAAGAACGGTGTAAGGAAATTCCATTTATTACAGACCCAATGATTTACATCTACAACCGTCCATAGAAAATATACATTTGCAGAATTCAGACAGCGAGTCCCGGCAGAAGACCATTTAACCAAAAACCATTTCATTTGCAGATAAAGAAGCAATCAATCAACATGCTCAGATTCAGAGAAAAGAAACAGCGAAAGAAGGCAAGTATTCCGAGGAACCTGGCTACGATGTCGGTTCAATGAGTCTGCTTCAATTGTTGCAGATCCAAGCTGCTTATTCCAGCCTTCTTCTCCCTTCGTGTACCTGTAATCCTGTCCTTAATGCCTCTACCCCTCTTTTATAACACAGTCTCTCTCATCTACCAAGGAGCTTGGCACACGATCCCGTTCATCTCTCCTTTAAAAAAATATATATATATTTTTTTAATTTAATGATCCCCAATTGTTATTTATTTTATTTTATTATTATTATTATTTTTTTTAAATGTAAACACATAATTTCAGACAAAATCTAATTCCTTTATAGCCGACCCAATATATTGTTATTAATAAAATTGTACTATTTCGTCAATCTATAATTTTGTAACTATATTTTAATTTATTTTATTAATCAAGTTGTAAATCACAATTTACAACATGATTACAACTATTTATTTATTTAAATATTTATTATAAATAATATTATATTGAACAATACAAAATTTCTTACAACTTTATTTAACAACAACACTTCTAATAAAATAATAATTTATTTATAACGATAATCGACAACTAACGACATTATGCCCATTTAACAACATTTATACTCTTTCGTATAATGATTCTAATTAAAGCACAACATTACCATACACACTTAGACACCTGCAGAACTAATTAGACTCCAAGGTACAGTATTACCTGACAGCAAGACATGATCGAACGACAACCAATAACCACAAGGGTAAACTGACGACCAAGGAACACTGACTAGGGACCTGACGTTAACTCCAACCAACTAATCCATTGGCGAAGGCACGCTCAGACCTGGTAATCAGGTGGAGTCGATGCCTAGTACCTGCATCCTGCAGCAACGCACGGTTAACCATAACAAGATATACATATACATCACATGCAGTCCTATAGTGAATGGAAATCGCAGTGGGGTAGGGTACTCGAGAACGAGTAATACGACACTGTTCCATTCACGTTTATGAATAACAATCAACTATATTGAACAAGGTATCAGATTACTAGTCTACAACATAAAATGATCAACTAACTTGCAATCCCATATAGTGAATAACATCAAAGCATCTAAAACATCCAGTTCATTTATCAAATTGTAAAGCATGAAATAACATAATCCAACATCAACATCTGTTATCATAACAATTAGGTTCATACTGAAATAGCAAAATAACTAGAAATCCATCATCAAACGATCTAAAATACTGTCCTAATGTCCAGTATTATAAAGCAAACATCAGTCCGGTAGACGATCAGTTGAGGGGCACTACATTGAATGGAAGGGAAATTGAAAAGGATGAATGGAAAGGGTGAAGGAAAATAGAAAGAGCAAGTGTATATCAATAATGGAGGATGCTCTCAAGGATGAAGAACTGCAAGATGCCTTAGATTTGGGTTCCAAAACCTTCTAGCTTGTTGTTGCAGAGGAAAACTTAATAGGGAAAGAAAACTTAGCATCAGGAAATGTAGTATGCTTGCTTGTTATCTCTTGTTATGTTCAAAATGAGGAATATTGGTTTTTATTTTGTGCTCCACTCTAATTGACCGATTGAACCTAGATTAGGGCAACATTAGATTAAGGTTTTTGACACCTAAAACTTGCAATCAAATAGAATTAATCTAGACTATAGAGTCCGAGTGTAATTTGTCCCAAATTTGAATTTTGTTTCGAAACTTTTAGGATTGGTTCTAAGTGTGAAAAGGGACTTGGGGTTCATTGTGAATTACTCCAAACCTTGGGGTAAGGCTGAAAATCAAGGCAAATGATTTTAGAACACACCTAGGGGGAGTAGTCACTAGAATGAGTGCAAAAATATAAGACAAAAATTGCAAAGTAGGCGATTTCCAACCTAACATTTTGCCTCCACTTTAGCGAGCTGGTGCAACTAGGTGAAATAGTATGCTAAAGTAAGTAAATTGTAGAAATACATCATGAAATATATAAACATGTAAACGACATTGATAAAAAGATATATATATATACACTTTTTGCTGTCTCCTCTCTTTGATTTCTCCTTCACTTTAGTGCACTCTTTTCTTGCAAACCACCCATGATAAGAAACACAACCACTATTTCATTTTGGAAGAAAACATGCTAGAAAATGAAAATAGAAGAACATGAGAAGGTCAGATATGAAAAACAACACTATGGAAATTAGACACATTATTACTTATGCTATATGTTTTATGAAATTATACCTACTAGCTGAAAGATCTGTGAAGGATCACTAAGAGAAAGAAAGAGATGAGGAGAAAAGGCTATGAATGATTCTAAGAGTAGAATATAGAACAAAGGCACCTTGGCAAAGGTTCAGTTATGACGTAACCACTGAAATATAAGAGAGAAAAAGATATTAGGTGAGATTGGCAATGTTGTTGCCACCAAATAAATTTGCCAGGCCAGGTCGAAAATATAAAAATAGTAAAAATGATGATGGTTATGTGGTCACCACCTGGCTATATGAGGTTACCTGTAATGTCCCCTTTTGGATCCACTCCAAGATTCTTGGAGAATTCCAACATCCTTGGAGAGTGCCAATTGTCCGTAGACTTTGGGATGTGCGGAAAAATGATTAAATAAGTTCTATAAGTTGTCTTAAGGTAACTTTTTTATTATTAAAGGCAACTTATGTTTATTTATTTATTTTAAAAGAACGGTGACCAATGTTATCAAGTGTTTTTAAAAGAGGGCCAAAAGTGATAACACTAGGCATGGGGTATAAAGTGGTGACTTAAAAAAGTTATTTTAAAAGTGTCATTGAAAATAAGGATTAAAAGTGTTATCAAATTCAAAAAGACTTTGAAAAAGTCACTTTATTTTATTATTGAGGGGAAAAGTGAAATAAAACAAGATAATATTTGGTTGCCCTAAAAGTGCCTATAAAAGGAGTTGTGCACAAAAAAGGGTTACCTACTCATTTTATTAATTTTATTTCTCAAGAATGAACTTGAGAACCTCTGGTTATGCAGGTTTTGAGGACGAAAATGTGCACAAAAAAGGGTTACCTACTCATTTTATCAATTTTATTTCTCAAGAACGAACGTGAGAACCTCTGGTTATGCAGGTTTTGAGGACGAAAACCCTCCTAGCCTTTCAATGCAATTCTACATAGGGATTGCCAGTGAGTTTTAGTAGTTTGAGATTTCTAGATTTTCAGAGTTCAGTTTAGTTGTGATGATTTTGGGGTTTTTGTGTGGTTTTCAATTTTTTGGTTGGTGTGGAGTTTTTATTCAATTGTGTGTGGGTGTTTATTATTCCTGAAAATAGAAAAAAAAAAAAAAATTCGGTGTGATTTTCAGATTTGTGAGAGTTGATTTCAAGTGTGTGAATTTCCAATGATTTGTGAAGTTAATTGTTATTTATATTGGTAAATTCCTAGAGTTTGTGAAGGAGGATAAACCCCCAAAGTTGTCGTACCATTTTGGGGCCGATGTTCATTGTTTCTAAAGTGCCATACCAATTCCACAAGGTAGGTTCCTAACTTCATTTATATTTAAGAGTCCAAAGAGAAGGTGTTGGAAGTAATGGCAAGGTTTTGAAGTTTCTAAAGTGCCGCACCTATTGGAAGAAGTTGCGTGAAGTCTTTAGGTGAGATTCCCATGCTCCAAAAAGGGCCCTAGCATTTTGGGAAGGCTGTCCTGTTGTGACCTAATCACACATCGCCCCATTGCAAATGGGGACCCCCTTTTTTTGAGCTCTGATGCTTTGCATTAAGTTTTTGATGATGTCTTAGGTTTGTTGCATGATGAAGTCAGTGGTTTGTTTGAGTTCTCTGTCTGGTTTTTATTCAAGAGTCATTTGCTTTTGTTCTAAGACTAATCCTGATGTGTGTTTGAGATCTTGAAAAATTGACTAAGTCTGAAATCTGGTGGATCCTCCAAATTCTATAATCTACATGTTAAATCCGGTGGATTCGACACCTATCTCAAACATCTTGAAAGGTATATTGAAAAATATTTAAAGTATAAGAAATTCAACTTATACTTAAATATATTTTTCAATAGACCTTACCCTGAAGGACACTGAAAAATGGCTAAGTACTCTAGAGGGCGCAAAATCTCAATCCAATGCGCCAAGACATGAGGAGGGCACAAAATCTTGATGAAATGCGCCACTTTCAACCAAAGATCAAAATGTGGATCCAATGCGACCCATCCATTGCGCCATTCTTGTATGAGGTTGGAGTGTAGTTTTAAGTGCACCTTTCTAGAGGATCCAAAATCCTCATCTCATGTGACCCATCCGTTGCGCCCTTATGAAGGATGTTAAGTTCAAGGTTTTGATGTGAATTTCTAGAGGATCCTAAACCCTCAACCAATGCACCTTAACTGCTGCGCCCATTTCAAGAGGCGTTCAAGTTCCTTAACTCAAACCCACATCCAATGCAACCAAAACTTCATCTTAATGTTCATGAAGGCCTTCAAAAGGATTTAAAATGTTCATCTAAAGTGCCATTTTGAGGGGATCATAAGGTAACTTTGGGTGATTCATTTTAAGGAGGATCCAAAATCCACATCTGCTGCGCTTGATCTGATGCGCCATATACACCAAGATGAAGTAAAGGTTTTAGTGACTTTTAAGGAGAGATTAGAATGAATAACCAATGCGCCTGATCCATTGTCCCTCATCTAAAGCGCTTGAAGGATAAGAGTTTTAGGGTGACTTTCAAGGAGAAATTGAAATCTTGATCTGCTGCGCCACATTTGAAGGAAGATGAATTCAAGTTTTATAAGAGTATTCTAAACAAGGATCACAATACCTATCTAGTGCGCTCAAAGTGGTGTAAATTGCAAATTTTAAACAAGTTTCAAGAAGATCTAACATGCTCATCTGCCACGCTTGGTCTTATGCGTCATCCACAAGGAGATAAAGCTAAGTTTTGAGAGCATCAAAGAATGATACTAAACACTTAACTGCTATGCCAATATCAAGGGGAGATCAAAATGGTCATCTAATGCGCCAATGTTAAGAGGATTTGAAATCGTCATCCAATGCGACTAAGGTGAGGAAGTTTATTTTAATGATGGAGTTGCAATTTTCAAGAGGAACTGAAATCTTCATCTAATGCGCCATTGATTGATGAAATTTTACAAGACATAACAGAGAATTCAAAAACCCTCATCCAAGGCGCCAATGTTAAGGGGAGATTAAAATTCCCATCTGCTGCACCCTTGTAAAGAGAAGATTCTATGATGATTTAAGGAGATCCAAAATCATGAACTGCTGCGCCAAACCCTTAAAGACAACTTCAAGAGAGGCCTAAAATTCTGATCTAATGCGCCAAAACAAGAAGGCTGTTTTGAGTATCAAAATACAGATTTTATGAGGAATTTAAATCCCTCAACTGTTGCGCCATTTTGGAAGGCAAGGTAAGATGGATTTTGAAGATATGTTGAGAGAAAGATCAAAATGCTCAACTCTTGCACTTGATCCAGTGCGCCATGATAAGGGATCTATATTAAGTGAAAAGATGAATTCAACCCAAGTCTAAAATCCTTATCCAATGCGTCAAGACCAAAGGGAAAGTGAACTGTCCATCTGTTGCGCCAAATTCAATAGAGATCAAAAGCCTTAACCAATGCGCCACTCCCATGTGGGGTAAAATTCAAGTTTTGTAAAGTTTTGCAACCGGAGAATGAAATTGGCATCCAATGCGCCATTCATATGTGATACTTATTTTAAATTTTATGACTGCATTTAGAAAATCAATTAATTGGCATCCAATGTACTTAGGATTGGAAAGGTTAGAAGTGGATTTATAATGATTATTTTGTGTTATAAAGCCAAGGATTGATGTTGCTTCTTGATTTGTGTTGCAGGAATTTGGATTGAGCTAAGAAGTCACCTAAGGAGCTAACATCCGGAGTCACCTTCATTCAAGGAAGTAAACAAGTTGCCATGTTGGAGAATGCATCATATAGCTGCTCTAAGAGGACACTTCAAGTCTAGCATGTCGACACTCTTCCTCAATGACATCATGTTGGATCACATCAAGTCTAACATGCCGACACTCTTCATCTTCATCAACATCAAGCATCCTAAAGACATCTATAAAATTTCAAGTTCCTACGGTACATTCAAGCCTCCTTGAGAAGTCATCTACTCTACATATAAGGAAGGTGTTATCATCAATATCTACACTCCAAAGGACCCCCTTCAAGATCATCAAGTTGCAGCATTTCATCATCTGCATCATGTCAAGGACATCTATCCATCAAGCTTCAAGTTCTCACCATCTTCAAGTATCAAAAGAGTCTCCTACTCAATGTCAGCATCATTATCTACTCTACTCCATAGCATCATCTACTATAGTACTCTCCAAGAAGATGTATCCAAAGAAGATCATTCATATACATCCTGCAAGAAGAAGAATCACAGTGTTAAGCAAATGAGCAACATCTATCATACATCCAGTTTACAAGAAGATGAATAAGGCAAGATCAACAAAGTATTCACAAACATACAAGTTCAAAGCAATCACATTGAAGACATCAAAAGATGATACAATTTGGGAATAAGCTAAGGTGGCATCTACGTGGCAAACATCATCATCAAGCCAATCACAGTTTGCCACATCATTCGACAAGCAAGAAGACAAAGAGGACGTCCATGTGGAAGATGCGCCAAAGATTCCATCTTATCTTATCTTCTTGGAAAGTGTGCCTTCATTGCCTCTCTTATGTACTAAAAATAGCAAGTTGTAACTACCTACTGAGGTGGCATGATCTGAGCCCTTGGCTATCTGAATTGATCTAAGCCTTTCATTGTAACTCTAGAGCTCTATATAAAGGCCTTGTTGCCTCATTTGTAAAAAAGATATATAAAGGATTAGATAGAGATCATTAGATAATAGTTTGTAGGAGTAGAGTAGAATAGAAGAGACTCTCGAAATTCTTTGAGAGGACTTGAAGTTGTACATATTTTCAAGATTAATGCAAAGACATTGGAGCATTATTTGGTGTTAAGTGTTATCTTGTGAAATGACATGGTTTCTGGTATCTTGATGAAATGTAGAGATGTTTCAAAATAGATTAGAAGTAGATTAGAAGCTCTTTGGTGTAATGTATGTTTGTGTTGAATATTTGATCGACTCCTAGCTCATGCTTTTGACATTCATTGCTGGTGAAGTGTTGTGTAAGGCTAGTCTGAGCCTCATAATTTGCATAAGTTTGATTGTGGATGTTTGTTTGAGTTGCGTCGTTTAATGGGTGTTCATATGAGCCTTCATGATTTGAAAACTTTTCGCTATCCTTAGGAGATTGCACTAACTTCATGTAGTTGTAGGCATCCTTGGCAAAATGGAGTTAGGTTTATCAAGGAGTTTGTCTATTCAAGCATCATCATTTACTTCATTGACCTTAGATTAGCCTTTCTGAACCCTTATCTTTTGCTTTTCTTTGTTATTGATACATCATCTATACTAAAAGGAGAAATAAGCTAAGGAAGTATGAAGAAGTCTAACATAAGTGCCTTTGTGATAACCAGCAAGATCACATGTAATCACTGAGTTTATCCACTATAAGTTATAAAAAAAGTAACCTTGGAGTTACTTCACTGGATCACATAGTTCAGCCCGTGGAGAACTTTATTCAAGAGAGAGTGGGAGACTTAGTGTTTTTACTCTATTGTTGACCTGTCTAAAAACAATTATCAACATGTCCCACTTGAGGCCAGCACTCTATGGTTTATCTGATTTTGGTAGCATTTTCTGATGCAAATAGTAGCATGCATAGGATCTGAAATATTTTGAATTATTGTCATTAGGATTCAGAATTTGAAGCTTTAAATTATATCTCAAATTTGCTTTATGGGGGAATAATAGAGGTATATATTGACTGTTCAATATTTGTTTTGTCAGTACTGCAGTTTACTAGTGTCTGATATCAGTTTTGGGCAGTTTAGAGTTGCACTTCAGGTCTGATTTGTCAGGGTTTTGTCAGTTTCAATGATAGTTCAGTTCTAATTTTCCAGTATTATCAGCAGAGTAGAGGGATTTTAGACTTATATTTGCACTCTTCATCAACTTTCAGAGTATGCTTTAGTGGCTTTGCTAGCTCATCCCATGTGAGCAAGTTTACTTATGATATCTTTGATTTATGGACTGATCTATGTGTGTGCAACACTCTGATTTTTCTACCAGAATATATTATCAGTGTGTTGCAGCTAGTCTTTTTGACATTTAACATTCTGTATGCATTTCACATTTACATTATAACTCCGGATGGTAGTACCGTCGGGAAATCATGCATTTCATGCTCATGATAATGTAAAATCTGATGGTATCCTGCCAATTAGTGTGCATTTCAACATAAAAGGTCTTGGTTGGTTCACCGCTAGACCCCTCTGCATTCGAAGCCTGTTTTGGCATTGATCAGATCCGCTTAGTAATCAGCCACTTTGGCTCGATTAGATTACGTTGTAATCTGCTGGTGGCTCTGCATTTATTCAACACACTTGTCCACTGAAGAGGTGTAGATTTGGGTCGGTTTTGGTGCTTGTGTGCTTCTGATTGGCTTGCCGCCTCTTCATCCTAGTAGTGCATTCTTCTAGATAGTTGTGTGTGGTCCAAAACACCATATGCTCTCACCTTGTCCACATCGGGAACTGGGTAATCAGAAAGTGTCAGAACGTTGCATTTGCATTTATATATTGCAAAAAAATAAAAATAAAATTGGTGTGGGTTATTACAGTGGTATCAGAGTTGGTGATCTTGCCAGCCTGTGTATTTTAGAGCTAATCCTTTTGATGTAGTTCAACTCTCATGCACAACAGTAATAGAGAGTTTAGATATCATTAGAGCGAAAAGAAGAAAGAAAGTCAGAGGACAAAATTAAAGTTTGAGATACAAGAAGAAAATATGGGTGACCATGATAAGAGGGAAGAATTGAATCTGCATGAGACCATCAGTAGGAGCCATAAGGAGTTGGCTAAAGAAATTCAAAATTCTATGAGGGAGTCAATGTGTGAGATTGCACAAGCTTTATGGGTTATAACTCGTAATATGAATGCCTCCCAACCATCTCAGAGACAGAATGGTGAGGCTAGTAACTCCAACAATAACAATAATGACCATAGTCCTTGAAGAATGGTCATTGGTCATGCAGTTAGACCTTTCCAGCCTAGGTTCCTAGCAAGAGAAAAAGAACCTGTGAGGGAGGAAGGGCATCAAAATCAGAATAGAGGAGGTAATTGTATTGAGTATCTGTGTGAGTATGAAGCCTTGGGGGATGATTTTCATGCAGCCATGTCTTTCCCCGATTTCTGCAACTTACAAATGAGGAATAGACCTCGAAGGGAGAGAGATAATCAGGATTTGTAGTGAAGGTTGGGTAAGTTGCCCATACCCTCCTTTGATGGCTCCGAGAAGTGTTCAACACATTCGTGGATTCAAAAGTTGAACACCTATTTCTCCCTTAATCCAATGTTTGAGGGGGATGCTATCAAATATGCTACTCTTCATTTGGAAGGAGTTGCGCATGAATGGTGGAATCATAGGCTAGTCACACAAGGCCACATATTGATTGACACCTATGCTAATTTCAGCCAACGAATTGTTGAAAGATTTGATAGCAAGGATCTTGAGATCCATTTCAGAGGACTTGCTCAGTTGAAGCAAGGTGGTTTAGTAGACAGCTATGTGACGGAGTTCCAAAGACTCTCTGTTATGGTTCCTAATGTCTTTGCACGGAGACTTATTGTTCTTTTCATAGAAGGATTGACAAAGCCTCTAAAAGGTTGGGTAAAAGCCTTTGACCCACCTTCCTTACAAAATGCCATCAAAAGGGCATTAAGCATGGAGCCTTCAATTGCAAAAAGTAAGTTTTATTCAGAGGATTTTCATACAGAACAACAAAAGAAAACCTTTCAAAAAGAAGAGTCTCATGTTCAGCCTCAAAAGAGCCTACCACCCAAACAAGCAATGAAGAAGAATACAAGAATGAACTTAGGAAGAAGAATTCGTGTTTCCATTGCAAGGAACCTCGGACACTGGGTCATAGATGCCTTGGTAAGGGAAAGATACATTACATTGAGGTGGTTTTTGATGAGGAGGAAGAAATCAAAGTGTTGATTTGTTTTTTATGCACATGAACATGCAGAATAAAATACTAAGTATTCTACCCTCTCTTGATCAAAGACTAAACTTCGTGATCAAATGGGAGACTCCAAGGTTCTAGATTCAATGGAATGCAATAGGGATAGACTCAGTAGTGGAATGTGATTTGCTGAAAACATCCAAAGGGACTTGCATAATTGTTCAACTCTCAATTTGCTCACAATGACAATACTCAAATGCTTCTTTCACACAAATGGCTTCTTCAAATATCTAAGGTGCAAAACTTCAACTTATGATTTAACAATATGGCTCTTGATTCTAATCTAATGACAACTCATGAAGAAAATGCAAAAGAGTAAGGGTTTAGAGGAATTCTACTCTAAATGCAAGAACTTATTGATGAACTAGTGGGAGTCTATCATTCTTTGCTTCGCCATGAAACAAGCATTGCAGCAACTACACAAAGATGATGCAATCTTCTAAGGTAAATGAAAGATGTTCAAATTACTTGTGCACACGAAAGTTCACCATACACAAACAATCGAAGTTAAGCTTCAAATTAAGTTCAGACTAACCATGCAATGCAACTTGCAAGCCGCAAATCACAAATGGTATGAACAAATGACTCCACTTTGATTCAACAACAATATTCTTCCATGAAACATAAAACAAACTATGAAAACTACAGATTTAGATTAACTCTTATTATATATATTTGAGAAATTTGAAACCATGCAAACACCCCAAAGAACACAATTTCACCAAACCAATGAACTTGTATTTATTTCGACAGAGTTTCAGCAACAATATCACAAAGTCTCCATGTGCAAATAAGAGGAGAGCGGGGCTTTTATAGCCTCCAAATTACAATCAAGGGCCATGATTCACTTGAGGGATCAATGGCTCACAATTAGACAACAATGCAAGGTAGGTACAACAACCGCCCATAATAAATGCTAAATACATGAGAAGAGGACATGTGTATCATAGCCTAAGAGAAGAAGGAAAGTCAAGGATAATGCTAAGTAGACTCCCACTAAGGAAGCCTCTAGAAGATGCCTCTCTTGTCCTTCCCTTTTAGAGAAGATGCATTGAATCTGGACACTATTTCAACAATCTCCTGTATTGGTACACTTGGCAAACTTTGGATGGTGCCTTCAATGATTGCCAACTCACTGGTGCTTGTGGCAAGAGTTTCTTCCCAATCGGTCATCAATGACCGAAACATGCCCATGGAAGCGGAAAGAGCATGCGTGTCATCAAGGCGCTCTTCCAAAATGGCGCTAGTGCTCCTAAAGTAGTGGGCGTGCATCTTTTCTCTTTAACTCCGCCGCATCCACATTCCCTTTATGATCAAATATCTTCTCAATTGACATGAAGACCTTGTCCTAGATACATGGAGCACACCTTTTGTGTGAATAACTTCACTTTCAATTCCTTCCAAAAGTCGATCCCTTGCATTCAAAGTGCAATGCCAAAGGGAGAAATCATATATAGAACCAGGTTCAATTACTTGGCCATCCACTAAAGCTTGCCTCAAAGTTTCCATCAAAATCTTCAATTGCGGCATGGTTTCCTCCTTGACAACTTTGAACTCAGAGCATGTACCGCAAATGGCTTGGACTCTATCAAGGAGTGAGGCGACCCTCCCATGTGCTTGTACTACTTCCTCAATAAACTCGTTTGCCTTGTCTTTATAGCCTTCTATCCACACCTTTATTGCTTGAAACGTTGTTCTCATATCCTCCAGGCTTGCACTTGACTTGCTTGAAAGTAAGGCATACGTTGTAGAATTTCTTTCTTCTTGACGAATAGGACCCATTAAATGCTGAATGTAACTCTTCAATTCCTTATTTTCCCTTTTTAATCGATCTTTCTTTTCTTGTTCTCTATCCATCCTCTCCTTGATGACCTTGACTGAACCCTCAAGCTCTTCTACTTCTTGCTTCTTGGTGGTTTGCCCCAAGTCGAATGTCATCACGTCATAATCTTTAGGACATGTTGTGACCAAATCACACATCGCCCCATTGCAAATGGGGACCCCCTTTTTTTGAATTCCAGTGCTTTGCTAAGTCCAGGATGATGTCCTTTGTATGATGAAGTCAGTGGTGTTTTAGAGCCCCTTGATGACCTGATCCTGATGTTTGAGACCCTGAAAATGACTAAGTCTGGTATCCTGATCCTGAAGATCCTGAAAATTGGCTAAGTCTGAAATCTGGTGGATCCTCAAAAATCTAGAATCTGCATGTTAAATCTAGTGGATCTGAGACCTATCTCAAACATCCTGAAAGGTATATTGAAAAATATTTAAAGTATAATACTTAAATATATTTTTTAATATACCTTACCTTGGCGACTTGCATTTTTGGGCGCGAATTTGCTCTAGTACTTGGGCGCATTTTCCCACCTCTGCCAACTCACATCAACGCCTAGAGGAAGATCAACTTCCAAACACTCCAAGATAGGGCGCCTTGATTGAAATTGGCATAAGAGACCTTAAACATCAAAATTTTGGACAAAGGAATGACTCAAGAGTTTAGGCGCCCAGTGCATGTTCAAAGGATCATAAGAATTGCGCCTTCAATTGAAGTGGGTAGGCTTAGGCGCCCATTCCTTGTTGCTCCTCTCCACTTTGGCGCCTTGATGTAGGATGGAGTTCAGATCAATGATAGATAGTGCCTAAGGTTCAAATAGTCTCACAAGGATGTAATCTAGTGCTGAAGAGCCTTAAAGACATCAACAATGAGCAAATTCAAGTCTAGGCGCCTTCATGCATTAAACTATCTCCACTTTGGCGCCTTAGCATGAAGAGATGTTCAAACTAACCCAAAGTTGCGCCTTAGTATGAAAGAGCATGATATGTTTAAGCTAACTCCTATCATGATGTTTGAGATCCTGAAAATGACTAAGTCTGGTAGCCTGAAATCCTGAAACACTGAAAAATTGGCTAAGTCTGAAATCTGGTGGATCCTCCAAATTCTATAATCTGCATGTTAAATCCAGTGGATCTGAGACCTATCTCAAACATCCTGAAAGGTATATTGAAAAATATTTAAACTTATACTTAAATATATTTTTCAATATACCTTACCTCACGCATTGTCAGTTCTGGGCGCGAAATTGCTCCAGGGTACTTAGGCGCAATTTTCCCACTTGCAGAGACCCCAAAAGTGCGCCTAGAGGACAATCAACCTTCAACCTCTTCCAGATAGGCGCCTTGATTGAAAATTTCCTAAGATACCTCAAGAAGTGAAAATGTGACCAGTTAAACACATCGTGAGTTAGGCGCTAATTTCACATTCAAGTGATCATTAAAATTGCACCTTGAGTTGACATGATTGAGTTTAGGCACCCATTCTTTGTTCCCTTTTGCCATTTTTTGGCGCCTTGAAGAATTGAGCGCCTTGAGCATCAACAAGTAGCGCCTAAGGGAAAATGGTTGTCTGGACTTCATAACTTTGAGCGCGTTGTATATAAAGTCTCAAAAGGGCGCCTTTTGCCTTCAAGATTGTCTAGTTTTGGCGCTTTCAAGAGGAGTTAATGTATAGGTGGGTGAAAGGAGTCTTCACTTCATCTAGGCGCCAAATTCAACTCAAAACTACCATATAGTGCGCCTAAACAAAGAGCATGTTTAATCTATCATTGAGGGAAACTTGAGGTGTCTTGAACACTTCCTTAAGCTTGTTTGATGACTTGAATCCATAAGAAGTGAAGCAAATATTTGTATGAGCTTAGGCGCAAATTCATACCTTGGCAATTACAAGGTGCATAAAGCCTATCTTGAACCTTAGGCGCACTTTGCCTCTCAGTAGACCTCCAGGTGGCGCCTTGAAGGAAGTCATGAGTTGACATCAACAAGTAAGCATTTTGAAGGAATGAAACAATCAACAAGTCAACTTGATTGTAGGCGCCTTGCACTTTTACCAACCAAAATAGCGCCTTAGGAAAAACTCACATGAATTAGTATCTAGGTGTAGGCGCTTGGGAGAAAGAAGCTTCCTGAGGCATGTTTTATGGGTTGAGGACTTCAAAATGTCAAGAAGACATCCAAACATAGCTAGGCGCCAATCCTTGTCTAAATAATACCAAATGTGCGCCTAGAAAAGGATACACTCTAAGCTATTCTAATGTGAGCGCCTTGATGTCAAATGAGATTAAATCTATCATACATGAGCGCCTAGGTGAGGGGAGTCATCCTAAGATCTACATAATTGTTTAAAGTTTAAAAAATGACAAGGATAAAGCTTGAAAGCTAGGCGCCCATTCCTACCTCTGCCACCTCATTCTGGCGCCTAAGGAAGAAATTGTGTTGAGAGATATCTTTTGAATGAATCTTTTAAGTGGATTGACTTCTTTAAACCTTTACAATTGCTAGAAATCATTTGAAATAATGAATGTGGGACTAATTTGTGTTAGGCGCACTTTGTTCCTATTTTCACCTATATTTGCGCCTAAGTTTGAAATAGCGTTATTACATGTTTAAAGTTGTTTTTATCTTAAGAAGTTATTGATATATCGTTTACCTTGACTTGTAGGATCATCAATAATGCTAAGGAGTTATCCAAGGAATCACCTTCAAGCAAGGAGTAAGGAGCATCATGCTAGCCACCTTTGGAGATCACTTCAATATTCATCATCAAGCTGCATTATTGGAAGGAGTGTTGGTGAAGTCAAGGAGTCACCAAGACAAGCATCTGAGCCATCTTCAAGTTGCGGAAGGATCACACCTCAAGTCTCCTATATCAATGATATCATGTTAGATCATATCAAGTTCAAAGTATACTTCATCCTTTGCATCATGTTCAAAAACAAGGTGTTCCCCATCCAAGCTTCAAGTCAAGGTTCGTCAAGCTTCAAAGTTTCTTCTAGAGGTTATCAACATCCACGTTGCATCCAAAGAAGGTGTTATCTACACTCCAAGAGGGTCACTTCAAAGGCCATCATGAAGGATCACTTCATCAACTTCTTCATCAAGTTACATCATCTATCATACTTCAAGTTCTCCCCACCTTCAAGTCCAAGAGAGACTTCTACTCCAATACATGATTGAAGCATCATCATCTACAAGTTGAGAAGGAAGTATCATCATCATCTTGTACTACTACCATACTCTTCATGAGAATACATCAAAGAAGATCATCATATCAACTTACCTACAAGAAGAAGAAAGACTCGTGGTTAATCCAATGAGCTACAAGTATCATACATCCAGTCTACAAGAAGAATGAACAAGGCAAAGATCTACAAGTTGTATTCCTAAACATACAAGTTCAAACAATCACATTGAATACATCACACAAAGATGATACAATTTTCAAAGTATGTTGAGTTGGCATCTATGTGGCGAGTACACATCATTCAATTTTGATTAGCCGCATTATTTAATGCATTAAATGTATCATTTAATGAAAGAAGCCAAAGGGATTCCTATGTGGAAGATATTTTAAATGCTTTCGCCTTACCTTATCACATTGGAAAATGTGCCTTCATTGCCTCTCTCTTTTGTACTAAAAATAGAAAGTTGTTGTAACTACCTGTGAGGTGGCACAATCTAGACCCTTGGCTATTGAATTAATCTTAGCCATTCATTGTAATTGGGACTTCTATATAAAGGCCTTGTTGCCTCATTTGTAAAAGATAGATTTAGATTGTAGGCAAGTAGGAGTAGAATAGGAGAGAGACTCGAAAATTCTCTGAGAGGAATTGAAATTGTTGTATATATTTCTCAAGAGTAATGCAAAGGACATTGGAGCTACTTGTTTGATGTTAAGTATTATCTTGTGGAGTAACATGGTTTCCTGAATCTTGATGGAATTAAGAGATGTTTCAAATAGATTAGAAATAGATTAGAAGCTCTTTGTTGTAATGCATGTTTGTGTTGAATATTTGATCAACTCCTAGCTCATGCTTTTAACATTCATCGCCGGTGAAATGTTGTGTAAAGCTAGTCTGAGCCTTATTTGTTTAAGTTCGATTGTGGATGCTTGTTTGAGCTGCGCCATTCGATGGGTGCTCATATGGACCTTCATGATTTGAAAATCATTCGCGTAACCTTAGGAGATTGCACCAACTCCATGTAGTTGTAGGCACCCTTGGCAAAGTGGAGTTCGGTTAATTGAGGAGTTTGTCTATTCAAGCATCATCATTGCTTCATTGACCTTAGATTAGCTTTCTGAACTCTTAACCCTTTTCATTTTCTTTATCATTGAGACCTTGTATACATATCATCCACACTGAAGGAGAGATAAGTTGAATGAAAGAAGAAAGATCTAATGTAAGTCCCTTTGTGTTTAACAGCAAAATCATACTTAGTCACTGAGCTGTCTCTTACAAAATCATAAGAAAGGAACCTTGGAGTCATCTTGTTTGATCACTTTGTTCAGCATTTGAGAGGCTTTGCTCAAGAGGGAGTCAGATACTTAGTATTTCACTCTAATTGTTGACTTGTCCAAAAACAATCATCAACAGGACCAATTTCATCTATTGTCTTATCCACCTTCGGAATTGCAACTTGCACCTTTCTTGAGCCCGAATCTTCCCTAGTGATCTTGGATAACTTCTTTGCCTTCTTCTTTTCTTCCTTTTTCCCAATCCTCTTCAAGAAGTCCTCTGAACTATCCATATGCTCGCTTTACACTACAGGTTTCTTTTGTATGGCTTCTCTCAACCATTCAGGCAATGAAGATAGGTCTTCACTAGGCTCTCCATGTTCCTGTACCTCTTTTTGCATGGGCAACATCTCTTCGCCAATCTTCTCCTGTGGGGGATCCATGCCTTGGTCCTCTAAGTTGTCTTCAATCGTGATCATCTCTGGCTCCCTCGAAGGACTAGAAGGAACTACTTCAATTTGCTGCGTATGGTAAGTAGACTCCAAAGACTTGTTGATGCTCTTCTGATGCCGTGCCTTGGGAGTTACTTGGTCGTCCTTTCTTATTTCATCCTCCACAATTGATGTCATATTTTAACCCGTGAAGAAATTAACTTCATGCACGGAAGAAGTACCGGTTGAAGGTGTGCTAGTCTTTCTCATCTTTTGTGTTGGCATGTCTTGTGAGCTTTCTTGTTGCCTTTTCCTCTTTGATTGCGAATCTTTCATGGAGCTATTATTATGGCTTCCTTGCTCACTTTCATCTTCCGACTCATCCATGGTCTCATCCTCGGACTATTGTGAGCTTACACCTCCCATCAAGTTGCAGGACAAGGGTTTATTTTGCTCCAATTTCCTTGTATGAAAATCTGTCCACTTCCTTGTATTGAAGATGACCCTTCCAATTATATCATCATGATTTGTGACTTCCGGCTCAAACCAATTGAGTGGAGGAAGAGGCTTGTGCTCTATTTCATAGTACGGTGAGAGAACACAATCTCCATCGTCTTCAAGCTGATCAGGAATACTAAATATTTTAGATAATCTCACCATTTCCAAAGAGAACCTTGAAGATCTTCTTTTCCTTATATCAAAATCATCTACCGCATTTGCCCAATGGTCTTCTATGTCCACCCTGTGCTTATATTTCTTGCCACAAACCTTCCTAATTGAATGGAATGGGTTGAAATTAGCCCTTGTTGAATTATGAAGTACAAGGTTGTATGCTTGCAGTTCCTCTAATGACTTTTCCGCCGCCTGTAATGATGCACATGACTCTTTCTTTCCTAATGTGATCGAAAAAGTAACTCCCGCCTTCTTTTTCTTCTTTTGGATCTTGTCATATGCCAACAATTGTCTTGTGACCTCCAACAACACCATCTTATCAGTTGGATACCTTGGCAGCCGGAAAGGATATGATGAAAAACCTTGCACTCGAAGGTAGGTGAACTTTGGGAACTGAATGAACCACGAACCATATTTGCCTACCAAATTCATCACTTCCTATGACAACCTTTTGTGAGTACCTCGTTGAAGTGTTCGCACAATATGCATAGAGAAGGCGTTGTTGAACATCCTGAAGTGTGAATGCTTTCCAAATGCAATTGCGGGTAGCACTCATAAACCTTGACTTGCCCTTCCTTGTTGCCAACCATTCCTCCACAAGTCAATCCTAGATATCTTTCATTCCTTGCCAACATGTAAATGAGGTAGGAAGTCATCTAGAATGTCTTGGTTGATTGCACATTCCTCAATTGCTCGTCGATGTTGTCACTAATCAATCTTGGCCAATCTATCTTCTTGATTCCGAAGGCAATCTCTTCCATGAAATAGAACATCCAATATTCAAAGGTTGCAGCTTGAGGTGAACCCATGATTCTATTTAGAAACACAACCATATCTCCATATTTTGGCAAGAAGTCAGATTTGAGAAGTTGCTTTGACAATTTGGTGGAATGATACTTAGGCTTCACCATCCAACCATCGTTGATAATTATCTTGAGGTCTTTGGTCCCGGATTCACAATACTCCACTCCCTTTGCCTTGGTGGCATGTATGGTAGGCTTGTACATTGGGATGCTGAAAGTGTCCGCAATTGCTTCCTTTCTAAGATATGCTAACACCTTGCCCTCGGATGTTATCACTTGTCTTTCTTTGGGATCGTAGTTCTTGGCACATTCCAACACTAGCTCGAAGCAATGCATTGTAGGCAAGAAGCATGCGGCTTGCACAATGCCATTTCGGATCATTCTCTTGGCTAACGTTGAAGCATCGGGTGCATACAGTCTCCTCTTGACCTCCTCCAAGTGTATGTGGCCAAAGTTTGTGTCGGTTAGATTCCTCCACTTTGAAGTGATCTTTGTTTCAGGTAGCAATCCCTTGAATTCCCTCCTCATTTGAGCTCTCCTTGAGTTGCTGCTACCTTTAGCCTTCGTCCCCTCCGTTGACATCTACCTAGAAAGTGAAAACACCCCAAGTTAGACAATCAAATAGTAATTTTTCTTAAATAAAAGGCAAATGTCAGGGTAACTTACTATATTCTAGTGCATGTGGGAAATTAGCAAAAGGAACAATGCACTCATGCACTCTATCTTTCACCTTGATTTGCAAGAATTAATCCTTCAGATGTTGTGACCTTTTCACACATCGCCCCATCGCAAATGGGGACCACACCCCAAGTTAGACAATCAAATAGTAATTTTTCTTAAATAAAAGGCAAATGTCAAGATAACTTACTATATTCTAGTGCATGTGGGAAATTAGCAAAAGGAACAATGCACTCATGCACTCTATCTTTCACCTTGATTTGCAAGAATTAATCCTTCAGATGTTGTGACCTTTTCACACATCGCCCCATCGCAAATGGGGACCCTCTTTTCGAGCTTTGAGCTTGCAGAGTCTTGGCAATCTTGATCCGGTCGGAGTCAATCAGAGGAGTGAAGTTACAACTTGGATCTTTCGGGAGGAAAATGGAGTAATCTTTGAGAACCTGATGAAGAAGTGAGAAAGCGGGAGCGTTGACTAAGAATGAAGAAATTCCTCATCACCAATTCATTGAAAATCATTTGAGAAATAATTTTGAGTGTTGAAATTTCTTCTCCTAGGGTGCATCCCACCCAGGACGAAGAAATTCGTCTCTGGTGTTGTAATTTCTCGTGTTTCACGCTCAAATGAAGAAAACTTCTCCATCAACCAGCATATGTGCTCCATGTTTCAAGACATTTTTTCCAGAATTTCTAGGCGCCTTTAAGGAAATTTCTCCAACCAGTCTTATATGCGCTCTGCCTTTTGGAAAATTTCTTCACTCATCCCTAAATGCACCCTCATTAAGGAAATTTCTCCAACAATCATGAAATGCGCCCTCATTGGTAAAATTTCTTCATCCTGCCTCCAATGCGCTCAGTCTTGTGAAATTTCTTCACCCATTGTCTAGTGCGCTCATCATGAGGAAATTTCTCTAGCACCTAGGATATGCACTTCAATTCAAGAAAACTTCTCCATCATCATGCACATGCGCTCTGTGCTTTAGGACATGGTTCAAAGTTTCAAGGCGACCTTTTAAGGGGAATTTCTTCAACATTGTCTAGTGCGCTCATCAACTTAAGGGAATTTCTTCAACAACCATAACATGCGTCCTCCTTGGAGAATTTCTTCGACATCACTCAAACATGAAATTTCTCCTTACCTTGCCAAATGCGCCCATCATGAAAATTTCTTTACCAAGCCTCATATGTGCTCAACCAAGAGGAAATTTCTTTATCATCTGGCATATGTGCCCAACAAGGTAGAATTTCCTTGATAACTCCTATACGCGCCCTCACACAAGAAATTTCTTCACACACACCTAAATCTGCCAGCCTTGAGGAAATTTCCTTAGCATGCATCATATGCACTCAGACCTGGGTCAGGTTGGCCCTGATTGAAGCAAATCAGAATATTTTTTTTTAAAAAAAGAGAGAGCATCAAGACAAGGCCGACCTAGGTAGAGGTGGCGCTTGAGGTTGGTATAAAAGGTAAATCAAAGAACACTTCAAAAGGCACCAATTCAAAACAAAGATCCAAGGCGAATTGCAACAGAAACAAGGCGAATTTCAGTAGAAAACAAAATTTGCATCAAAATTCTTCAAGTTTGGAGGTAAATTTTCATGACATAGGGCTGCAAGTGGTGTTCCTAATTGTCCTCTCTTTCATTTTTGAGTCTAATTTGAAGGATTAATTCTTGCAAATCAAGGTGAAAGATAGAGTGCATGAGTGCATTGTTCCTTTTGCTAATTTCCTACATGCCTAGAATATAGGAGGTTATCATGACATGTGCCTTTCATTTAAGAAAAATTACTATTTGATTGTCTAACTTGGGGTGTTTTCACTTGCTAGGTAGATGTCAACGAAGGGGATGAAGGCTAAAGGTAGCGGCAACTCAAGGAGAGCTCAAATGAGGAGGGAATTCAAGGGATTGCTACCTGAAACAAAGATCACTTCAAAGTGGAGGAATCTAACCGACACAAACTTTGGCTACATAGACTTGGAGGAATTCAAGAGGAGATTGTATGCACCCGATGCTTCAATGTTAGCCAAGAGAATGATTCGAAATGGCATTGTGCAAGCCACATGCTTCCCGCCAATGCATTGGTCCGATCTAGTGTTGGAATGTGCCAAGAACTACGATCCCAAAGAAAGACAAGTGATAACATCCGAGGGCAAGGTGTTAGCATATCTTAGAAAGGAAGCAATTGCGGACACTTTCGGCATCCCAATGTACAAGCCTACCATACATGCCACCAAGGCAAAGGGAGTGGAGTATTGTGAATCCGGGACCAAAGACCTCAAGAAAATTATCAATGATGGTTGGAGGGTGAAGCCTAAGTATCATTCCACCAAATTGCCAAAGCAACTTCTCAAATCTGACTTCTTGCCGGAATATGGAGATATGGTTGTGTTTCTAAATAGAATCATGGGTTCACCTCAAGCTGCAACCTTTGAATATTGGATGTTCTATTTCATGGAAGAGATTGCCTTCGGAATTAAGATGATAGATTGATCAAGATTGATTAGTGACAACATCGACGAGCCATTGAGGAATGTGCAATCAACCAAGACATTCTATATGACTTCCTACCTCATTTACATGTTGGCAAGGAATGAAAGATATCTAGGATTGACTTGTGGAGGAATGGTCGGCAACAAGGAAGGCAAGTCAAGGTTTAGAAGTGCTACCCGCAGTTGCATTTGGAAAGCATTGCACACTTCAGGAGGTTCAACGACACCTTCTCTATGCATATTGTGCGAACACTTCAAGGAGGTACTTGTTGTGACCAAATCACACATCGCCCCATTGCAAATGGGGACCCCCTTTTTTTTGAGCTCTGATGCTTTGCATTAGGTCTTGGATGATGTTTTAGATTTATTGCATGATGAAGTCAGTGGTTTATTTGAGTTCTCAGTCTAGTTTCTAATTCAAGTGTCATTTGCTTTCGTTCTGAGACCAATCCTGATGTGTGTTTGAGATCCTGAAAATGACTAAGTCTGGTATCCTAAAAATCCTGAAAAGTTGATTGTCTGAAATCTAGTGGATCCTCCAAATTCTATAATCTACATGTTAAATCCGGTGGATTCAAGACCTATCTCAAACATCCTGAAAGGTATATTGAATATATTTTTCAATATACCTGACCCTGGCAACTTCCATTTCTAGGTGCAAATTTGTTCTACTTTGTTAGGCGCATTTCTCCACTTGCAGTGACTCCAAATGGCACCTACAACTCAGGGCGCATTTTATCATCCAAGGAACCTCAAAGTTGCGCCTTCAAAAAATGATGCAAGAAGTAGTGAAGTAAGTTAGGCGCCTTGAAGGATAGGTGTTGGAGATTAGAGAAGAAAGTAGCGCCTTAGTAAAGATCACTTGAAACTTGATGAATACACCTCTTTGAGCTTAGGCGCATTTTTCATCTCCAAACCCCCTTTTGAGCGCCTTAACTTGGAATGCATGTTTGAAACTATAGAAGATAGCGCCTTGAAGAGTTAAACTCCTTGAGTCACCTTGCATTCGTTTAAAATCTAAAATTCCCTCATCTTGAGCTAGGCACACTTCATGCCTCAGTTACCCCATTTTGGCGCCTTGGCAATATAGTAGATGAATAACCCCAAAATGGCCGCCTAAGGATGAAGTAGCTTCACAAGGGTGTAAACAAGTGTTAAGAGCCTTAAAAGTATCAAAGAATAAGCCAAGTTTAAGTTAGGCGCCTTTTCTTGTCTAGACTATCCATTTTGGCGCCTAGGGGGAAGGAGATTGAACATCATGAATCTAGGCACCCTTTTAACATCAAAGCAACTTCAAGGTGCGCCTATCAATGAAACAAGTTTGAAATCATAAGTTTTAGCGCCTGAAATCAAGGTCTCTTGAGAGTTTAGATATAAGATGAAACTCTTCAATGCCAAGAATTAGCTCCTAAGGAACCTAGGCGCACCTTACGACTAGTAGCAACTCAAATTGGCGCCTAGAGTTGAATATGGCTATCTCAATGAACCAAGGCACCAATTCACATTCATATGGCCTTCAAAGTGAGCCTTAGATTGAAGCAAACTTCTTAAGTGCCATTTCACTCCTAAATGACACCATTTGAGTGCCTAAATATGATTAATCTCTTCATCTTTGGAGGGTGCTTGAGGGTCTGGAACTCCTTATGAACATGCCAAATGATTAAAAGTTCAAATAAATGTCTAGCTATACCAAGGCGCCATATCATACCTCCACCATCATCAAATTGCGCCTAGGAAGGAGAAATGAGTTTGGGCGCCTTGTAAAAGGAGGACTTAAAACTATGAAATTTGATGTCATTGTGAGGTGAGAAGTCCTCTAAACACTTAGTCACTAAGTTAAAATCATCAAAATGCCAAAAAAGAACTAAGTATGCTAAGGTGCCATATCTCATCTAGAGAGTCAAAATGAGCGCCTAGTTTTAAAGGGGTATTGATCGATCACTATAAGTGGGGTTTTAAATAGCATCGATTCACCTTGAGCTTCCAATAAACACATCAAATTGAGCATCATAGCTAAAGGCGCTAGTTTCCCCATGTTTAATATCATTTTGGCGCCTACAAGGGGAATCAAGTTGGGATCAATTAATGATGAATGCATTGAAGTTGAACAACTTCATAGGAGTTTATACAACGTTTGGAGATCATGAAATTTGTAAGTAAACATCACATTAAGGTTAGGCGCCTAAACATGTTCAAATCATTATCAAAGAGCGCCTTAAGTTGGAATAAACATCTCTTAAACCTTAGGCGCCATTTCTTGTGGTTCTAATCATCATGAGCGCCTAGAAGGTGGGAATAGGAGACATGCATCAAGTTGAAGGAGTAAGACACTTCTATTTGAGCCTTAACAAGTGTTTGAACCATGAAAATGGAGCAAGTAGTCCCTTACATATCAAGGCGCATTTTCTTGTTTTTTCCATCTAGTTTTGGCGCCTTAGAAAAGAACACCTAAATTTGAACCTAAATGAGCGCCTAGAGAGAAAGGGATCACTTTAAGATATGTTTTAATCATTCAAAGTCTTAAAAATGGCAAATAGAGTCCAAATTGATCAAGGCGCCCTTTCACCTTCATACCAACTAAATTGGCGCCCTAAGGAAAATCACTCAAATTCATGTTTAAAAGTAGGCGCTTTGAAAGGAGAAATCATTTTAAGCTATTTTGATTGTTTGAAATCATCTAAAATGACAATTATGAAGTTATCTTGTGCTAGACGCACTTTGCTCCTCATTACACCTAGATTTGCGCCTAGACTTAGAAGGGTGTTGAATGCTTAAAACATGTTTCTTATATGCTATACTATGCAAGGTTATCAATTGTTTGATATGTTGTTTCTCTATGTTGCAGGAACGTTGATCCAGGAGAAGCGATGGAGCTAGGAATGAAGCACATAGAATCACCTTCAAGCGAGGAGTAAGGAGTCATATGAAGAGCAAGTGCCTGGAGTCACCTTCATCCAAGGAGTGAAGTCAAGAAATTGCTATTGCAGAGGAAACATCAATGACATCATGTTAGATCACATCAAGTTCAAGTATACTTTATCAGTTGCATCATGTTCAAAGACATTCATCCATCCACCATACTTCAAGTTCTCTCAATATTCAAGTATCAGAAGAGTCTCCTAGAAGCATCATTATCTACTCTACTTCATGTCATCATCATCATCTACTCTTACATGAAGGAAGCAACATTATCATCATATACATTATCCTTCATGAAGAAGCAGCAAGAAGATCAACCTACCTACAAGAAGAAGAAGCATTACAGTGTTAGACAAATGAAGCAACATGTATCATACACATCCAGAAAATGGACAAGGCAGAATCAACAAGATACATCTCAAGTGTTCATCATCAAAAGCAATCACATTCAAAGACATCACAAAGATGATACAATTTGGGAATATGCCCATAGAACAAATTGAATTAACAGTTGAAATCCACAAGTTTGCTAAGATGGCACCTACGTGGCATGTACATCATTATCAAGCCAATCACAAGTCGCCACATCATTTGACAAGCAAGAAGCCAAAGGGACGCCTATGTGGAAGATACTCCAAAGATTCCATCTTATCTTATCTTCTTGGAAAGCGTACCTTCATTGCCTCTCTTCTGTACTAAAAATAGCAAGTTGTTGTAACTAACTGCTGAGGTGGCATGATCTTGGCCCTTGGCTACGTGAATTGATCCTAGTCTTTCATTGTAAATCTGGACTTCTATATAAAGGCCTTGTTGCCTCATTTGTAAATTATTAGATTAGAGATTAGATTGTAGGCAAGTAGGAGTAGAGTAGGAAGAGACTCTCAAAATTCTCTGAGAGTACTTGAAGTTGTTGTAAATATTTCTCAAGATTAATGCAAAGGACATTGGAGTTCGCTTGGTGTTTAAGTGTTGTCTTGTAGAATGACATGGTTTCTTGTATCTTGATGAATGGAGAGATGTTTCAAGTAGATTAGTAGCTCTTTGATGTAATGTATGTTTGTACTGAATATTTGATCAACTCCTAGCTCATGCTTTTGGCATCCATCGTTGGTGGAGTGTTGTGTAAAGCTAGTCTGAGCCTCATCATTTGCTTAAGTTTGATTATGGATGCTTGATTGAGCTGCGCCATTCAATGGGTGCTTATATAAGCCTTCATGATTTGAAAACCATTCATTTACCTTAGGAGATTGCACCAACTCCATGTAGTTGTAGGCATCCTTGGCGAAGTGGAGTTAGGTTGATTAAGGAGTTTGTCTGTTCGTGCATCATCATTACTTCATTGACCTTAGATTAGTTTCTAAACCTTACCTTTTTCCTTTTTTTTTCATTGATGCATCGTATATACTCCATCCACACTCAAGGGAGAAATAAACTGAATGAAAGAAGAAGAATCTAGCGTAAGTCCCTTTGTGATAATCAACAAGATCACATGTAATCATTGAGTTAACCCATCATGAATCATAAATAAGGAACCTTGGAGTTACTTCACTGGATCACATAGTTCAGCCTTTGAAGAGATTTATTCAAGAGAGAGTGGGATACTCTAGTGTTTTACTCTATTGTTGACCTGTCTAAAAACAATCATCAACAGTACTCACAAAAGGTTGTTATAGGAAGCGATGAATTTGGTAGGCAAATATGGTTCGTGGTTCGTTCAGTTCCCAAAGTTCACCTACCTTTGAGTGCAAGGTTTTTCATCATATCCTTTCCGGCTGCCAAGGTATCCAACTGATAAGATGGTGTTGTTGGAGGTCACAAGACAATTGTTGGCATATGACAAGATCCAAAAGAAGAAAAAGAAGGCGGGAGTTACTTTTTCGGTCACATTAGAAAAGAAAGAGTCATGTGCATCATTACAGGCAGCGGAGAAGTCATTAGAGGAACTACAAGCATACAACCTTGTACTTCATAATTCAACAAGGGCTAATTTCGACCCATTCCATTCAATTAGTAAGGTTTGTGGCAAGAAATATAAGCATAGGGTGGACATAGAAGACCATTGGGCAAATGCGGTAGATGATTTTGATATAAGGAAAAGATCTTCAAGGTTCTCTTTGGAAATGGTGAGATTATCTAAAATATTTAGTATTCCTGATCAGCTTGAAGATGATGGAGATTGTGTTCTCCCACCGTACTATGAAATAGAGCACAAGCCTCTTCCTCCACTCAACTGGTCTGAGCCGGAAGTCACAAATCATGATGATATAATTGGAAGGGTCATCTTCAATACAAGGAAGTGGACAGATTTTCATACAAGGAAATTGGAGCAAAATAAACCCTTGTCCTACAACTTGATGGGAGGTGTAAGCTCACAATAGTCTGAGGATGAGACCATGGATGAGTCGGAAGATGAAAGTGAGCAAGGAAGCCATAATAATAGCTCCATGAAAGATTCACAATCAAAGAGGAAAAGGCAACAAGAAAGCTCACAGGACATGCCAACACAAAAGATGAGAAAGACTAGCACACCTTCAACCGGTACTTCTTCCGTGCATGAAGTTAATTTCTTCACGGGTTAAAATATGACATCAATTGTGGAGGATGAAATAAGAAAGGACGACCAGGTAACTCCCAAGGCACAACATCAAAAGAGCATCAATGAGTCTTTGGAGTCTACTTACCATACGCAACAAATTGAAGTGGTTCCTTCTAGTCCTCTAAGGGAGCCAGAGATGATCACGATTAAAGACAACTTAGAGGACCAAGGCATGGAGCCCCCACAGGAGGAGATCGGCGAAGAGATGTTGCCCACGCAGAAAGAGGTACAAGAACATGGAGAGCCTAGTGAAGACCTATCTTCATTGCCTGAATGGTTGAGAGAAGCCATACAGAAGAAACCCATAGTGGAAAGCGAGCCTATGGATAGTTCAGAGGACTTCTTGAAGAGGATTGGGAAAAAGGAAGAAAAGAAGAAGGCAAAGAAGTTATCCAAGATCACTAGGGAAGATTCGGGCTCAAGAAAGGTGCAAGTTGCAATTCTGAAGGTGGATAAGACAATAGATGAAATTGGTCCTGAAGATTATGACGTGATGACATTTGACTTGGGGCAAACCACCAAGAAGCAAGAAGTAGAAGAGCTTGAGGGTTCACTCAAGGTCATCAAGTAGAGGATGGATAGAGAACAAGAAAATAAAGATCGATTAAAAAGGGAAAATAAGGAATTGAAGAGTTACATTCAACATTTAATGGGTCCTATTCGTCAAGAAGAAAGAACTCCTACACCGTATGCCTTACTTTCAAGCAAGTCAGGTGCAAGCCTGGAGGATATGAGAACAACGTTTCAAGCAATAAAGGTGTGGATAGAAGGCTATAAAGACAAGGCAAACGAGTTTATTGAGGAAGTAGTACAAGCACATGGGAGGGTCGCCTCACTCCTTGATAGAGTCCAAGCCATTTGCGGTACATGCTCTGAGTTCAAAGTTGTCAAGGAGGAAACCATGCCGCAATTGAAGATTTTGATGGAAACTCCAAGGCAAGCTTTAGTGGATGGCCAAGTAATTGAACCTGGTTCTGTATATGATTTCTCCCTTTGGCATTGCACTTTGAATGCAAGAGATCAACTTTTGGAAGGAATTGAAAGTGAAGCTGTTCACGCAAAAGGTGTGCTCCATGATATCTATGACAAGGTCTTCATGTCAATTGAGAAGATATTCGATCATAAAGGGAATGTGGATGCAGCGGAGTTAAGAGAAAAGATGAACGCCCGCTACTTTAGGAGCACTAGCGCCATTTTGGAAGAGCACCTTGATGACACGCATGCACTTTCCACTTCCATGGTCATGTTTCGGTCATTGATGGCCAATTGAGAAGAGACTCTTGCCACAAGCACCAGTGAGTTGGCAATCATTGAAGGCACCATCTTTGCCAAGTGTACCAATACAGGAGATTGTTGAAATAGTGTCCAGATTCAATGCATCTTCTCTAAAAGGGAAGGATAAGAGAGGCATCTTCTAGAGGCTTCCTTAGTGGGAGTCTACTTAGCATTATCCTTGACTTTCCTTCTTCTCTTAGGCTATGATACACATGTCCTCTTCTCATGTATTTAGCATTTATTATGGGCGGTTGTTGTACCTACTTTGCATTGTTGTCTAATTGTGAGCCATTGATCCCTCAAGTGAATCATGGCCCTTGATTGTAATTTGGAGGTTATAAAGCCCCCCTCTCCTCTTATTTGCACATGGAGACTTTGTGAAATTGTTGCTGAAACTCTGCCGAAATAAATACAAGTTCATTGGTTTGGTGAAATTGTGTTCTTTGGGGTGTTTGCATGGTTTCAAATTTCTCAAATATATATAATAAGGGTTAATCTAAATCTGTAGTTTTCATAGTTTGTTTTATGTTTCATGGAAGAATATTGTTGTTGAATCAAAGTGGAGTCATTTGTTCATACCATTTGTGATTTGCGGCTTGCAAGTTGCATTGCATGGTTAGTCTGAACTTAATTTGAAGCTTAACTTCGATTGTTTGTGTATGGTGAACTTTCGTGTGCACAAGTAATTTGAACATCTTTCATTTACCTTAGAAGATCGCATCATGTTTGTGTAGTTGCTGGAATGCTTGTTTCATGGCGAAGCAAAGAATTATAGACTCCCACTAGTTCATCAATAAGTTCTTGCATTTAGAGTAGAATTCCTCTAAACCCTTACTCTTTTGCATTTTCTTCATAAGTTGTCGTTAGATTAGAATCAAGAGCCATATTGTTAAATCATAAGTTGAAGTTTTGCACCTTAGATATTTGAAGAAGCCATTTGTGTGAAAGAAGCATTTGAGTATTGTCATTGTGAGCAAATTGAGAGTGGAACAATTACATAAGTCCCTTTGGAGGTTTTCAGCAAATCACATTCCACTACTGAGTCTATCCCTATTGCATTCCATTGAATCTGGAACCTTGGAGTCTCCCATTTGATCACAAAGTTTAGCATTTGGGGGGTCTTTGATCAAGAGAGGGTAGAATACTTAGTATTTTATTCTGCATGTTCATGTGCATAAAAAACACATCAACACAAAGAATCTGAAGGTTTGGAAAATAAACAAGATCAACATTTGAATCTTGAAGATGATGATACTAAAGGTGGTACACTTGCTTCTCTTTTTGGAGCACCAAGATATTATTCTTTCAGATTTAAGGGAGTTTTATGTGGACGTAGAATCATAGTACTCCTTGATGGTGGGGCTACCCACAATTACATTGATGAAGGTTTAGTAGTTAAAAGGGGACTTCATGTTGAAGAATTTGAAGGATTTGATGTTGTAGTAGCTAATGGGTTTATCATCCCTTGCAAAAAGAAGATAAGTTAACTTAGCATACTCATTGTTGAGCATAAAATTTGTGATGATTTTTATGTTGGCTTAGGTGAGACTGACATAGTTTTGGGAGTTCAATGGTTGTACTCACTTGGAGAAATCTCCCAAAATTATCAAACTTTGGAACTTAAGTTTCAGTTCAAAGGGAAGGAGGTGATATTGAAGGGTCTTCCAAATGTGCCACCCGATCAAATTTCAGCAAAAAGAATGGAAGCTTTCAGTCCCAAATGTCCCATCATAGCCTTTCATAAGCAAGCCACTCCTCATTTTCAAAGTATCAAAGATTATTATGATGAGATTTTAGTGGTTTGTCCTTGGAACTAACACATGATAGCAGATTTCTACACATTTGTGGCCATCATTCAGGCATTCTAGAAGTGAAAACAAAGAGTATTTACACAGATTTTTCAGTTTTCATCAGAGTGGTGCAGTGGAAACATGGTAGAGCAAAGTAGTTTTTTGGGGAATTTGCAGAAATTTTGTAAAATATTGCTATTCAACTAGCAAGAAAGTTGGAAGTTTTATTTGAGGGTAAATTTCAACTTATTACTTCAAGCAGGAGACACAAACCTTCTAAGTTGATTTGGGATCGTGGAATCACATTGATTTTCACCCAGGATTAATCAGTTGGTTGAGTTTGCATTGCTTGAGGACAAACAATTTTGGGGAGGGAGGATTTGTAATGTCCTCTTTTGTGTCCACTCCAAGATTCTTGGAGAATTTCAACATCCTTGGAGAGTGCCAACTGTCCATAGACTTTGGGATGCGCAAAAAAATAATTAAATAAGTATTGTAAGTTGTCTTAAGGTAACTTTTTATTATTAAAGACAACTTATGTTTATTCATTTATTTATTTTAAAAGAAGGGTGGCCAACGTCATAAAGTTTTTAAAAAAAAAGAGCCAAAAGTGATAACACTAGGCATGGGGTACAAAGTGGTGACTTAAAAAGTTATTTTAAAAGTGACGTTGAAAATAAGAATTAAAAGTGTTATCAAATTTAAAAAGACTTTGAAAACATCACTTTATTTTATTATCGAGGGGAAAAGTGAAATAAAAGAAGATAATATTTGGTTGCCCTAAAAGTGCCTATAAAAGGAGTTGTGCACCAAAAAGGGTTATCTACTCATTTTATCAATTTTATTTTTCAAGAATGAACATTTATTAACATTTTATGTCACAATCTTTAACATACAAATTGGATGGAGGTTATTTCATTGCATTTCATGTTATATTTGCTATGTATATTTTAGATATAATATTATTTGCAAAAATATATAATTGGGTCATTACAGTTTTTAACTTACAGGGAGTTTCCTCTTCTAATTTGAATAGCGGTTTTACCACACATCTGTTTTGTTTTGTGTTCCACCGAAAGGTGCAAATTAAAATGCTAATAGTTTTTGGCGACTCTACTGGGGAACAACATAAGACTACCATCTTATCTATTGAGTCATTCAATTTGGCATAGAGGCTTCAAAATTCATATAAGTATTTTTCGGCTTTAGAAGAAGAATTGTTGCACTCAATGGATGATCGAGAGGGTAACTACATCAATAACAATCGGCTGTCCGCATTGTTGCCATGGGGAAATCGGATTGGTTTGTTGGCGTTAACAAAAAATCATGAGCTTCCTCGTGGATCAACAAAGAATTTTCCCAAATTCTACAATGATTGCAAACAACATCTTGAACAACATATTTCAGCCTTCACCGCTACATGTGGGATTTTAAGTGTTGCACATGAAGATGTTGCAGTTTTCTTATTTGTGAAAACCTTACAAGGTGTAGCAGTTGATTGGTTTCACCACCTTGCTGCCAGTTCAATCATGAGTTGGAAGTCTATGAGAAAAATTACTTGCATGTTTCAAGTCTACGGAAGAGAGTCATATCTTGTTTGCACAACTCTCAAATGCCAAGAAAGATGAAAGTGAACTGATGAGGGAATTCGTTCCAAAATTCAATTGCCTAGTTACCAAAATTGCAGACACTCTAAATCCTTCTTTTGAGTTGTTTCATAAACGCTCTATCTTCTAAAATTGCTTTCTTTCTCAAGCAAGGAAACACTAAAGAATTGAGGGATGCGCAAGAACATGCCATTGAGTTGGAGGATCATATGATCACTTAAGGAAAGATATAGAAAGATTCAATTAGGTCATCGATTCCTTTGAATGTCCAACCATTTTAGCACTTTCCACCTTTAAGTAATAAATGTTCTGTCATCAATTATGTTAGGGATAGTTCTTGTCTACCCACTCCTCCAAATGGCAAGTGGTAGAAGTGTCTTCTCTTGCACACACATATTGCTTGTTTCATGCAATGAGTGAACATGATGAAGAAAGTTGTCCTGAGATGTACAGACTCACACATATATTGATAGCTTCAAATAAAAATCAAGGGTTTTTGGGTGATCCTAAACGTTTTTTAGACGAATTTGGTGTCGGCTATGTGATGGGATATAGCCAATGTGAACCTGATAAGGTAAGATATAATTTTCATAATCATATGATGAATGATGTCATGTTTTCATACAACCAAGGATTGCAATTAGAACAAGAGTATCCATTAGAAGTAGACATTTTGCCTTCTTTACTCAAGTTCTTTAAAGTTGAGGAAGGGTTGTGTTGTGACCAAATCACACATCGCCCCATTGCAGATGGGGACCCCCAATTTTCTTCAAAAGACTAGTCATTCTAAGGTGTCTTGTTAATGTTATCTCAGAGTTAGTTAGTTGTTGAGCCTCCTAAGGTGATGTAGAGCAATGTAGAGTATTCCTTAAGTTAAGACTGGAAAGAATTTTTCGTGAGAGTGATATGTGACCTTAATTTGTTTCAATGAGCAAAGACTTGCAGGTAAAATGCTTAAGTGTACCTAGGCGCCTATTCTCATCATTTTCACCATTTTGAGCGCCCTGGGAAACTAGGACTTTTGAGGTGTTTTCAAGAGCATCAAGTTTAGGCGCCCTTTGCCTTTCAAACTTCATCATTTTGGCGCTTTGATTGCATTCATCAAGTCTAGGCGCCCTATTCCTTCAAAACCACCTTAAATGGGTGCCTTAGATGAAATCAGCAAGTTTTGAAGATGATGTCTTTGGAGATCAACTACAGTGAGTGAAGGATGAAGTTTCAGTATCATGTGATGAGTTAAGGTCCTAGGCGCACTTCGACCATTGGAAGGAGTCTAGTTTGAGCGCCTTGGAAGGAGTTTATTATCTTGAAGGTTAGGCGCACTTTCCCATCAAAATAATCTCATTTTGGCGCCTTGAAGACTGAATGCTATGAATCCTAAGATCTAGCACCCAATTGAAGAGTTGTCTCTTGCAAAATCAAAACAAGTGATTGAAGTTATTTGTCAACAAGCAAGAGGGAAGGTTTAGGCGCATTTTGTTACCTCTAGAGCCTCCTTCAAGCGCCTTGATATAGAATCGATATTGTGAAACATAAAGGAGGGCGCCTTAAGGGAGGCCACTTACCTTGACTTCCAAAGTTTATCAAACACATGAAATGAGCATTCTAACTCTAGGCGCTACTTTCCTCATGTACAACCTTGCATTTGCGCCTAAGGAGGAGATCAACTTTAAACTCCAAGTCTTGAAGGTGGTTAACTTGGAGAGGTCTTTTTAGAGCAACTTCAATGATTGAAGGTTAAGAGAAGTGAAAGAAGTCCTCATCTAGTCTAGTCACCGATTTAACTCAAACAACCTCATATAAGCGCCTAGGAGATAGGAAGGCTAGGAACCTTGTATCTTGAAATCACCTTGGAATGGGAAGTCTTCAAGCAACAATATCTTGACTTGAGATTATTACAATGCCTAAGAAGCTAGCCAAGAGGAGTATAGGCACACTTTTTTGTTGAAACGACCCTCTTTGAGCGCCTTGCAAGGAGATAGGAGATCTTGGTAGGCAAGGCGCACTTCCATCATTGAGGAATCCATCATATGCGCCTAGAAGAGAATGACATTCAAGTCATTTCTAATTGGAGCGCCTTGTGTTAGACTCTCCAAAATGACTAAATCTTATCAAATGAGGTCTAGGCGCTTGTTGTCACTTGGATCGACATGAATTAGTGCCTAAGTGAAAAGAGATTAGGCATATTGAAGTATGGCGTTACATTCTAGCAAAATCACCTTGCCTTTGCGCCTAGGATCAAAGAGTCATGCATCCAACAACTTTAAGGAGTAACGGTTAAAACATTCAACAAGTTAATAATGGAACCTAGCAATCACAAAGTATAGAAACAAGCATGAGGGAAGGTAGGCACACTTTACTCTTTGTTTTGACCAAAAAATGCGCCTAAGGATAGAAGGACAAAGATTGATTCAAAGCATGTAGATGGATAATAGGCGCATATCCTTGCCTATTTTTACCAATTTTGGCGCCTTGGAAGGGGATCATTTGGAGTCTAGGCGCTAATTTATGATTAAATCATCATCAATGTGCACCTAATGATCAAGGAAGCTTGAAATCATAGGTTCAAGTGCATAAAAGCAAAGAAATCTCTTGGGAAGTTCGAAGTGCGATAAAGTTTTAAGATGTCAAGGATTAATCCTAAGTAAACTAAGGCGCACTTCTACTCCATATCATCTCAATTGGGCGCCTTTCAAGAAAATCATGAGTTGATGTCAATGAGTAAGCATTTGCAAAAAAGACTCTCTGAGACTTCCTAATTGTTTGGAATCATAGTAGCCTTCAATATCAAGCCAAAGTAAACTAAGGCGCTACTTCCTCTCCAAACTATCTCAAGAGTCCGCTTAGGAATTTGAAACATATGATAAAACCTTGTAAGTTGTGAAGCATGAGAAAGGGTATTGGTAAGTATCATTTCAAGTTTAGGCACTCCTCTTTTTGGCTTTAGTCATCTCAGGCACCTAGGGATGAAAGATCACCTAAGGTAAGATTACACCCAAACTATCATTAAATGCACTCAAAAGAGATAGACGCCTATTTCAACTCATCTCACCTCAAATGAGCAAATTGAGTTGAAGATTGCATTCATAGTGTCTAGGCGCCCTTCATGTAGTTTCCTATGAATTTTGGTGCCTAAATGGTGTTAAATTTTGAAAATCTTGAAAATTGCATTAAAATGCCAAACTTGGCCGACCTCTCTACTTGGCCGACCAGCATTAAATGAGGTGAATTTACTATATAAACTCAAGCGCCCTTGTCATTTCATCATCATTCACTCACAAACTCACTCTTGGAGCGATTTTTGGAGAAGGAGCAGCATTTTTTCATAGCAGATCTGCAAGTACAAAGTCTGATTTTTGTCATTATAACTTGATATTTTATCATTTATCACAGAAATCTGCACTTAGTGTAGTCTGAAAAATTAAATAGAAGGTATGTTTCAGCCATTTTTCATCTATAAAATTGCCTTTATTTATTTCAAATTTTCAGATTTCCATACTTTTATCATGTAAAAAATCAGTTTTATAAGGGCAATGTTATCATTTCAAGTCTCTTATAAAGGTGTTGTCTTGTAGGTAGATGGGCATGACAGCGAAGGAGCGTCAAGTGATGATCAAGATGGATGCCAAGTCAACCATACCCGACTCCAAGCTCGAGACTCATTGGAAGAATGTGGGAGACACTAACATGGGACACATCAACTTAGAGGAGATGAAGGACTTCTTGCTCGCCGTTACAAAGAATGAAGACATCAAGGCTATTGCAAAGAGTGGAATTGTACAAACAGCATGCTTCCCACCTACCCTACCTAGCACCGAGTTCGTGTAGAATGCATTCAACACTATGATAAAGAAAGAAGACAAATTGTGGCTAAAGACGGGACTGTCCTTGCCTACTTACAAAGAGAAGCCATTCAGGAGATCTTCAACATCTTGAACCGTAAGACAGTGTTCATTTGTCCTACAACTGCCCAACGTACCTTTGAAGGCAATTCCAAGCAGTACATGCAAGAAGTAAGGAAGAAGTGGATGATAGATTCTTCAATCAAGATATATAACTCTGAAGATCCGAAGTTCCACAAGGCAGATTTTAAGAAGGAGATAAGTTACTTCATCATGTTCCTGAATAGAGTAACAGGTAGGCCTCAATCATCAATTTTTGAAGGATGGATGTATACATATTTTGATCATGTGTTCACAAAGAATAAGATGATTGATTGGGTTGGGCTTATAAGTCATTGCCTTGATGAGCAATTTGAAAATTTTGATGAGTCAAAGTCTTTCTTCATGACTTCCTATCTTGTCTACATACTGGCAAGAAATGTGGCATACAAGGGATTGACATCTAAAGGGGAAGTAGGCATAAAATCTGGCCAAATCCTCTCACATCAATGCTATACACAACTCCATTTGAAGAACATCAATCATTATAAGAGATTTAATGATGCCTTTGCCATGTATATAGTGAGAAAGTTGCGAGGAGAGTTGCATAGGAGGTTGACAGGTGCTGCTAGGAACTTCATTGAGCAATATGGAAGATACTATATTCAATATGATAAGTTCACCTATATCAGAATTCAGGGCTTCACATCCTTTCCATATAGGTTGCCAAGGTATCCTACTAATAGGATGGTACTGTTGGAAGTATCGAGACAGTTGTTGGAGTTCCATAAGAGGCAAAGGACAAGAAAGAAGGTCGGAGTTCAATTCCCTCTCAAGCTTGGGAGATATTATTCATGTCCATCACTTCAAGCAGCCGAACATTTTGAGATTGAGCTTCAAGCATATCATTTACATCTTCATGACTCAAGGAGGGAGAACTTCGATCCGCATGGAGCTATTAAGCAATCATATCCTACCTACCAGCATATAGAGCAACTTGAAGATCATTGGGCAAATACTATTGATGATGATGATATAAGGATGCAGAAATGTTCAAGGTTAAGATGGGATTTGGTGAGAGCTACAAAAGTATTGAGGATTCCTGATCAGCTAGATGATGATAGAACTCTTTCAGGTGATGAATACAATAAGATGCAGAACTTGCCATATGACATTGACTGAACTGATAGAGAAGAGTATATGATGAAGAGTTGATAGAACCTATCATTGCTATCACTAAGGAACATGCAAAAGAGCAAGTACAAGCACTGATAGATGAAGGAAAGAGGCTCACTTACACCAAAATGGGAGAAGTTGAACAGCAAGAACAACATAGTGCACCTGGCAGAAGTTCACGAAGTAAGGATAATGAAAGAGATTCAAGCCAAGCAAGGAAAAGAAAACAACTTGAATCTACACAAGGAGAATCAAGTAAGAAGAAGAAAAGGATAAGCATTGAAACATCTTCATCTAGACAACCAGGAGATACTCCAATGAATCAGGATATAATTGTACATGTTGTTGAAGATGTAGTCCCGGATACTCCATTTGAAGAGGTACCTTCAAGTCCACATGATATTGAAATCATTGATGAAGCTAACACTGAAGACAAAGATGAAGCTGAAGAAGAATCATTGCCCATGCAAGGAAGGTAAGTACAACAGCTAGGAGATTTTTCATCATTGCCGGAATGGTTACAGGATAGAATTAAAGAAAGCTGTGAAGCGGAAAAATATCATCCCATTCCAGTTGAAGAGTTGCTTCTGGACATGTTTACTGAAAAACCAAAGAAGAAAGCAACTACTCTTTCAAAGATAACAAAAGATGAAGCTAGTGTAAGGAGAGTACATGTAGCTGTTCCAAGACTTGAGAAGAATATAGAAGACATTGCGCCTGAAGATTATGATATCAACACAATTGACTTGGGTCCGTTGATTGGAGCACAAGTAGAAGAAGAACTTCAGGATTCAATTGATAATGCCCGAGCTATCATAAGACAAGAAATAGAAGGTAGGATTAAGCTTGAGCAAAGGTGTCAAGCATTGGAACAGTATATTCAACACTTAGTTCATCCTATCCATCAGCAGGAAAGAGTTTCTACACCTCCACCTATTCTTCCTCCAGAAACAGTTGTACATCTTGAGGGGTTGAGGTCTTCATCTCATAGGTTGAAGGATTGGATGAAAAGGTCAAGGGAAACAACATATAGACATCTTGAGGATATTATGCAAGTGTATGATAAAATTGTTGATATGAAGGAAAGAGTGCTTGCATTGTTGACAACTTGTGCTGAGTTTAAGGCTATCAAAGAACAATATATGCCACATTTGAAGAGTTTGATGGAAACTTCAGTTGATGAGTTGATACATGCTGAGGTGATTGAGGAAGGAATAACACATGATTTCTCTTCTTGGTACTATTGCTTTCGCAATAAAGGACAGCTACTTGATAAGGTTGAAACAGATATGTCAAGAGTAAGGAGTGTGATTCAAAGAATCCAAGATGGAATACATGCATCCTTGATGAAGATATGCAATCCCTTTGGAGAGGTGACTATTGATAATATGAAAGAACAAGTCCAAGCCTTCTACTTCCAAGAGGATGATGTTTCTGATGATAAGTTTGATAGCATATTTTCACTTGCTATCCACCTTGGCGCCAACAAAGCTAAAATGACCGATTGGGAGAAGACACTTGGCCTTTATGCAGCTGATGTGCTTGAAGCCGAAGGGACCACTAGGAATACGTCAAGTGTACCTTTTGATGATATCAAACAAGTGGTGTCCAGATTCATTGAATCTCATAACACTGGTGATGGTTACTCACATGGAGATTCCTCATAGGTTATTGATGCATCATCCTTATCTTCTTGGGAAATGTGCCTTTGTTCCCTCTTTCATGTGCTAATAATAGGAGTTTGTTGTAACCGCCTGCTTAGGTGGCATAATCTGGTCCATTGGCTTTGCCAATCGATCCTGACCTTTCATGTATTCTTGAGGCCTATATAAGGACTCATTTTGCTCTTATTTGTAAGGTTGAAGACTCTGAAAATTGTTGCAAGAGCTCTTTTGAAATAATATAAGACTCATTGTTTGGTGATTCTCTATATGTTTCTAAGTGTTGCATGGTTTCTGATCTTTTCAAGCAAATGTTAAATTAGATTAAGTTTTCTTTTAAGTATTATGTTAGTTGGTGGAAGATTTTATTATTGTTTCGTGGTGGAATCCATGTGTTCAAACCATTTGTGATTTGTGGCTTACAAGTTGCAGTGTATGGTTAGTCTGAACAAAGTGAGCTTAACTTTGATTGTTTATGTTTGTTGAATTTTCATGAGCATAATTGATTTGAATATCTTATATCACCCATAGAAGATTGCATCAACCTTGTGTAGTTGTTTCAACTTGGCGAAACAAAGTTGGTTGATTCCACCTGGTCGGTAATCATCTCTTGCATCTAGGGTTAGAGTAGTATCTTGAACCTTTATCTTTTGCACTTTTTTTTACTCATCATGATTAGGAATTAGGATTAAGAACTTCATTGCAACATCATACGTTGAAGAGTTGTAGTACTTAGAAATTCCAAGTGTTTGCCTCCCATAAGTGAAACAAATCGAGTTGTTAGAACAATTGTGTAAGTCCTTTGTGTTCATCAGTAAAATCACATCAAATCATTGAGTTAATCCACTGCGAATCATAAGAAAAAGGAATCTTGGAGTTGTCTCGATTGATCACACAGTTTAGCGTTCGAGAGGCTTTATTCAAGAGAGAGTGGGATACTCTAGTGCTTTATTCTATTTTTGACTTGTCTAAAAACAATCATCAACAAGTTGTTAATGGAAGAAGAATTTGATGTTATGCAAGTATGCCATGTTTTCTTTGTGAAGGATGAAGTCAAGCCAGAATCATAAGAGCAAAGTGATGTTCCAAATATCAAGCAATACGAGATTAGTTGTGCTAGAGAGGATTGTGATGAATTCAAGTACTTATTTTCTTCATTCAAAGGGTAATTTGAAAAGTCCCCATCAAATGTAATTGAAGAAGAAGAGCAAGATAATTTTTTTTCTCAAGATGATTCAACTTTAAATTTAGTAGTTTCTGTAAGCACTAATGATAAGGAATTTTAGAAGATATCTAATGAAGAAACAAAGCATCTCATGCCAAAAATTGATGTTTTTCTTCAACATCTAACTCCGTTGTCAGAAGGTCCAAATGTTTTTTTATCTCAAGAGGTTGCTGCTACAAGTTTTATAGATTTAAAGAGCAGTTTTGATCATAAGTTTCATTTCTAGGAGGTTGACATTGTTCATGATGTCAATGATGGATCATAGTTAGATGAAGAACATTTTCGTGAACACAATTCAGCTTTGGAGGCACCCATTATATTAGAAGTTCATGAGAAGGATTTTGTATCAAATCTTGATAGTTTCTACAAGTCCTTGAGAGCAAGCTTTCAGTGGACACAATAAACTCTCTTTTGAGTTTTGAAGCTTCCTTGTTCTCAATAGATCCCACACATGTTAGTGAAGAAGAAGTGGATCTTTTTCTTCAATATATCAAAGAAGAAGAATGGCCGATCAAAGAAAATGAAATGCTGTTAGAGAACCTTATTCATACTCCCACCTGGGTGATAGGAGACAATAATGACAAGATTGATAATGAAGAACCTAATTTCTTTCTCCCACATGAAGGCATATTCATTAAAGATGATTGCATTGATGAAACTAAAGAACTCCAAGGACCAACATTGTGGAATGATGGATGGCAAAGTGAGCTATAGGAGATTCAAACCTTGATGGTCTCTCAGATTCAAGTATGAAGATTTGTTAGATGATGGTTCAATCGATGAAGATGGTCAAGTGATCCCACGACAAGGTGCCTTGCTGATATCAATTGTGGATTCTGTAAGTCAAGAGTTGGTGAGCGAGATTTTATTTCAATAGCGCCAACCTTTCCCAGAGGTTGATAGTGGGATTGAGTTTAGGATTTCATATGTTGAAGAGATAGGTGGAGACGATCAATCTAGACATACTATGGCCGCAAGACTTTGCTAGATACCTTCAGAAGGAGGCTTAGTATCTTCACCTACTATAGAGGTTTCTACTTATGGAAGATGATCATCTAGAATTAATGCATATCATATCAACTCATCTTGAATTTCTCATTGCATGATCGTGTCTACCCACCTGAACCATGGCTCTTTGAGAAAGTCTTGCGATGGTTCTCAAGCTATGTGCTATCATGCTTGAATTCTTAGCTCATGGGGATTGGTTGTTACTTTTCCTAGCCTATAAATGGTTTCGTATAATTCATTTTGTTTCCCTTTGTTCTCACTCATAAAGAGCGTTTATGTTTTCAATATTGTTTGTATCATAGTTAGAAAACTCAAACTTGGCATGGACTCGACAGCCCAAAATTTTGACTTGGACTTGGGACTCCGCACGAACTTGACAAAACGCGGCAAAAAAAAACTCATATTGACACAAAAAAGAAATAAAATGCATTTAGAGAACACAAAAGTATAATTTGACTATCAATTGTCATAATTTAAACATTATATGTCATATGATCCTCAAACTCTCAAAATTTGAAATTTCATAGTTTGAAAGTCAAACAATACACCGTAATACAACAAAATTATAAATAACAAATGTATAACAGCACTATAATTGTTTACATATGATATGTCAAAAAACAACCAAATACAATCTACATCTTCCTCTTTCCTCTCCTAGTGTAAATTTTTCAGGCCTCAAACTAGAAGGTAAGTCAATATCAAAATGATGATAGATTGTTTTTAATCCCTTCTCAAATCATGTTCTTGCAATGTAAATTTTGAATATATCCTTGGTTGGGCGAAATGGGCAAATGAAGACCAAAAATGACAAAAAACTAAAAATCACGACCGTTTTCTTTTAACCCACCGCTTGGAGAGTCTGTAGGAGAGACTTGCGAGCTCGAGCCTAAGACTCGGCGAGTTTTTGAGGAAACTCGGCCGAGTACTTGGTGAGGCTCGACTAAGACTCGGTTGTGAGTCGTGCTAACTTGGCGCGGCGAGTAAATGGACTCACGAGTCTTGGTGAGTTAGTTGAGTACTTAGCGAGTCTTCAAACTATAGTTTGTATTATATTTCCCAATTCATGATGTTTTATTATTTTATGGTATCTCCCCTTTCAGTAATGTGAACATTGTATTTCGTTAGGTGATTTAAGAATGCCTGTCTTTAGGTGATTTAGGAATAGACTAACTCCATTGCTCAACTAATAAAGCGTCGATCTACTTTTCAAATGAAATATTCTAAAGTCCTCCTATGTTGCAAGTATATGTCATGGTCCACAAACAAAGCCAATTGTTGTATCCAAACGAAATTTTTTGTTTTGTGTCAAGTTTAAAACCAAATTTTGGCAAATGACATGTCATGTGGTGTCTATCTTTGTTGATTATGTTTGCAGGATGTAGGGATGATTGTGCTAAGTATGATAAAGACATGGAAGAGCATCAGATGTATGGAAGAGTAAATCAAGACGTGGAAGCAAAACATTTTGAGTTCAAATTACGGCCATTATAGAGGTGCGTATGGGTTGAAGTCAAAAACTAGAAAAACAGAAGGGAAAACAACAGTTAAAAACTGCAACGAGTATGAACAAGCATGCACATGGGCAAATGAGGGTATAAAAAATGAAAATTGTGGGTAATAAGAGGCTTGTGTAGGTACGAGAGGTGCGTGCTTCATTTTAGGAAAAAAAAAACAACCAAAAAGATTTGCACACGAGTAGAAACATGTTAAAAAAGGGGGTTTAAAAATCATGTTCAGAGCCCTGTGTGAGGCAAGCAAAAACATGCTTAAATGAGGACAAAAAAATAGTGTATAGGCATGAGCCTGTAGACCAAGTGTGCGCGTCACTAAAGTTAGAAGATTTTTGTTTAGACAAAAATCAATATTCCTATATACAGGCGTGTATAGTAAGCAGAGGAGCGCACCTCTGTGTACAAAAATTTCAAAGTGTGGATTTTCATCGAAGGCACGCCTCTTGATTGGAATTTTCTTTTAAAGGGATTTATAAATAGGCGCTTGGGTGGACAAAAATAGTCAATTCGTGCAAATTCAAGGAGAATTTATTAATAGTTTTATTAATAAATCTCTAAGTGCCCAATTTAGTAGAAGAAATATACTCATAGATCCTTTGCATATTCACACTTTCACACAAAAACAATAACAATGATCTTAAATTAAGTTCTTCTATACCTGCAAACTCAAATGGATATTAGTCAAGGGATCAGTTTTTAAAAGAATTAAAGAAATGTATTTGCAAAAGTGCTCTAGGATTTCAAGAACATTCGAGATAGTGAGAAACAAAGTTAACAGAAGGTATTTAGGTTCAAGGCGTCAGAAAAGGTCAAAGTTTTAGTGTCTTTGAAATTTTAACATGATCAACACAGAAAAAAACTTCATCAGAGTTGCCACCAGAGCCACTTGTTCAAAAGCCTATTTTTAGTGCACGCTAAAAATAGCTCGTCATCATTTTTGAGAACAAGAGCATATTTTAGGATAAACTATTTTTAGCTAGATCTCGCTATTTATATCTTTTCGCAATTTTTAGTGTCCTCTATTTATAGCTTGGATTTAGCTATTTTTAGATCGTCAGTTTCATCATGTGAGTGATGTGAGCTTTTAATTTTTAATTGTAAGGATTTTAATTATTAGTTCTGTTAGAGTCGCTCAAGGACTCATAGGAGCCAAGATCACTTGCAGTAATTCTTCTAGCAAGAGAGAAGCACACAACAACTGAAACCAGAGGAAAAGATGCAACATGAATATTAGTTCATTAATTATTCACAAAGGAATAATATAGTTTGTGTTCAAGATTCCATTGGCGATTTCAAATTTTATGATTTGTTTTGATGATTGCAATGCAATTGTCCCAGAGGATTGATTTTAGCCATTTTGCAATTGAGTTGTTGCTTTAGTGTGCTTCCCTTGTAGGGGGGACCTGTTGATGTGTTTTCCTTGCACATACAATGCCGAATAAAATACTTATGTACTCTATCCTCTCTTGAACAAAAATCACTCAAACGCTAAACCAGGTGATCAAATGAGTAAATTCCAAGGTTCTCCATTAGTTATTTTGATTTCACTACTTGGGATAGCCTAGTAGTAGGATGTGAATTGCTATTTAACACAAAGGGACTTACACAAATGTTCAACAATAGGAAACATGTTTCTCTTGAATAACAGGCAATATAGCTCTTCAAAAGGTCTAGCCAAATGTTAACTTAGGATATGGCAATGAAAGTTCTTAAATCTAACCCTAACGTGATTAATAAAATGCAAAAAGGATGGGGTTTAGAAAATTCTAATCTAAATGCAAGCAATTATTATTAATCCACTGAAATCCTCAACCACACTTTGCTTCTCCATAAGATAACAACTACACAAAGGTGATGCAATCTTCTAAGGAAAATGTAAGATTTTTAGATTACTTATGCGCATGAATTCTCACAAACATGAAGATAAATGATCATAAGATAATCAAAGTTAAGCTTAAACAAAGTTCAGACTAACCATGCACTATAACTTGCCATCGACAAATCATAAATGGTATGAAACTATTAGGACTCCAATCATGAATTAACAGTAACAACTTCCATGAACATAAAATGGAATCGCTGAAAAACAAACTAAGCTAATCTTATACTATGAGCGAACACCTAGAAATCATGCATCCATCCCAAACAACACAAAATCACCATGGAGAATTTCAACAATGAATTTCCATTTATTTCAGCAGTCTCTGGCAACAATTTCTCAAAGTATTCCCCCCTTCAAATGAGAGCAAAGTGAGGATTATATAGCCCTTAAGATACAATGAATGGCTGAGATTAAATCTAGGAATCAAGGGCCCTTATTGCGCCACACAGGCAGGTGGTTACAAAAATTTACTATTATTAGATAATGCATTTATGAGGCACCCACTAAGTGGGGCGCCCTCCCTTGTGCCTCACTTTTTGTGGTAAATTCCACGAATTTAGACACAACACGTGTAACCTCCTCCATAGGGACACTTGGCAGCTTCTAAATGGTACATTTTGTTAGTTATTTTCCCAGACTGGATGCTTATTCCTAGTAATCTCTACAAAATAGCCATCATTGATCAACAGGATTCCCGGGCCAGGGGCCAACAGTATAGGAGATAGACTCTATAAATATCTCCTCTTCTTCTTTAGGCTCTGCAGAACCAAGGGGAGTATTCCCTATTCAACATCTATAAAATGCATCTATGTAGTTGCTAGGATGTTGACACAAAGCAGATAAATTCTCTATTAAGTAGACCAAAACTGTGAGATAAGTGCAAAGGGGCTAGCTTTGGGCCTATGTTCAGTTGTAGACAGAGGATTTCGGTCCTAAAACTATTTCTAAAGTCCTAAAAGGTTTGTTTATGAAGTTTGAGTTTGATTTATATTTGGATGCAAAACTAGGACCTGGAGTGTAACCTCAATGCAAGGCTAGATTGGTGCCTATCTAGGGCTCGGAGTCAGTAGACATACACATGTGAATGGTCAGCATAAACATATATCAAAGACTGGGTATCAAGGGGATTTTATTATATTTGCCTTACAGATATCTCCCAAAACAGAGTGTTTAGTCATTCATACTTAAAGGAATCCCTGCTGCAACATATTTTCTTAATGATTAATCTGAAACTTTTAATTTGTCCCTTGAACAAAGGTAGGAGATTAAACATTCAATACAGAAAATCCATATTCCTAAATCATAAATAACCCTTAGTTATTTAGACTCAAAAGAAAATACAACCACAACTTGGAGACAAATGATTAAACACATGCAATCAGTGCATTTCTCATATAAACCAGCATGAAACCAGTTAAATTATGCATGAAACACACAACATGAGACTCATAAACTCACAGAACTTTGAGGATAGGGCCACCAACTAAGTTGTATTGTATCACAGAGCTAGAAGTTTGTCCAGTTTTCAACAACCAAAAATGAGTAACACAGTCCCCCTTATACAAGGAAGTGTACTCAACACATTAATTACAAGGCAAATAAAAAATTCACCAGATACAATGCATGATCAGATTGGCGCTCAAAATAGTTAATGCAGCAGAGGACAAAACGGGAAGAAGCAAGAGAAGGGCGAGGAATGGTTGAGCTCGAGCCCTGTGCCGTTGCTGGAAGACTCCCCGTCACAAATCAGGTACTTGACTGTTCAACCACTGGCCCATGCTTGTCCGCAATCCTACCATAATGGCTCAACCACCGGCAGCTCCTCCCGGAAACAGTAACAGCGCACCCATGGAAAATTCCCGTTCAAAAACGACCGCAGACGCAAGGGAAAACCATCGTTGCAGCAAAATACAAAACCAGCCGTCGATTCTAATTCCATCGCTGAGATAAATGGCTCAAAACATGTTGACCAAGTCGTCGGCCAATGAAATCGTGCCACGTAGGCACCTAGACCTTCTATCGTTGACCTTTTCTTCCTTCATTTTACCTTTTCGCCCTTGTACATGCATGCTGAAATGCATATACAAACACCTGATATACAAGTCGGACCTCAAATTTTATTAGAACAATTTGAGAATCGGTTCAAATCCGGCTTGTATCCCTTTGTATATCGGCCTGTACATGCAAACATACAAATCCCCTAACATACAAGCAAGGAATCTTTTAGGATATGCGATTTAGATTCCCTCTTGTATGTCGCCAATGTATGTCAAACATACATTCAACCTTGTATCTGCCTCTCCTGTATGCCGAATATACAAACCTGTTTGTATATGCCTGCGGGCCCTACCACATGTATCTCTGCGGCACTGTAGCAAATGTATATTTGTTTGTATGTCAAATATACAAACACAAATATACAAACCCCTTCATACAACTGCGGAATTTGCGACGGAATATTCGATGAATGCATACTTTCCTTGTATCTTTCAACGCCTGCATGTTGACTTGTATGTTAGAGATACATTCACCCTTTTACATTTTTCATTGTGTGTGCTGGCGATGAACCTTTACACTGTAGCAGATGTATATCGAGCCTCCTTGTATATTTTTCATTGCATAAGACCCGATGTATATTGACATTCATTCCTGCATATACAAACACAGGATCTTCTATAGAATATTTCCTCAATGTATCTTCCACCTTGAACCTGATATGCAATTGAAGATGCATACAAGTGCAGAATATTCCCGGGAGTCTTGCGAAAGATTCCACTAATGTATATGCAACCCGATATACATTAAAACATGCATATAACTCAAATTTTCAACATTTCTGGAAGCCGACAGAGATTTCACAAGCCTGCCAATGCACATTTGCGATTGCACATACAAAAACTTAACATTTTTCATGAGTGCGATAAGAAAAGGCGATAAATCACTACATGGGGACTGGTCAACCAATGAACACGACAGCATGAAGATAAAACCAAGCAACCAGGAACTCACCACAGAAGGCCACTAACAAAGTAGACAAAACAGTGCAAGACCCCACGACTCAGAAAATTTAGGATTTGAAAGAGAAAAATCAGCAAACACTCAAGCTTAAAACCATAAACATAAATGATTACCAACACATTCTACAATTTGTAGCTTCTCCGTGCATTTGACAAGTGTCATTTCCCATCCAGCTATGGATGCCTGAAACATGCCCATGAAGGTGGAAAGTGTGCAGACATCATCCAAAAGCTCCTTGGAAACAACTTGGGTGTGCCGGAAATACAATGTATGCATTTTATCCTTTAACAAATATTCATCAATTTCTCCAGCAGAATCGAATATCTTGTTTATTGAAACAAGTATTTTGCCTCGAATTTCTTGAAGTGCTTCTTTTGCTTGGATACTTTCACTCTCGACTTTCCCAAGAATCTGTTCTTTTATGATTAGAGTGCAATACCAAGAAGGAAAATCATATGATGAACCCTGCTCAATCATTCCTTCATCTATTAAGGTGGCATTTGGAGTATATATCAACTTCTTTAATTGAGGCATAATTTCGTCTCTGACAACTCCGAATTCTGCACAAGGCACCAGAACAGTCTGAACTCTATCCAAAAGAGAGGAGGCTTCCTTATATAACTTAACAACTTCATCAACGAATCCATTAGCTTTGATCTTGAAGCTTGCTGCCCACTCCTGCAATGCCTGAGATGAAGATCTCATTCCTTCCAAATGTGCAACAAATTCCTGCGAAAGCAAGGCAGGCGGTGCAGGTATTCCCTCTGCTTGATTCACCGGCTTCATCAATTGTTGAATATAATGCTGAAATGCTAGATTATCCTTTTCCAATTGGATCCTCTGTTTCCATTCCTTCTTTAATCTTTCTTTGATAGTCGTAACCGCATCTTCTAACTCTTCCATTTCTTGCTCCACCGTAGTTGAACCCAAGTCAATAGTGTTAATATCATAGCCTCTTGGAATATTTTCATCTGCATCCACATTCACTTTTGGAACTGCAACATGCACCTGTCTTGACCCAGAGCTGTCTCTCGTGATCTTTGAAAATTTAGTAACCTTTTGTTTCCCTTTGTCCAGTTTGGCTCTACTCAGTAAATCCTCCAAACTCAGGATGTGCTCTCTTTCGACAATAGATTTCTCTTTGACTCTATCTCTTGGCCATTCCGGCAATTCAGACAAATCTTCTTGATTTTCCTCTAGAACTTTCTTCTCTTGGAAAGTAGGAAGAGCCTCTTCATCAAATACATATAGCTCCTTATCATCTTGATTTTCCATCTCAATTATGACTTCATTTTGCTCCTTAGGTGGATTTGACAGGACCTCCTCATTTTGATTCCCTTGCAGCTTGGATTCCAAGGAATCATGCTTATCCTTTCTAGCTTGTACCTCCAAAGCTACTTGCTCATCCTGCTCTGCGTCATCTCCTTCAATATATATTACGCTATTACCTTCTTGCCTTGAAGAGGTATTGGCCACGTTCTGGTCATTGCTCTTCACCTTCTTTTTTGGGTGAAAATCTTCCTTTGAATCAACACTTGTACCTTCAGAATCACTAGAGTCACTGCTTGACTCACTACTTGAGGTCTCCTTGGAATGCTGTGCACTACCTCCTCCCATCAAACTGTAAGTGAACTGAACATTCTTTTCCTAAAGCCTTCGAACTTGGAAATCCACATATTTTGTTGTATGTGCCACAATTGCTACCATCAAATCATCATTACGCGTGACCTCTTGCTCTGACCAATTGATGGTGAATGGCTTATTCTTCTCCTGATCATATGAACTCTATGACAATCTTCTGTGATCTTCCTCAAGCTGATCTGGAATATCTATTACCCTTGTTGCCTTAACCAGGTCCAACGACAATCTATAGCAGCTCTTCTTTCTTATTTCCATATCATCACGTGCACCATCCCAATGATCTTCAAGCAGTGGTTTATGCTCATATTTACTTCCAAATTTTTGCCTGATTGCATTAAATGGATCAAAATTGTTGCGTGCATCATTATGGTGCACCAAATTATAGGCTTGCAATTCCATTTCCAAATTCTTAGCTGCCTGCAGTGACAAACAAGTTTCCAGCCTCCCGATGCTAATTGGAAACTTAGTTGTAGTTTTCTTTCTCTTCTTTTGAATTTTATCGAAGGCCACTAGCTATCTCGTTACTTCCAACAATACCATCCTATCTATAGGATATCTTGGCAAACGATAGGGCAATGATGAGTATCCCTCAACTTGGAGGTAGGTGAATCTCGGGAATTGAATAAACCATTTTCCATACTTCTCCACTAAAGTCATAGCTTCTTTTGACAATCTCCTGCATATGTTGCCTTGTAACATTCTGACAATGTACATGGAGAAAGCGTCATTGAACCTCTTGTAATGAGCGATAGCCTGCAAGTGCAGCTAAGGGTAATAATCATAAACTTTGAATTGCCCGTCATCATTACTGACTCTTCCTTTGCAAGCAACCCTGGATATCTCTCGTTCCTTGTGAGCATATATATCACATATGAGCTCATGTGAAAAATCTTCGTTTCTTGCAGATTCTTGAGTTGCTCATCAATATTGCTGCTGATTATTTCAGCCCAATCAATCATCCTCTTCGCACTTATGATCTCCTCTATTAAACAGAACATCCAGGACTCGAAGTTCGCTGACTACGGACAACCCATAATGCGGCTTAAGAATACGATCATGTAACCAATCTCCTGAAGAAAATCTGATTTGTGGAGCTTTTTAGGCACTCTACTTATGTGTGGGCTCAGTTGTATCAACCACTTGTTAATTACTTCCATGCACTTTTCCAGTCCAGACATGTAAAGCTGCAAGGCAGGCTCCTTAGTACAGAATGTGGTGGTCTTATGCGTAGGAATTTCGAAAGCCTCCGCAATTGCCTCCTTTCTCAGGTGAGCCAGTATTTTGCCATCACCTATCACAATACATCTTTTTGCACAATCATAGTGCCTAGCGCACTCTAGCATCAACTCTGGACTCAGCATCGCAGGCAGGAAACAGGCAGTCTGCACAATTCCATTCTTCAACATTCTTCTGATCAAATCGGAAGGATTTGGCTTATACAAATTTTGTCTGATTTCATCCATGTTGGCTCTCCCCGGATTGGTGTCGCCTAAATTTGGCCATTTCGAAGTAATCTTGGTCTCTGACCATGTTCCCTTCAAATCTCTTTTCATCACTGCTTGCCTTCCCTTCGCATTCATCGTTCACCTGCACGAACATCATGACGTTAGCATCCTGCAGTGATGCTCGATAAATAAGCAAATAGTGATAAAATTCACCGCCTAATGCATGTGGGATTAATTAATACATAACTTTAAATTACCTCGCCTTATTGCAAGAAAAGTCAATAATGTAGATTTTGCGAAAATAAAAAACTTGACTAGTTTCTTAACAATTCCAATCGACAAATCCAACTCCAACTTGTCCTTTTTAGTTGCTAAAATCTGTTCCTAAAATTGTTTCCACAATGAGTACTTCAAATAAAGGAATGAAGTCATACATACATATCTGCCGAGGGTCACTTAAGTAGACATTTAGAGTTTTAAGCAATTTCACTTAATATTCATATGCTCGTTCTTACCTTGGCGGACCTGCAATAACCCTGGCGTTAAATCTGCGTATAAGTTTACAGTGAGAGGCGCCGATTTTCAAGTATATGCATATAACCTTCAAGCCTTTGAAGACTTCCTCCCAGGCGGTTATAGAAATGCAAGTTACGGACTTCGGAAACTTTTGTGCTTCAGCGTGCTAGGTGAAGTTTAGAAAATGTAGGCATTTCTTAATATGCGATGAGATTGCCTTTTGAATTTTAACGCATGAGGCTCAAATTAGAAAAGGCAGATTTATTATGTTTTAAAGCATGACCCTAATTTTAGAAATGTGAGATTCCTTCAGGTATGCGCATAAGGTGGACTTTAAAACCATTATGAATGAGTTGAGCGATGCAAATTGCAAGACGAGGTTAAATGCACGTCTAGGTGGACGTTTTGGATGTTCTATGCATAAGTTGAAACTAAAACTTGCAACAACAGAGATAGTTTAAATAAGCACCTAGGCGGACGTTTCAAATGGTTATGTATAATTCGAATTTCACCTTTTTACAAACTGACTGCTAACTTGTGCTCAAGCAAACCTTTAAAACTGTTATGAATAAATCAGAAAATGTGAATTGTGAAGTCAGCATGGATATGTGCTTGGGCGGGCGTTTTGGACCACTACGTATAAGTTTGGAAATATGAATTGTGAGCTAAGGATGAAAGCGCGTCTAGGCAGAATCCTTGTTATTCTATGCATAGTATATGTGATGCGAAAGTGATATAATCGTGCGCCTATGGAACAAGCGGACTATTTGGTGCGCCATGTATAATTTGAAAAGGATTTACACTATGCAAATCTACCATCGTTTGACACCTAGGCGGACCTTTTCATGCTTTATGTATAGTGGGAAACTTTATTCGTGAAAACTAATCATCAACATGCGCTTGGAGCAGACAATTTAAACCATTATGTATGATGCTTGAAAAACATGAATTGCAAGGCTGACTCGAAAATGCACTTGAGGGGATATTTTAGATGTGCTAGCATAATGTTTGAAAATGCGAATACGAACACCTCTTAAAAGTGCACTTAGGGAATTATGAGTGGATCATTTCAACCATCATGCATAAGTTAAAGAACCTGAATTGCAAGATGACTACGAAAGTTGGCTTGGAGCGGACATTTTGGGATGTCATGCATAAGTTTGAAACAAAATGAATTGCGGAGACGGGCCAGGGGTGTGCCTAAGCGGACATTTTGGGCACTAGTGCATAATATTAAAATTCGCTCCACACTTATGCGCCTAGACAATCTTTGCATGGGTTTGAAACCTAACAAAGTTGAGACAATTTTAAACATTCAATTCATGCCCTTTTGAGAACATTTCACTCAAGCTATGAAGTTCACTACTTGGGAACACGCTTCCTGAAGCTATTCACACTTCAAAATTTCCAGACTTAAATAATTTTCAAATTTCATTCGATCCAGATTCACAATTCAAACCTTGGGGTGAGTATGCGCCTTCTAACTCCTACAGTGATTGACTTCTTCAAGCATTCAGTGGATTTTACCGCAGCCTTTCATTATTTGCAAACTTCCTCATTCAGCCAGGAAATTCCGAGTGGGACAGCTGCCAAAATAACACAATTCCAAGCCAAAAATTCAAAAAGAGGTCCCCATTTCCTATGGGGCGATGTTGTGATTAGGTCACAACATGACCCTTGTTGGTATTCTCCTCTCATCTACTAGGGGGGAATCTTGTGTACGACAAATTCGAGTGAAGGCTTCATAGAGATGATTGATGTATGCTTCAAATGTTTTGCAAATTTGTTGCTTGTGTGGCACTAGTGATGTATTTCAGGTTTTGCTCGGTTGTTGGCTAGAGTTTTTAGATGCTTTGTTGTTGGTTTAATTTAGATAATGATGGCTTCTACTTATTGGGCACTAAGGATTGGTCAGTTTGTTGTTTCAATTTTTTGTGAGTTGTCCCAGATGTTGTACTTGGAGACTTCATATTGACCATTGAGGATTGGTCATCTTTTTTAGTGTAGATTATTGCAGTTTGCAGCTTATGATAACTTTGGATATTACTCGATCCTGATTATTGTAGAGTTGAGGTTGGGCCACATGATAGGTCCCAGGATTATAGATATCCAGATTATAGATATCCAGTTTGATTGAGTGATGATCAGATGAGTAGTTGATACATCATATATACATGAGTTTTTTTTTCAAAGATTGAGTTTTTGAGATTGCAGATTACAACGTTTTGGACACTGCAGTAATGAGAGAGATGAGTTTTTGATGACTATGCATGGAGCCAGTACATCATGATTTGGAGTGACCACCAGTGATGAGAGTGACTCACTGATGGTCAAATTGTAGATTGATCATCTTTGATTGGAGTGAGCACCAATGATGAGAGTGACTCATCAATGGCCAACTATAGATTGATCATCTTTGATTGGAAAGTGATTGCATCAATGATTGGAGAATGCAGATTCACCATTTTGGGAGATGGCCAGTGATAGGAGCCGAGTCATCATATTTGGATAGACACTTTTTTTCTACTAGAGGAGCAGTTTTTTTAGTGTCGACATGTGCCTTTATTTATTGAGTTTGAGAGCTTTGTGGACTAGGATTGGCTCATAGCTTCTGATAGTGTTGCAACACAATTTTGTGGTTTTTTGGATTACTTATGGACATCAGCATGAGTTATCTAGTTTTGCTCTCTTTGGCACATGGTTTATTGGGACACACTATGAGTGAGTGTAATTTCTTATTGAGTTGGAGATGGATCACATGTAGTGATCTTATCATGATTTACGGTTTTTCAGAGTTTTGAGTGCTCCAACTACATCACTGTAGTTTTAGAGACTAGCAGCTCATTGGAGAGTTAGGATTACAAGGGGGATTCTTGGGATGTTTGCATATCTCAATGCTAATCCTCTATCTGTCTTAACTTTGGATTACAGGGGGGATTGTTAGACATATGCTCACTTTTCTCATTTTGGTTTATTTCCTCCTATATTTTGTCTCATATTTGATATAGTTAACCACATGCAATTAAGGAGTGGTTACTTGGGTGGTTGGAAGGTGGTTACACCACCTCTTTGTATTTATATGTATAATTGTACATTGGTTTGATATCTTGCAGAAATATGGAGTTTGTTGCATATCTATATTTCTTCTTCTTTTCTCCACTGTGAATATTTTAATGTGCTTTACTTTCAATATTCAAATCTATATTGAATACTAAATTGGACATAAACCTCAAACTAAGGTACCAGGTTTTGCAGTATCTGACACTGGTCTCGTACCAAAGTGATTTGGGTCCTGGTCTAGTAACAAGGCGGCCAGGGCATGGACTTGCCACATTGGATTCCTTGTGGGTATGCCTACGACATACCCATAGGGAACCCGAGGTGGCAAGGTCGTGCCTTGGCCGCTCCTCCACACTCCCAGGCGCTCCCGCGAACAAAACAAGCAGATTTAAAAAAAAAAAACCCTCAAAATGAATTTTTAAAAGCATTTTTAAAACATTATAACTTATTAAAAAAACCTAAAAAGTGCCTAAAACCTAAAATGCGCCCATTAGTAAGAGTTATTTGACAAAAACAAACTTATTTCACAAAAAATTCTTCATTGTTTTGCCATTTTTGTATTTTGGAAGACTGTTGGTATTTTTTTTAAGGAAAATGATTGCAAAGTGCCAAGGAAGGATTCTAGCTTGCACAAAAGACATCTATCGATCTAAGGTAAGTAGTTTAACAAATTCTTTCAAGTTTTTTATGAATTTTTTCAAGTTTGAAAAAAAAATTGAATTTTTTTGAAAAAAAAGGAAGTTTTAGGATTTTCAAAATTACATTTTTTAATTTAAAATTTTGTAATTTCTTATAACAACAATCTATTTGGAATGACTATTAGTTCAAGTTCAGTGGGCCTTGTGGCAAATAAACAGTTTAAATATGACCAAGCATCTCCTCTATGGAAACATGTTACGTGTTTAAACAACTTCTAGGAGGTGGGGCTTTTGTTTGGAATTTTAATGAGTGCAAAATCACATATAAGAGCCCATATAGTCAAGTGAAAGCTCACTTATGTGCTATAAGTGGTCATGGAATTAAAATATGTGAAGGGCCAAATAGGAAAGGGTTGCCAAAAGAACAAATTATGGCATTCATTAGAGAACTAGAAGCTGATGTTGTGAGTGTGAGATCAAAATTAAAATCTCATCCTTTAGCAAAGAGAAAATCAATGAATTTACCTACAAATTCTCCTTCAATAATGGCCCAACATCCTTTCTTGGAGACGACATCTATCTAAGAAGAACATCCCTCTCCTTCTTCCCACAAAAGAGGTCCATTAGTTAAGGCATTTTAGAATGAAACAAGAAATTATTGCAGATGGAGAAATTGCACGTTGCATTTATGGCCAATGGTCTTCCTTTCAATTTGGTGAGATCACCATATTGATGGGAAATGGTGGCGGCAATCAGTAACACACCCTTTGGTTACATACCACCTTATTGGCAAAACCTTGAAAACCCAAAAAAATTGTAGAGACATCACTAAAACCAATTAGGGATTCATAGATTGAAACAAGAGTGTCCATTGTTTCAAATGGATGGAAAGATTGCAAAAACTAACCTTTAATAATTTTTTTGCAGTGTCCACCAAAGAGGCAATGTTTTTGAAGGCGGTTGATTGTGAGGGGCAAGTCAAGGATGTAAAATTCATTTCCAAAATCCTCATTGAGTCCATAGAGATGGTGGGTGTGTTGCAAAGACGATTGCCATTGCACCAAAAGATCGACCTGTTAATGCCTGATACAACTCCCAGAGTTAATGAATCCACGGGAGGCGGTTAAGCCTTGTCACAAACCCAAGCGCTTCGCTGCACAGCACAAGGAGACCAAGGGCGCACACCTTGCAACAACCCCCCCAGCGCAAGCAAGGGGATTGAACCCATGATCTAGGCTCTGATACCAATTGTTGCAAAGACGGTTGCCGTTGCACCAAAAGATAGACCTGTTAATGCCCGATACAACCGCTAGAGTTAATGAATCCACGGGAGGTGGTTAAGCCTTGTCACAAACCCAAGCGTTGCGCTGCATAGCACAAGGAGACCAAGGGCGCACACCTTGCAACAAGGTGTTGATAACGTTGTCCAAGTCATTATAGACAATGGAAAAAAATGTAGGGCAGTAGGGGCTTTGGTTGAGGAAAGGTACATGCACATTTTTTGGACACTGTGTAGCATACACTCCCTTAACTTGGTGATGCAAGCGATTAGCACTTAGAATGGGTGAAAACTATATACACTAAGAGTGAGGAGATTCAAATGTTTGTGACAAACCATCATATGTCACAAGGCATCTTTAGGACTTTCTCGAATTTGGAGTTGTTGAAGGTCAATTTAATTTATGCCATATTTACTTACATTTTAATGTGTTATTAACTTATTTTTTAAACAACATTAGGTTGTTGAGACCCGATTTGCATCACACAATTGTTTGGAGATGACTTGTGAAGGTACGAGAGGTGTTGGGTGCCATAGTCATTAGCCACCAATGGAGTATTTGGAAGCAGTCAAATTCAAAGAGGGCCCATATGGTCAAGTCATTGATCTTGGATGATGATTGGTGGGCTCGTGTGGAATGTCTTGAGTTTCACCGAGCCATCATGAGTATGAATAGGTTTGCTGATACAGATCAACCATGTCTGAGAGAAATCTACGATGGCATTGATTCCATGGCAGAAAAAATATAGGTCATAATAGCATAAAAGGAGAATGACCCCAATGAAACATTTTCCCAAAGTGTGAAAAAAATCATTCATGAATGCTGGAAGCCTGGAACAAGATGAACACACCCTTGCATCTCCTTGCATATGCATTATCCCCCAAATATTACAGCACAAAGATACTTTCTTTGCCGGGGAGAATCGCACCATATAGAGATAGTGAAGTTGCTAATGGGTACAAGATAGCATTTAGAAGAATCTTCTTAGATCCAGAAGTGGTGGATAGTGTTAGGAAAGAGTTTGGCAAGTTCATCTTAGGACAAGAGCATAGTATTTGTGCTCTTCAAGACCAATATAAGGAAGATGCTCATACATGGTGGTACCTCCACGGGCAAGATTATTTGTTCCTCCAACGTCATGCAATTAAAGTTCTATCACAAGTAAGCATATTTTATTTTTTAACATTCTTAGTACTTACCATTCTTTTGCATTTTAGATTTTTAAGTTGTATTGACTTTCTATCCAATTTCAATAGGTTGCATGTTCTTCAGCTGAACGGAATTGGAGTACATACTCCTTTATCCACTCAGTGAAGTGTAATTGGTTGGCTACAAAAAAAAATAGAAGACTTGGTCTATATCCATTCCAACTTGTGTCTCCTATCACATAAGGAAGTTGACTACAAGGAAGGGGCAACGAAGAATTGGGATATAACCCTTGAGTGTGCCAACTTGGATGCATCTATTGTATAGCTTGCCAGAGTCAATGTAGATGATGACGAGGCTCCTACACATGATGTACCTAGTGGGAGTGGCACTCCATTAGCTTGTGGTTCAAATGATGTTGAACCAAGCAATGACTTCGATCTAGATCCGTTCGAGAAGATTGAAGACCAAAATACAAATTTTTTATTGTATTATTTTCAAATTTTGTAATTGTAATGATTTTCATTTGAATCTTGACTCTAGAGTCCTAACATATATGATATATGACATAATATCAAAACTTTGGACTATCAATTGACAATTAATATTATCTTTATCACTATCATTGATCAATGATGAAATATCATATCATCGAAGATTCAAATGTCATTATTATTATATGATATATCAAATGTATTTTCAATTCTGTATATTTTTAAAATTTTATATATATAATCTAAGTTGCTGGTTCTGTATAGGGTTGGGCACAGGTATGGAGTTTTGGTATGCCAATATGGAAAAAAAAAATCATATATATATACAGCGGTACCCAACTGTATCGTACCCAAGGATTTTTTTTTTCTTTTCTGTATTGGCATACCAAAACCCTGTACCCGTACCCGACCCTGTACAGAACCGGCAACTTAGATTTCAAAGAATCTTAGACTTTACTACAAAAGGTCAAAAAATTGGTCCTTGAAAAAACAACTCAAATGAGTGTATTTGAAGTTTTTAATTTAGATTTTAGACGACCAAATTGTCCTAAGAGTAATTGAGTGCATTTTTTTCAGAACTCACCATGTTTGAACAAGTTTTAGCTGATGCATGGTTGAATCTTGATAAAACATCATAATTTGACACACTGTGAAAAATATCTCCTACTAGTCAAGTTTTAGCTGAGTGAATTGTCACTTCTTGTTTATCTAGAGAATCAAGTCAAATCTACAAGTACTCAACCACTTGGGAAGAGTGTTGTAAGAATGATGCAACTGAGTTGCCCTTCTTTATAGATGTATATATATCCAACCATTGACATGCTTAATAGTGCACTCAATTATGAAATATATTACATCATGCTTGCCTCTAGTCCCTGGGGGAATAGTATCATTTGATTTTACCTGAGCCAAATTAAAGAATTAGTTTGGATCATAGTTACGAAACTCGGACTCGGCAAGCTGATTTTGGACTCGGACTTGGACTCGGTGCCTAGACTTGGCAAAAATTCGGCAAATTGAAAAACCCAAGAAATTCAGAGATTTTTAAGGATTTAAAACTTGTTTCATGCACCCTTTAATAAATAAACCTTAAAGACACAATAACATCATCAAATAGAAGCTAATTTGATCACATACACAAGTATACATCGATCACATAAGTATAAACGCAAATTGTAGCTGAAGGAAATAGCACACTTAGATATATAAATATTGTCAAATGTATACAAAACTCATGAAATATGAAATCCATGGCATCAAAAGTTCCAAACAAATATCAAAACAAAAACTCGAAGTCTATGGCTTGAAATCAATAGAGAGCTCCTTCCAATCCTTTGTAGACACCTCTAGATGCACCAAAATTAGCTACGAACCTGCCCAAATGCAATTCAACAATCGATTTTTTCTCTACCTCCTTGCCGGTTTCCCTACAATGCACTCCAAATTTTGCTCACAACTCTCTTTTCTCCTTCCCCTTTAGCTTCAAAATGAAATGATGTTACTGTTAGGGTGGAGGAGGAAATATAACTCAAAAAAAAATCAAGTGAAAGCATGTTTTTTTATGTTTTTTTTTTTACTTTTTACTTGGTGCTGAGCGGCAGAGTCTGCTCATCAGGACTCGCCTAGACTTGGCAAGTCTGGCGAGTCTGGGAAAAACTCGGCTGAATCAGAGTCCGAGTCTCCCAGACTCGGCCAGCCTGGCTCGCCTCGGACTCACCGAGTCTAGGCGAGTCCTAGTAAGTCTCGTAACACTGGTTTGGATATTTTTAGTTTGCAGTCCTGACAAAGTAATAGTTAAATTGCTGCTCACCATCCACTGTTACGATATCTACTGTGACATTTGATGTGTTGTTTTATTTGTCTTCAGATTCAATGTTTAAAGTTTCTAAAGACCTTTCTGTTCTATCTAGAGGTAACTCTTTTAGGAGAAGGGTCAAAAACTACGAACTATAATGAAATTAGTATATTTAATATTTGTCGAAACCTCATTTACCTATAAATCTACATAAATGGATCTGTTTGTGGAGTCTTCTATATTCTAATGGATTTTTTAATGAAGTGCAGCACAGTCAGATTTCAAGGATGTCCCTTGCTTTCTTTTTGGACAATCCATGGGAGGTGCAGTAGCCTTGAAGGTGCACTTGAAGCAACCTCGTGAGTGGGACGGGACAATTCTTGTTGCTCCTATGTGCAAGGTAACATTTATGGCATGCACTAAGAAATAACTGTTTGTGTTACTTTTAGCAGATACTAGAAATTCACTGTATGGTTCTGCTCCCTTTCACCAAAGATAATGGTTACTAAATTGCATAATATTGTCTCCTTGTCTTTGCATTTATTCTTCTCAATATTTCTATTGATATGGGGGTTCAATTAGAGATAGTTGCTCTCTTTGGCACTACTACTTTGCTTATACAATTTATTGCATTCATTTATGAGCAGTAGTTTTTGTTTAAATATGACTTCTTTGACTTCCAGATTGCAGAGGATGTTACTCCACCTAAACCAGTATTACAGGTTTTAGGACTGTTATCACGGATCCTACCAAAACAAAAACTGTTTCCTCAGAAAGATATATCGGAGCTGGCATTTAGGGAACTCAAGAAACGAAAGATGGTTAGTTCTGTGTATAATGTTTTGATTTTGTACTTGTACTTATTATTTGTTTAAACATTCTTTTGATTGCACACCCATTAACCTACATTTCTTAAATTGTTTGATGAGTTTAGTTAGTATAGGACTATTGATCCAGTGATGCTTTAGGCACCATCTCTTGATTGGACATCGCATCCTGTTATGCTATTCACTGTATTCATTCCCGTTGATCTTTTTGGCTCATCCAAAGATAATTTCAATCTTGGTTATTGTTGTACAGAGTTACGTATGACATTTCTTTTGTTATCTAGTTTAAAAATTTGAATGCCCAAGGATAAGATACTAAAATCATCTTTCCAAACTAAATTCTCACAATTCACCTTCTGATTTATTTTCTGTTTATTTTTAGGCAGTATTTAATGTAATTGCCTACAAGGATCAGATGCGCCTTACGACTGCTATGGAGCTCCTAAAAACTACAGCAGAAATAGAAAATCAATTGGAGAAGGTATACATTTATGTTTCAAATTATAAGTCAGCTCCGAAACACTTATTCATTAATTGGCAATTGAATTAACCTGATATCATAATTACAGATATCATCTCCATTATTGATATTGCATGGAGATGCTGATCAAGTTACAGATCCCTCTGTCAGCAAAAGTTTGTATGAGAAGTCAAACAGTGTTGACAAAACTTTGAAGCTTTATAGAGAAGGATATCACTGTATTCTTGAAGGTGAACCTGATGAGAGGATATACGAGGTCTTTGATGATATGATTTCTTGGCTTGAGGCACACTGTAGAAACGAAGTTTTGAATACTTCATTGTGATAACTATATAATAATGTTCATAGCTAATGGAGAATTCTTTGGCAAATACTGTAACAAACTCAGGACAAGTAAGATATTTGAGTGTGTTTGCATCAGTGGGCCCAAGCAGTTGTGCATGTATGCAATGTGCATTACTATTGGTGTAGGTGGATTGGTAAGTTTAAGGGCTGAGATTAATTATAAGTTCAAATCCATGGAGTACAAAATTTGTACAACATATAATGTAAAATGTATAACAGTCCCCCTTTTGGGCTTCCCAAGGGGGTCCAGTACACTAAATTAGTATTTCACTGGGTGGTGACCTAAGAAACCACCAGTACCTTTTAATATTGTCTTTGTTTTATATGCGTACCATACAACAAAAAGATGAGATTATTAATGCTAATGGCTTTGCCACAAAATGACAAAGAAATTAAACCATAGTTATATATAGATTTAATGAAAAATAAATTAGTTTTAAATATTTATGAGATGGAATTTAAATTGTACAATGGCTGTTCTTCAACAACGATGGTAAATTTACATTCGAGGGAAGATGGGGGGATGAAGTGGTAATTTGTTTAAGCAAAATGTATGGAATGAAGGAAAAATACATGCTTCTTTATCTTCAGTGTTTTAGGATGTGGGAACTGAGTAGCCTAATTTGCTAAGTCTGTTGTATTCGAGGACAAAGCATACATTCTAAATGAAGTAAATCAATGAGAGGATGCTTCTATTACTTCAGTGTTTTAGGATGTGGGAACTGAGAAGCCTAATTTGCTAAGTCTATTGTATTCGAGGACAAAGCATACATTCTAAATGAAGTAAATCAATGACAGGATACGAGAAATACCCAGAGCAACTTAGAGGTTATGGTATTCAATTGCTTCTCTTCTTAGGAAGAGCACCGACACAGATATTAGGGAATAATTTAGCATTCAATTCATCTTTTTCAACACAAGTTTGTTTCAGAGTGCAATTTTTTTGCTCTGGCTCTGGCTGTAGCACAGGCTGTTGGCTTGAAACCCATCTCATTTACTCTTGAAGAAAAATAGGAAAACTAGAACATTAGATCTTAATTATATCTACAAGCTTTTGTTACTCGAGAGTTCTAAGGGCCAGATAATAGATAACTCTTTACATATTTGTAGCTCTCAGTATATTAAAGGAGAATAGATTGCTCAATTTTTTTTCTTTCAATTTTCTGTAAGTATCAAGTTTTCTTTATTGAACAATATTCTTAAAGTTACCAGCAAGATATAATCTGGAAATTCTTAATGACCAGGCTTCTCTCTATGGAGCATAATGGAATCTGGACAAACATCATTTTGCTTTGATGTTTGTTCTGCTGTAAATGCTTAACATCTTGGTTTTAGATGGTTTTCTTTGAAATTTTCTGTAGGTAAAGCTGCACTTTCTTTTTCCTCAGGAAGAGAAATGCACCCTACTCTCGTCATTCGTGGGGTTTATATTGGCATTAGTTAATTTTTCTTGTGCTTGCTCTGTATGTGCTCAAATTTTTTTGTGCTTACTGATTCTTGTTGTCTCGTTAACATATTCCAAGTACTGACAACTGCAGCGCCAATTCAAGGCAGAGTGGTTGATAACTAAAACATGATTCAAAAAGGTATATTTGAAAATGGCTTTGGACTGCCCTATTATAACTATCCTTACGCTGTTTGACCTATTATCTGGTTCATTACCTCTGTTTGACCATGGTAAAGCAGATGAAAGGTGATGTCTTTTCACCAAATTAGTGTCGTTGAAGCTGTTCAACAGACTCTGCTATGCTGTTTGATATAGTGGGTCAAATTACATGATCGTTTGGGAAAAAATATTTTTTCGTCCACTGGGAACAGAAATAGAACTTATAATTTTGTAGTTTCCTAAATTTGTCAATCAAACACCACAATCTAATCCTGGTGTTTGCTACTTGGTAAACCAATAAATGTATCCGACTGTTTTTGGTATGGGCAAAGGATTATACAAACTGAGCTACCTGTTTGATGGCTGGGAAATGCAATGTATACCACATCCTCCTATCAATTATCAACTATATGCCATGTACCAATAAAGACACCTTTGTAGATTTGCGAGTAAACTTTTCTGTTAGTGAAAATAAATTAGAAGTCATTAATTTTCTACAGTTCATAATGTAGTATTGAGTGCTTCTGGATTTGACTGTGATAGAGTTTTTTCCTCAACGTTTCGGATCACACTCTGTGATCCATCGTCAGGAGAAATAAGAGAAGAGAGAACAATTGTGATAAATTGCAGACCCAAACTAAATAAAAGGAGCGGATATGCATGGAAAAAGTTAAATGCAAGTTTGTGCGAAATGCCAGCAGAATGTTCTCCAATACTTGCATATGTGACGCCAGATTACCATTAGAAAATAGTATTTACGTAAATGATACAACAAAAATCTCACTTGGGCTAATTACAGAGATCTCCATAGATAACTAAATACTGCCAACAAACTGAAATTAATAAGCCTTCATTTACGGAGAGACAATGGCATTAATTGAACTGCCTCTGAAAGTAGCTGATTTGCATTTCCATGTATTCTAGTTTGGCTTTCATGAGTATATCAAAATCCACGGAATTGATTGCAGAAAACAGGTAGTAGCTTCTTAATAGTGGGGCAAGGACCGTCTTGGGGCTTATGTTTCAATTGATGTTTTAAGAAAAAAATAAAGTTAAATAATTTGAAAGAGATAGATGGTTGTATACCTGATGAACAGATTGGTGAAATTGAAGCTCTAACTTCACAAATTTTTGTCTTACTGGTTGGCTTTAAGTTTTAAGCATCTATCCAAGCAAAAAATTCAAACTTAGCATTTCAATGGCCATGATTTCTTCAATCCTAAATATAAAGTAAGTGTTAGAAAAATTTCTTTCTCCAATCCACATATATCTTAATTAAAACAAGTAAATCAAAATATTAAAAACATAAAAATATGATTGTGTGTTACAGGTTACTTACAAGTTACACACCAAGGATTATTTTTTGATCTTTGTAATTGTAAATCAACTCTTCTTAATCTTTGTAATTGTAAATCTCTTCTTGATCTGTGTAATTTGTAAATTTATACTCTATTCCATATATATAAAATAAAATACAATGAATAACAAATAACAAGAATTAATTTTAAACAAAGTGACAAAGCAAAAATTTGTTTCTAAATTGATTTTAAAAAATATTGAAGATAAACATTTAAAATATCATTCTAAATTAATATATATTTCTATATCAATTTTAAAAAAATTTAAAAGAAAATTGAAAATATTTTAAATTAATGTATATTTCTATAACAAAATATTATAAAATAATATATATTATAAATAAGAATATTATATTATATTTCGACAAGTAATTTAAATTGTGATATATATGGTTATGTAAAAATTTAGCAAGTCAAGTTATAACTAGAAACACGAATATGATAAAGTACCAACTGGCATCTCTTCCATCAAAGTTATTAGAGAGTTGCACCCAACCTCACCCATTGGTGGGGGTATGCCTCGTGTGATGGATAGGGTGTTTTTACCCACTTTCAACACTTTTAGAATTTCAAGTTGGCTCATCTTGGGAATCCCATTTGCTTTTACCACTTGAGTTACCGTGAAGGGTACCAGTAGGCACTATTGATATTATAACACCTGAAACATTTTGACAAACACTAAGCAGAGCTTTTTCTTTGCTCGACAAACCCATTTCAAAGGATACTTAAATTATGCCACATCACATGAAGTTGTTTACAACAACCCAATTGTGGGGAGCATGTTGCTACACCAAACCCTGGCGAATAGAAAAGTTTAGGGCAATGCTTCAAGTGAGTATGGATCAATAATCGAGTTATGTGGATTCACAAAATATAGGATAGTTGGTATTAGATGTTGTTGGAGGATCTCCAATCTCTATAAGCTACATATTTCTTTCAAAGACAGAAAATTGTGAATCGTATAGATATATGACGACAAGAATTTGAGCAATGTCTCAACACATTATTCACCATAGCCATATGAACAATGTTTCTGCATTTCTCAAATCAAAGGAAGCATCAATTCCCCAACCTTACCTACACAGAGGAAAAAAGTAACTTCAAAAAGTTCATTTTCATATGTTATCTTTGCATGCACACCCAGAGGCGTCTTCACCAAATGATGTTTGCCGACCGGGACTATGAGCGCCCTGACAGAAGAGCAAATGCAGAGAAAGATGCCCTCCATCACAATAATAGCAAGCCTAAGTCTTCTGTAACGGTGGACAACTGCTTTGAGAGGGGTTATTTTGTAGTTAATGTTCACTGTAAAGACATGTCGAAGCTTATATTTGACATTGTCTATACCTTGACAGACATGCAGTATGTGGTGTTCCATGCCACAATAGATTCCAAGGGTCCTCAAACCTATCAGGAATATTACATCAGACATACAGACGGGTGCCCTGTGAATTCAGAGGCGGAAAGGCAACGTGTAATTCAGTACTTGGAGGCCGCCATAGAGAGAAGAGTCTCGGAGGGGTTGAGCCTAGAGGAGGCGGCTACTGAGGACGATCCTAGGAAGGTTTTTTTTGAGAAAATTGGTGATTCAGGACTTTAGACATGAGATCTACGAATAAACTATTTCTTTCAGATTATGAATCTTAGTGGTATTTCCAGTTGCAAGATGGTTGAGGTTTGCAGGTTTGCATGTATGCTTTGTGCATGATTTGAGGAGGTTAATTGTAGCCTTCTCAATGTGGAGATTTTGGTATCATTTTTACAACATTTGCTTATGGGTTCCTTGACTACGGTTACTCGTATATTGGCAAATTGGATCTGGTGTTTGAGTCTTGAGGTCTACATGTTATCCTCTTTGATATCTCAGTTTGCAAGTTATTGATGTGATGATTTTACATTTTTTTATTGAGATTTTTGAGTTATGCAGTTATATGGATTAGCTACCCATTGGCTGCAGTGAGATGACTCGGATGTGGACTGTCTATATCCACAAGATCGATTAAGTGTTGATACAGTTTTTTGGTATGTTTCTTTGAGATGAGAGGATGGATGATTAGAGTGTCTGGTTAGTCAGTTATTGGGATTTGTAGCATGCTTATCATGATACCATGGATAGCTCGGTATCACATTTCAATGGGAGCTCTTGGTAGTGAGAGTTCTTTGACATTTGAGTTTTTTGTTGTCAGGAGATAGTTATCTTCATGTGATTGGAGATGTTGATCCTTGTTTATAGGATGTTTGTTATTGTGCCATGGTGGACTCTTGATTCTAGATTAGAGTGTTGACATGATACATGTTCTTTTGATATAGGATATGTTCTTTGGAGCATGTGGTCTTCCTTTGTGGAGATGTTAGATCATGATGTGTTCCTAGGTTATGTAGATATGCAGTGGGAGCTTTGACAGTGGTCTTGTTGGTGCTCTTGGTATTGAGTACTTTGGTCATTTGCTTGGAGAGCTTCATGATGGTGTAGTGTTGCTTTTGGAGCTTAGCATGGATTGATCATGGAGGTGCTCATGGATACTTGGAGACTTGGGTGATGCTGGAGTTCTCTTGGGATTAGAGAACGTTTGTTGAGATGGTTACTCTTTAGAGGTTTCAGCAAGAAGACCAAGAAACCTACACCTGGATATGGACGTCAGTTCATTATAGACCTAGAGAAAATTATTCTTGGAGAGAGTCATTGTGACTTGGTGTATCTTGGAGGAGCATTCTCATTCCTCACTCTTGGTCTACTCGGCGGATTATCTTCAAATAGGTATTGCCCATCCTATTTTTAGATGCATTTCTCTTTATGCTTTATCTTCTCATGGTTATGGACCTTGAGCTATCGTTATTGGTTCTAGAGGGTTCATTTGAGGGATGTTGGCATGGGTATCTCCTAGTGCATATGAGTTTTGATTCATGATGTCCTTAATGAGGAGTTTAGGAGATATAATTGGGCTTATTCCTAGTTTTGGAATGGATATTTGAGTTTGATCTTCCTTGGATAGAGAGGCTTACATCCATGTTGGTTACATGATACATATGTTGATTTGATCTTTGAAATTGAATGATTGGGTGTTGTTAAGGATTTTCATTTGGGGATGTGAAGGAGATCATACTTGGCATAGCTTAGCACTTGGTGGTGTTGGTAGAAGGATGTGATATGGTTTGCAACTTCTCTTTATGATATTATATTTCTTTCTAGAGTTTCTTATTCATCTAGTATGATCACTGAGTTTGTGGTCATCCATTATTGTTGTACTTTATTATTTTTTAACAATAGTATGTGGTCTTTTAATGTTTTTTTTTTTTTGGACATGGAGGACTTGGGAGAAGCGAAGGAGATCAAAGGTGAGAGAATTGAGTAGAAAATTGTTTGTGGAAGTATGTTTTATTTTGCAGCAGGTTGGTTGCAGTTTGCATATCATTGTGATTGTTCTTGGTATTACTTGATTTGATTATTTGCCACACTTTTTATGTAAGTGCTGATTGGTAGACTTGAGTTGCTTTGGTTGACATTGCTCATGCAACATGAGTTCTAGGATGTATGTGTGTCTTTGGTAGATTGTTTTTTCATTGGATTGCAGTATCAAGGGTCTTCGGATATTTTTTGCACATCAATGTTTTTGATGTGTTTGTTATCTTGGAAGATAGTAATTTTTTGAGTAGGACAGTGGAATATACAAGGATGAGAGATGTACTATGGGTTGAATATGTTGTTGGCATGAGTTTACTGATGTTGTATGGTTAGTTGGATGTGTTAGCAACTAGTTGTGGTTGCTATTCTAGCTTTGCTGCTTGATTCTTGTCAACTATGCAAGCCTATTTGTTACCATTGGAATTGGTGTTTGTGGTTGGATATCGGTTGATGTAGGGTTCTTGCTTCTATGTGATGGTTTAGTGTGGCATCTCTTTGGAGGATCTTATCTTACAGGGTTTGACATGACACAGAATGAGATGGTGGTCACCTTGATTATTGTTGCAGGTATCTTGATGGAGCAAATGGATGTTTACTCAATACATGTTGGGCATATGGATTGTTTCCTTGATGTTTGAGTTTATGTTTTTGCCCTCCTCTTATGAAATAAGTGGGATAAGAACAAACACATTTACTAAGGAGAAGTTGGAGTTCTGGTAAACATGTGATAATAGGCCATGGAAAGCGGGTGATATTTCTGAGCACGGTTATTTGTAGCATGAATCGGACTTCAAGTGGGAGATTGTTTGGATGTGAAGTCTAACTGTTCATTTCATCTCCCATGTTTTGTCCCTTCTTCTTTGAAGAGTATTGTATATATTTGAGGGAAAAAATTTATGTATGTTGTTGCAATCAATAAAAAGATGAATACACTACTTTCTCGTGGATGTAGCCATATTGGTGAACCACGTTAAATTTTTGTGTTTGTGTGCAACTTTGTGTCTTTGTTTATATTGCTGCAAATTTTATGTGCTCTTTATTTGTCTTATTTCTTAACATAAACATCCATGAAGTTCCTTCTTTATGCCCTCTTTTCTAAACCAGTGTGCCATTCTTTTTGAAGTTGTAACTTGCAGTCATCTTTCAATATAGAAGGCTACATAAGGTAAGCACAACCATCTTTCAAATTTTAAGTTCAGTTAATCATCCATGTGTAATTGTTCAATTTTTAATATCGAAGGCCATGTAAAGCAAACACAATCATTCTCCAAATCTGTAACTCGCCCTATTGGTGGTGGTAGTGGGGGGACAAAGTTCCTCTATTTCAAAAATATTCATGAAAATATTAGTCAATGGCCTTTTGAAGTTTGCATGGTTCATTTATTCGTTTGGAATATTTGTTCTTGTTTGTATCTTTAAGGTTCAAGAATAAGGGAGGAACATTGACCTTATTAAATATTTAGAGGTAAATTGGAGGGGCAAATTGTCAAGATGATGACACGTCGTAGAAACCAATTGAACTTACTTGTCACTTGGTTAAGGTGGCAACCCAATCATACTGATATTAGTTCAACCGATATGATATCCTGGTAAACATACACATACTTTGGTCCTACCTTAGTTTCACTTTGGAGCCATATTTATTTAGAAGATTTTATTTCCAATCTGGGCACCTCAACGTTTGAGAGAATGCATAATTAATATTAATTAACATATGTTTATAAGGGTTTATGTGTAAAGTGGGTCTCCTCCTTGTGTAAGCAATAGGGAATGAATATATTTTTATGGTATCTTGCCTCCTGTTGGGTGAATATTTTGTTCTCAACTAACTGAGGAAAAAATGGTTATATCAACTGTAGTATGATGAGATTAAATCTCTCCTCTCAGAAAGGGGAGGCTCCCTTCTTATTGCTATCTGAATCAACTGATGATTAAACTATGCTTATTTACACTACAATTATCCAGGTGGGTGTTTCCATTAACATATTCTCTTTTTTCAGAATAAGAGAAACAATTTACAATAAAGACTTTGTTACAATGACTAAGGAACTAAATAATACCAATTGTAGCAATAATAACCAATATACAATTCTGTTAGACGAAAGAATAACAGGAAAGCTACCAACACATAAAAGTAACTAGAAAATCTGCAGGAGCACAAAGTCTTCTACCACTTTCCATGATAATTTCACTTAAATAATATGTGCAACAAATTATAGCTCAAAGACTATCAACTTGCAACACCACAAACTCACAAGAATATAGATAATACTTGCGGCACAAAGTTTGCAATCTCTCAACCACACTCATATACAAAACATATATCTCCAAAGATAATACAATAACACAAAGTTTACCCATATTAAATATGATTTCCTCTCAACAATGAATTACTGGATTACCCACAAATCAACTTCAAGATAATATGAATAGAGAGATGTAAGAACACTCTTTCATACAACAAATGTATTCCCAAAACAAAGGTTGGAGACAAATTCGCTTCTTTTATTGATAAGTTCTTGATTTGCACTTTCAACACAAAGTTTAAAATATGCTTCACAAATTAGCAGAGCTTCGCTTCAAAGATTAAAAGGTGTCTATTACAAAAGAGGCCCTCTTTATTTATAACGAGAGGCCAAGAGCAAAAATAGGAAATCTATAACTACTTTGACTTATTCAACATAGAAGTCTAAATTAATTTAGGAGTTTCTCTATTTTTACATGTAATTACATATTAAGAAAGTACACGTAAATATATCTAAAACTAAAAACATAAAGCATGAAAACTATTTGAAAAATATATAAAGGCACGATCAATCCTCTCCACCATCTTTCTTCATGAACTCTTCATACATCTTCATTACTGATTGCATTTCAATGATATCTAGCGCAAGAGAATGTTTTGAAATAACAAGAGCTCTAGTTATTGAATCTTTCACGGTGGTAGCTACCATCTCGTGCCTCCCCATGTTCACCTTAAGCTTATCCAAAGTTAGCTGATAATCCAACAGCTTATCCATTGAAGTCACTAAAAAAGTTTGTTCCTCAAATTCCTTTTAATCATGCTGTTGAATTCTTGTACCATTGCCTCTGCAAAAAGAAACTTATGATTATCATCTAGTAACTTGCATGGAAACTCTTCAATCTTGTTGAGAAGATTAACATCATTATCTTCACCAACTTCTCGTGCACTCTGCAAGTCCTTGATTAATTGTTTTAGAACACTGATCCGGTGAATCAAAATCTCTTTGGTTTCTACATTATCTTCTCGATTGGGAAGGATCCCAATTCCTACCAAAGTTTTCAGCTTTAACTGCTTCATTTTCATCCAATCTTGTAAGCTTTCCTCCAAGTCTTGATGTTTTTGAGATAAAGTATCAATTACTTCATCTAAATCTACCACTATCTTTTCCATTTTATTTCTTCTTTCCACAGAAGTTGTCAAAAGAAGTGACCCTTGTGCCATCATCCTATCCAGAAATTCCCCGACCACTCTACCTCTTGCATATATCTTTTCAACATTCTGAATGATAGGATCTTCAACAGTGATAGCCATAGGTTCAACTAATTTAGAGGACAATGTAATTTTCTAGAGCACTACAACCAACTGTTCAGCTTTAGCTTTGTACTCATCCTTCATCTTCCTCTCATGATCAAACTTTACAATTAGAGAATTCAAGTTATATTGGGCATCATCTTTAGCACTCTCATGAGTGATCTTTCCTAGCTCAACTCTTGAAATTGAATAATCATTCATATCAAACTCCTCAATAGTTACATCAGGCAAAGGTTGAGCTATTTCTACATATCTATGACCCTTGTCTTCAAATAGCCTGGAAAGAGTCTTCAGCTTCTTCTTGGTCTTAGTCTTCACTTGTGTCAATTTCTCAAAGTCAAAGTCCTCTGGGGACACGACTTGTTTCTTTCTCTTCGGAGTATAAGACGAGAGCCAGGGAGGAAGTACTGACAAATTTGCATCCAGATTAGAATCCATAGTTGGTGTAGAAGGAGATGCACCCACACAAGTTGAAGTTACAATTAGGGAAGTATTTGTAAAAAAGGCACCAGGAACATCGACACTTGGAATTTGCTCAGAACCAGTCATGAGCTGTTCTAAAATAGATTGATTATTAATATCAAATGACAGGGAAAATAAACTTGACAATGATCTTGATGAACCAAAAACGATATCCAAACCCGTCTTGGGACTATCAAAAATGGTTCTAGACAGGGATGGAGATGAATGCAAGGATAGGGAAGATCCAGAAGACTAAATAACAATTGGAATAATTGGGGTAACTGAGGCAATGGGCATAGAAGGAGAAACTAAAAAAGTGTTCAAAGGAGAAGAAACATATGACTCTTGTGAAATGTTTTTCTGAGGAGACAGTGTGGGTCCTCCATGTTGTTCCTATTATTATTCTTGTTCAATCTCTTCTCTTTCCTCTGAAAATATTTCTTTAGTAGCTGGCTCCTCAGTGGTCGGTGCTTCAACAACTATTTCTTCAGCACATGGCCCTTCATTGACTACTTTGCCTTCCCACCCTTTGAAATAAATTTGATCTTAGGCTTAGCAGTCTTACTTGAGCTAGGCACATCACTTTTATTTTTCATCCTCAGCTCAGCCTTCTTACCTATTTGTTCTTGGGTTTCCTCTTTAGATTCGGTTACAAAATTCTTCAAATGAATTCCTTTTCCACTCAACCATACATTGGTGTAAGACAGAATTATTTGAAATCTTTGTTGAATAGAAGTTACCTCCTTTTTAGACCATTGTATGGTTGGCAAAGCAAACCCTGCAACATTATCTGTTACATAAGTGGGATCCAAAATGTCACCATCATCAATCATGTCCTTTGGAATATCAGCCAAGTCCAATTCCTCAAGTTGACTCAAAGTCAACCTACAATGATCCATTTTTCTAATTTCTTCCTCCATTCGGAGGTCAGCCCAAATATCCTCTATCATAGCCACATGAGTCAAAGATTTCTTTTTGATCTTATCTTTTACTTCTCTAAAATAAAAATGAACTCTCTTCTTATAGAGTTTCATGGTAACCAATTGCATCTCAGACGCAATGGCTTCAGCCTTAGTAGAAGTAGAAATTGAATACCGACCAATCTCAATTGGAAATCTGAAACTAGTTTTCTTCAACTCCATTTTCTTACTATGCACATCTATGATTTGTCTAGATATTTCCATCAGTATAATCTTGTCACTGGGGTACCTTGGCAGCATGTAAGGATACCACAGAAAACAACCAACCCTCAAATAAGTAAAAGTGGGAAATTGCAAATACATACAACCATATTTATTAACCACTGACCAAGCCTCATCAGAAACTCTCTTTTGTTCTAATTGAAGATCAAATAAACACAAGAAAACACCAAAGAAAACATTATTCATCCTTCTGAAGTGATGAATTCGTCCATTGAGGGTTAGCTAAGGATAATACTGATAAAGAGGAACAACGCTCTGATCTCCCTCTGATGTCAAACCCAGAAAACTCCTCATCGAGGTAACAACATAAACAAGATATGGTGTCATGTAAAACTTGGATGAATTTGATATCTTTGTGAGCTATTCATGAATAGCATTACTGATTTGTTCTCCCCAGAATATTTGTTGCCTTCCCTTCAATATGACCCTAATGTATAAGGACATCCACTCATGAAAGGTGGAAGATGTAGGGAGTCCTCTTACTCTGCTCATAAGAGTAATCAAGTCACTGATCTCTTCGATGAAATCACTATGGGGAAAACTTTTAGGCCATCTTGAGAGATTTGGACTTTCAGACTTCAACCATTTGGTATTGATTATCTTCTTTGCAGCCTCAGGATCCTTATCATATTCCTTTTGTGAATAATCAAAATTAATATCTGCACATGAGTCAATGGTAGGACATATGAAGGCTTTGTCAAAGAATTTTGGGTCCAATCTTATGAACACATTTCCGTTGGCATCACTAACACTCTTGTTATCCTTGTTGTAATGGGCCACCACTTGAAGAACAAACTCAGGATTATGTGCGGCAACAAGGAAAGCAGGCACCAAGTGAATGTTACTTTCTACAATATGCTTCATAGCATGACTGAGGGGTTGCTTCTTTGTTCTTTATACAAACTCATACATGTCCACATGACCAATCTCAGTGCCCTTTATCTCATCCACATTGGATGTCACATGTTATTAGAAAAACTCCCTGGTACTTGTACTTTATGGCTTTTGAGTTTTTTGGGGATGGATCAGCCATCTGAAGCACAACAATCTCTATTGAGAAATGGACCTTGGGAAACATGTAAAATAAAATTCAACACAAGATTCATGATTTTGCAATATTAGGAAAATATGGCAATTGGAACATGTAATGACAGGAAATTATGAGCAATGATCATGAGCTTTGCGCAGCTAGAGCACGATAAAGGCGAGAAATGGAGTGGAAGCAGTGGAATCAGGCAATTGGTTGAAAAAGGAAAATTTCCCAGTGTTCGGAAAATTTTGGGTGAGTGATGTAAGGGCAGCGAATTTTAGCACCTCTGCATGAAGGTTGAATAGGCTTTGTGCAAGGGGGGTGAATTTTTCCACTTATACATGTATTCGGTCAAACATTATGTATAGGTGGAAAATTTCTCCACTTGTACAATGGAACATGCATTTTGGTAAAGCTTTTATGTATGGGTGGCAAATTTCACTGCCCCTACATATGGGTAAAACTGAGTCATGGCATGGACAGTGAATTTCGCCGCTCATGCATAATGTTTATAACAATTACGGGGTAGGTTTTCAAGATACTTGTAGGGTTAGCGGATTTCACCGACCTTGCAAGGAGTTAACAACTTGAAAGACGAAGGATCGGCAAAATTTTCTGCTAGTACATATTGAAACCATTGAAGTGTTCGCACAGGCGGTGAATTTTGCCAACCCTACAAAAGCGGTAAAAAACTCTTAGGCAAACAAAACATGATCTATCACGGTAAGGTCAAACTCGTAAGACTTGCGTGGTTGGCACATTTTGCTGACCCCATAGATAGATATAAACACAGAGTAGGTAAAACTACGACGCAGTGAACCTTACCGCTATGACACAAAAGAAACTATGTCTTCAAAGGTAGGTAGGTCACAAAACTTCAAAGCAAACCCTAATTTTATACAGGAATTAGGACTAACACAAGGAAGAGTTCTAGGGTTTATTCATATAAAGGTTTAAACAAACAAAAATTCACATTACACAAACCCTAGAAGCAGAGAGGACGAAAAGCATATAATCACCAAACAAAAACAATGCTTAAAGCAATGAAAATAAAAACATGATGATAAAACAAGAAGATAAAGAAGAGTAGAGACATGCCTGATAAAAATGGCAACCACCAAGAAAACCCTAACCGCAAAGCTCATTGTATCAACTCGACGACCATGCACAGGTAAAAATGAGGACTCTTCGATGATGCAGGGAGGTCAAGGAGAGAATTTAAGGGAAAAAAGATAATAAAAAGAAAACAATAAAATCACTTTTAAAAATCCTCAGACTCCAAGATTGAAATGCATTTATTACACTTCAAGTGAACTAACTGTTGTTTGAGCAGAAATTTTGCCGACCTTGCAACTCTAAAGGGGAAACATGCAGGGGCAACAAATTTTGCTGCCCTTGCATGTGACAAGGATTCTAACATGCAGTGGCGATAAAATTTGCCGCTCCTGCATATGGCAATAAAAAGTTTCTAACTCTTGAAAAACTGAAACTTGCAACTTAGACTATTTTGCAAATTTCAAGAGACTAACACAGGACGATGCTCAGACGGACTCTCAGAGGTTAGGGGAATGCGCACAAGGATAATTATGATTGTCTCATTTCACGGGCTTAGAGTTGTAGGCTACGAAATAGACAAGTTTCGTAGGGGTCATCCCACAAATTGAGCTTTGTTGAATTTGAGGATAACACCTCCTTTGTGATGTTACTTGGATAATTAGAATATAATTAATATTTGGTCACTTGTTATGACTAATATTACTTATGTGAGGATAGCATGAAAGGAAATTTGCAGCCATAATAAACCATTTCCACGTAACCTCAAAAAAGCAAAAGAGAAAAATATGCAAACAAGTATTCATAATCCACAAGCAAAAGAATATAGAAACATACCATCAAGATGACACAAGATGTACCTTGGGAAAACCCTCATGAAAGAAAAATCCAACCTCCAAAAGCATCAACACTCAATGTATTGTCTCGTGAACAAATATTACAATACATTAACATAGCCTTCATGAATATTTCTAAAACATCAAGCTCCGTAATTGCATTCCATAAGATCAAGCAAATGAGAATCATGTAACCACACATCCCAATCCATACTTCCTCTCCTCACATATGCGACTTACAAGATATGTTCAATCCAACCTTAGCCAACAAGTCAAATGTTATGCAAGCCAACAAGCTAACACAACCAACCCCAACAACTACTCATGTGCTTGCTTTTATAGAAATAAGTTTGCACAAAACTAGTAAGTGGTATTACATAACCATGTCCCTCAAAACCATGAGTTCATTAAACCATGCCCCCCTTATTTATTTTTGGTACTAAGCTTTCCCAATGTTAAAATATTTTTCCAATGTGCAACCCACATTAAATATTTATCCCAATATTACATAAACTTACAAGTGGCCCCAAGAATGCCTAACCCATTGTGATGTTTACATATCTAAGATGCACCACAATTAAATATTATATTTTACATTGTAATCATTATGTAAGGTGTACAATACACATTTCCCAGCATTCTCCCACTTGTTGTATACATTGCATAAAGGGTAAAAAATAAACTCAAATATTAGGGAAATGATCCATGTACCATGTAAACATCCAAGTGCTCCATCAAGATACCTACAACAATAACCAAGGTGACCATAATCTCAAACATGAATCCTCTCATCCTCCATCATGTCAATGCACAAAAGATAAAATCCAATCCAAAGAAATGCCACACTAAAATGTCACGAAGAAGCAAGAATCCCACCTCAACTAATATATAAATACAAACACCAAATCCAATGGTAACAAATAAGCCTGAGTAGCTATCAATAATTAATCACCATAGCTAGTTGCTAACACATCCAACTAACCATACCTCGAATCCAAGGTATACTCATGATAACAAGTAGACCTTATGCAATCAACATATCCAACCCGATCCACAATGATCACAAGTCCTTGTATATACACTATCTTACATTTAAAGAAGTCCTCCAAGGTAACAACACATAAATATGTGATAAAAAAACTCAAGACCCTTAATGTTGCAGTATAATGAGAACACACAACAAAGAACACATATACATCCTAGAACTCCCACTGTATGGGTAATGCCAAATCTAAAATTAATCAAGGCATCCAAAGATCCACCAATAGCACTCACATAGAGGATGTGAGTAAATCCTCTATCACATATTATCGAAGAACAAACACACCGATATGCAAAATTTGCAAACTAAACAACTGCAACATAACTCTCTCACCATAGGTCCATATCTCTCCTAAGTTATCCACATCATAGAAGATAGGCAAACCAACTCCAATGTCAAGTGAACACAAACATCCATGAAGAAGCATTAGACTAACAAGAGAACTTGAAAATCAAAACCATATCCTTCTACCAACATCAATGTGTTATAGATGTGAAAAGTAAGATCTCCTTCCTAAACCCCAAATCAAGAAGCCTCCTCAACATCCAATTGTTAAACTCCAAGGTCAAACATACCATATATCAATAAACTAATTAGGATGTAGGCCTCTCAAACTAAAGGAAGATCAAACAAAAATAACCTCCATTCCCTCAACAAGGAATATGCCCAAAGCCACTAACCATCTCATTTTTCTCTTTAAAACACATTGATTTCAAAACAACTCAGGATTCAAACATAAGGAGACAACAAATTATAACCATGCATCTACTCCTCAAATAAGTCTTCTAGAACTAGTATCCATAGCTCAAGACTCAAGCATACATGAGAAGACAAGACACAAAGAAAGAATACATCTGAAAATAAGGTGGGCAATACTTATCAAATCATTCACCACTCATAGGACCAAGAGTGGGGAATGAGATTGCTCCTCCAAGATACACCAAGCCACAATGACTCTCTCCAAGAACAATCTCCTCAACAGGTCCATGTTGAACTCATATCCAACCTAGGTGTAGGCTCCTTGGTCTTCTTGTTGAAATCTCATCAAAGAGTAACCTTCTCAATACACAATCTTTAAAAAACAAGAGATCTCTAGCCTCACCCAAATCTGAAATAGATATACAACCAATCATCTCATGCCAATCAAACTCCAATGCAACACCGCAATAACCAGAACCTCACAAGAGAAATGATCACAACACTCATCAATTAGATTATCACAAATCACCACCAAAGTTCCAAATGCATAATCAAAATCTCACCATAACATCATGATCTATATTTCCTCAAAGGAACATCATATGTCTCAAATGAACATATTTTCTCCTAGGAGCACATGTATCATGCTAAGACTATAATGTATGATCAAGAGTCCGCCATGACACAATAACATCCATCCTCTGAACCAAGGATCAATTGTCAAATTGATAAATCATAAAATGACACCTCAACCAAAGACTCCAAGAGTCCTCCATGGTAAACAGAGATGTCAAAATCTCCAAATCACATGAAGATAACCATCTCCTATAATGCAATAAATAGGAAACAATCACCATCAGATTTATAATAAATATAGTGATCTGATTTAGAATACTCAAATCTCAAACTCAACACATATGTATCAAATTTTTGGTACCACATCCTAGGACATTGTTTGAGTCCATATACAGATTTCTTTAATTTACAAAACAAATTATTTTTACCTTTCACCACTTATTGCTCTGGCTATGTCATATAAATAGCCTCCTCTACATCACCATGAAGGAATGTCATTTTCACATCCATTTTCTCAACCTTTAAATCATAAGTTGCAATAATAGAAAGCAAGAATCTAATGGATGCCATTTTTGCAATAGGAGAAAATATCTCACCATAATCAACACCCTTAACTGGAGAGTAACCTTTCGCAACCAACCATCCTTTGTACTTCTCAATACCTCCATCTAAATCAATCTTTTTCTTAAACACCCATTTGCAACCAACATGTTTTTGTTCTTTAGACAATGGTACTGAGTCCCATGTATCATTCTTTTCCAAAGCTTTCATTTCTTCATTCATAGCAATCTTCCAAGATTCTGCATCATTCATACCTAACGCCTCTTCTACAGATATTGGTTCATCAATGTTAGTATTCAAAGTAAAAATACATTTCCAAACATTAGGTGTCCATACCTTTTCAATGGTTGTATATGCCTTGTAGACCTTCAAACAAGTTGTGTTGGAAGTTATTCCTCATCTTCTGAAGATTCAAAGATAGATAAGATCCCTTTGACTTATTGTCTATCTAGGGGCCTCAATTCAACTTTCTTAGGCATAGAAGGAAGTTGAATCACATCTTTTTGTTCACTTTGTTATGGCTACAATGTAACAAAAAAGGCTTAGTTTCTCTAAAAATCACACTTCTACTATATATTATCTTCTATGTAATAGGATCCCAAAGCTTGTATCCATTCATGTCATAATTATACCTAATGAAGATATATTTCATAGCCTTGTTTTATAACTTTGTTCGCTTCTCCTTTGACACATGTGCATATGCCTCACAACCAAAAACTTTAAGATGTCTCGATGAAGGCTTGTGACCTGACCACGCCTCAATAGGTGTTTTATCAGTAATAGATGATGTAGGAGACCTGTTAATTAGGTAGCAAGTAGTGGCAATAGCTTTGGCCCAAAACCTTTGTTCTAGACCAACACCACTAAGCATACTCCTAGACTTCTCCATCAGTATCATGTTCATTATTTCTGCAATTCCATTTTATTGTGAATAATATGGAGTTGTCTTTTGTCTCTCAACGCCACAATCTTTCAAAAATCTATCAAAATCATTAGAGAAAAATTCATCACCATTGTCAGTCCTCAAACATTTTATTTTCTTTTCAATTTGCAACTCAACTATTGCTTTAAATTCTTTAAATCGACTAAAACTTCAAATTTATTCTTTAGAAAATATACCCATTTCTTTCTACTATAATATCAGTAATGAAACATAATATGTGGATTTTCCAATAGAAGGAACATCTATAGGACCAAACACATCAGAATGAATAAGATCCAATACACCACAAGGTTTATGAGAACTCAAGTAAAACTGAACGTGGTTTTGTTTATTATAAATACAATGCTTACAAAAATCAAAATTAAGATTACAACCAGTCAACCCTTCTATGCAGGTAATTTTGATTTAGTAGAGAGAAAACCCTTAGGTACCCAAAAGCCACGACCATCTATTGAAGAGGAAACCCTCACTTTTTTCAATGTAGTAGTCACATACTTGTTTTTCACAAAAGTCCTATTACACTCAACGGTGCATGCATCAAGCTTATACAATGTGCCAAATCTGACACCTCTAGAGATCACCATAAAACCTCTAACCATCTTGCATCTTGTCTCAAAAAAGACTACCTGTACACCCACATCTATTAGTTTGCTCACAAATAATAAATTTCATGCTATCCTAGGGATATTCAACACACCATTGATCATTTTTACTCTACCATAAGGAAAATTAATTTTAACGTTACCACGACCAATAATATTTAAATAAGAATAATCACCCCAGTACACCTTACCTCCATCAAATTCTTCATATTCAAAAACCCAATCTCTATTAGGGGTCATATGGAAATATGCACGTGAGTCAATTAACCATGCATCATTACATGCACGAGTGGTCAAAGCTGCAATGAATGCATCACCATTTTCCTTCACAGACTCAAAATCAAAATCAAATTTATTTTCTTTCTTCTTTTCTTCTTTGCATTCCTTATGAAAGTGTCTAGGCTTACCACAAATCTAGCAAATGAATTTGGACTTTCCAAGAGATTTGGATCTCCCTTTGGACTTGGATTTGTCTCGCTTCTCACTCTTCTTGCCCTTTTCTTTAGGTCTTCCATGAAAATTTAGGGACTCTTTGGCACTAATAGATACCTTCCTCCTCATCTCTTCAAAAAGAAAAGAACCCACAACATATTCAACTTTTAAGACAAGAGAGGTACTCACAATAACCATAACAAGAGAATCCCACAAATCAAGTAAAGAACAAAGTAGAATCTAGCATCTCTCCTCCTCATCCATTTTTATACCAACTAATGTCAATTAATCCACAAACATATTGAATGCTTCTAGGTGGTCTACAATCATCCACCCTCTTCCATTCTCAAGGAATACAACTTCTTCCTCAAGAAAATCTTGTTCACTAAAGATTTGACTTGATATATCTTACCAAGTTTCTTCCATAGTTTCTTCACAGAGGACTCTTCATGGATATTGATTAAAACAGAGTCTCCCAAGAACAATTTGATTACACCCTTGGCTTTATGGTCCATAACATCATATTGAGTAGTCAATGTAGCTTTTGTAGACCTTGAAACACACTCATCAATAAAATCCCACATGTCTTTGATTAATTAATAGATCTTCCATATGCAACTTTCACATATCAAAATTGTTACCAAAAAATTTCTCTATCTCTATTCTCCCTGATGTGCTCACCATCTAAACATTCTTGCAATAAGCTCACAAAGTATCTTCTACACAAGCTCCCACTCAAAACTGGATTATTCAAAAAACCCAACAACCCTAACTGAATCCAAAGGTGATCAGGCTTTGATACCACTTGTAAGGAAACTAAGGTAGTGGAACAATCCTACTTACTAGTTAAGATGAGGAACCCTAACTGTTACATGTATTAATCTCACTTCCATGGAATTCTTCTTCCATAAGCCTACCTACAAATTTGTCTCCATAGAATCAAGACCATATGTATTTCTCCCTTTAGATTTAGTGTTCATTATATTGATAGTGTATGATTATTAACTTACAAGAGGCATTCAATGATTGTTTTTATCACATTAGTTGACCTATTCATCCACTCAATATAGGCTATAAATCCAAAGAAAATTAATTATTGGACAATTCCTCTATGAATTTCAATTTCTATTTTGATGAAAAGTTAGATCATGATTTAATATTTTACCCCATATAAGTTTTTAGTTGATTACACAAACGAAATTACTTGTTTTATGATAGACCTAAGATACTTTTTTAGAAATCAAACATACAAAAATTGTAAAATTGTCAAAATAGAGTTCAAAAACTATCTACAAGGATACTAGTGCTTAACCTAGGCATTGGTGTCTAATCTAGAGGACACTAGCTAGTGTATTCTAGGCAAGCGAGTCCAATGAAAGATCACATGCCAAGCAAAATAAAAAATTGTTCTATATTCATTAATTTAAATAAAAATTTGTCTTCACAAGCTACAAGCTGATAAAAAGCCTAACTCACTACACACTCAATCCCTCATGTTTTACCAACTATGGCTTACAACAACAAATCTCAACACTACAATGTTACCCCAAGTCCCACACATGGATTGATTTATCCCTATATAGTCCCTTCCCCATATTTGTACACAAATTTCTGCTTACAAACCCCTCCAATGGCCACACTCTATACTATCTCCCACAATTTTTTAATGCATTCCATAGGGAAAAACTATTGGTTTTCTTATTTTTTAGAATTGTCACAATAATTGTATAACTATTTTAAATTCCTTCTTGTCCCATAATGGCCTACATTTTTCCTTTCATTTCCTACCCTTGTCATTTTCTTTTCTTTCTTGATCAAATATTCTTTAGCTCTACATTGAGTAAAAATCCAATCATTTTATCTATCTTCCAAGAAGTCTAATGACCTGCACAACCACCACCAAATAGATTCACCCATGAAACACCTACCCACAAGAATACATATATCCATCACTCAAAAGAAAGTAATCAATCGCAAGCCATAGAAGTTTAACTATCATGGAACGAAGGAAAGAAGAAGAATTATCCAAAAGTTAATAACCATCCAAAAGGGAAAGTAAAAAGCATGGCCCCATCAATAAGAGGATCAAGGACCAAAAGAACAAGATCGTCCCTCTATCCTAAACATCCAATTTCATGTATTCCAAGTGTTAAGTGAACGTCAACGAGGAATCATGCAACTAAATCATGCATTGATTAGTGATAGGATGGAAACATAAAGTAGTTAATATAGAAAAAAGACAAAGCCAGGTGTCTTTGGAATTCATGTCATCATAAATCATCGCTATCAACTATCATTTTTACCTTATTGAACTCATGCCAAATGCAGCCAAAGTTATAGTTGTTATCGATGTCATCCCAAATGTTACTAGAGTTATACATAAGTTGTCAAAGTGACATGCTACTAAAGATGATAGTGTTGACAAAGTCACATAGGTTGTTGTTGAAGATATCAAGCTATTGCCGAAGATGGAAAAATTACAATCGAAGATGCAACTATGTTTTCTTTTGTTGTTGAAGCCAACTAGAATGTTCTTAGACCCTTAGAATCATTCGAGCATGTGCAAAAACCCACACACAAGCCAAAATTCTCTCAACCACATTTATTATATTTTTGGTGATCTAGGATTTCTCATTGACCTAGATGCTCTTGTTGTTGGCAACATAGTCAAGAGACACTGTTAATATGATGTTGTCATTGATGACAAAAAACTATCATGTTTAGAGACAAATCCTGAGATAAAGATGTATACAGTGTTTTGGTCCAGTAAGATTAACTTAGTCAAATTGACTAAGTATTAACAACGTATTGAGACAGTGATAGTAATTTAGTTGGTACTCCTCTGCAGTTGAAGATCAAGGTATGCGGTCCTAGTATGTTGTAATCAACCCCTTGGTGATGTTATATTCCAGTGTTCAAGTTCTAACTTCCTCTGAAAGTCCTATGGTGAAATGCCTAAGTCCAAGTGAATAGAGTTAAGCCATAAATAGTGAAGAACACCTGAATATTTCGGTCTGCATTCCTCTGATATTGATTGTCTCGATGTACAGTTTGGAGGTGTTGTAAACACATATAAGAAGTATTTAATTCCAGACTTTCAGATTCTGAAGCTCACCGGAAGATCATCCACAAGCTTCCAAGTATCGACATTCAATTTGACAGTGTTTCACAAAGACAGAGTCATCAGTTTAGAGATTTGCATCTTGTCACATAAGAATATTATGATCTATGGTTATAAAGGTATGATTGGTGATGTCTAATGAATGATTGATATGAATTTTGGAGTCCAGTTTGGTCTGCATTACAAGTTATGTTATGACAGTCAACAAGGTTAAGAGTATACTCAAGAATGAAGCCAACACTCAGTTGAATCATTGTGTGGTAAAGATATACTACTTGAATCATTATTCTAAGTGGTTCTAAAATAGGTTCACACCTATATGAAGACTCTTGACTGTTTGCATTGGTTCGCATAACTTCGTGTAAAGGATTCAAGCCAACAGAGCATAGATTCCTGTGTACACGTTTCATCACTGGCAAGCCAACCTAGTTTTGAGTTAAATCTTGTTAGGAATATATATACTTGATAGATTTCAGTATTGGGTGTGGAATATGTGGGAAAGTAGTGTGAATTTGAAGTATGTGCAATCTGAGATAGTCTTGTGACTAGAAAGGAATAGTAAGGGCAGAGAAATAGAGTATATGTAAAACAGAGCAGAAAAGTAGCGCAGACATTATGAAGACATTTGAATATGTATACTAATCTATAATTGGAACTGCACTTTAACATTCTGTAGATGAACTTGTAGCAGTCTTCTCCTGGCAGTGAGCCATTCCTTCTACCTTCTCATCTCTTTCTTCAGGCAGTGAGCCTTTTATGAGCAGTGAGATCTGATTAGTGAGCCCTAAGGCAGTGAGCCTCTTGTAATTCGGTATTACTACCACTAATAAATTTCTGTGGGTTAACCCCCACCGTGGTTTTTCCCTTTTTGGGTTTTTCATGTAAAAATACTAGTGTTCATGTGTTATGACTTTGTGGTTGCTCTTCTTATGCTTACTTTACTTTCATGTTATTGAAGTTGGTAAATGGATTAATGAATGAGTGATAGAAAAGTTTTACAGAATACTGATTCACCCCCCCCCCCCACTCTTAGTATTCTTTGTATTCAACAATTGGTATTAGAGCAAGGTTCCTTGGAAAAATCCTAACAGCTTGAGGAAGATGTGGGAGGGTTTACTCATGGCAACACAAAGGTATCTTACTTATTCTAAAGAAGATCCTCCTAGCAGCATTAAGATTGGCAATCAAGTATATGTCAATAATGAATAATTTGAAGCAACTCTAGAAGATCTTGACAACTCCAAGGCTGATATCAAGGGTTTAGAGGAGAGTATCAAAGAAGCTGATAATTGCATTCTAAAATTAAAAGAGCATATTAGTAAATCTCACGAAAGAAGGAAAGAATTATGTGAGCAACTAAAACAAGCAAGTGAATCCACATAGAGTCTTCTCAAGGTGATTGAAGAAAAGAACAAGAATGAGGAATATCTGAATCAAGTTGTGAAGGACACGTCAGAGGAATGTGAAAAACTAGGAAAAGAAGTTATGCTCTTAAAATTTGATTTGGAAGCAGCTAAAAGCTATGAAGAAAAGTTTAAGATAAGTTCTACAAAGCTTGATGAAATGATTTCTGGCCAAAAGAGTATTGATGACAAGCAAGGTTTGGGATTTGAAAAGGGAGAAAGTTCAAAATCTGGTCAAGAAAATTATGAGGTAAAGCAAAACAGGGGAAACCAATTCATAAATCAAAGAAGAAGACCTAGAAGACCCCCGGTCAGGCAGCCAAATGCTCAAAGGTACCCATCTTTCAATGGTCATTGCTTTAATTGCAATAAGTATGGTCATAGGGCTACTCAGTGTAGAAGTAGAATGAATCAAAATGTTCCATCCTTCTCTGGTCAATGCTTCAATTGCAAGAAGATTGGTCATAAAGCAAATGAGTGCAGAAGTGTGTCAAGAAATATGCCAAACTATTCAAGGAATGGTCAATCCTTCAATGGGAAGTGTTTTGCATGCAATAAATTTGGACATATGGCTAACCAATGCAAATCAAGGCCAAATTCAAATGTCAGGAGAAATCAAGGTCAAAGAAATATTGTGTGCTTCAATTCCAACAAGTCCGGACACTTTGCTAGATTCTATAGAACTAGAAATGTAAAAAGAAACTACAATACTGAATATAGGAAAACAGAGCAAAAGAATGACAAAGGGAAGGAAAAGCTTGATCCAGTTGAAACCAAAAAATAAATGAGCAAAATTTGGATCAAGAAAGATGTGATTGAAGTCAAGGATGAATCTACACCATCATCTGGTGCAGATACTTCCTCCAGGAAGTAAATTGGGAGCTCTAGATTAGGGGGAGCAGTGTTGAAAATCCAAAACCCCTAGCCAAAAAGTGAGTGCCAGAATCTAGCACAAAGGTATATGATGAAATATAATGTGACAAATCTTTTAAAAGAAAAACTGGAAGAAAAGAAGTCAATGCGGCACATTGTGGAGCAATCTTGATCGATTGTATCCATCAAGAAGACATGTAGCTTTTTGAGAATGAGCAATTATGATGATTTAGGTCAAGTCATGCGGAGGATAAAAAGGGACTTGTTTGATTTCAAATCACTTTGCATTCAAGATATCAGACATCCAGAAGAGACTAAGGTGAAACTTAAGCAACAACAACTAAGATCTGAAGGATTCGAAGTGACTCAGATAAAGGAAACCCTAGCTTGATGGAACAAGGTATTTCTAGTTGAAACCCTATTGTGAATTTGTTTAAATCTTTGCAAAAATGGCAACCCCACAAGTTGTTGATATCACTGAGCAAGCTCAGCCAAAATTCAAGAAACACCCCTACAAATCAATAGAAGTTGATCCTATGGGTGCATCTTCAAGTATACCACACGGTGTGATGCACACGGAGGATGTTAGGGCTTACATTCATGTTGCCCTAGAAGAACATGGTGACAATACAATCATAGATTTATACCTAAATCATCTAAGTGGTGACCAATTTGAGTTGAAGCAAGAATATAAGGCGTTGGAAGTGAAGAAATTCATTCAGTACAAAGATTTTCCTATATTTGCGGAAGATAAATGGGTTCAATATGTGTTGAGCAGGATCCATGATGAATTCATATGGCTCAAAAAGCCCTTCAAGATCACCAAGGATGTGATTAGGGCTGTGATAGGATTAAACTCTATCGGTAGTGTGCCCCTGTTAAAATCTATGAAGAATAACACTGCGACGGAAGCAACCGGAGCCAAATTTGACAAAAGGGCATTAATAGTAAATGATATTACAGATCATGCAGTAAGATTTGCAACAATGGTGATAGGATATAAAGTCTATTTCTCCAGTCATGAGAACTCTATCTCCGGTACTGCTATCTACACCACCTATCAGATGATTAAGGAGAATGCAGACTATGACCTCTATGAATTATTGTGACAACAGCTAATGGAAAACTTGAAGAAGACAAAGGAAAGCAAATACCCCTTCAAATTTGGTAAGTTGATCATCTAGCTATTCTTCTACTTCATGCAAGAATTGCCCAGAATGAAAAACTTGTTATGGTTAAACAATCAACTAGTGGTAGTACAAATTAGGAATTACTTAAGCAGTATAGGAAGCCATGAGGATCAAACCACATCCCTATGGGGCTATTTCAAGAATTTTCAAAGAATTATGCAATCTAGGGAAAAGATTCCCAAGGGAATTGTTGACAGATACAAAAATGACATTTGCTTTATTGTAACTAAAGACCAATGCATGATGGAGGCAGTTGAGCCCAGGACAGTTTGGATCATGCCCATGGGATATGAAGTGGATGGTCAAGTATTGGATAACTATGCCAAACACATGCTAAGCAAACCTAGAGACTCTAAAGAAGAGAGATTTGGAACCTATGAGGAATTGTCATCAAAAGTCTTTGTTGAGTAGAGAATGCCAGAAATATCAAAGAAAGCTAGAAGATGGCAGAAGATTATGCCCTAAAGAAAGGTTTTTCCAAAGAACAAATTAGAGAAGCAAAAGCAAGGGCAGAAGTAGAAAGGACAGCTAAAGAAAAACAAGATGAACCTATGAAGGTTCCAAAAGAGCTTGAGACGAAATCAAAAGAGCCTACAGTTACTAAGAAGAGAACAAGAGCTTCTACTTTACAAACTACATCCGGTACTGCACCTGAATCCTCTGGTCCCACACCTTCTGCAAGTGTGGAAGCCCCCAAAACAAGCCACGAAAGAATGAAGACAAAAGCAAAAAAGAATACATGTAAGTATAGGAGTTGATGAAGAAGCAATAGAATCAGATGAAGATGTCAAGAAAATGAAAGGTAAGACTATTAAAGCCTCTGGAAGTAGCAAGGAGAAGCCCTCTAGAAGAAAGAAACCCAGCAAAAGATAGAAGGTAGATTAGCCTCAAGCCACATTGACGCTTGAAGATGTATTAAAATCTGTCACTGTTGATCGAAATCTAAAACCTGTGGCTGAATTTTATGATGATTACAATGATGCTGATAAAAGGATTTTGGAAGAAGCCACCATAAAGTATTTGAACATATACAATAGAGCTCTCATTGAGATCATTGGTGATCTCCTAGATACCTTGGGAAGTATTATGTCAGCCAAGAAGGAAGCTGCTATGGCTAAAGACATAGAACTTAGAGAACATACATTGATAAAATTATATCTGGATATCACTCCAAAAGAAAATGCCAAAATCTCCAAAGCAATCAACAATGAGTTCAAATCAAAGAAAAGAATGAACGCACTAATGATATGATAAATTGATAAAGTGGTCAAGGAAATAGAGGAGATCATTTTGGAGATACTAAAGAAGTACAATATCCCTACCATCTATGACAATGAAGAAACAAGTGTTGGAGATGACACATCTATTCTGGAAGTAAGTATGGATCAAGGCTTGGAGCAAACTAATACAAATCCTTCGGTAAAAGATAGAGTAACTGAATAGCAAAAGGAAGAATCTGATCAAACCCCTACTGCTAATGATCAAGCATAGCTGAAAATGATCAAATTGAGACAAATCTTCCTCCAGGACAACAGACTGATGATCTAGAAAAAAGGAGAAAATTGATGAGCAAATCAAAGTTGATAATCAATAACTTGATCAAGCTGAGGAGAGCCCTGCACCGGAGAAAAATATTGGTCAACAAGAGAATATGGACATGGAACCTCCGGAACAAAATCAAGAAGAAGTGTTTGAAGAAGTGACAAGAGACACTACTACTGCCCCAGTTGATTCTGTCAGAGAACTTTTGGAGAGACAACAAGATTTGGATGAGTCTGAGCTCCTACAAGGACCAATAAATTTGGCCTCAATGTCTCTTATGCAAAAATTCAAACTAGTGACAATTGTTTAAGCAAAGGCATAGGAAGAGATACTAAGGTCGCACATGCAAGACAATGAACTCATTGGTGAAGCATCTAGTATCCTAGAGAAGTTAATGCCTTCATACCAAAAGGACACATCTTTGCCACCAACGATTCAGCTCAAAAGCCTAATCAAATCTGTAAGTTCTCATTTTGAGTCATTCGAAAAGTCTGTAGAAATAAAAGTTAGAAAAGAATATAATGAGAAAAGGTTAGCTGAATTGAAGACCATGGTGGATAATGATAAAATTTTGCTACACATTGGAATAAAAAAAATAGAGAAGGATATTAAGGAATCACACGATATATACAAATTTTGCTTGTCATGGTCGGATGTTACTAAGGAGTTAGAAGAAAAAATCAAGGATCTAGAACTCCAATTGTCAAATATTTCTAAGACATGATCCGGCAGCTGAATCAATAAATAGTAAAGAGATACAAGTGGTAAATATCCACAATGATTTGAGCAATCTGATGAAAAAGAGGGAAGAAGTTAAAAATAGGTTGTGTCAGTTGAGAGCGCTAATAAGTCCTAAAATAGATTCAATGACCCATCTTGCAGAAGAAGCCTTGAAGACAAAAGCAATAATTGATACACCCTCAAATCTACATAAGGTAGAAAAATTAGTCTTTTTGATAAATGGTCACATTCAAATTTTGGAAAGTGCAAAGAGTAGATGGGATGGAGAGTTAGCTCTGCTAAAGACCATTTATAGTGATATTCTATCTCCTACAACTAACTAATCAAGCTAAAGGCTGTACCTATACATATGCGACAGAATATGACAGTTTTGAAGTTTTGACACAATTTTGCTATCTGTATATACACCTTTGCCATTGATGTCAAAGGGGGAGAAGAAGATCTAGTGAAAAAAGGTTGAACATATCATGGGAAGAAGAAAAATAGAGTGCATATATTAAGGGGGAGTAGATAAACATTTTTCACTAAGTGTTGCCATTAATGCCAAAGGGAGAGATTGTTGGCAACATAGTCAAGAGATACTGCTGATATGATGTCATTGATGGCAACAACCTATCATGTTTAGAGACAAATCCTGAGATAAAGATGTCTATAGTGTTCTGGTCTGGTAAGATTAAATTAGTCAAATTGACTAAGCATTAACAACATATTGAGACAGTGGCAGTAATTCAGTTGGTACTCTTGAAATGCACTGGACAACTGAGAGGGGGGGTGAATCAGTTGTCCCCAAAACCTTAACTACTTCTACACTTTAAAACATTAATCACTTGTCCACTGATATTATGATTAAACCACGAAAGCATGAAATCAGAAAATTAAACATAGTTATAAGATCAAACACAAGAGACACCAGATTTTTATGTGGAAAACCCTATTAAGGGAAAAACCACGGCGGGGGTTAACCCACAAGATATATATGTAAAGCTCAATACTAAAAATTAGAGGCTCACTGCCTAGAAAAAGGCTCACTGCCAAGGGGTTTTGAACTGATATAATAGCATCTACTCCATGCCTGAATTCAGTTCCATTGAAGCACAATATTCTTCCTCTGCTCTGCCTTTTACACTTCTTTCCTTAACTTCGCATCTTCACTCCAGGACATGTTTTCCACAACCAAATTACAAGTATATATATCATTCATCAACCTTGGAATGTACATCAAGGTCAGCATTACATTCATGAATCGTTAGAACAATCTCCAAGGTCAGCATTACAAACATTTACAAAATAGGTCTTGACCTAATACAAAAATTAAGCTAAAGAAGTATAGAAAAGATGTATGTGGATCATGCCATGCCTTAACTGGGACTGAAAAATGATCTTCCACGCTACAACACACTTCTGCAATCTTCAAGAGATCTCCGCAATCACTAGAATTAACCAAGTCGGCTGAGACTGGTTACACGCTACGTTATCTAGGAACAATCTTCAACTTTGATCCAAAATACTCCCCGCTGACCAATGAAAAGGTAGGACCATGATTAGGAGGCATCCACAAGTACGTTGTAATCATCAGGAGTAACCACACAAAATCTAACCACTTTATCCATGAGATTATTCACACCGAAGCATATGAACTTCATTGTCTTCAACTGTCATAAAAGAAAGATAGCTTGTGGACTACCAAATCACGAACCATTGAAGTTATAGGCACTTATTATCATCCCAAACTTCCCTCTAGAACTGCAAAGCAAAATACTTCAATGCAGATGAATGCAAAGAAAAATACTTTCTCCTTGTCACCAGTGAATAATTAGAAAAAGCAGGTTTTACTCTGGTGAATGTAACTCACTCAATTCTTCATACCGGAGGCTCAAAATCAGGATTTAGCATCTTCAAATATGCCTCTAAATAACTCCCAATCTGCATACAAAGATCTTCAATGTACAAGAAATGTGAAGCAATCTTCTGGACTGTTCTTCAGTATGCAATACAATGTCTTCATTGTGATTCACTACAATTCTTTGTTTCTTCCGGAGGAGCAAATTTTCTCAATATCCTCAACATATAAAGCTTCTAAACAAATAGCAAGATAGGATATAGTTGACACCAATGACAACAAAGATATGTTGACATCAATGAGAACACCGATTAGGCACATACTTGCAACAATCTCCCCCTTTGTAATTGATGGCAACATATGATGTGAAAAATTGTAACAGTCATCAAGACAAGATTCTCCCCCTATCTCTTTACACACATACACTCTTTCTCTTTGAGTTTTTCACATGATTTCTCTCCTCCTTTGACATCAATGGCAAAGGGCACATACTTACACTCTGTTGCTTTGAACTAAACTCTCTTCATCTGACTACTCCCCCTGAGAAGTAGCCCTTACAAGCATCAATCTGGATCTGGATGTAGAACTCTGAGCACCACTGGACTAATGCACTCTTGTGTATCTTAGTTTAGATAAGGAGGGGTTATAACCCCTAACTTTTCTTTGATATACTCAAAGGTATCCTTAGGCAGAGGCTTGGTGAGAATGTCAAAAATCTAATCTTTTGTAGATACATACTCCAACTTGACTTCATTCTCTGTCACTTTTTCTCTTAGAAAGTGATATCTTATGGATATATGCTTTGTCCTTGAATGAATTACTGGATTCTTTGATATGTTTATGGCACTTGTGTTGTCACAAAAAAATTGCAATTGGATCTTCATACACAACTCTGATGTCCTTCAATGTCTACTTCATCCATAACACTTGAGTGCAACTGCATGCTACTGCAATATACTCTGCTTCTGTAGTAGAAAGAGATATTGAGTCTTGTTTCTTGCTTAACCAGGATACTAGCCTTTTTCCCAAGAAGAATGCACCTACACTTCTACTTTTCATGTCATGCACATCTTTGGCCTAATCTGCATATGTGTATGCACTGAGAGTGAAATCATTATCTTTTGGGTAGCACAAACCATAATCTATTGTGCCTTTCAAATATCTTAGTATTCTCTTGACTGCCATCACATGTGATTCTTTAGGTTCTTCTTGAAATCTTGCCACAAGAAAAAACTTCATCTAGAAATATTTTTACTTTTGCAGGTTTAGATTCAATGGTCCACAGTCTTAGACAGTTCTATACCTTGACCTAGCTCAGCTAGAATCTTATCTAGGTCATCCTCTTCTTTTTGAACAGATCTTTTCTTTCTCTTGGTTTGATTTTTCACTTAAAAACCACTTCAACTGGCTCATTATCTGCATCACCATCATATATCTTCGTGCTAGATTCCAGCACCAACTTTCTGGCTGGGGGATTTAGATTTTTGACACTACTCCCCCTGAGCCAGAGCTCTCAATTTACTTCCCGAAGGAAGTATCTACACCGGATGCTGGTGCGGATCCATCCTTGATTTCATTGACATCCTTTTTGATCCAAATCTTGCTCATCTCATTCTTAGTATCTACCAGATAAATCTTGTTCTTGCCCTTGACATCTTTCTGCCCTATTTTCTCTTTCTTTGCAGGATGGTTTCTTGTTACATTTTTGCTTCTGCAGAATCTGGCGAAGTATCCGGTCTTGTTGCAATTGAAGCAAACAACATTTTTCTGACCTTGATTCCTTCTATGATTTGGAATTGACCTTGATCTGCACTGATCAATCATATGTCCAAATCTATTACATGAAAAACACTTGCCATTGAAGTATTGACTATTCCTTGAATGGTTTGGCATGTTTCTTAACATACTTCTGCACTCATTTTCTTTATGGCCAATCCTTTTACAATTGAAACATTGACCAGAAAATAATGGAACGTTTTAGTTTATTCTACTTCTACACTGAGTAGCCCTATGACCATACTTATTGCATTTAAAACAATAGCCATTGAAAGATGGATACCTTTGAGCATTTGGTTACCTGACCAGAGATCTTTTAGGTCCTCTTCTTTGGTTCCTCACCAGATGGTTTCTGCCTCTTCCTTCTCTAGATCTAACTTTCCCTGAATTTGAGTTTTCTTCCTTTTCAAATCCCAAGCCTTGCTTATCATTAGGATACTTTTGACTGGCTAGCAACTCATCAAGTTTTGTAGAGCTTATTTTGAATTTTTCTCTATAGTTGTTGGCTGCCTTTAGATCAGACTTCAAAAGTACAATTTCTTCTGCCAATTTCTCACATTCTTCTGACTTATCTTTCACAACTTGGCTCAGATGATCTTCCAGACTCAATTATTCACTTTTTCTTTTAGGACTTTGTTGAGGTTCCTTGCTTTCATTAGTTAGCTCTTGGATGCAACCATTTACTTCTACCATATTTTATTTTGAGTCCAAGTTTTCTTCCTCATATTTCTTGATGTCTTATGGAGCAATTTGGTGCCCTTTACTGTCAATATCAACTGCTTTAGATTCAACATTGGCAATCAAGCATACATCACATTTTGTTTTATCATTGATGGTCTGGAAACCTTCTTGTGCTTCATTCTGCAGTTCCTCATTGATTGAGTTAGAGTATCTTTGAATGATCTCATTAACTTTGACATTTGTACTTTCAACAATCTTTCCCAATCTATTGTTGTAGTAGTGGTAGGCTTTGTTCCAAGATGAATATCTCCTCATACTTACCATTTTCCATTTTGATAAGGCATTTGCTTCCAAAGATTTTGAAGTATTTCATAGTGGGTATTGTTCCATACCATAATTCAAAGGGAGTCTTTTCATTTTTTACTCTTACCTGAACTCTGTTTAGTGTGCAGATAGTAGTTTGAATTGCCTCCTTCCAAAATGCTTCTGACAGATTAGCTTCTTCCATCAATGATTTTGCAGTTTCCTGAATAGTCCTGTTGGTTTCTTCCATTACCCTATTCTTTGCAGAGAGTTGCTTTTCTATCCCATGAGTCTCACAGAACATATTGAAGTTGTTAGAGGTAAACTCTTCTTCTTTCCCAGTCCTCAAACACTTGATTTTCATATTTAGCTCATTTTCAACCATTGCTTTAAAGGATTTGAGTGCATCTAGAGTTTCTGATTTTTCTTTAAAAAAGCTAACCCAAGTCACTCTAGAATAATCATCAATGAAAAACATAAAGTACATGTCATCATGGAGGCTTCGTATTCTTGTAGGACCACAAAGGTTTGTATGGATCAATTCCAGTTGTTCAGCAGAAGATTTTTCTTTATCCTATAGTATTATTCTTGACTGCTTTTTATCTTGACATTTCCTGCAAATGATGTTATTTGAATAATCAATTTCTGGCAGATCTTTTACAATTTGGACTGAGCCTGACTTTGCTAAATCATCAAGATTGGTATGACACGGTCTTTTATGCCAAAGCCAGCTTTCATTGGTCTCAGTTGTGAGCCCAAGAATGTCACCTTTTCTAAGATGATAAAGATTCTTTTCTATCATTTTTCCAATGGCCATTGTAGCTCCAGATTTCTCTTTGATTTCAAAAGTATCATTCTCAAATACAAGACTAAATCCCCTTTTGCATAATTGTCCAATGCTTAAGAGACTTTTCTTTAGATTCTTAACATAAAAAACATCATCAGTAATTTGTCTGTTGCCAAGATTGATTGATCCTTTTCCACATAGTTCAGCAGTTCAGTCATCTCCAAATCTAACTACCCCTCCATCATATATTTCCAAACTTACAAACTTACTCTTGTCACCAGTCATGTGATTTGAACAACTACTATCAATAATCCAACAGTTCTCAGCTTGAAACATAGATTCATTGTTGGTGCTTACCTCTGAATCAGAACACCTTAGATTGTTGATGCTCTTTATTTTGGATAGGAGGTAGTCATCATTTTCATAAAATGCTTCCTTGGATATGTTAGTAATAATTTATGTTTGGGGTTTCAAGTGAGGCCTCTTCCCTAAAAATCCAAAAAGTTCTAATATTTTGGCCTCTGCAGATGTGAAAATGCAAGAAATCATTTAAGGTGCAAGTCAAAATATGCAGTGGCGGGTCAGAAATCGCTATCGGCCCTTGAAAAATGTTAAAAATGGGTCACACGCATAAAAATTGCTTATCGGGTCACAGTTCCAGTGTCCTTAAATGTTTCTGTGTGTGGCTAGAAGGGTCAATTTGTGCCACAGCCGCAGGATCCGCCAAGTGTTAAGCCCTAGTTTAGACTCTGCACTTTTGTTTTTACTTCCCACGGAGCTTGCCACGTGTCAGCAGCAGGGGCGCCCCCAAAAAGTTTCAAGAATGCGCGGAAGGCACCACGTGTTGGCTTCCTCCGATGTTTCTTTTGATTTTCTTTTAAGTTCCAGCTTGAGCACGAAAGGCGCCACGTGTCGGCTTCCGCCAAGGATCTGAGATTGTTTCTTTTATGTTTCTAGTGTGCCGCGGGAGGCGCCACATGGAGGCACCCGAAAGATTCTCAAAGTTTCGCATCTCTGCCAAGTTTCCAAAAGACCCTTAAAGTTTCTAGGCTTCGCGGATCCTGTCATGTGTCAGCCTCCGCTGAAGTTTCAAAAAGTTTCTATGCAGGGGCGGAGGATGCCGTGTGTCCCTTATGGTTGCTGCAGAAGCCGACAAGTGTTAGCTTCTGAGATAGTTTCTGCATGTTTCAAAGTGTGGCGCAGACATGGTGGGTCCCATTAAAGTTTCTAAGCTGCTGCGGATGTTGCCAGATGGTGGCCTTCGCCGAAATGTTTCAAAAAGTTTCTCAGTTTCTTTGGTGGCCATGGAACCTGCCAAGTGTCAATCTCCGCGAGAGTTTCTAAAAGTTTCAAATGTTTCAAGAGATGCTGCGGAGCTTAACAAGTGTCAGCTTCCGCGGGCTTGCCCCTGTCTTCTTTCTATGATGGCGAGCGGGAGTTTGTGGGCCCCAGTTTTAATGTGTCTCATGTTTCAAATGCCACGAGTTGCGACAAGTGTCACCTGCGAAGGCCACTTCATTTAAAGACAGTTTTAATGGGCCCTACGGAGCCCGACACGTGGCTGCTTCCGCATAGGTTTCCAAATTGTTTCCTAGTGTTTCTTAAGTGTTGCGGACAGTGCCAAGTGTCAACATCCGTGTGAGTCCCAACTGTGTCTCCGTTGTTTCTCGAGGGGGGTGCAGAAAGTGCCAAGTGTCAATTCCTATGGAAGCTTCAACAAGTCTCTCCTATGTTCCTCAGCAGGAGCGCGGAACCCGCCATGTGTCGGCATCCACAAGAATCCCAAAGTGTTTCTAATGTTTCTCAAGTGTTCATCAGTGTGACTGAAGGTGTCGGCGAAGGAGTTTCATGCTAGCTCGATGGTCTATCTCTGGCCGAAGGAGGTGGTATCGGCAGGAGTCATGGCGATGGGCTTTGGGTGAAGGCTTATGGGTCGAGCGGGGCAAAAGCGCTCGACACTTAGTTTACATGTGGCCCTTCTTTTAAATTGATAAAGTGGTCTCTGTGGGATGCATGTGGGACTATTCTTCCTGCATATTTTGAATTTTCAATGAAATATGTTTTGGCGGGAAGGTGTTAAGGGCGCAGTTCCTGCGTTGTCCGTTTGCTGCGGGTAGGTGAAGCAGTAATGGCATATTGTTGCAGCGATATGGGTCGAGTTGATAGATTCAACCACCTGATTAATGAGGAATGTCCCTGAGCGGCGGCCCAGATCCCAATTTCTACCTGCTCCTTCCTCTTGGTCCTTCTGCCGCATTCAATTCTGAGCGCCATTTTTCTAATGCAGTGTATCTGGCGGATTTTTGTCTGGCCATGTAATTAATTTGCTGGGTGCATTTTCTTGCTATTTAAGTAGACTGTGTGACCCATTTCAAGGTTGTTGAAGACCTGGGGCAACTTTGTGTAAATAATGAAGAACAAGGCATGATCTTGGTTGTTTTTATCCCATTTTGGAGTTTATGTGTTGCAACATGAGTGTATTTTGTACATACTTCAGTTTCAGTGTTGATTTTATATGAGAAATGCTTCATTGCATGTGTTTATCTGCTTGTCTCCATTTGTTGCATGTTATTCTCCTTCTTCTGAATCTAGTTGCTAAGGGTTTCTCAGGTTCTAGGATATGGTTTTCTGTATCACATGTTTGATCTCTAACTTCCATTCAAGGAGTGGATTAAACTATTTTAGGTTAATGTATGGAGAAGGTTGCATGTCTGCAGGGATATCTGTAAGTAGAGGCAGTTAGATACCCTTTCTTGGGTGATGTTTGTAAGGCAAGCATCAAGTCCAACCCCCTAAAACTTGAGTGAAAGTTGCAAACCATCTGTTGTATACGTCTAGTTGACTCCTTGCCCAATGGATAGGCACCAGTCTGTTTCTGGGTCAGTAGTTAAGAGCCAAAACCCCTTGTCTTGCATCTAGGACATTATGTCCACTCATCTCATCACTTCCACCTGTTAGTTGTAGGAGTAGGATTAGGAACCCCCTGCATACTCTCATACCCAACCAGACATATATGTCCAAGAATGTTGCCCACCTTGTGATCTATCATGAAGATCTTGGTCCATACATGAGAGTATTCTGCATGTTATTGTCAAGTTATATCTTTCTATCTTTGAGCTAGTCAAGGTTACATCTTTAGCTATAGGGATACCCCCCTTGGTGCGGCAGAACCAGAAGTGAAGGGGAGGCAACTTACGCAACCTCCCGTAATCTGTTGGCCAAATCCGCCTGTGCATTGGAGCTGGCAAACCCTCTGCAGATTTGGAAACCAATAGGATAATCCACCTTTGTCATCTTTTAGTGAACATTCAGGTGCATCAAAATCAGTATATACCTATTTTTCTTTTAGCTCCATTTAGGATCTCCCTCGAGTTGTTAGACTCTTTCCGAAGGGACTTGGCTCTGATACCAATTGTTGAAATGCACTGGACAACTGAGAGGGGGGGTGAATCAGTTGTCCCCAAAACCTTAACTACTTCTTCACTTTAAAACATTAATCACTTGTCCACTGATATTATGATTAAACCATGAAAGCATGAAATCAGAAATTTAAACACAGTTATAAGATCAAACACAAGAGACACCAGATTTTTACGTGGAAAACCCTGTTAAGGGAAATACCACGGTGGGGGTTAACCCACAAGATATATATGTAAAGTTCAATACCAAAAATCAGAGGCTCACTGCCAAGGGGTTTTGAACTGATATAATAGCATCTACTCCATGCCTGAATCAGTTCCATTGAAGCACAATATTCTTCCTCTGCTCTGCTCTGCCTTTTACACTTCTTTCCTTAACTTTGCATCTTCACTCCAGGACATGTTTTCCACAACCAAATTACAAGTATATATATCATTCATCAACCGTGGAATGTACATCAAGGTCGGCATTACATTCATCAACCGTTGGAACAATCTCCAAGGTCAGCATTACAAACATTTACAAAATAGGTCTTGACCTAATACAAAAATTAAGCTAAGGAAGTATAGAAAAGATGTATGTGGATCATGCCATGCCTTAGCTAGGACGCAAATATGATCTTCTATGCCACAACATGCTTCTGCAATCTTCAAGAGATCTCCGCAATTACTGGAATTAACCAAGTCAGCTAAGACTGGTTACACACTACGTTGTCTAGGAACAATCTTCAACTTTGATGCAAAATACTCCTCACCAACCAATGCAAAGGTAGGAACATGATCAGGAGGCATCCACAAGCACGTTGTAATCATCAAGAGCAGCCACACAAAATCTAACCACTTTATCCATGAGATTCTTCACACTGGAGCATATGAACTTCATTGTCTTCAACTGTCATAAAAGAGAGATAGCTTGCAGACCACCAAATCATGAACCACTGGAGTTGTAGGCACTTATTATCATCCCAGACTTCCCTCTAGAACCGTAGAGCAAAATACTTCAATGCGAAGCAAAATACTTTCTCCCTGTCACTAATGAATAATCAGAAAAAGCAGGTTTTACTCTGGTGAATGTAACTCACTCAATTCTTCATACCGAAGACTCAAACTCAGGATTTAGCATCTTCAAACATGCCTCTAAATAACTTTCAATCCACAGACAAAGATTTTCAATGTACAAGAAATGCGGAGCAATCTTCTGGACTGTTCTTTAGTATGCAATACATTGTCTTCACTGTGATTCACTACAACTCTATGTTTCTTCCGGAGGAGCAAATTTTCTCAATATCCTCAACATATAAAGCTTCTAAACAAATAGCAAGATAGGATACAGTTGACACCAATGACAACAAAGATATGTTGACATCAATGACAACACCAATTAGGCACATACTTGCAACAGGTACTCCTCCACGGTTGAAGATCAAGGTATGCAGTCCTAGTATGTTGTAATATACCCCTTAGTGATGTTATGTTCTAGTGTTCAAGTTCTAACTTCCTCCATAAGTCCTATGGTGAAATGCCTAAGTCTAGGTGAACAGAGTTAAGCCATAAACAGTGAAGAACACCTAAATATTTCGGTCCGTATTCCTCTGGTACTAATTGTCTCGATGTGCAGTTTGGAGGTGTTGTAAACACATATAAGAAGTATCTAATTCCATATTTTTAGATTCTAAAGCTCACCAGAAGATCATCCACAATCTTCCAAGTATTGGCATTCAATTTGATAGTGTTTCACAAAGACAGAGTCATCAGTTCAGATATCTGCATCTTGTCACATAAGAATATTATGATCTGTGGTTACAAAGGTATGATTGGTGATGTCTAATGAATGATTGATATGAATTTTGGAGTCCAGTTTGGTCTGCATTACAAGTTATGTTATGACAGTCAACAAGGTTAAGAGTATACTCAAGAATGAAGCTGACACTCAATTGGATCGTTGTGCGGTAAAGATATACTATTTGAATCATTATTCTAAGTGGTTCTAAAATAGGTCCACACCTATATGAAGACTCTTGAAGGTTTGCAATTGTCCGCATAGCTTTGTGTAAAGGATTCAAGCTGACAAAGCATAACTTCCTGTGTACACGTTTCATCACTGTCAAGCCGACCTGGTTTTGAGTTAAATCTTGTTACGAATATATATACTTGATAGATTTCAGCATTGGGTGTGGAATATGTGGGAAAGTAGTGTGAATTCAAAGTATCTGAGATAGTCTTGTGACTAGAAAGGAATAGTAAGGGCAGAGAAATAGAGTATATGTGAAATAGAGCAGAAAAGTAGGGCAGACATTATGAAGACATTCGAATCTGTATACTAAGCTATAATTGGAACTGCACTTCAGCATTCTGTAGATGCACTTGTAGCAATCTTCTTCTAGCAGTGAGCCATTCCTTCTACCTTCTCATCTCTTTCTTTAGGCAGTGAGCCTTTTATGAGTAGTGAGCTCAGGGCAGTGAGCCTCTTGTAATTCGGTATTACTATCACTAATAAATTTCTGTGGGGTAACCCCCACCGTCGTTTTTCCCTTTTTGGGTTTTCTACGTAAAAATATTGGTGTTCATGTGTTATGAATTTATGCTTACTTTACTTTCATGTTATTGAAGTTGGTAAATGGATTAATGAATGTGTGATAGAAAAGTTTTACAGAATACTGATTCACCCCCCCTCTCAGTATTCTTTGTATTCAACACTTGCATCACTAGCACTCAACAAGGGCATTGGTGTCTAGTTTCAAGACACTAGTGTCCAACAGGAGTGCTCCTATCCTTTCTTGACTAGACACTAGTGCCCGAGATAGGAATTCATGTCTTGGTTGACTATTTTTTCAAATCCATTTCCCTAGATCTATTTGCTAGGGTTTCTACTATTCTCTAACCCACCCATATTTATGTTTGGACTTCTCATTTACAAGGAAATAGCAAAATAATTTTATAAGTGTTGCATAAAGCATAATTCCCAACACAATTACAAAGTTTAAATATACATATGCACTCTAAAAACTCTAGGGAATACTCAACAACGTATAATTTACTCCTAACACCTAATTCAATACCCTAATTTACACAAAACATGAAATCGTGTACTATCACTTAGAAAACATGTTTCCCAATACAAATTGATGAAATTTTGTTATGACTAGGTGTTATTGTACGATTTGTATAGTCACAATATTTGTACTTATTAAATGTTTATTTAAATGGGGTATATGTCAATATGGATGTCTTATTTGATGTGGCACTCTATGCCAAATGTCATTTGTTGTATGTCACTTTAGAATGTTGCAAAAAGATTAAAAGACTTACCATATGGGCAATATGACACCCCATTCTACATAGGACAAAAAGTTGATACAGAATCTACTATTTTTAGCCAATGTAGGAGGTGTAAGAGTTTGTAAGAGCATCTATGACATTATAAGATGTGTAAAAGCATCTATGACATTGTAAAATTAGGGTTATAAAGTGGACTTGGAAAAGGTATCTTGGACTATCTATTTCAAGCAAGTATGATAGTTACATCCTATAACACAAGGTCCCACATGTGTAAAGTACTTCAACCATGGATTTAAGCACAAATTTTGAGCCTATGGTTTTAGCACATGGGTTGAGAAAATTTGTAGACACCTAAAATTGTGCACTCATCATTTCGTCACTATTCATCCCCAATTAGGACATCACTAGACAATTTCTTCTATAATTAATTGGATAAATCCCTATTTAGACAATTAATTGTCCATTTTTCATCGCAACATCGATTAAATAATATTTAATTATTTGATTAATAAAATCACTATTCATTCGTACATATCCCTAATATAAATGATTAATTAATCATTTATCATCATTCTTCTATGGTCCACCTTAGGTAAATAAATCCAAATATTTATTTACTTAAGTCCCCCATCCTCATCCCAAATATTAAATAAATATTTCTATTTATTTAATTCCTATTTTGTTCACTTTTGATTAAGTTGGTTAAAATCAATTAATTAGCTTAATCCCTCACTTGCACAATCCTAACCCATCATTAACCCATTCAAACCCCTCACATCCTCCAACATGTGCAAAGGAATGGGATTTTGCACATGACCACATGGCCTTCTTACAAAGGGATGGGCAAGTCCTTTTGCACATCCCTCTAAAAATGTTCCTTTTGTTCTCCTTCAATTCTCTCCATTCATTTTATCCAACATACTTCTCCACCCTTGATCTTTCCTCAATACAAGGACTCCACTTGTCCTCCAATCCCATCATGCCACATGGTGGCCTTTCATTAGTCCAATCTTCTCAACCAATATCAACCCTTGATCTCCCAAATCAATCCTATATATCTAATCCCCCATCAAAAAATCTATAAATTCAACCTCATGCAAGCCACTTGCAAGTCTCTGAGTTATGCAATGTTATGCTGCCAGTTTGAGGAGCAATCACACATTCAACATCTAAAACAATAAGGTTTGCATGTGTAGTTAGCCTTGTAACTTCATTTGTTTATGCATTCCTTATTTTCTCAATCGTAGGTTACATAAGATTATGAATGAAATAGGTTAATGCACTTTAGGTTTTTTCTTTATGTTCATTTTCTTATGTAATACAAAACCATTAGTGATTTATTGGGCCTTCCTTGCCTATATATTGAGGCCTTATCATAGACGTTTATCGTTGGTTTTGGATGGTATTGCAAGCATTAGAAGCTCTAGTGTTGTGTTAGCTACCAACATGTTATTAGGGTGTTGATACAGAGTTGCATCATTTGTGGGGGCTCTCTCATTATATTGTAATATTTGATTCAAGAAATATGTTAAGATCTACATTTTAGTGGTGGGATTTTTACCCAAAATGGTTTTCCCATGTATATGTTGTGTTGTGTGTTCTTTCTATAGTCCATCTTATTCTCTATCTCATTCTAAGTATTAAGGCATTTTTTGTTTTAGATTAGCAAGTTTCAATTCATTACAATTATCCTAATTGAAGAATAAACACCATAAAATCAACAAATCAAAGGTACAAGAAGGTTTGATTCAACTAATACGACATTCAACAACACCCTACCAACATATAGATATGAATTCCAACGTCAGTTTGGTATAAATCTCAAACACTAGTATTGATTTCTCTTATTAGGGTTTAGACTTTCACTTTACTAGTTCACACCATCTCTAGGGTTTCATACTTGAATTTGAATTTATGAGTTAAATGATTACAAATCAACATTCTAAGTTTCCAAACCTTCTTTCCTAGGTTTCCATCTAACTTCCCCATGATCCTATAGGTTTACATTTATCAGTTTTCCAATTTATTTCAAAAAGTGTATCAACACTATACTTGTATTAATTCCAATTACCATGATATTCATATTTTCTATTTATCTCTATGGGTATAAGACCCTACCTCTCGACACTTTCTGAAACTTGTAAAAACTTTTGATGAAAACCTTCAAACCCTTGATCATTGCTTGATCTATTAAAAACTATGATTGTACCTAGAAACCAATGTGTCGTGTCTACACTAAAGCTTCCAATGTCTTTTAACAATGGTTAGATTCTTTTTTGGTATGGGAAGAATCAAAAGACCAGCAACCAAAAGACACCACACAGACCTAGGGTGTAACCAATGGGTGAGAGAGCCACTACAACTCCTTGGTCATGCCTAGGGAGGCCCCACATGTTGGTAAAGGTGTGTTGTACACCTTGCATAATAATAATGTTAATAATGTAAAAATAAATATTTAATTGTGGTGCATCCAGAGATGTAGATACCACATGGGTTAGGCATTCTCGGGGACACTTGTATGTTGTATGAGACATTGGAATAAATATTTAAAGTGGGTGTTACATTTGTAAAATATTTATTATTGGAGTCAATTAAGAAAAATATTTAATTTATGGCCATGGTTTTGAGGCACATGGTTTATGTAATAACACTTAGTGGTTTTGTGCAAGCTTGTTCTATAAAAACAAGCACATGAGTAATTGTTGAGGTTGGCTTGTGTAACCTTTGGCTTGTTATTTATAAGTTGGATTGAGCATCTCTAGTAGGTTGCATATGTGATTGGAGGAAGCATGGATTGGAATATGTGGCTACATGGTTCTCATTTGCTTATTCATGTGGAAGAGTGCAACTAAGTTGCTTGATGTTTCAAAGGCCTTGCATGAAGACTCTACGAGTGTATTGTAATCTTGTTCTTGAGATAATGGATTGAGTGTGTGAGTACTTTTAGAGGCTAGGTTTTTCCCTTGAGAGGGTTTTCCCAAGGTATATTTGGTGTTATCTTATGGTATGCTTTCTTATTGTTTTGTATTATGGATTTTGAATACTTGGTTTGCATTTATTTCTTTCATGAGGATTATGTGGAAATGGTATATGTTGCTACAATTTTCTTTCACCACACCCCAAAACAACTTTTGAATTAGGTTTTGAACCTACGACCATTGTTTGTCTTGAATGGTCCAACAATCCAATCTACACCTGGGAATTTAATAATGGTTAGATTATATTTTCATGCAGTTCTATGATTTACTTCATCCCCACGTAATCCAAAAATAGAAATGTAGGATAGTTTAGTTATTCATTATTAATTATTATGTAATTATGTTTTCCTCAAATACAAGTAATCATAAATAGATTTATTTTTCTATTTATTTTCTCCAAAAAGAATTATCCAAACAAGATCTATGAAATCAATTTCTACTCATAGTGTTGTGAGGATGATTATTCAATTTCTAAAATTCATCTTCAAAAGAAAGTAAACAATTTTAATCCACCAAAAATAGTTGAAATTAATAAAATAATTATGAAGTTTTAAACATATTATAGATAATTAATCTATTTAGTGAATTAGTATCCAAATAATTTATTTTTTTCAATAAATTATCAATTTATAGTGGTTTCACATAATAGAATCATGTTAATGATTATTCAAATATACCAATCCACTTGGATTAATTCATTCTACACAATAAATTAATCGATCAAATAATAATCTACCTTATCAATTTTATCCTCCATAATAAATCAATAATACAATGATCAAACGCCATCATAATGAAAAATATCAAGTACTATCTAGGGTGGGCATTACATAAACACTTATGAACCCATGTGCACTAGCATCCTTCCTAGTCTCATCAAAAGCACATTGAGTCCTTCACCCTCTAATTTGTTTGCTATGTTGCAACCTACAAATAGTTCCCAACCAATCCATGTGCATAATAATGGTATAACAGGAAAAAGCACTAACTCAATGAATGTCTAAATTGTCTGAATCTCTCATTGTCAATGTGTCACAAAGCATATAAAATAGGGATATAGGCAGGTGTTTGTCCCCTAGTGCTACCTAAACTATTTAAGTATCAAGCATAATTATAAGAATAGTGTGAACTTGCTTACAGTGAGTTGTAAGTCACATGCATACCAAAATACAATAGGTCTTGAAATACATCTTATCCATGATTATTTTCTTATCTCTATCTATGTGCATGATTTTTGGGTAAGTGAATGTGGGACAAGGGGCCCACTCCCATTATACAAACCATAAAAAAATAAATATCAGTATAGAGCTTCAAAAATAGGTCAAAAATGTACAAAAAACTACAAAACAACAAATATACTAGATTAACCCTTTTTAGCATGATACCAAAGAATCATCTTGCTATTGATGTGGATGCCTTTAGTGGAGGAGGTCTTCTTTTTTCTTTCCACTATGATCCAAGCATCAAAGTTTATTGAAGTGTTATCAAAAGAAGCAATTTTTGTTTGTAAATAGCTAGGACTCCTCACTTTGGCAATTGTAGGAGAAGAAGCCCAACCATAGTCAACCCCAGATCTCTAAAACGACTACTCACTTTGGCAACTATAGGAGATGAATACCCCCAACTATAGAAGGGTTTAAATTTCCTACAAGTGGAGAGTAAGTAGAAACCTTGAAAGAGGGAATTGAAGGAGAAGCTAAAGAGACCCTATTTGAAGAGGCCTTCAAGAGATCATCCTCCTCATTGTTAAAACCAATCAACAGGTACCATGTCTTAACCCTTTTTCATCAAGTGGTTGATGCAGGAGCATCCAGTGGTGTAAGGACAATCCTGCATCACCCAAAAAAAAGATGTGTTTCAAAATTGTTGATGTTCTTTCCATTTCTTTTCAAAATTTGTGGTTCTGGTTCCATAATCGCTTGAATAATGATGTAGAACTTTCATTTTTTCCAAACTGCTAAAAATAGTAACCTGCTATTTTTAGAAAGTTTACATTTGGGCACGGATTGAAGTGAAAATTTACAGGAAGTTACATAACAGAAATATAAGACCTTTGGTGAAGGAATCACGAAAAGATCATTTGTGAGCTAAAAGATATTAAAGTTTATGTTTTCTGAAAAATGCCTGAAAATTATTCAAACTCAGGTTTGAGGCATTAAATGGCCCCGTATGGGCCCGAAAATGGTCAAAATCGGCAGAGAGGGTCATTAGCGCGTAGAGCACTTTGTGAGCTTTCTGACACATAAAACGATTCGTCAATCGGACACCGGGATCAAAAGTTATGGCTCTCAGAAGTTGACCTATTTTTGGAAGGAGATGCAAATTTTGAAATTAGGTTGTTGGCCGCCAAAAAGGTTATTAATAACCATTTTTGGGAACCCTGGGCAGTAGTAGAGTTAAGGGGGGAAGTGTAGAGTCAAGAATAGGCAGAACAATAGAAACCCTAGCTAATTTGGGGTTACAGAAGGCAGATGATTCTGGAGTCTGGGAAGAGGAAGTTGTAATGTGTTGCAGCGCGTGAAGGGTTGATTCCTCTGATTGTATTTGAGCTTCTGTAATGTAATAAGTTGTCCAAATCAATAAAGAAAGTTCTATTTTCTGTGTGCAATTTTTGATGTTGTGTGTTTTATGATTTACCCCCTTCATCAAGTGGTATCAGAGCAAGGGTTCCTGAGTGTGTAGACAGATCGCCGACCGTGAGGCAATTTGCACCAGGACCTGAGGTTGTGGGTTTGCTGCGGAGATCAAGATGCCGCCACAAAGAAACCGTATTGGGAGAAATGCTTTGACAGAAAAGGGTTTTAGAGCCCTGCAAAGGCAAATCGATGCATTGCAAGAGGAGCTGCGAAGAGGGTTTGAGCTGAGAACAAGAGAAGAAAGTGAAGATGAAGCTGAAGAAGAGCTATCTGAGGAAGAACAAGAAGTTGCAGGAGATCCTGCAGAAGTTAGGTTGTTGAGGGCCATTTCAAAGATTAGAAAGAGGCCCAGGATCAAAGTTTCTACATATTCTAGAGATTTGAATCCGGAACAGCTTATTGATTGGATCAATGACATGGAGGAATATTTTGAGTATGAAGATGTAGAAGACCCAGATCGGGTCAAGTTTGCAAAGACAAAATTGAAGGGCCATGCCAATATTTGGTGGAAGGAGGTCCAGTTAGAGAGGAACATAAGAGGAAAAGGAAAGATCACCAGATGGGATCGGATGGTGGAGAAACTAAAGAAGCAGTTCATTCCTGTAGACTATGAGATGGAGTTGTTGAAGAAGCTGCAAGAACTGAAGCAAGGTAACAAGTCTGTTAAGGAGTATACAAAAGAGTTTTATAAAATTACTATCAGGACAAGCCATGCAGAGCCCAACAAGGAGAAGGTAGCCCGTTACATTAATGGGTTGAGGCCAAGTATTCAAGAGGAATTGAGCCTGGTCAGAATGACCACCATAGAAGATGCATACCAGTTCTCCCTAAAGGTGGAAGAGAAGCTGAATAAAAGATTTGACAACAAGCAAAGGGGAAGAGGTCAAGGCGGAAGGACTGGTGGAAGACCCTATGGGGGCCGAAATGAAGATTCAAAGAAAAGTGAAGAAGTCGGCACCAGTCGAAATCAAAGAGGAGATAATACCTACCGCCCTTGTGATCTGAACAATGGTGAGCAAAGAGGAAGAGGAAGAGGCAGACCTGGGCAAGGACCCAGAAGAGGAGATTTCAGAGGAACCTGTTTCCAATGTGGAGAAGAAGGGCATCGAGCATATGACTATCCGCAACATCAAGGAAGGACAAATAGAAGACCTAAAGGCAATGCACGAGTTGCACATGTAGATGAAGATGCACATTCTGAGCATTCTGAAGATGCTGAAAGGGGAGAAACCCTAGTTGTCAGAAGAACCTTACTGAATGAGGAGAAAGAACCCAATCAGAGGAAGAGTTTATTCCGCACAAGGTGCAAATGTGAAGGTAAGTGTTGTGATATTATTATTGATAGTCGAAGCATTGATAATCTTGTTTTAGTGGAGATGGTTGACAAGTTGAAGTTGACAAGAAGAAAGCATCCACATCCATATCGAATTGCATGGTTGCAGAAGGGTTCAAGATTGGTGACTACCATGATGAGGTGTTGTGTGATATCATACCGATGGATGCATGTCATATGCTGTTGGGGAGGCCGTGGCAGTATGATAGGAGCGTTGTCCATGATGGTCGCACAAACACATTCCCTAACAAAGGATGGAGTTCGTCACAAGTTGAAGCCCTTGAAGGAGGTGGAAGAAAAGGTATGTAGTACTACCAGAATTTGCCTGGTAGATGGTAGGAAATTTTTGGAGGGTATGAAGCATGAGCGTCATTGCTTTGCATTGATTCCTAAGATTAGTCAAGAGAACTGTGAAGATGTACCAGCAGAAGTTTCAAATATGTTGGAAGAGTACCAGGACATTATCTTTGATAATGTACTAGAAGGTTTACCACCAGTAAGGAAGATAAGTCATCAAATGGATTTGATACCAGGAGCCAGTTTGCCAAACAAGGCAGCCCACAAAATGACCCCTATAGAGAATGAAGAGCTGAACAGACAAGTTTAGGAGTTGTTGAGGAAGGGACTGATAAGGGAGAGCCTAAGTCCATGTGCGGTACCTGTAGTACTAGCACCAAAGAAGGATGGAGAATGGAAGATGTGTACAGACTCTCAAGCCATCAATAAGATAACGATCAAGTATAGATTTCCATTGCCAAGAATGGATGACATCATGGATTGTTTGAGTGGAGCCAAGTACTTCACGAAAATTGACCTGAAGAGTGGGTATCACCAGATCCGTATCAGAGAAGGAGATGAATGGAAGACAACCTTCAAGACAAAGGAAGGTTTGTATGAGTGCTTAGTCATGTCATTTGGGCTAACCAATGCACCAAGCACATTCATGTGGCTCATGAACGAGGTACTGAAAGAATTTTTGGGAAGTTTTGTTATTGTTTATTTGGATGATATTTTTGATTTTCAGTAAGACTTGGGATGAGCATCTGATGCATATCAAAGAGTTCTAGAGACGCTGAGGGAGGAGAAGTTGTTGATTAATCTGAAGAAATGTAGTTTTGCAAAGGAGTTGGTCTACCTGGGATTTGTTGTCTCAGAGGAAGGTCTTAAGATGGACCCAGAAAAAGTAAGGGCTATCATTGAATGGCCTACGCCAAGGAGTGCAACGGAGGTAAGATCTTTTCATGGTTTGGCAAGTTTTTACAAAAAGTTTATCAGAAATTTTAGTAGCATTTGTGCACCCCTAACTGAGACAATGAGAGGGGATAGAAAAGAGTTTAGATGGACTAAAGGAGCAGACAAGAGCTTTGATACATTGAAGCAGAAAGTCATAGAACAACCTGTTTTGGCACTTTCAGATTTCAATAAGGTATTTCAGGTAGATTATGATGCTAGTGGTAGTGGTATAGGAGCTGTTTTGAGTCAAGAAGGTAAGCCCATTGCCTATTTTAGTGAGAAGCTTAATGATGCCAAGAAAAAGTATTATGTTTATGATCAGGAATTTTATGCAATAGTTCAGGCTTTGAAAAAATGGAGACATTATTTTTTTTTAAAAGAGTTTGTTTTATATACTGATCATCAGGCTTTGCAGTATCTTAATAGTCAAGGAAAGTTGAACCAAAGGCATTTAAAATGGGTTGAGTTTTTGCAGAGCTATACTTTTGTTTTGAAGCACAGGAGTGGGAAGTCCAACAGATTTGCAGATGCCTTGAGCAGAAGGCAAAATTTGTTGACAGAAATGAAGATAGAGGTTGTTGGGTTTGATGAGCTCAAAAGTTGGTATCCTGAAGATCCAGATTTTGCAGAGGCCTGGAAAGCTTGTTTGGAACCTGTTACTTTGGATAGGACAAAATGGTTGGATTTCATAATCCAAGATGGCATGTTGTTTAGAGGAAGCTAGTTGTGCATTCTGAGGAGTTCCATGAGAGAGAACCTGATTAAGGAGAAGCATAGTGGAGGATTGGCTGGACACTTTGGTCAAGATAAGACCATTGCTATTGTTGGTGAAAATTATTATTGGCCACAGTTGCAACAAGATGTGAGGAAATTTGTGCAAAGTTGCAGAGTATGTCAAATGGCGAAAGGAGCAAGTCAGAATATAGGTCTATATCAGCCACTACCTATACTAGAGAAGCCATGGGATGATATTAGTAAGGATTTTGTTCTTGGTTTACCAAGGACACAGAGAAGACGTGATTCCATTTTTGTGGTGGTGGACAGATTCTCGAAGATGGCACATTTTATTCTTTACAAGAAGACTAATGATGTTGTTCATATTGCAGAGTTATTTTTTCAAGGAGGTGGTGAGATTACATGGTCTACCAAAGAGCATAGTTTCAGATCGAGATACCAAGTTTGTTGGTTATTTCTGGAGGACATTGTGGAAGAAGTTGAAAACAAATTTGAAGTTCAGTTCTGCACACCATCCACAAACTGATGGACAGACAGAAGTGGTGAATAGGAGTTTGGATGACCTGCTACGATGCTTAGTAGGAGATAAGCCCAAGGGATGGGACTTGATTTTACCACAGGCATAATTTGCTTACAATAATCCTGTCAATAGGAGTACTGGTAAATCACCATTCCAAATTGTATATGGGAATAGTCCAAGAAATGCTTCAGAGTTAAGGAACCTAGACAAAGGAGAAAAGACAAGTGTCGAGGCTGAAGACTTTGCAGAACACATGAAGAATTTGCATGAAGAGGTGAAAAGCACATTAATAAGATGAATATTCAGTACAAGGCTAAGGTAGATCAGAAGAGGAGATATAAGGAATTCCAGGTAGGAGATGAAGTCATGGTTCACTTGAGAAAAGAAAAGTTCCCAATTGGAACATACAATAAGCTGAAAATGAAAAAATTTGGACCATGCAAAATTTTGAAGAAACATGATTCAAGAAATGTATATGAGGTAGAGCTGCCGAGTGGGATTAACATTTCCCCTATTTTCAACATTGCTGATTTATCAGAATATCATGAAGGTGGAACAGAGGATGGAACAACAGAAGAACAGTGGAGTATTCCAGCATCTACTTCAACGGAGGAGATAGAAGAGATCTTGGATAGCCGTGTGGGAAGAAGTACTCGAAATAGGCAATATGAAGAATATCTGGTGAAATGGAAAGGAAGACCTATTGAAGATTCTTCTTGGTTGTCTAAGGTAGAGGTTGACCGTTTGGGTTTTCCTCACACAAACACCTAAGACGTGACAGGGTCACTTCTCAAATTACCTTGGGTGTCTGATGTAGGAGCATCCAGTGGTGTAAGGGCAATCTTGCATCACCCAAAAAAAAGATGTGTTTCAAAATTGTTGATGTTCTTTCCATTTTTTTTTAAAATTTGTGGTTCTGGTTCCATAATCGCTTGAATAATGATGTAGAACTTTCAGTTTTTCCAAACTGCTAAACATAGTAACCTGCTATTTTTAGAAAGTTTGCATTTGGGCACGGATTGAAGTGAAAATTTATAGGAAATTACATAACAAAAATATAAGACCTTTGGTGAAGGAATCAATAAAAGATCATTTGTGAGCTGAAAGATATTAAAGTTTCTGTTTCCTGAAAAATACCTGAAAATTATTCAAACTGAGGTTTGAGGCACTAAATGGCTCCGTACAGACCCAAAAATGGCTGGAACTAGTAGAGCATGTTCTTAGTACGTAGAGCACTCTGCAAGCTTTCTGATGCATAAAACGGTTCGTCGATCGGACACCCGGATCAAAACTTATGGCTCCCAAAAGTTGACCTATTTTTGGAAGGAGATGCAAATTTTGAAATTAGGTTGTTGGCCGCCAAAAGGCTATTAATAACCATTTTTGGGAACACTGGGCAGTAGTAGAGTTAAGGGGGGAAGTGTAGAGTCAAGAATAGGTAGGAAAATAGAAACCCTAGCTGATTTGGGGTTACAGAAGGCAGATGATTCTGGAGTCTGGGAAGAGGAAGCTGTAATGTGTTGTAGCCTGTGGAGGGTTGATTCCTTTGATTGTATTTGAGCTTCTATAATGTAATAAGTTGTCCAAATCAATAAAGAAAGTTCTATTTTTTGTGTGCAATTTATGTTGTTGTGTGTTTTATGATTTACCCCCTTCATCAGTGGTCTACTTCGAGGAGGTGGGACAATGAACCAAGAGAGAAGACTCCAGGCATTTTGCAACCAAGTGTCTTGTAACATGGCGCATTGTGCATCTAAAGGCAAACCCTTTTAGTCAAGTTGTTACACCTAAACCCTATTGCCAACTTTTAAACAAATTTCGTCTAGTAATTTCTTGGATAAGTAGAAACCAACAAGAATCGTTGCAAAAATTAAAATGGTTTTCCATAAATTCACATTTGGAATGGAAATAAGTTTTCCAAAGAATTTCTAATAGAAGAAAGATATTCTTCATTCCAAAATTGAAGACAAAGTTTTGGAAGCCTCACCCAAATTGAAGTAGGGAGAAATAGGGAAGGATTATGTGAGGGGATTAAAATCTAGAGACTATGATTTAAGACCCCAAAAGGCCTTTGTTGGAAATAGTCCGGACAACTGGAAGGGGAGGTGAATCAGTTGTCCCTAAAATTTAACCTTTTGTGAACCTTTTAAATCTTCTTTATAATCAGATTGAAGATGAAAATATTTAAGCATAAATCAACATATGAGCAGAAACAACATGAACACACAACACCAAAATTTTGACGTGGAAAACCCAGTTAAGAGAAAAACCACAGTGGGGGTTAACCCACAAAAATGCGTACCCTATTAAAAGTACTTAAGAAAATAGAAGGCACACGCCTTCGAGCGCACTGCCCAGAACTCACCACTCAAGAAGAGACTCACTGCCTATTAGAAATTACGATTTATACAAAAATAATGAATTGAGAAATAGCATCTACATTCATGCCTGAATTAGTCCCTTTTAAGGCTCAAAACTTCTGCTCTTATCTTTAAATTCTTCTTCACTCTATACTTCCTTCACTCTTCTTCTCTGCTTTGCTTTTTGATCATTTTTTCAGATTTAACTATTTTCTTCAAGGATGCTTTTCAACAACTGTTCAACAAGTATTTATATGCTTCATCAACCTTGGAATGATCAACAAGGTCAGCTAAACTTGACGCAGATCATTACACTATCGGACAAACACAACTGAGACTTTAATCTTCCTCTACAACCACGCCATGCTTCATAAAATGTTCTTAGATCATCCGCAATACGCCAGGAACATCCGATCGGCCAAGACTGGGAAGAACATCAACCTCAAAGAAGAAATCTTCAATCAACAAGCTCAAACTTCAGTGTGGAACTCCAACATAGTAGCCACACAATCCAGAGACCTCCACAAGCACATTGAAATCACCAATAACATTCACTCTAAACCAAATTACCAGAATCATTTGTATCTTCCTCCAGAACCTCAAGAACACTATCTGTCATGACTGTCAAACTAGAAAGATAGCTTGCAGACCTCCAAACCATGAACCACTGGAGTTGATGATACATACTAATTTCCCAAACATGCCTTCAGATCCACAGACCATAATATTTCACTGTGGAGCAATCTGGACCAACTTACTGTCACACTGTCTCTTCTGTATACTACAAAATCCGGTTTTGCTCAGATGTCCATAACTTCTTCAAATCTTCATGCGAACTTCTCAAATATTAACTAGAGTAACCTCTGACAATCCTCTACATAGTTATATGATCCGCATGCATTGATTGTCATTAATTTTCTCAATATCCTCAATAGTCTGATCTTCTATACAGATAGCAAAATAGGATACAGTTGACACCAATGGCAACAAGGATATGTTGATATCAATGACAACACCACTTAGGCACATATTTACAACAATCTCCCCCTTTGTCATTGATGGAAACATATGTTGTGAAAAACTAAATTTAACCATCAAAACAAGAACTTCTCCCCCTTTCTCTTCTTACTTCTGCAACTACTTTCTTTACTGCTCCCCCTTACATCAGCAACTAGTTTTTCACATGACTTCTTTCCCCCTTTGACATCAATGGCAAAGGGCACATATTTTATATCTTTTCTCCCTTTTTTCTTCAGACTAATCCCAAAATTTGTATACTAACTACTCCCCCTTTGAGTAGTACCTTCTTTGCATCAATCCAGATCACAAGATATGAATGTGAATTCCACCAGACTGATGCACCTTAGTGCATCTTAGTTCTGATCAGGAGGGGTGATAACCCCTAACTTTTCTCTGAGATACTCAAAAGTATCTTTGGGAAGAGGCTTAGTGAAGATATCCGCAATCTGATCTTTGGAAGACACAAACTCCAACTTGACTTCATTCTTATTAACTTTCTCTCTCAAGAAATGAAACTTGATAGATATATGCTTTGTCTTTGAGTGCAATACCAGATTCTTGGAAATGCTTATAGCACTTGAATTATCACAGAAAATTGTGACTGGCTCCTCAAACACAATTCTGATGTCCTTCAACATTTGCTTCATCCATAGAACTTGAGAACAATTATTTGTTGCTACTATATACTCTGCCTCTGCAGTAGACAAAGAAATTGCCTCTTGCTTTTTGCTCATCCAAGAGACCAATCTTCTTCCCAAGAAGAATGCGCCACCACTAGTACTTTTTTTGTCATCCACATCTCCTGCCTAATCAGCATCTGTATATGCATGCAGAGTGAAATCATTGTCCTTTGGATACCACAGTCCATAATCAATTGTTCCCTTGAGATATCTAAAAATTCTTTTGACTGCCACAACATGGGATTCTTTTGGATCAGCTTGAAATCTAGCAACAAGTCCAACTGCATTCATGATGTCAAGTCTAAGTCAAAGTCAGATAGAGCAATCCTCCAATCATTGATCTATACCTTTTCTGATTTGCCTTTGGGGAGTCATCATCTTTGCAGATTGCATCCAGTTACCATAGGAGTACCTACTGGCTTTGAATCTTCCATTCCAAACTTCTTCAACAATTCTTTCACATACTTGGACCGAGATATGAAAATACCTTTATCTAACTGAACAATTTGCAGACCTAGGAAGAAGTTCATCTCACCAAACATTGACATCTCAAACTCACTTTTCATCTGATCAGCAAATGCTTTGCACATACATTCATTTCCACCAAAAATGATATCATCAACAAAGACCTCAACAATTAGAATGTCCTCATGATTTATCTTGAAGTACAGATTACTATCAGAAGTACCTTTGCTAAATCCTAGCTTAAGCAAATGCTTATCCAATCTAGCATACCAGGCTCTTGGAGCTTGCTTGAGTCCATATAAGGCTTTTCTTAGTCTACAAACCATATCTCCCTGATCAAACAACTAAAATCTTTCTAGTTGTTCAATGTAGACTTCTTCTTGCAAATCTCCATTTAGAAATGTTGATTTGACATCCATCTGATAAACTTTAAAATCTTTGAAAGCAGTAAAAGCAAGAAATAATTTGACTGCCTCTATCCTTGCCACCGGAGCAAGAGTTTCTTCAAAATCAATTCCTTCCACTTGAGAATAACCTTTACATACCAACCTTGCCTTGTTTCTTACAACCTCACCATCTTCATTCAGTTTATTCCGGAAGACCCATTTGGTTCTAATCACATTTTTGTCCTCAGGTCTGGGAACAAGATCCCAAGTGTGATTCTTTTCAATTTGCATCAATTCTTCTTCCATTGCCTTAACCTAGTTTTCATCATTACAAGCTTCACTTACTAATTTAGGTTCAATCTTTGAAATCAAACAAATCTCATCTTCAGCAACTCTTCTCCTAGTTCAAACACCTCTATTTTTATCTCCTATGATTTGATCTTTAGGATGATTCATTCTTACATACCTGGGGGTTTTGGGAATTGTTTGAACTTTTGTTTCTTGAACTGGTTCCTCATCTTCTGCACTAATCTCTTGAGTTGTTGGAGTTACCGGATCAATCTGGATCTGAGTCTGAATTTGATCTTGCCTTCCTTGACTTTGAATTTCATCTTGATCATCTGAATCATATTCGTAATACTTGGAATGACCTTCTTTGCTTTCATCAACTTTAACATTAGCACTTTCAACAATCTTTTTCAACCTCTTGTTGAAGCACCGATAGGCCTTACTTTGAGTAGAGTATCCCAAGAATATTCCTTCATCACTTCTTGCATCAAACTTGCCTAAATCCTCATCTCTTTTGATATACCATTTACTACCAAAAACTCTAAAATATCTTACAGTACGAGGATGACCAAACCATAGTTCATAAGGAGTTTTACCAGAATTTCCTTTGATATACACCTGGTTAAGAGTGTAGACAGCAATACTCACAACTTGCCTTTAATACACTTGAGGAACATTTGTTTCCATCATCATGGTCTTGGCAGCTTCTTGAATGGTTCGGTTCTTCCTTTCCACAACTCCATTTTGCTGAGGAGTCCTAGGAGCAGATAATTGTCTTTTTATCCCATGCTTTTCACAAAAAGCATCAAACTCACTGGAAGTGAATTCTTCACCTCTGTCAGATCTTAGACATTTCAATTTTCCACCAATCTCATTTTTAACCATCATTTTGAACACCTTAAACTTATCGAGAGCTTCTGATTTTTCTTTTAGGAAAGTTACCCACATCATCAGGGAGTAATCATCAATTAGTAGCATGAAATATCTGTCTCCTTGCACACTCCTAATTCTAGCAGGACCACAGATGTCAGTATGTACCAGTTCCAATCTCCCACTTGAACCTCGTTCCTTACTTTTGAATGAAATTTTCTTCTGTTTACCCAATTAACATTCTCTACATATACTATCAGGTTTCAAAAGTCTTGGAAGATCTCTCACAGCTTGAGTGGAACTTATTTTGACAATGTTATCAAAATTTACATCACACATCCTCCTATGCCATAACCAACTTTGATATGTTTGAACAATCAAACAACTTTTGCCTGAACTACTTAAGTGAAAGATGTTACCTTTAGTCTGAGTACCGGATGCAATTTCAGTTCCAGAGCTTTCCAAGATTCTGTATTTTCCATCCTTGAAATGAAGATCATAATCCTTGTCAATCAACTGTCCAACACTGAGAAGATTATGCTTCAATCCTTCCACATACAAAACATTATTGGTCCTGTTCTTACCATCAAAAGAGATGGATCCTCTGCCACGGATTCTACCAGCTGAGTTGTCTCCAAATTTCACAAGTCCTCCTTCATAATTTTCAAAACTCACAAACTTACTCTTGTCTCCAGTCATATGATGAGAACATCCACTATCAATCACCCATTTATCCTTTTCAACAACCTGAGCAACCAAGGCACTTTCTACATTTACATAGCTAGCAGATTCGGTAGACATTGGATCTTCTTCTTTAATAGCAACGAACACCCAATCACCTTCTCCATGATCAGATTCATCATCTGTGATTCCTTCTTCTTCAGCTTCTTGGACATAGTAACAATTCTTTTGACCCTTGTACCTCTTAGGGTTTGGTTTTGAAAACCTCTTCGAACACCTTGAGGCAAAATGACCAATTTTGTTACAAGAAAAATATTTGAGTGGCAACTTTCCTTCATACTTACCGGATCCTCTTGGCATCCATTTGGCAATGAGAGCTTCAAGATCTACAGTTTCTATTTCAATATCTTCAAGATCCTTTCTTGTCTTCACAAATCTATTTGATCTTGCAGAAGAGCTTTCACCCAGATCATATCTTTGCTTTCCATACACACTGGCCTTGAATGCAGATTCAGACTTAGAAAGAGAATCACCAAACTCACTCATTTCAAATGCAGAAAGCTTGCCAACTAACTAATCCCTTGTGACTATTGTTAATCTCCTGATTTCTTCAATGGCTGCAGCCTTGTGCTTGTAAGCTGCAGGTAAGGATCTGAGCACCTTGGCAACAATTTCTGATTCATCCAATACTCCACCTAGATTTTTGATACCGGTCACAAGTTCATTTACTTTCTGCATGTAGGAAGTAATGTTTTCATCTTCACTCATTACCAATCTTTCATATTTACCCTTCAGGCTTTGTAGCTTGGCACATTTAACATATTTGTCACCTTCATACAGATTTTCCAATTTACTCCAGATTTCATGAGCAGTTTGCAAATCTAGGACAGTTGCCAATTCGGTATCAGACAGGGCACTCAACAATGCTTCTTTGGCTCGAGTGTTGAGTTCAGCATCTCTGAGTTCATCTATATTTGAAGGTCCACTCTTCATAAGCTTATACACATTCTTGGTTATTGTCCAAAAGCGATCACCCATACATTCTAGATGACATTGCATGCTTACCTTCCAAAGGGAGTAATTTGTTCCATCAAATCTCGAACTTTCCTTCTTGTAGATCGACATATTGGATCTCCTCAAGCGATCAGGCTTCTTTTAGAGGAACTTGGAGCTGATACCAATTGTTGGAAATAGTCCAGACAACTGAGAGGGGGGGTGAATCAGTTGTCCCTAACCTTTAACCTTTTCTGAACCTTTTAAATCTTCTTTATAATTAGATTGATGATGAAAACATTTAAGCATAAATCAACATATGAGCGGAAACAACATGAACACACAACACCAGAATTTTGACGTGGAAAACCCGGTTAAGGGAAAAACCACGGTGGGGGTTAACCCACAAAAATGCGTACCCTGTTAAAAGTACTTAAGAAAATAGAAAGCACATGCCTTCGGGTGCACTGCCTAGAGCTCACCACTCAAGAAGAGGCTCACTACCTATTAGAAATTATGATTTATACAGAAATAATGAGCTGAGAAATAGCATCTACATTCATGCCTGAATCAGTCCCTTTGAAGGCTCAAAACTTCTGATCTTATCTTTAAATTCTTCTTCACTCTATACTTCCTTCGCTCCTCTTCTTCTCTACTCTTCTTTTTTATCCTTTCTTCAGATTTAACTCTTTTTTTAAGAATGCTTTTCAACAACTCTTCAACAAGTATTTATATGCTTCATCAACCTTGGAATGATCAACAAGGTTGGCTAAACTTGACACGGATCATTACACTGTCAACCAAACACAACTAAGACTTGAATCTTCCTCTACAACCACGCCATGCTTCATAAAATGTTCTTAGATCATCTGCAATACGCCAGGAACATATGGTCGGCCAAGACTGGGAAGAACATCAACCTCAAAGAAGAAATCTTCAATCAACAAGCTCAAACTTCAGTGCAGACCTCCAACATAGTAGCCACACGATCCAGAGACCTCCACAAGCACATTGAAATAACCAATAACATTCACTCTAAACCAAATTACCAGAATCATTTGTATCTTCCTCCGGAACCTCAAGAACACTATCTGCCATGACTGTCAAACTAGAAAGATAGCTTGCGGACCTCCAAACCACGAACCACTGGAGTTGATGATACATACTGATTTCCCAAACATGCCTTCAGATCTGCAGACCATAATATTTCACTGTGGAGCAATCCGAAACCAACTTACTGTCACACTGTCTCTTCTGTATACTGTAAAATCTAGTTCTGCTCAGATGGCCATAACTTCTTCAAATCTTCATGCAGACTTCTCAAATCTTAACTAGAGCAACCTTTGACAATCCTCTACACAACTATATGGTCCACATGCATTGATTGTCATTAATTTTCTCAATATCCTCAACAGTCTGATCTTCTATACAAACAACAAAATAGGATACAGTTGACACCAATGGCAACGAGGATATGTTGACATCAATGACAACACCACTTAGGCACATATTTGCAACAGCCTTATCCCAAAACCATGAGCCTCCCTTAAGCAAGGCATCCTTGTCTAATTAGGCTTTACAAATTGTCAAGAACTAGCCTTTTGCACAAGGGCAGATAGCAAATCCCCCTTTCACCAAAGGTTTCCAATGGAGGGACATCCATTCATGAAGTTTTGATAAATTAGGCTAGAAGTTTTGAAAGTTGCATTTAGCATTCTTCATTCTCAACCACCTCCCCCAAACACAAGTATCTAAATTTGTTCGGAGTAAGAGACTTTATCAATCGCAAGCTACGAATTTGGTGAGTCTAAAACATCTCCAAAACCCAAAGGAACCTAGAGGAAATGGAACCTGAGCTAATCAAAAGATTTGTTTTGGCAACACTGGAAAGCATACAGACCTTCTTATGAGCTAAGGTGAGACTAGTGATTTCAGATTTAGAGGGAGCAACAAGAGTTGTCATCATTGAAAGGGAGGAATTAGGGCTATTGGCCCCATAAACCAAAATGCTAGTGTATGAAATTGTGGCCTTTTGCTTGGACGTTAAACCTTAGGGCAAGAGACATTTGTAGTTATATTGTTGGTTGTGCAGGGGGCACTTACCCAACCCTGAATCTGTTAGTGTAGGTTTTTTTATTTTCCTTATGTTAGGGAATATTTATTTTTCCTACACATATTATTAAGCTTTCTTGGGTTATATAAGGCATGGTTAATATGAGGACATGTGACATAATCCATCAATTCCATGTGTTGCTCTTACCCACCTCTGGGTAGTTGAGCTTCACACCCTCTTTTGGACTTATCTGTCACCTCTCATAACCATTTTTTGTCTTTACCTAAGTAGGTATAACCATGTAATCTAGCATTATCCAAGTAGGTATAACTCCCGCCTATTTTGGGCAGTTGGGAGTTATTACCTCTCTTGGCTTTATTTGCCCTTATTTTGCTATATAAATAACACTTCCCTCTCCCTTTTGTAATTGAATAAGTTTGGTACAAGGGAGTGTTGACTTCATTCATCTTTGGGTTTCTTTCTTGCTTTCCTTCAGTCATTTTGATCTTGGGTGGGTTCACAGCCAAATCTAACAGAATCTATGACAAATGAGCTCTACATATGCTTCTGGCGAGGACAAACTAAGTTGCAGGTTGAGTTATAGTTTAGAGAGTGCAAGGATCCAAGAACGCTGGAGAAAATCGATCATGACATCCTCCTTTCCAATCTATGAACATGAGACTTAACTGTGCACTTATATATTTATAGTTAGGCGTTATTACAATATGCATCCATTACATTCTGGTGCCAACAGAAGTGATGTGATCTCTCTCTCTCTCTAAAGGATTAGAATCCATAGAAATTTTGGCCTGAAAACTTCTCCAAATTTCTAGTTGCACAAAGCTCCAAAGGAATTCTAACCTAAACATTATATATACATGCATTTCCATGTAATTTTTAGCCTTCAAGGCTTTCATGCAATTGTGTGTTCAAAACAATTAAAAAAGATCTTGTGGTTTTCTCTACTCTTGACATGATCTTAATTATGAATGTTTAATCTATTGCTACATATTAATTATCACCTTTTACATGTGGATTAGTTGTGCTATTATGTAGTTTCCAATATAAATAATTTTTTTTGGTATCTTAACCTTGTCAAGATAGAATCAAATCAATAATCTTGGCCCATCTTCCTTTTCGCTACAGGAGATGTTACACCATTGGACACCTCGCTTTGGATTGCCCTCGTCCGCACCGTAAGAAGAGTGAGGTGACTTGGTGGAGGAACTCCCTTCATGACCATTTGACAATTGGCAATTTTACTGAGGATGATGTGTCCTCGGTGGATCCTGCTAAGTCCGTTCCCTCTTGGGTTGCTGTGACTTCTAAATCTCCTGTCGGGTCATCTCTTGCATCAAGTTTCTTGCTTCTGTGGCGGCTTCAGTTCCGCACTCTATTCCTCTTCTAGCTCCCACTAGGGCTCAAGTTTTTGTGGAGGATAGTTCTCCTCTCTCTCCTCGGTCTGAGTCCATGGAAGATGATGTTTCATGGAAGATTGTTCAAAGAAGGAAGAAAGGTCTTCCAAAATACTCTTATGCTTCCCACACCATGTCATGGGTGGTCGGAAAGAAAGATCGAAGCTTGGGGTTGTGTAGTTGGTTTCCCTATGTCTTTTTTGGTTGGCATCTTGGTTGTTGTGTGGGTTTTTTGTGGGGTTCGATGTTGCAAACATTTTGTTATGTTTTAGCAACTAGCAACTATGATTTTATATGTAATTGATATCAACCACCTGATATGAAAATGGATCTAGTTTTTGTGCTCATTAGCATGTTTTTGGAACAATGGACTACTTTTATGTCGGAGAATGTTCAAGGTAATACAAGGCATCAATGTGTAGGCTTTAGTTGATGGGAAGATCTTCAAAAATTAAAATTTAAGTTTTTTGCTAGCTTTGTTGAAATCATCAACCTATCTTGGCAAATTCAATATATACCATGGTTAATTCATTGCTACTATAGCAAACGTGTGATCACCCCCAACAAAAGTATCGAATACATCATACACAGTCACACACATCCAATGATGTTCCAAATCTCTCATTTTTTACTTCCTCTTTTATATACAAGTCATTTTAGCTTCTAGGTGATGTTTATTTCAATAAAGCATGTATAAATCTAAGAAAAGTAAGACGGGAGTGTTGTAAGTGATCTTTGGGAGTTGTAGTTGAGATTTTGTGTAGGAAAGTTCAACATTTTATGGCTATTGTAAGTTGATAAGGTAGAAGAGTGCATTGTTGAGAGATGGAGTGATCTTTGGAGAGTTTATGTGTATATAATTAGCCTAGAGTTTGTAGAATCATTGTTGTAGCCATTGAAGTACTTCTAAGTGGATTGGTAGTCACATTTTAGCTAGAATTTTAACCCCACAAGGGTTTATCCAAGGTAGCTCTAGTGTTTATGTAATATTTATTCTCTATTTTACTCCCCTTGTTCATTTTAATAGCTTACATATTTGATCATATTGTTCTCATAGTTGAATAAGACTTCAAATCAATGAGTTGGTGATTAAATAAGTATCCTTGGTAGTTTGCAGATCAAGTGTTATCAAAGCAAGTTAATTCCTTTGGGAGTGGTTTGTTGTGAGTGTTTGTAGTGGCATGCCCCACAAGTAGGTCAAGTGGAAAGACTATACTACCTTTGCAAAGAGACATTGAATCTCACAAGTGCATAAAGGAGTTGAGAAGCATGTCAAAGGAAGAAAGAGAGTATGAGTATGTTGAAGTGAGGTTCTCTAAAATGGGGGCTAACATAGCAAACCTATCTCAATCCATGGCAACTATGAGGAGCTTGATGGAGGGACTTATGGAGAGGTTGGATAAAGGTGAGGATTAGACCAATTCCAATAAAGAGGGACTTATGGAGAGGTTGGATAAAGGTGAGGATTAGACCAATTCCAATAAAGGGGGATATTTTTAAAGTCTTACAAGCAAGCCCTTGTTTAAAGCAAGGACCAAGATTGAGATACCATTGTTGAAGAGGATATAGATGCGGAGAAGCTTGATAATTGGATCACTCAACTTGAGGTATATTTCAATATGCATACTATCACCTTGGATCAAAAGATCTCATTTCCTAGACTAAGGTTGACAAAACATGCTTTGACTTGGTTTGAGAGTCTTGTTTTCAATGGTTATGAAAAAACTTTTATAAGTTCTTGGGAGCATTTTAAGCAATTAATTAGAAACCAATCCTATCCAACTTGTCATAAGGAAGAAAAGAGTATGGAATGTCAATTTTTTAAGCAAAAAGGCGACCACAGTGTATTAGAAGAAGTACTAATGAAATATTTAGATCATCTTCATAATCAACTTTATACGCCTATATTGCCTTCTAAACTTGTTGGCATAGATGAAGCATGTTCACATGCTCATTATCTAGAGATAGATGGTAACACTTTCTCTCCTAGGTCTAATGAAGTTAAGGCCACTAAAAAGGATAAAAGGTGAATTCCACTAGCACTAAGAAGAAATATGCATATTATGATGATCGTGGAAGGGATGGTCATGTAGAGTCTTCATGTTGAAAATGACATCCAAAAAAGAACCCTCACAAACAAGGCAAGAAGGATAAGAACTCTATGTCCTCTAAAGAAATTGATGGGAATTCTGATAAGGATTCTAATTACTTGCAATACTAAAATGATTGGTAACTCAGAAAAAGAAGCATTGTTTAACATCAAGGTTAATGTAAATGGTGTTAAGATTGATGCTTTGTTTGAGTCATGCTCTCAAGCTAACTTGGTTTCACAAGATTTGGTGGATAAGTTAGGCCTCAAAATTATTCAACACCCCAAACCTTGAAGGTTGGGTTGGGTCAAAGATGGTGTTGGTATGCTAATTAGTAAGCAATGTAAAAGATTTTCAATTGAGACTTTGTTGATGAAACAGTATTTGATGTTGCTCCTCTAGATGTGTGGTACCATATTTGGCAATCCATACATGTGCACAAGGCAATTTTTTATAGGAGGGCTATCAAATACCAAATCATCAAGAATGGCAAATCCTTCATGTTGCATGCTTGTCAAGCAAAGAACAACTTGACAAACCCTGAATCTTGATGGGAGGATGCTTCCTTTGGAGAGAACCGATGTCAAGCAAGTCTCTCCAAATTCAACAAATATACTTTCTTATTACACAAACAATTGGTGACAAAGGTGTCCAAATTTTGGCTTATGTTTATTTTGTGTGCAAGGCAAGGTTGCCACTAACTCATTAGTCAAGGGGCTATTTCCACAGTCATTCATTGAGTCTCCTAACTTTTGGGGACCAAAAGCTCCTTAATTAGGGAGGTGTGATCCAAAAATGGATCTAGTTTTTGCGGTCATTGGCATGTTTTTGGAACAATGGACTACTATTGTGATGCTAGAGAATGTTGGGGTATCCAAATCACCGGAAGATCTTCAAAAATTAAGTTTTCTAATAGCTTCGGCAAAATTGCCAATTTGTCCAAGCAATGGAAGTGTAGTTGTAGTGAATGCATCCTATACCACAACAAATTCATAACAAACACTCGATTGCCCCTAGCAAAAGTGATGAAAGTATCATATGCAATTGCACGTCTAGTGATATCATTTTTTACTTCCTCATCTATATGGCAAATCATTTTAGCTTTCAAATGATGCATGTTTCTATAAAAAAATAGACATAAGAGAGGAGTCTTCTAAGTCGTCTTTGGGAGATGAGCATGCCGGAAACTTCATCATTATCTAATCGTTGCAAGTTGTTGAGGTAGAGTGAATTGTTGAAAGATTTGGCAGTGATCTTTGAAGAGTTTCTCAGTGTTTGTGACCTTCATAGTTAGCCTAGAAGCTATAGCATCACTATTGTACCATTGCCATACTTCTAAGTAGATTGTTTTTTTATTAAGTCAGCTGGAAAAGAGGGTCCAGATCCCTTTACAAATCAGCCCAAAAGGCAAGGCAAAAGACAAAAAAAAGGCCCCAAAGAGGCCAACAACAGCACACTAACAACACTACAACAGCCACAAACTGAGAGAGAGGACCAGCTAAACAACCCCCAAACAAGGGCCAGCAAATCGAACTGCCTTGGCCCTAGGACATAGAGCAGCTACAGATTTGGGAAGCCCTTTCTTCCTAAGTTGAACCAGTGTCCAAGATAACTCCGAGTCAAAATCCTCAGAACAAGGCAAGAGGAGGGAATCCTCAACCAATTGTTAGCCACACTTTAGCTAGAGTTTTTATGCCAGAAGGGTTTCTCAAAGGTGCCTCATGTTTGTGGTGTCTTTACTCTTTGTTTGGCTTCCTTGTTCATTTGAATGGCTTAGATGTTTGGTCATATTGCTCTCATAATCGTATAAGACTTCAATATCTGTGAGTTGGGCTGGCAATTCTCATTTTACTAATTGAGACCTCTCCTATCCACCAAATACAAGGAAATCTCCCATACCCATGTCTAATCAAAGCCTCTAAACCATTATCCCTATCTAGAAGAAAATGGAGGAATGCAGGAAATCCCCCATACCCAAGTCCAAACAAAGCCTCTAAATCCATTGTCCTATCTAGAAGAAAATGGTGGAAAAAAGTGGTTACTGGTGCTTATCTTGCAACCTTGACCATGATTCAAATAGCTAGCCAGTCCATTAGTAATTCATCTTTCTGCAAGAGGCACCATAGACTACATCTCTCTAAGTGTCTCCCTTGCAAGGCCCTCAATCAAATGCAAAAACAACCTTCAGATTGAAGTCCCCACGTTACCATCTTTCTTCTCTTTGATACTGTCATCCCTTAAGAGGCTCTGTAAATTACCTACCTTGGTGATTATTGCCAATGTACTCAATGAGAGGTCCTTAACGAATGGCTACTTGTGAAAACTTGTAACTAAATAAAAACCCATCTTAAACTAAGGTGCTTACAATACTTATATTCTTAAAAGTGTTAATTCTATTTAGCATTTCCTTGGGGTGAACTCTCACTAATAATGGCATTGGTATAATAACGAACATAGATTCATATATCCTAAATATCAATCTGTGGTGCAGTATAGAACATGCGATAGATTCATACTTGATGTACAACTACTTTCCTTACATTTAAGATACCTCTACCAGCATTGTAGAACTAAAAATAACAATTGAGCACACTATGTTCATACAAGAACTTTAAAACTTCACGCATATTTAATGGCGAGTAGAGGGCCCTTCTCACAAACAACATTCAAATAGGAGTCCTCACAGACACAGCAAAGAGATTATTATAAGCTTCCTAAAATTTGTTTTAAGAATAATAATTAATAGTGAGTAGAGAGCCCTTCCACAAACAACATTCAAATAGGAGTCCTCACAGACACAGCAAAGAGATTATTATAAGCTTCCTAAATTTTGTTTTAAGAATAATAATGAATGAAAAGGGTGTAAGAAAATTGTCGAAGGATTATAGTAAACAACCATATAAAAAAGTGTCGGACATTACCAAATTTAAGATAGAATAGAGAAACTAAAAAAAAAAAACCTCCCAAACAACCAAATGAGGATTTCAAATAAGTTCTTACAAACAAAAGACAGGGTTCTTTCCAAACAAAGATCTCAACCCTCAGAATGTTTTCAGACAGAATCCGATTCCTCAACTTATTATTGCAAAGTGTACACACAAGGTCAAACACTACGGATCAATCTTCTTCAGCTATGACATCATATGACATAAACTGCACAAACTTTAGAAGGGTGACTAGGGCAAACTGAGGATGCACAAACTGAGGGTGCCTAAGAGAAACTGAATGTTATCTCCCCAAACATATCATTAGATGCACAACTACTCATTATTCCTCTGATCATGATGGCCAAACCTTTTGTCAACAAACGATTGACCAGCCAGAACAGAAATCCATCTTTCCATATCATATCTTCCAAAGACAATCCAAATTTGCATTGTTTGTCATCTTGTGCCTACCATTTCATTGTTGTCAGTTTCAGGAATTCATAAAAGAGCATTTAGTATGCATCCCTCGATATCCTCTTTGTCGGTCCATCCAAAATGTTAAACCTCAACTAAAATAATTTCAAGGCACCTTATGAAAGGGAAGAACAAACCTTAAATGTCAATTGAAATTTACAGCAGTGAAACATCTGTCAATAATAATCAGATTTTCTTAAAAATACATGAAAGAAAAATTAACTGACAGATATGGTAGAATATTTAGCTTAAGATTCTAGAATGGTCAACATTGAACAAACAAAGCTAAAACCTTTCCAGGAATACTTGTAATGGACAAATAATCATCTAACATGCATAGAAAAAATGAATCAAGAATAATAAGATAGCTTTGCCTCCAAATATAACGGCATTTCTTAAACATTTTTGTTTGTGGTGGATAAATCTTCCAACTCATATGTTAGGATTGTTTCAATCACACATACTTTATATGACCTCTATTAACTTCTCTTGAATAAATATTGCACATAATGTTGCAAACTTAAAAGCTGATTTAAGACTTATTCTTGCTCCTATTCTTTTCCAATTTCTCCCTTTCACGTCTGCTATAAAGCCTCTCCAGCACACGCTTTGCCTCACAATTGGGAAAGTTGCTAAGTTCATAATAATGAGGAGCAAGGTCTATCAGCCTGTTACACCAGAAACACAGTGTGATTAAAACCACATTAGATGAAAAAAATTACCCTACAAGAACCAGCAGTAAAAGGAATAAAGGATTGTGCACTTACCACTCTCCTCTGACATCAGTGACAATCCGAATGAAATTCCTACTTGTCAAGACATACTCATTATATATGACCCATTCTGGCTTGTGATCAAGACAGGTTGATGGATGCAAATGTACAACCTGTAAATTACAGACCACATAATTAGTCAAGAGCATGAGTATCCAATAGAGCTAAAGAGTGAGTGATACAAATTACAGTACACACTAGTAATTGAATTCATACGATAAAATCCACTTCAACAAACTATTTTGCACCTGATTGTCTTTTACTGTGAGATAATGTCCAGTTCGCTCAAGATGAGCCACTTGCATAAAATATCCTGCTAGCATTGCCTTGCGTATGTTAAGATAATAGTCGTGGCTTTTAAAATCAGTGCTGCACAGCTTAAGATTGTATCTGATCATGATGCGAACTAGTTGTTGCCTAACATTGTCAGCAGCCTTGAGTGCCTTTGTATTTATAAAATTCTCATAGCACCAAGTGGGATCTTCATCTGCAACCCCAAGAGAGCAGCCAAAGAAACCCAGAATCAATCAAAAATACATCAAACAGTAAAATCATTTCCATGCATACAAACTGGTTATTTAATTTGTCTTTTCTTCTGTACAATTCTTGATTAAAATATCATTAACCATATTCAAGATATGCTAGAACAATAATAAATCCTACAAAAAATAGAATTCCCATAAATATTAGTAACTCCGCTTGAAATTGATAGAAGTATTGACAGGAAATGAAAACTACAATCACTATGCACATAGTAAATCTACAAAATTGTTTTTGGAAAGACATCAAAAATATATATAAAAGACAACCATAAGGAAAGGCAAGCGACCTCTTGGAAAGATGCCAAACAGATTTATTTTAAAATAAAAATTAATAGCTAATTTTTGAAGAGAATATACAGGCAATCAAATAACCTACATGTGAAAGAGCATGCTAATCCACCAAGTAAAAGATGAAATTCAACCAAAAAGGGGTATATGCCCTATAGGATTACAACTGACTGCAATTGATAATTTAGCATAACCAAATATAATTAATATTTTGTTGTAATCATGGCAAGCATTAAAATTAACTACAAACAAATAATTGGCGGATACAAATAACACTTACTGTTTTGCTTGTATGCATGGTAAACATTCAGCAGCGTCAGGTGATCCCCATCAATGTGTGCAAAACAGGCTCTTGCTTCATCTGCAGCTTTCTGGGCCTCCCGTGGCCGGAGAAAGCAATTTGGGACTATAGAAAGAAAAATTTGTTATCACAGATGAGGCCCACGGAAGGTCAGCAGACGCATAGATTCGAGATCACACCACATGCACCATGAGTGGTGAATAGAGAACTGCAGCTATCTGCATCATGGCTAAACTTAAAGAATCTATGTCACAGACCAACCAGACTGCACTTAAGCTACCTGACATTTCACATAATGTAGACAAGAGCCTAATCCCCACCCCACTAATGACGGAAAACTACTCTTCGGGACCTAATGACTGTTAAAAAAACAGGAAATACACACGACAGCAGACTATATCAGAAATGATTTTGGAAGTACCTGAAAGCATAGCAGTGATAGAAAGAATCTCATTGGAGCATTTAAGCTCAGGGCTGATGACTAGCATCTTGGACATCTGTGGATCCAGTGGAAACTCACTCATCAGCTCTCCCAGTTTTGTCAGGTTTCCATCTTCATCCAAAGCACCCAGATAGTTTAAAATCTCTAACGCACGCATCAAAGTTTCTGGAGCAGGAGGATCCATAAAATCAAAATGGACCAGGTCATCAATCCCTAGTTTCTTAAGGGTAAGAACCACATTTGCAAGGTTAGATCGCAAAATCTCAGGGTATGTCTGTGGTTGGAGGTCATTCTGAAAACTTTTTTCTGTGTAAAGTCTGAAGCACTTCCCAGGTTGTGTACGACCAGCACGTCCTGCTCTCTGATGTGCACTTGCTTTTGATATAGGAGAAACAAGCAATGATTCTACTCGTACTCGAGGATTATAGACTTTCTGTTTTGAAAAGCCAGGATCAATCACATATACAATTCCATCAATAGTCAGAGATGTTTCGGCAATATTGGTGGACACGACAATTTTTCGGCCAGGAGTACCACCCTCCTTTATGGGTGGTGGTGCTGGCTCAAAAATCTTCTGCTGCATGGCTGGAGGAAGGGTTGAATACAAAGGAACAACTTTCAAAGGACCAACTTGATCACCCAAATTCTGTACCTCCCTTGTTATTTTCCTACAAGCATCTTCTATTTCCTCCTCCCCCGTGAGGAAAACAAGTATGTCTCCAGGAGGTTCACATATGTGTATTTGGACAACTGTCCTGATTGCTGCTTCTAAATAATCCCTCTCAGGTTCTTGAGTGAACAATATCTCAACAGGATGTAATCTTCCAGGCACTTTCATAAGAGGGGCCCCACTAAAATATGCTTGAAATTTTTCGGCTTCCAAAGTTGCACTCATAACAAGAAGTTTTAAATCGGGCCTATTTTTGAGAACTTCCTTAAGAAGCCCGAAAAGAACATCTGTAGCCAATGTCCTTTCATGTGCTTCATCCAGAATTATCACTCTGTAACGCTCTAAAAGAGGATCAGACATTGCTTCTCTGAGAAGCATACCATCTGTCAAGTACCTGGAATAAGCACAAAAGTGAGCACTTACACTCCTATTACCAGGAACAAATGACAAAAAGAATCACTGCAGTTGTTATTCTGAAATAAGTCATTTAAAAGAAGCAAGGAAAGGAATGATGCTTACGCAATTTCATGACTATGCTTCGCACAATAGCAACAAAATTTGAACAATATTCGTGTGTGCACATGTGCGTGCATGTGTGTGCAGGTAGGTGTGTGTGCGCGCGCGCATGTACAGGCATGCGTGTGTGTGTGCATGCGTGTGTGTGCATGCATGTACAAGTGTGCGTGTGTGCATGTGCGTGCATGTACAGGCGCACGCGTGTGTGTACATGCATGTACAGGCGCGCGTGTGTGCAGGTGTGTGCGTGCATGCGCACGTGTGTGTGTGTGTGTGTGTGTGTGTGTGTGTGTGAGAGAGAGAGAGAGAGAGAGAGAGCAAGGAGATCTCATGCCAAGCATACGGGCTAGTCTGACTTAATTAACCTGACTTCCTGAGTTTACTATTACTATATGCAACAAAATGACAAAGCATCTTATAGCATTACCACAAAGCGGGCAAAGCTCCTTGTCAACATAAAAGCAAGCCTTGTTCCAAGTCAGATATCATGAACCTGACTTCCTGAGTTTACCATTACTATATGCAACAAAAAGACAAAGCATCTTATAGCATTACCACAAAGCGGGCAAAGCTCCTTGTCAACATAAAAGCAAGCCTTGTTCCAAGTTAGATATCATGTAAGTTCAACCAATCAGCTATTCTAGTCTAACCCATAAGAATTGGATGAAGCCACATCCACTTGAATATTCAGTAGTCTTAGCACACAGTCGCATGGAAGAGCTCCAGCTCCAAATTTTCCTCTGGTTTCATGAACCTTCTACTTTCTTAAATTCAGGGCCGGCAAATTTGAGCAGCTTGTAGAGAGGGAGGACTGTAGGTTTGTACCACCAGTTGAGGAACTTTGGGAGAATTTTTGCCAAACGGAGGTCTAGTGATTTTTAACTCACTAATTCTAACAAAGTATTTTTAAATGCTCAGGAGCCTAAAATAAGGAGTGTAGAGATGGACATTTGTATTACACAGAACCATTCTGTTATAAATTGTTTTATAAATTGTTCCTAGATTTTCTCTGCAGTATCTCCTAAAAAACCAACTTGGCCCTACCCCATGGACTTCCTTCCCTTAGTATTCAGAACATCCCTGATTCAATTTAATACATTAGAAGATAGAGTATGATACTCTTCAAACTGAAACTTTGCAAGTTTTGCATTAATTGGCAAGTTTCTAGTCAATTCAAATTCCATAGGTACGTACTTTAAAACAGTTTTTGAACTGCTGCAATCTTCAAAACGAATGCTATATCCAACTTCTTCTCCAATTGTCACATCCATTTCTTCTGCTACACGACGAGAAACAGACATGGCAGCCACTCTGCGAGGTTGGGTACAAGCAATCTGCTTCCTATTGTTGGTATACCCAGCTTCTACCACAAATTGAGGAATCTGTAAGAAAAGATAAAAGTCAGAAAAGTTTTCGGCACAGAAGATAAAGCATGGGCCCCAAACATACATGTATGCTGCAGACATAAGAAAATATGCAGAGAATTTGTTTGCCTGACACCTAAGCAATGCTAACATTCCTAACTTTTTTGACAAAGATTAATCATTTTTTCATTTAAAAAATGAAACCCCATGAAGGACAACATTAAATATCTATTAAGGACAAACAAATAACACAAGCCATGCAATCCAGAATTTTATTTCTGATGAATGTGCTTAGGGTTACGTTGATTTCACAGCAATGGAAGATAACTAAGACAATTTTCCAACCACAAATGCAGCAAGAGGTTCCTATATTTAAAAAAAACTCCTATGAAGCTCAGACATACAAAATAAAGACTTCTGTATTAAAAAACAAGGGAAGACTACCTTTTATCAAAGAAGGGCTAAAATACAATATTTAATGTGCCAACGGCTATGCCAATGGAGTTCTATTGCCACTGTAAAATTTAGGTTAGGTTCAACAAGATCTTATACCAATTAGCAAGGTTTTAACTCCAGCTGCAGTTTGCCCCACCTGAATGGATGTTAAACTAAGGGCATAAGACCAGGGCAAGTGGCATCTGACTTTTGCAGACTAGATAACCTTTAGGTTTGGCATTTAAGGTAAAAAATATTCATGATGTGAAAAAAACTTCCATATTTGTTGAATCATCCATTATAGTTGTGACTTGCCTAGAATATTTAGATCAATCATTTCCCTAATACAAAGACTCCTTTCCTTTACTCAGTCATATATGTTTGATATTTCAATACTTCCTATTCAAAGGTGCTTGTCATTTGGTTTCAATTTATCACATAACTAGGAATATTAATCAGAAATGGTGAAAAAAGAAGCATCCCAATGAGAAATTCAGTTTGCTTTGGAACCAGGCATCATTTTATTTGTTGATATCGTATTACCTTGTCAAGTTCGTATGATTGAGGTTCTCTTTCAATCTGTGTGACAAACTAAAAGGCTTGTTCGTGATACATAGCATGCAAAATATCCATATCTGGATACGAATGTTAAAATTCAAAAAAATGGCTTTAGAAATAAAACAAAATCAATGAAGTATAGCCTCAAGCATGGTGCATATCCTGTTGAATAATCAATTATATATTTTGTAATTTTGCCCAGAAGTTTAACAAAGATTCAGCCACTATTTAACAAGATCGTTGGACAGCCTATACTTGCATGTAATTTTCAAACAGGTTGTTTTGAATGGTTCTGTGAATCTCATGTACTTGCAACAATATGTGTAACCTCTGTACAATCAGACTTTTATGGAATTGGTAACTAGCTTGCAGCTCTTGTGTCGATACACATAAATAATACAACTGAGCAGCTGTATCTTCCTCAAGAGCTATTGTATCTTCCTTGCAATAACTGTTGGTTAACATTGAAATGCCATACTTTCCACTCGCCAGGGGATGAATAAGAAAAGCTGCTAACAATTTTTGGTAAAAGAGGCCTGCCACACCAATTATTATAGCTATTCCAGCCACAAATGGATGTGTGACTTTCTCAGATCTGAAATGTTAAATGAAAAATTATATATAAAAGATTGTTGGCATAGAGAAAGCAGTGCAACGATACATCAATGAGGTCGAACAAGGAATACAGCAAATTGGAAAGCATTAAAGCATCATGAAGGCTCAATCTCTTTACCTTATAATTCATTTAAATTCATAAGAAATGAATTATTGTTCATATTAAGAGGTAAGAGATTATGGAAAATAGATATAAAGGACTCTTAACACTGCAAGGACTCATGCAATGAAAATACATTCTACCAAATACAGGTGAAGCAAGAAACTTTGCAGTACTTTGACAAAAAATACTATTTTCCACTGGTATCTAGACCGGACACAAATATTATGAAAGCAAAACTTAAATTTGGCCATACTCCATTAGCCAAATTGGAATTCATGGCTGTTGAATCCAATTAATCTCGTACTTAAAGGAAGAATAAAATATAACAATAGAGAATATAGAGAGATAATATGGAGCAATGCACCATGCATTGATGTTGAAATGTGCATTGAATTTGAAGTGTTCTTCATTAACTGATTCAGAAACTTTCAACTAACTCCTGACTGTCAACTAAAACATAACTCCCAACTAACTTATAACTATCATTTAACTCACACCTAACAATCCATAAACTATATATATTATAACCATTTCATATGTTCTAAATTTCTAATACACTCCTTTGACAGTCATGCCTGTTACAATATAAAGCTTATCTCCAGTGTTCCACGGGGACCCGTCCCCCCCCCACCTAAAATCCAGCCGTCCCCCCGACCTGGACGTTTCGGAGACTTGGGGATGGCTGAGAAACGTCCCCCCACTGCCGCCAAGATGTCAGAGACTTGGAGGAAACAACGGGGACGCCTGGACGTCTCGGGGACTCCTAGCCGTCCCTCGAGCGTCTCGGAGACACCCAGGTGTCCCCCGCACTGGGATGTCCAAAAAGGCATTTTTTTTTTTTAATTTCTTTGATTTTGGGGATGATTAGAGGCCTCCCTTCACTACATTTTTGCATTTTGTACTTATTTTGATATCAATGTATCATGCTACTCATTGTAATCATCTTTATGATATGATATTATGATGTGACATGTCATATTTTCTGATTTTCGATATAATAGAAACTAAGAAATCTCAAATTCGACAATTTCATTTGTCAAATTTTAATATATTATTTACTTTTAGTCTTTTAGTAATAGTACTCAGGTATTTAAAATGTTAGTATTTGCAATTTTACTAATTTGCCAAAGTTTAATTTGAAATGTTATTCTTAAACATCTTTTTATAACTAGTTATTCAAGTACCATATGTATATCAGCACCGCCACCCCCCGCCGTCCCCAAACTTAGACCCTTTGTCCCCGAAACCCGTCCCCGACAGGGGACGCATCCCCATCAGGAAACTCCGTGGAACACTGCTTATCTCTAAACTTGACAAACATGTCTACTCCAAGTGATTTCCCAAAGATATCAGCTATCTGTGTTTGAGTTGCACAATATTGTAACTTCATCTCTCCAGTATCATCGAGATGACCAATATAATGAAAATGTACCTTAATATACTCTGTATGTGCACGCTGGTCATTTTAATTAAACTCTAACTATCACAATAAATTAGTATTGCCCCCATTTGAATCACCTGTAAACCAGCAAATAATCTCCTCAACCAAACTGTTTCACAAGCAGCGAAGACAGCAGCTTCAATGTAAATCAGCAAATTCATGTGAGTCTTACAGAAACATATTGCAAATCCAAATGACCATATACTCCAAAATAGAAAGATATTGCGAATTCAAACTACCATACTGTTGGTGCCAAAGTGTGCCAATGTTGGCATCGACAACCAAGGCATGTGTCCATCGGCATCATGAAACCAGTAGATTTTATGTCTCTAACAACAGAAGCTATAACCTTATTAACACCTTCCATCCTCATAAAACATTGATTCACACGATAAGTTAGAACTGTCCTTTACTACTAATTTGACTGAGATGCAATGAATTCTTACAAGCCAAAAATTTACTAGGCATTCTTCAATTTTCTTTCATCCTACCAATTTTGATATGAACATTTCCACAACCTCCACACAATTTGATCTGTCATTACTGAGAATCACATTTTTGAACCAAGTATTAACTACAACAAAGGACATACTAACCAACTCTTCCTGAGGTATTTACTAGCACCAAAATGAGAATACCATAAAGTAACATTCTGATGATGTTGAGAAACAACAGAAGCATATTCATTTTCATCTTCATGTACAACAATATTGGCCTAAACGTTACTAGTTTGGATTGTTTCCTATTTTCAGACCATTTTCTCTTCCTATGGTGTTTCTTGAGGTGACCTATCTTGCCACAGAAATAACACCATACATTTTTGTAAGTAGAATTAACCTGTGGTAGATGCTTCCGACATTCAGTTTCCTTCAGGCAACTGCAATTACATTTTCTCTTTTCTATTCACCTTGGAAGCAAGAGCGTTTCCTAAAGATTTGCCATTCTCTCCAAAATGTTTTATTTATATGCCTTTTGTATCAGTTCATTGCAAAACCTATTAAAAGTGATTATCGTATCTCCAGGAATCTGATTTGAAGTTCCAATGAAATATTCAAAGGGCACAGGCTTCTAAGAGTGATCACAAACAGATCTTCTTCTATAACTTTGATGTCAGTAGCAGCCAATTGATCCATGACATAATATTCAATCATCAGCAGGCTCCAATTAAGCGAATCTCCCTTTTCTGATTTATCAGAGAATAACAGATTCTTCAAATAGAAGACCCTCCTATTGGATCTGGTATTTACTTTCAAGTTTCAACCTAGTTTAGACTTCCAATGCATCTTTTGTATACTTCAGGGCCTTGGGCAACATTCCATCTGCCACTGAGAGTTTCGAGAGCACAAGGGGCTTATAATTTGGAGACCTCAATCTTTTCCAAAATCACCTACCACTTCCATAAGCCCCTATACTCAAAATTGCAGTCTTACCTTCTTCCAAATCTTGAAGTCCTACTGTTAAAATTGTTTAAATTGGGCATTTCTCTTTAGGTTTTCCATCTTATGTGCTTCTGGCAATGAAAAAACAGATTATACTTCTGATAATAGAAACAGACAGATTACCAACTTTTAATGCCTAATGTAGCTAAGAACTGCCTGTAAATTGTATCAGTTTGAAAACCTATAAACACCTCAGTCTAACCTCAAATCTGCCTGCGGCTTTCAAAGGAAAATGCCTCTGATCTGCAGATCTGTTAATAACCTTTCCTTTCTAGATTGCTCAGACTGGTATGTCATTCTATATTTGATGTCTAAGAAAATCAGACTCAGATTTTCATGACTATTTTCTTAGACTTGGATAAAAGAGGGTCAGAATGTTTCTAGAATTGTTTGATTTTATTTAGTGACAAAAGAATTAAATACAAAATATGGAAAGAGACAATCGAGCCAGTGCTTGGTCAAGTGTTCATGACATTTAAAGTGCTCTCAGTAAACCAATTCGAAAACTGTTCACAAACTCTAAATATCAACTCATAACTACCAACTAAACCATAATGAATTAGCTATTACATATAATCTAATAGCAATAGCTCTGACTAATATGTTGAAGGGATGTTACAACACAACATATTGCTTAAAAAACAAATCTCCACTAAGCTCAGCTATTCAGTGTCAATAGGAGCACAACAAATATAGAGGATTGCTCCTAACAGTAAATATGTGGCGTAGAATCTGGCATAAAAGACTTGTAGAAAAAGGTAGAAACACAATACAAAAGCTTCAGACCTAAATTAGTTAGAAGTAGCAGGCTAGCAGCAGGCAAATAATAAAACTTAAACATGAAAGATGAAAGATACAAACAGGGACACACATCGCTAAGGACCGAAGTTAAGGAAACCTCTTCACAGACCCCTATACCATCCTCTGGTGCATTCCAAAACGGAGACTTGCCATGAACCTGACCACTGGTTTTCAAGTATAATATGTTTCTCTCAAGGAAATATAGCTCCCCACCACCAGTTAGTGCATTAGGGGCTACAAGAGCACCTTTTTCAACAAAGTTGCAAACTGATCTCCAAAAAATTAAAAACCCCCATTTCAACATTGAAAATAGGGAAAAAAGAAACAGCAGACATAAGCATATTTGCTCATTGAAAGACACAATTAGTCACTTCTGAGTTTGCAAGTTGGTAGGAAAGAACACACCCGCTGAAAGCAAGGAAAACTGATATCTGTCTTGATTTTTAGCAAAGGCAAAACAAACAAGACAGACTTGTTCTCTAATTTTCTAAACCTTTCTGGAGAAGTGTAGATTCCTATTACAAAGTAAGAGTTGGGAAGGCCACAGAGAAGAAGCAAAAAGAGTGACAAGGGATGACAAGGGAACACCGGCATTGAAAGCAGAAAATATATATCTTGATCATTTTTAAAAAGGCAAACAAACAAGATAAATTGGTTTTGCTAGTTCTCAATATTTTCCAAACAGCCTTATCAATGAAAAGAGAGTGATGAATAATAAAGCACCTGCATTGATAGGGGGCCAACCAAATGACTGGCAGCCTTGTCCCTGCAGCCAACAGTAACACCAAAGAAACACCCACAAGAGTTCGACAACCCCAATATAGACATGCAACAACTCAGATTCAGTCTTTTCAAAGATCAACTCTAACAATAGATCAGATTTAATTTATTATAGACAAGATAGATACGCATGCATCTGACTCTATAAACAATTTGACAGAGTCTCCCCTTTCCAGACATCAATAATTTGCAACACAAAACTCATAGGCAACCTCTCCACACATAATCTCATATTTTACTTTAGCAATAGCTTGTTACACATGTACTAAGACCTACAAAATGCCATGCAACACCTCTAACTAATTCTGGGGAAAAGTTGACAAAATTTCCCTTTGCAAATTCAACAACCCCAACGTGCAAAAAATGACATTGAACACCTCTATACAATTCGGGAGAAATTTTGACAGAGAATCCACATGCCACCTCAACAATCCTAACCTACAGAAATGACATGCATAAAAACAAGTCCTCAAATTCACCACCTGCAGACACCTACACATTGAGTACTCCTCAGTATTCTAGCTTGAGCTCCCCGGAAAGCTGCAAAGTGCAAACAAAAAGGAACATCACTTTCCTTCTAGTCCTGTCAATCCTCTCTGGAAGCTAACTCTCCTTCATTTCCAAGTAATATTAAAGTTTTCCCCCTCGAGAAGACTTGCTTCTTTAATCCCAACAGCCTCCTTGTGTGAAATGTCTTGTTTTGGGAGTAACAACTCCCCAAATGGAGCTCCCAAGTTTTCATGCATGCAAATGTGGCAAGTGGATGGCCTATATGTAAGAGATTCTCCTACAATGACTAAAATGGCCCAGGTGGGGTAAAAGATGCTCTTACAATGTAACTCCACGCTTAATGAGGTGTCAAAAGTAACCCCCTACATTATGAGGTGTGATCCTCTTACAACAAGTTACAAGTGGAGAGAAACTCAAGATTCTCTTCCCAAGTCCAAGAGTGGCATCCCAATTTATAATTACATGAGATTTTAATTAATAATTCCAAATGGGATGTCCTATATTCTATCCCAAAGGAATTCATGATCAATTATTTGACAACTAACCTAGGAAAACACAAAAACAAATTTTGGTTGATGCTAATTGCTCAAACCCCAAGATGCTCCTGCATCAGAAAGCAAGGAAAATTGATAATTTTCTTGGCTTTTGAAGAAGGCCAAAAAAATACACATGCATATAATTTTCCAAATCTCTGATATTTTTGAGCGATCTTGTAGATTCTTATTGACAAAATAAGAGTGGGCATGGTTATATGGAGGAAAGAATGATCAAGTCCCAATTAGATGCACTAAGACAAAGGTGAAAAGATAGATACACTTAAAGTAAATCAAAGGATACAAACCACCATAATTATCCCATGGACTCTGTTTTCGAGAAAAAATTCACAAGAGTTGGAAGTCCAATGCCAGATCCTCAAGGGGTGATGCAAATGACATTGCAATTATTGTAATATAGATGTTTCTGATTAACATTTAAGTAGAGGTTGAATCGACCAAAGTGAAAAGATAGACACACTTAAAAAGTAAATCAAAGGAGACCAACCACCATAATCATCCCGTGAACTCTGTTTTCAAGAAAAATGTCACAAGAGTTGGAAGCCCATTGCCAAATCCTCAGGGGGTGATGCAAATGACATTGCAATTATTGTAATATAGATGTTTCTGATTAACATTTAAGTGGAGATTGAATCGCCGTTTAGACGAGACATGACAGTCAACACCAAATTTGTCCCATCATTTTCTTTAATCTTATGGATATTTGGGAAATAGCTGACTGCGCTATCCCGGGCCATTTCTCTAGGTCTCTTTATTTTGACTTGACAAATACTATCTTACTTAGGAAAAACTATAACATAGTTTCATGTTTATAGTTCATCTGCAAAGATTATTATACCCTTAAAAAAATGAAGAAAATAGTGTTGCACATTCAGGTGTGATTGGAAAAAACCTAAGTTACCAAATCAGAATTGGGTACGTGGGTACAATACACCAATACGGCATTTTGTTTTGGAGGGGGGTGGTACATTCTAGGTACGTCCGTCTAAAAAAATATAAAATCATAAATATAACATATTTGTAGCCTAAAATAGTAAAAACTATACTATATTAATATAAACTATAAAGCTATACTATATTAAATTAATTTTTTTAAATGTAAATATTAATAATAAAAATTAAATATTTCGACGGCTGGTCGGGTAACTCTTTTGAAGTCGGTTGTTCAGGCCCTTCCTATTTACAGATGTTTTGTTCATGTTTCCCCTGCGTGCTTTGTTAAGGAGTTTGATGCCCTTGCCCGTCAATTTCTGTGGACTGGCAATTTGTCCTCCTTGAAATGGAGCCTTGTGAAGTGGGCCTCGGTGTGCAGACCAAAGCAAGAACGTGGGCTTGGCCTCAAACATGCAGGTTTGAGTGGGCAGGCCTTGGCTGCCAAGCTCTATTGGCGTTGGTGTAACTGTCAGGATCAGGATTGGGCTCAAATTCTCACCCTCAGGTATCTCCCAGGTGTGACTTTTGTGGATGTCCCTTGGTATAATCTTTCAGGGAAGGGGTCCATGATTTGGGAGACTCTCAAAAGAGGGGCAAAACTGATTAAGCAGAGTCTCTTTTGGATTTGCAACAGAGGCTATGAAGCTCTCTTCTGGCATGATTCATGGCATGGGCATCCCCCCATCTTGACTGTTTTCCCTCATTTACAGCCTCTATGTGATAGTTTTCTTGTTGTTGGTTGGAGAAAGGTGGAGGATTTTAAAACGACTCACGCTTTGGGTCAAATGGAGGTGATGCGATGGAAGGTTCTGAAGGAATGGCTGCCAGGAGGCACTGAGGAGGATTGTCAGGAGCTTGCTAGGATTTTGGCTAACAGATTGTGTAATTCCCTTCCTAGGAGGGACAATCTGACTTGGGGCCCTGATCCGAAAGGTCGGTTTTCTGTTGCATCAAGCTACTTGGAGTTGGATAGACAGATGTATGGGAGGGTTGGCGTTCCTTGGTGGAAACAGGTTTGCAACAAATTTTCCTAGCCTAAATGTAATTTTTTCTTATGGCTGGTAGTCCAGAATAGATGCCTAACCTGGGATAATCTGTGGAGGAGAGGCTTCCAAGGCCCTCTATTTGTGTTCTCTGCAAGAGTAGTGAGGAGGATTCCCCTCACTTGTTCTTTCAGTGCCCTTTTTCCCAAGAGATTTGGCACCTATGGTAGGAGGCTTGGAACCATACCTGTGTTCATGCCTCTTCTTTGGTTGATTTCTGGGCTAGTATGGGTAGACCACCTGCTCAGACCTCTTTTCTTAAGATTGCTTGGATTATTGGCCCAACTTTTATTATCTAGAATTTGTGGTTGGAAAGGAATCGTAGGATATTTCAGGATGCGCATATGGTGGAGGTCCAGTTATGGAAAAAGATTCTTAGCAGGGTCCAGGAGACCATTTCTGCGAAATGTGACTTGTCTGATATTGTGGATCCTGGTGATGTGAAGACCATAAGGAACTTGGGGCTGGAGGTTGGTGGGTTGGGTTTCCTTATTGGTAGAAGACCTCGTCATACTAAGCAGAAAATTCAGAGGGATGGTAGGTGGATGCCCCCGCCTGGCGGTATCCTGAAGGTGAATACTGATGGTTCCTGAAGGGGGAATACTGGACATGCAAGGATCGATGGTATTGGCAGGGATAGTGGAGGTGGTGTGGTTTTTCTCTTTTCTGTGTATAAAGGGCAGCAGACCAATAATTTTATGGAGGCCCTGGCAATTCTTCATGCGGTTGAAAGAGGGAGCTCTCTGGGTTGGAAGTGGATTATTTGTGAATCTGATTCACAGATTGTTGTGGATATGTTAAAGGATTAGCGGCTGGAGGGAGGTAGTTGGCAATTGGCTTTGGTGGTTAAGCAGATTTTGAGCTTGTGTAGTTCTTTGGAGTTAATCTCCTTTTGTCATTTTCCTAGGGAGTGGAATAGGGTAGCGGATTGCCTGGCCAAGTGGGCTTCGGAACATGAGGAGGGGTGGGATGCCAGTGATTGGGGCCACTTGCCTCCTAATTCTGGGGTGCCTTTGGAAAAGATTGTTTTGGAGGACAATAATATATAATTGGTTTGGCACGGGGATCCGTTGGGGTTCCCTTGATGCCTCTTGGTTCTTTCTGTAATTTTCTGGTTGCTTCAATAATTTTTTTACCCATTTTTTATAAAAAATAATAAATATTAAATATAATTAAATCAGAGTTGTGTAGGCATGGATACGAAACTATTTTTCAAAACCCCCTTATATAATACAACATTAATAAAAAGCTCATATATATATAACAATTGACTAATAAATAATATTAATAATGAAATTAACAATAAATAATATTAACCTTAATAAATAACCTACTAATCAATTTAATACTAATTAGTATAATTTAATATAAATAATATGACATATATTATATACCAATAAATTAAGTTTAATAAACAATAAACTTAACAAAAAATAATTGTAAAATTAATAATACTCAATATTACGTCTAAACTGCCGATAAGGGCGTGGTTGAGTAGTCAAGTCGCACGGTTGTTGTGGTTGCCACCAAGGTTCAAACCCCCGTTGAGCCAAAGAGCTCGCAAGCCTGTGCCTTCGTTGCGCTGACGTGCTCCTAGGATATGTGCCTTCGCTAGGTTGTGCTCGTAGGTTGTGGGCCTTCGCTAGGCCAACAAGCTCGTAGGTTTGAACTTGGCGATAATGCCTTGGGGACTAAAATCCCCCGGTAGTGGTCTCGGCAATAAAGCCTTGGGAAGAGATCCCCCCTAAGGGTCTCTCGCTTGGACCAGGCTAAAAACTCGAGTTACTCCAAAAAAAATATTAAATCTAAAACATCATTAACACTCACACAAAGAAAAATAATTTGTTCTAAAATTAATATTGATTTCGGTATTGTAGAAGTCTTAGTAACCACAAGAAAGAGAAAGTTGAACCAACACCAATAATATTACTCACTTTGGGCGATCGGGCTCCATGTGAGACCTCCATCCAGCTTGATACTCGTGCTAATCAATGACCATGTGATCTAGAGCCTGATATCTAATACGAACAAGATGATGAACGATCAAGTTACAACCCCAATCAACTCCATAAAGGAATGGATGGCTAAGGGCAATCACCATTAGAGTCTGGATCAAAGGCCCCTTTCTTCATCATTTGTTGTTGCTCATGAAAATGTAATGAAAAAAGAATGTATGAAAAACGTTTAGGGTTTTTTTAGGAATATAGAATGTCATTTAGGGTTTTCCCAAGGACAAACAATCAATAAAATTCATAGACAAACAACGATTCGATGCAGTACCCAATTTCAAGACAAATCATACCCGAAATCAGCAAGAAAATAGGTCGATTCAGTAACATAAGATAAAATTCTTGTTTAAGAAAATGGTAGAACAATTAGCAATGAAGAACCAAACCTTGAGTTATTATAACATGACACCAAACATCACTCTATCAAACCAAGAAAACAAAGCCTGCATTAAGTTTAAAAACCAAGCAACTCAATAACCACAAACAAAACAAGGCTTTTAAATGGTAAGTACACAGAAAGGGAATGTGGAAAGAATTTTACTATTTTTTTTATGTAATATTTTCGAAACAATTTAATTGTTTTACATATTAAGCTCGAATAAATGAAAAATACCACTCCAACAGCCTGCCACATTGTGTCATTGTCATGTAAGTGTCAAGCAACTATGGCCCACTCAAGAATTAAATAGAATAAAGAATTATTCCTAGTTAACCGAGATTAGCTAATCATTTACTTCAAGTTAACAATTATTTGAGAATCAGTTGATCAAACTAGATGCAAAGGATGTTATCCAGGTGGTGATTGAGTGCCTAATCAAACCGAGATGGCATGGTGGTCTGAAAAGAATATTGGATGATGCGGTGTTGGGATCGGGCTTCCTCCCGAGCAATGGAACATGGCCAGTGATTCTCCGACCATATAACAGCTCGTGGGCTCCCTTCATCATTGTGGCTATTGGACAGAATGAGGACGAACACAAACACAAGGCAAAATGGGGAGTTGAATTCGTAAAGGCAATCACTAGTGCAACTCCCTCGCAAGATGTCAACCGGTCCTTTGCAATTAAAACAGCTAGCTCGAACTCCGACGAGGAAGAGGTCGTGGTGGAGGCACAAGTATGAAGATCGGAGAGTGTTTCTTTTGCCAACGTATGGGTTATAGAAGGTTCCTCGATGGATGTGGTGTTGATGCCAGATAAACTTGTATAGGTTAAAGAATACAGTAAATAGAATATACAATAGAAAAAATATATGTTAGAAATAGCTCTACACCTGCAAGACAAAGTATAGAAGTTGTAAGGTTTTCAATACATGCCCTATGGGTTTTTGTGATCAAATCTTCAAAGCAATATAGTATACCCCAAGGGGTGTTTGACAGAGACCCTCCATTGAAGCAGCCAATTATTCATTTTTTTGGTTGAAATCTTTTAAGAGAATGGCCCTTGTGGCCAAATTCACTCATAAAAAAAATTATAAATTATAGTTATATGATATATTATAATTATTTATAATATTATAAATTATAAAAGTCGTTAAGGGCATGGTTCGGTGGTCAAGTCACTCAATTGTAGTGGCGGCCACCAGAGTTCAAACCCTCACTAAGCCAAAGAGCTCACAGGCCTTGTGCCTTCACTAAGCCAAAGAGCTCACAGGATGTGTGCCTTCACTGGGCTATTGTGCTTGTAGACTGTGGGCCTTCACTGGGCCAATGAGCTTGCGGGTTTGAACCTCTAGCATTAATGCAGGCGTTCATGCCAAGCGTTCATGCCAAGGGATGAGGTCCCCCGTGTTGTGACCTCACCGATTCGTAGCTCCGGTCAAAAGTGTTCACCGATCAATATATATATTATATAATTTATAATTATAATTATAATATATTATATAACTATAATATATATATAAATTATAGTTATATTGAATATTACTCAATGTAACTATAATCATTTATACAATAGGCAAAAAAATTTGTCGTGTTGGCATACCCGTACCTGTCCTCGTACCAGGGTTGGCAACTTAGGTCCTAGAATATATAATTATAATTCTATTATTTAATTTAGAATATTATATATAATTATAATTTATTATATGACTATACTTATAATTATATTATTTAATTTAGAATATTATATATAATTATAATATATTATATAACTATACTATATATATAAATTATAGTTATATTGAATATTACTCAATGTAACTATAATCATCATGTCGGCATACCCGTACCCGTACTCGTCCTCGTACCAAGGTTGGCAACTTAGGTCCTAGACGAAGATTTTCCCTTGTTTGATAAATTTTTAAATGATGAATTTAAAAATAAGGAAAAAGAAAAAGATATTCTGCAGATAGCCCCACAAAAATTGCATTCTAGAGCTAAATTAAAAAGAAAATTAGAGTTTTTGGGAGTAAGCTAGAATTTTAACTAGGACTAGAGGAAAAAAAGCAGCAACAAAAACTTTAGACATTGCCAGTCCATTTCTTCATTTGTCTAAAAGAAGAGAAAAAAGGAGCCAATGTTTTTAATGTGATATTATAATAGGATCTTTGTGGTGATAGGACTTTCCCGTGATAGTTTGAACTAAGTTTTCTCAAAAACCAATATTTATGTGGTTAAATACTATTGTACAATGTTAACTCAATAAAAGCATCCCAAGCAAAATCCAAAGATAAAAACTTAAGAAATCCAAAAGATCCATTTTGTGAAAAACAACACCCACTGAATTAAAAATAACCCTAGCAGCCCTCTCCACAAGACGATTATATTTCACAAATCTATGGAGTGGTTGTGACACCATCATTTGAATTTTTTGCAGTGGGGGGGTTAAGCTTGTGTATAACACACTTTGAAACCCCTCATTTTCAATGCTATACCCTCAAGCCCTTGCCCATATCCATGTGGTTTGCTACTACATCATAACCTTTCAACCAAACCCTAATAAAAGGAGTTTCTACAATCAATAGTATTTAGTCTTATTTGTGTAGAACTTTACCATGTATAATACAGTTCATGAATAGTCATTTCTTCTATTAACTTTCTCTCATAGGCATGGATAAAAAATGCCGCTCACACAAGCACAAGTCAAGTGCATTTCGAATTTTTGCAAGGCATGCGAGAGTAAGAACACATAAATTATGTACTCTTGTATTATTGTCTGCTTGTGTGCATCGGTAATTAGCAAAAGGCACACAAATACACAAGAAAAAGGTCATAGAAAAATCATACGCATTAATAATAAGCACAGGGCACACAAATACACAAGAAAAAGGTCACAGAAAAATCATACGCATTAATAATAAGCACAAGGCATATAGGCAAACAAGAGTGAGACCATAGAAAGGTTGTATTCTTCTATTGCTGTTCTCTCGTGTGCTATGATATATAAGAAAAGTCATATCCATTGGTAATAATCAAAGGCAAGAGAAGCACACAAGAAGGTCATAGAAAGATTGTATTCTTATACTTCAATCCTCTAGTGTACATCAAAAGGCACGGAGAAAACTAGGCGTTGGAAATAAACAAGAAGGCATACAGATACACGAGATAATGTCAAGTGCATTGATAATAATCACAAAAACAAAATGCAAACAAGATGAAAGAAAAGTCACTTCGGTAATTTAAAAAAGGCACACAAATACATGAGAAATGATCAAATGCATTGATAACAATCAGAAGGCACACAAGGTCATAGAAAGATTGTATTCTTATACTTCAATCCTCTAGTGTACATCAAAAGGCACGGAGAAAACTAGGCGTTGGAAATAAACAAGAAGGCATACAGATACACGAGACAATGTCAAGTGCATTGATAATAATCACAAAAACAAAATGCAAACAAGTACATGAAAGAAAAGTCACTTCGGTAATTTAAAAAAGGCACACAAATACATGAGAGACGATCAAATGCATTGATAACAATCAGAAGGCACACAATCACATAAAATAAAGATCAGAAATATTGTCTTAGAGATTTTAAAAATGGAAAGATGTTGTAAAGAAGTTCAGGGTTCAAGTTCAACCAAGGCTGCCTGCCCCACATTCAGGCGGAAGAGCTTATACAGCCAGTGCAACTCACTTATTGACAGCACTTTCAGTCAGCCCAGTTGAGGTCAGATCCGTATCTGCATCCCCGGTAAAATTGGCAGCATAGTTTTCTCCATTCAAAGCACCATATTCTAAGTCGAGATACATGCTCAATGGCGATGTGGTCTAAAGGCAATGTAGATTCATTCAATGTATTCGTTCCAAACAGCTTCGAATGAATCGGCACTATTTCACACCACTTATTTGAAGGAATCAAACTCATTTCTACACCAGTTATTTGAGCCATTTTAATGAATACCTTATTAAAGCGGGGTTCCAAGACCTGCCCTTACCAGGGAAGGCCGCATGCATTATTTTTCTCCCAATTAAATTATATGAATACCGCTTATAGCTCTATATTCAAACCATGACATCACAATGAATAAAGAAATCTTGAAAAATCGATAGAACTTAACAAAGAAAAAAAAAAGGTTACAAGAATCAAGCCAACCATGAACATAAAGCATATGAAACCTAACAACAACCACCACCAAAAAAACAGAAATTGTAAAACGTTAGGGTTTTACCTGTGTAGTTTTACCGCTGCCAGTCTCTCCAACGAGAATCATAGTCCGAGACTTGTCTAACATGTGAAGAAAGTCCTGCTTTTGTTGCCAGACGGGAAGCGTTTTCCTCTTCTCCAGTATTTCGTAATATTTGTGAGAATAGGGTCTTTTGTTCCACGGATTAACGCTTGGCAGTTCACTGGGCTTTGTCTTGTTCGGCACGAGGGCATCCTCGCTCACCACGTCGAACAGGCTCACTTTTCTCTTTCTTTCTGAAGCCATCAAAGTGAACAGAGGTCTCTGGGGATTCGAACGCGCGACCTTACGATTGCGAAAGACATGGAAGACGCAGCAATTGTTGTTATAAGTGCATCATCCTGTAAGGATCGGTGAATTTAGGGCTGGCACTTTGAGAGGCTAATCGACGGTCGTCGATGTCAGATGGTGGAATCGGACGGCTGCTGTACTGTACGGAATTTTTTATTTGATTTAGAATTTACCTTTAAAAACGAATCATTTTTTTAGCCCATAGGCTATTTAGTGTGAGAACAACGCCAACAAGTAACCAGGCTTGTGGGTCCTGCCAATATTGTTTCCATTATTGAATCTGTCAAAAGCTATCATGAATCATGTTATAACAATTTTGTAAAGAGAAACCCTGAAGAAATCATGATAACTTTGGCACAGTTGTAGAAACAATTTAGTTCATTTAGCTAAAATTAGCACTTGCACCCATAGGAGGTTCAAGGAATAGCCCATAGGAACAACCAACTTCAGAAAATTTTCTGCTCACATATAAAAGTCTATCGGCTAATAAAAGTTTTGGGATGAGTTCACAATTTTTTTTGGGGCAAAGAATAACATTGTATTAAAGCAAACAAATAGGTAATTACAAAGGCTTGCTACAAACCTGTGGAGATTTTCCAAACAAATAAAAAAATTGGAAAAAATTAAAAACTTATGGAGAAAATCACAAAAACTATGGAACTAAAAAAAGAAATTGGAAAAAATACAAAATAAAAACAAAAAAATAAAAGTGGAAAAAAATAAAAAATAAAAACCAAAAAAAATTGGCAACTTATATTAGAGCAAACAAATAGGTAATTACCAAAGGCTTGCTACAACCAATGAGATTTTCCAAACAAATAAAAAATTTAAAAAATGGAAAAAATCAAAAAAAAAAAAAAAAAAAAATTATCGAGAAAATCATAAAAACTGTGGAACCAAAAAAAAGAAATTGGAATTGCAGATAAGGGCGTGGTTCGGTGGTTAAGTCGCTCGGTTGTAGTGGCGGCCCCAGAGTTCAAACCCCCACTGGGCCAACGAGCTCGCGGGTTTGAAGTGTTCTTGTTAAGGGATGAGGTCCCCCGTATTGTGGCCTCACCGATTCATTGCTCCGGGAAAAAGCATTCGCATGGAGCCGGAGGGCATGTCACACCAACGTCGCCGGTCACTTACCAGGGGCATTTAAAAAAAAAAAATTAAAAACTTATCCAAAAAATCACAAAAACTATGGAACCAAAAAAAATAAAAAACTAGTATATTTATATTTTAAAAAAATATATGGAGACATATCTTATTTCCAATTTCTTTTTTTATTTTTATTTTTTATTTTTGCCTTTTTTTTTTCTCTCCATTTTTTTTTTTTCCAATTTTTTTTTTTTTTTAACTATATATTAACATAGAAAAATTGAGTGATGTCATCTCCACCCCACTGTGATTGTAAATGCCTATCGGCATAACTAGTATATTTATATTTAAAACTAGTATATTTATATTTTAAAAAATATATCTAAAAGTACGCGATATCTCTTTTTCATAGTTTCTTTGATTTTTCTCACTTTTTTTCATTTGCAATTTCTTTTTGGTTTTTATTTTTTAATTTTTCCAATTTCTTTTTCGATTCCATAGTTTTCGTGATTTTCTCCAGTGTTTTCTCCTTCCAATAGTTTCCAATTTCTTTTTTGGTTTTTATTTTTTATTTTTTCTAATTTCTTTTTTAATTTTTAATTTTTTCCAATTTCTTTTTTGGTTTAATTTTTTTCCAATTTTTTTTTGGTTCCATAGTTTTTGTGATTTAGCTTTTTCTCTTTCAATGGTTTTTAATTTCTTTTTTAGTTTTTTTCCTTTTGTTTTCTTAATTTTATTTATTTATTTTTATTTTTATTTTTTTTTTTTTATTTTTTTTTTTGATTTGTAAGAGTATAGTTTATATTGATTTGAAAATGAGAAAATTACATATCTGACTGCATATTGCTTGCAGTTGTCTCCTAGTCTTTCTAATCTGGTGGCTTATTGACCTCACACGGTCACCATTAAGATGAAAATTGGCCATGCAAGGCCTGCAAACTTCCTAGAGTTACAATGCCAAAAATTTGGCCTATCGGCCATCAAAATTTGAAAACTAATTTAGTCCTACAGGGGAGAGAACAAAACCTTGATCAAACCACATACCCTAGACACCTGTCAAACTAAAACTGAAACAATAACAGAGATAATTGCATCGGACTATACCTAAACCTAAGAAATCCTTCTCCCTTGTTGGTTGTTACTCAAAACCTAAATTTGCCGCCCTTGCCCTAAAGTCCTCTATCTAATCAAAGGAGCCACCGTGCGATTCAATCTACAAAAGCTTCAACAGAAAATCCACCCCCACCACAACTTGTTCTCTGTGCACAATGAGCGGCAATCCTTTAGGGTCGAGCAGGAAGGGATAATAGCGAACCACCGCCTCATCATCCTCTAGCAGATGGAAATCTGCAGGCCTGGGAATACCAACTACTAGCTCAGCTGCCTTGACTATATCTTCCAATCCCACGAGCAAATTGTTGATGAAAATTTGCCTTACCAAAAGAATAGCTCTCTCCTTTGAAATGCCCGCGTCTAGTATAGAGGCTAAAAACTAGGACACAATGGAGGTGTCAACTCTGTAGAATTCACTCTCCTCCATAAATTTTTTACCCAAGATAACCTTCACAACCAACAGAATGAAATCATCATTTGAATGCAAAATCCTCTTGAGTCTGTGATCAGTCACCGAACCCTTGAAGGCAAGTTTTCTAACTACACTCTCCAACTAAATGGGTGTATCCATTCCCAAGCAAACCAGACCTTTTGTTGATACCCTCGTAATAAAACTAGACCCACCCGCCATTGAAATCGAAACACACTGATAAAGGTGAATTACCCTGCACTAGAATTCTCTATTTAAACAATGATGGCTTCTCGAATCTTCCAAAGCAAAACTCGTTTGGGGATATTTGTAGAATTAAGGGCAGCACTCCTTGCCATGATGACATACTATTATATTTCTGCAAGCCAAGACTAACACTTCATTAAAATTATGTCACCCTTGTCACATCGATTCCCTTCCTTCCAAGTCAGTTGCCACCTAGGCAGAATCCATGCCCAAACACCCCGGATCTTCCACAAACCTGCCGCCATTATCTGTTCCAAATGCCTCCGAAGCTACCACCTAGCTAGCCTAGCTAGCAAACCAAGACCCCGGACCTTCCACACCCATTGTGTGGAAGGACACCCACGCTTCCGCGCACTAAAATTGGGGGTAAGGTCCATCAATTGTTGATGCAATAGAGGGCAACCCTGCGAGGTTTGAACCTGGGTTGTTAGCACTACAGGCAAAAAGGTCCACTATTTCACCACAGGATCGCCCCTAGGTATGGTCCCTCAATTGTTGACGTGGTAGAGGGCGACCCCGCGAGGTTTGAACCTGGGTTGTTGGCACTACAAGCAAGAAGCCCCACCATTTCACCACAGGGTCTCCCCTTTCTTAAGTTTTTTTTTTATTTCCTTTTTGGTATTTTAATTTTTTTTCTAATAAATTTAGGTAGAAAAAATGAGTGTTCTCATATAATGCCTCTCGGCGTAAAAATATATCTAAAAGTACGCCGAGGGATATCTTTTTTCTATAGTTTTTTTAATTTTCTCATCTTTTTTCCTTTGCAATTTCTTTTCTGGTTTTTATTTTATAATTTTTTCAATTTCTTTTTTTTGGTTCAATATTTTTCTTGATTTTCTCCAGCTTTTTCTCCTTCCAATAGTTTCCAATTTCTTTTTTAGTTTTTATTTTTTATTTTTTATTTTTCTCATTTTTGGTTCCGTAGTTTTTTTTATTTAGTTTTTTCTTCTTCAACGTTTTTAATTTCTTTTTAGTTTTTTTCTTTAATTTTCTTAAGTTTTATTTTTTATTTCCTTTTTGGTCTTTTATTTTGTTTTTTTATAAATTTAGCAGAAAAAATAAGTGCTCTCATCCCCACCCTGTTGTGACGGTATAAGGCCTCTCGGTGTAATAAAAACCAAAAAAGAAATTGGAAAAATTTAAAAATAAAAACCAAAAAAAAGTGAGAAAACAAAAGAAACTAAAAAGATATCCCTCGACCTACTTTAAATATATTTTTTAAAATATAAATATATTAGTTGAAAATTAATTTGAAGAAAGAGCAAGATGTAAATATCTAAGGGGAGTGCATTTATGATTAAAAGCATAGTTTTTTTCTTAATGTTTGTTATAATGATTTGTTAATTAAAGGATGAATACATTTTAGATATGTATATAGGAATTATTCATTTAAAACATCTAGGATTATATGATGGGTAGTAAAATAAGAAGAGAGATCTAATACCGTGTTGATATAATTAGGATTGAAATATAGATCATGAGAGGTCTCTAACTCCATGCTATCATCATGAAGGAAGTATTGCAAAGCTCCATCACTTAAGTATATACAAAACTTACTAATCAATGAGATGTCATTGTCTAAGTGTTCATAATTAACAAGTAGGAACGATTATACATGCAAGAAAGAGTGACAAACATTGCTTGTACTAAAGCAAACAAATAGCTAGTTGAAATTTAATTTAAAAAAATAGCAAGGTCTAAGTAAAGATGTAGATATCAAGGTGACTGCATTTATGATTAAAAGCATAGTTTTTTTAATAATGATTTGTTAATTAAAGGATGAATACATTTTAGATATTTAAATTAAGTCAAAAATCTTTTAATTGCATTTGAATAATTGTATATATATATATATATATAAAATAATTATTCATTTAAAACATACAGTATTATATGATGGATAGTTCCGGGGTTCAAGTCCCCACTGGGCCAACAAGCTCACAGGCCTTGTGCCTTCGCTGGGCTGTCGTGCTTGCAGGATCCTTCTCGGGTCCTCCGCTGGGCTGGCATGCTCACAAGATCCTTCTTGAGTCCTCCGCTGGGTTGGCATGATCGCAGGCTGTGGGCCTTCACTGGGCCAACGAGCTAGCGGATTTGAACTAAAGGGCGATAAAGCCCGGGTGATAATGCCCATTGGGGACATAGACCCCCCAGTTGTGGTCTCAAGCGATAAAGCTGGTGGGAAGAGATCCCCCATAGGGGTCTCTCTGGGCCCGGACTAGGTTAAAAACCTGGGTACTCTCAATCAAAAAAAATGATGGATAGTAAATCAAGAAAAGAGATCTAATACCATGTTGGTAGAATTGGGATTTAAATATAGATCATGAGAGGTCATCTCCAACTGCATGTTATCATCATGAAGTATTGCAAAGCTCCATTACTTAAAAGTGTATACAAAACTCACTAATCAACAAGATGACATTGTCTAAGTGTTCATAACTAGCAAGTAGGAAGGATTTCACATGTAAGAAAGCATTGGTAGACACATCATAATCATTATGTGAGAGATCTTCACCAAATCTTGATGTTTTCATGTAATGTAGGATAGGGTAATGAAGCACTGATGAAGTATACATGAGAAGCTAATGAATTATCATTAAGGCATAAGCTATCATGATGTGGGGTACGAGTATAAGAAATGATATCATAAGTATCCATAGATTCAACATGACATGTAAAAGAATGGTTCTTGGTATATTCATCATTATGTATGAGAGGAGATAATTCATTCAAATCACATAAATCTATGGGTAGAGGACTATCGTGACATCTATGAAATTATATATCATCACTAGGTATACTAATGTCATGAATATGTTAATCACATGATACATTCTTGCTTAGTGTATGTTCATCATTGTCACAAGGCATATGATTATCATAGAATGTATACATAAATGAACTAAGCCTCTCTAACATAAGAGGATAAGCATTAATCAATTGCTAAGGTATTTGATAATTTGTATATACAAGCATGGAATTTGCACACATAAGTGTAAATGTGAATCCAAGACTTATTCAATATATAGACAAATTTAGAAATACCAGGGCACTGGTCAAAGCTTATATTGTTCTAATTGCAAGGCATATGTTAGTTGACAAAAACATAATGGTATAAACATTAGTTTTTAGTTAGTCTGAAATGCTTTGTTTTTTTATTCCAATAACTTTATGGCACTAAAAATAATTAAATTTAAAAGAACTATAATATTTAACAAATGCTCTTTACTCCTAGCAACATGGTCACCTAGATGTCTGATGGTATGGTTGTCAATAGGGATATAGATATATTATATACAAATTAAATATAACTGAAGCCATTGAAGCCAAACCCACAAAAATAAAGACACAAAGATACTTCTCTATCTAGCTTTATTGCAAAGAAAGCAAGGATTCAAATGCATCCTTACCTGCCAGTCACACGGTAGCAAAGAGGTGAGAGTAATTATGAGTTGCAGAGGGTATAGCCTTTGTAATCTTGTCTGTCTATTCCCATCCATTATCTCACATCCCAAGAGATGATGCAGTCAAGGGTGACAACATTTGCTAAATATTATAATTACTCAAGATTAATTTTCTTCTAATGTGATAAGTATATCAGAATGCAAAAATAGGTTGTTTCCACTACAAAGACCGTGTAGCAGGATCATCTGCACAATATTCAATTATGCTTTCATCTGAAACAAGTTAATATGGAAATAATGACGGCTTATGTTCATAGTATCTAAAAGTGTCAATGTTACTGGATATGTTACCTTTTCACCAATGCAAATTAGAGATCGCATTTTTTAGATGAAATAGAAAGAATAATAGGAAGCAATAGACATGGATGGAATAGACAGAAGATTGTAGAAGGCAACAAGACATACACTACTTTGGTTGTTGGGGTAACAATGACATGTGAGTAGGCATAGGTATTAGTCTAGGACAGCTTAAGACAATGTAAAAGTGTACAAAACAATAGAGGAGTATAAGCACGAAAACCTGTTAAGACAAATGTTGTTTTTTATTAGAAATTAAATGTCCTAGTTGAACATGGGAGATCAAAGATGCATTTTTTAGAGTCATTGATGAATACGAGTATAAAAATATAAAACAATAGAAGACTATAAGCACCAAAATCTATAAAAACAAACATTGTTTGTCAATTACTAATTAAAGGTCCTAGTTCAACATAGGGGATTAGAGATTATTTTTTGAAAGCCATTGATGTGTGATCCTTCTGTCCACTTGGTGCCTTTAAGATGCATAAAAAGATTGGTGTGAGCATGCAATGTATAAATAGTCAGTGTATAAAAAAGAGAATGTATTTTGCAATGAAGCATTGTTGTACTTGTCCATAAGAAGTAGTGACTATTTTGCAATGCAATTTGCATTGACGACAACATTGTTTTGGTTCAGTGTGAACTAGCCCTCTGCAACAAAATCTCACAACATGAAGATGACTTCTGACTTGTCTTCGATGTACTGTGCATAGCTGATAGTTTGTAAGTCTGGTAGCAACTGTTAAATAATAGATTTGTCTAAATAATAATGTATTATCTGCTTGGTTTCAGTTGTTAGAACAATCTTGATATAAAGGCAGTGGACGTAGTTCACATTTTCATTACATTTTACACAACGATAAGTCTAGTCTTCTAATGCTCCATGGCTATCAAATTTATAATTGCAATGATGGTAGAATGTTGGAAAGGGTTGGAAAATGCATTTGTTATTTTCAAGGTTCCATGGACCTGTAAAAGTGAAGAAACAATGTTTATTGTGTATTTACACAAACTATTTTACGATGTTTGATTATATCATTGTCATGTTTAGTTAAATAATATTATTATATTGTTTAGTTAAATCATAATTGCATTTAATGAAACATTTCTATGTTTTAGCAAATCATTATCACATGTAATTAAATAATTTAACCAAGTTGTTTAATTAGATCACAATTGATTTTCACTAAACATTTCTATCTCATCACCACAAGTTTAATTAGATCATTGTCGCATTTATTAAACAATATTATTAGGTTGTTTAGTTAAATCACAATAGTATTCAATTAAACACACATATGTCAAATCACGTGATTTAATCAGATCTTTGTAACATTTAATTAAACAATTTAACCATTTAATTAAATCATAATAACATTTAATTAAACCATCCACAACACATAATGCAAACACATAACATAGTGATATCAAACAAAATCACAAAAAACTCATATATACACCATAGTCTCAATACATGGTATACAAAACCACCACTATGAAAAATGTGGCATGTTAAAAAGTACATATGCAAAATGTCAATCACTCCCTAGGACTGTGACTGTCGGAGCCCTCTGACTCTAGTGGTGGTTGTGTCACAGAAGGCTCTCCTTGTAAGGCCACAAACCACAAGTCAGTCCTAAACCCACTCTGTGTCTGTAGGCCCCTAATAGTGCCTCTCAGCTCTGTTGCCTTTGTTGTGAGATCTAGCTCATGTCATTGTAGCCAAGCCACCTCAAATCGTAGTTTGTTTACCTCCGTCATCAGTGCTTGCATGCGAGGTGATCAATGGTAGGTGTTTGTGTTGTCTGAGCTCCATGTGAGTCTACTATAGCAAGATCTAACCGCCTATGTTGAGCATCATGTGTCTGCTCTCGATGTGGCTTGGTCTCTCTCAGATGTGACCTGCCCCAGCTGCACCAGACCCTCCTCATAAGTAGCTTGAAGATACGTAATGAGCTCAAAGATATCCACATGTCACCCGACAATCTGTAGTGGCCTATAGCTAGCCCACACTGGTTGCCCAAGCTACACACTAGATACCATATATACAAAAACTCAACCTATAAAGTCGAGCCACACCTGTGTGCCAACTACAAAATCAAACAAGGATCATGTTAAATATCCCATCACATATCATATATCAAATCAAAATCATAAATGCATCTAGTGTTCTACTTAAATCAAAACATAAATAAAGTCTCACAAGGATCTTTGTCCTGCCAATCAAGATCTGTAGGGGTAGCCTAATGTGTTGGCATGGTGATGGGTGCGCTAACCACTATAGTAGTTGTTGTTGTCACTAGTAATGAAGGGGGCACTGAAGCGGTAGCACTTCTCGACTCCCCTCTCTCTCGCTAACCTAGCATGCCACTAGTTGATGGAAGTGATCGTGATGCTTGAGGTTGGGCCCTAGGCCTCTCCTCTGCAGCAACACTGCCCTCATCCTTGTGTCTACGTCTCCCAACTGATGTTGGTGATGTCTCCTCCTCCTCCTACTCGTCATACCTCCTCCTCGTCAGAAGGCTCCTCACCACTAGCAACCTCCTCCAACTGGCCCTACTCTGCCAAGGGTATCGAGTCTCTAAGGGGGTAGTTTTCTAGGTAGAGGGGGACAAGTCGAGATGCAACCCACCATGTTGTGTATGTTGGGGTCTCTCCCACATCATCCATAGTAGACATGGGTGCTACATCCTTGAACTCATCATCTAAGTCACTCAAGGAAACATCTACCACAATCAGTCAAGGCCTATCACCTAGCCTCACCACGTTGTGGTGTGAGCACACATATGTGGGCACAACTCTAGGTACCCCTTGCACCTACCCAAACTTTCTGGTGACCCAATCATAGTAGAATGACACTATGATGTGATTGAGGTGATCGACAAAAGGTTGATCCCTTTGCATCCGTACAAGCTATCGTGTATGCCCCATCCATGGCCTCATACTTATGTAGGGCCTCCATGTGACATCAACGCTCTACAATCTGTCAAAATTTTATCGCTAATGCAATAGATCTCCAAATTGCCATGGCCTCCTCAAGGCATAGGCATGTACTCATGGCATCGACCAGATAGTTACTATCTGTACCCCCTCATCGCTATACTTGCAAATTATTTTATGTTACCTCATGGATGTAATTGAAATGTATAATGTCAAGTGGAAGAATGTTAGGATAAGGTGACATTAACCTTGCAATCCTAAGTCAATTTCATGTGTCTCCATGATCCTTGGAATGTGTTCTTGGATGCCTAGAGACATGTGAAATTAAATGTTTATTGTTTATTTCACTATGACTAATTGTAGTTGTTTTCATAGAAGTGGGACCCACTTGGATTTTCATAGATTACATATTATTGCATGAGCTTTGCATGTCATCCAAACTTGGGTGCCAAATCTTGGTGGGGTCCATATGGACTTGCATATTGTTGCATGTTATCCTAATTGGGGTGCCAAGGCTTGCATGTGATTTGCATGTGCTTTGAGCACTCATTGTTGTCAGCATCTGATTGGCTATGGGTTGGGCGCCCATGAAAAGTTATGAGAAGACTTATGGAAAATCACTCATTTTATTGGTTGTCCAAAAAGGAAGGCATTTGGTTTTTGCGTGTGGATTTGACACTTGTTATAAGAAACCATAATGGTATTCTCACATCTAGATCTTCTATATATTAGTGCCTTTGATTGGTGGTATTATGAGATTTTTATGTAGATTGAAAGAGTAACGAAGTGCTGTCGGAATTCAGAGAAAATATTGTGTTGATGTAAACTTCATTGAAATATTAATACAATCATTGAATCTCTTTGGGTGTGGAGTTTTTTACCACAAGGGTTTCTCCACATAAACATTGTATCAATTGTTCAAATTTATTCCTTCATTCTTTCATTGTTGAATGCGCTAATCACATAAACATTAAAGTGGATAATCTTTAATTTAATTTCAAATTTGTACAAATATTAAAGTTAATATTACAGCAATTTCACCTTGAATTCTCCAATAGGTGAGTGCCTCGCCCATCCTATGTAATACACAGGGTGATGGTAGTGATCAAAATGTGATGCACAAGTGGTGTGACCACCATGCCCTGCTCCAACCATCCAATGTGGATGTGCCTTGTGTCATCCATTGGCATGATCTAGCCTAGTCTGTCCCGCCTGGACATATGATGCTGACCGCTGCTTGATGATCATAACAGTGCAACCTCACACTAGCAACCAAAGGATCCAAAACACATCCTCCAATGTCACTATCATTTTTCTTGTCGGTAGGTGGAAGGTAGAGGTGTCAACATTGAGTGCCATCAACATCTGATCATGGAAGTGCATCATAGGCATCATATAAACCAGTATATCCAAACATCTCGCAAGAGACCAAGATTTACTGGTGTAAGTACTCTCTCACGACCTCGCAACAATGTGTCTATGTGCTCACTAGCGTGTTCTTGCATCATCAGGGGATACTGCAATCACATCAATATAAATCTCATTAATACCATATCATCAAATATCAAACTCAAAAAATTCAAATATTCAAAAATTTTGCTAACACCTTAGGACACAAGTGCTTCAGATGCCAGTGCGTCTCTCTAACCCCAACACCTATTTTAGATGCTAGCACATATTAAAGACCCTAGTGTGTCCTTAGGACACTAGTGCACTTCTTGGATGTCAGCACGTCAAAAGGATGCTAGTGCCCTAGTGAGGTATTTGGCACACAAAACCAAGCATTAAATAAATGCTAAATTCAAACTTTAACTCACCTCATGGAGCATCATGCCTTGCTCCACGTACTCTCTCAACATATCTAGCCTGGGTACTCGGTAAGCTCATCTATGCGGCATGTTTGCTCTCCAAGGTGCTCAGAATCCTCAAAAATAGCAAAATTTGAATTGATAAATGAATAGTAAAAATGAAAATATTTCACCTTTTTATGAGGTACTCTTCACAAAAATTCTCATAACGTGGGCCTGTGAACTCTGATTTTCACATCATTTGTTGCGTTGGAATCCTAGTTCAACCCTCTATTTTATCATATGCCTTTCACTTTGATGTTAGTTTATAAAATGACCCTACCAAAGTCATTTTCACCAAATTTTGAAAAAATTGAAGCAGTAGATTTCTACCCTATTTCTACATTCAAATTAGCAAGCAGAAACAGGGGCACATTGTTGGGTTGAAATATTGACTTTCTTTTATAATATTTTTATATGTTTTTAAGATCTTTTCACATGATTCTACAAGAACCTTACAGACATTACCTTTATTATATGTTGTTTCACATATACTTCTCAGAGACTTTAAACTTATGCTGATAAATGAAATATGGTGGTTATATTATCAAGTGGATGATTTAAATTATTGATATGCATGCAATATAGATAGGATTTCATAAGTTTAACATGGAAGGTTATTTTGTGTATATATGTTGGATAATTAACCTTGTACAACAAAGACATGGTATCCGGAAAGGAGTAATTGCAGTAGAGTGCAGAACAAGGGAATTGATTAAAGTACAGTCCAAGTACCAGAAGTGAAGATCCATGGAGATGAACGTGGTCATCATGGAAGAATAAATGTAAGAGAAGACGACTTGTTCTAGAAGTCTAACCGCAGCTTATGTGTTTTCATTCATGAGCCGTTGTGTGGGATTTTTGTTTGAATAGGACTATGTTTCCTTTGTTCTAGATAATTAATAAGTTGATCTCAAAACTATATCCTGATATCTAGGGATGAATTGATGATCACAGTTAGTTGGAAGACCGCATACAACTCTCCCACTTTTGTATAAGTTAGGGGATGAGTTTGTTGATTAGTTAGTTCTTATGTTTTACTTTCTATCTATATAGCCATTACTCTGTTTTTATAGTTATCAGTTATTCCAGATATGTTTTGATTTTGAATAAAATCTAAAGAAGATTCTGTCTTTGATATGAATTGAATTCAACTGCGTGTCATGGGAAATGTGTGAAGATCTGAAGTAGATTTAGTTTCCATAAGAAGTGAGATAGTTCTCTAAGCTAGCCACTCAAGGTACTAACTCTCGCTTTATACATTCGCTTATTTATTTATGCATTTCTAGTTAAACTGTTTCATGTTATCTTATACATTGCATTGTGAAATAAGTAAGAAATCATGATTGCTATTTATGATAGTTGTTATTCATGAATAGAATACATAATTGAAGTCCTCCAGAGGTTAGTGTCAATTCTTTTACCATTATGTGTATTTCAAGTTAACTCTATAACTCTCTGTTGAATATAGCTATCTTCAGCTTACGCTGAGGGTACATGTAGCAACTAGGTTTTTAACTATTTTTGTTGTTCTTTCATTTCTGTGAACTTGAGTCAATTAAGTTGATTAGAATAATTCTGTATGAGTTAGTTTAGGATAGAAACGGGTCTTGAAGGCATATACAGTGCAAGCATCATCATAAGCTTACGCTCCCTTGGTCAATAATTCAATGTAGGAATGCAATGATAGAGTGGACTGTTCAGTTAGGTTTAACCCTAGATTTTGTTTAAGTCTACAACACATTAGTTTTCCTCTACATTTTTGGTACCGTTGTCGGGGATGGTGCTATCTTCATAGTCTCATTAGTTTCATATGCTTTCATAGTTAAATCTTGGTTTCAATATTAGATTTAATAAATTCATTCTTCAAGAAACACCAGGCATTCTACTAACACTGTGCAGGACCGCTGAAACATAAAGCTCACATTATTGTATGTGGAGGCAGGGAGATAACTGAGGTAGATTCCTCCCTTCAATTTCTTAGAATAACGAGAGCACAACTGATTTCAAAAACTACACAGTAGGAAGTGTTGAAGGAGAGTTTCCTTTTACATCTTCATCAACACCCCCTACATCTCCATCAGCTTCCTCCACTGCCACAGAAGGGACTTTTAGAACCATGGGAGATGTTGCAGTAGATGATCCTCCAGGACAAGCGACGTTTGAATTCCCTATCCTAGACCAAGCAAGGGCTGCTACTCTAAAAAATATACTACCTTTTGCATTGCCTATTTTCTATGGCTTGGTGACCGAAGATCTTGACACTTTCCTATTCGAGTTTGATGTCTTGTGTATGAGATATGACTACACCACTGATCCTTACAGACTCAAGTTGTTCCCTACCACACTCAAAGATGTTGCCTTAAGGTGGTTTATGGGGTTGGGGAAAGATGTCATTCCAGACTGGGATACCATGAAGACAAAGTTCCTGGCAAAATATAAAGACTACTGCAAAGGACATGATAGGAGAAGAGATGACATTTTTAGGATGTCACAAAAAGAGGATGAACCACTAGAAGACTATGTAGAAATATTCCAGTTTGCCTTGAAGAAAAACCCTCAGAATAGATTGTCTGAAGAATCACTGAAGCTGGTCTTTTTGAGAGGAGTTAATGATGACTGCATGGATGCCCTCAACCTCATTGGAATAGGGGATATATCTCAACTTCCCTTTGAAGATATTTGTACAACCTGTAGAAATTATTCTAGAACATTTTCTAGAAAACTAAGAGGAGAAAGAGCAACCATCACAGGCAAGGCAACTAATGGAGTTTCAAGAGTGGAGATTAGTAGCCTGCTGACAAACATGAAGGAGGACATTATTAGCCATATGGCTACATAGCTGGACACTCTCCATATCAAGAAGAAACAAGAAGAGGCAGATACAATGCTTACTGAGTATTGCCCCAGCTGTCGACGGAGGAAGGCCAACTGTAAATGCAAAAGGGTGGCCAGCATCCAGCAAGAAAAGATTGAGAGGCCAAAACTGCAACCATTTGAAGGAGAAGATGGGCAACTATTATTTATAGCCCAGAGGAGACCTTAACAGTAAAGGCAAGGTATACCCTCTGATCCACTTAGTTTTAATTCTCCCTCTCCTGTTGCAAATTAGAACTTCTCTGCTTGGAATGCTCAACAATGGCCTGGTAACCCAAATGCATGGCAAAACCCCCAATGGCCTACTCCCTAATGACCTACTCCACAAGCTGGTTGGAACCAACAACAACCTAACTCATGGCCGCAACAAAATTTCCAATGTCCCAACTATAACCCTCAGTGGCCTCCTCAGCAGCAACAATGGCAGCCTCAGTGGAACAAGGGCCAACAATGGCAGCAAAATACACAATTTCAGCAACCTATGATTCCATCTTAGCCACAGCAGCCGGCCATAATGCCACCACCTCAAAATCCACCTCTTAGACCTACCCAAATCCCTGCCCAACCTACACATAACCCTAACAATAAGCCTATCCAGCAAGCTTGTACTAACGAGGTAATGCAATATCCCACCTATGGGGTGGAAGTGAGTAATGTTCATCTTAGATCGGGAAAGCAACTTACAGAGCCTTCATCACCCCAAATTACGGAGCTTGAAGATGAAGAACCCACTGAAGAAGCCTCAGATAAGCCACCCTTGGATCCTGAATCAACCCAAGATGCCCAAACTACCTTACAACAGAAGTCTCCTCCTTTCCCTGAGCGCTTGGCCATGCAAAAGCAAACAGCCAAAACTGATACTATCCTTCTCAGCCAGGTAAAAGATATAAGCATCAAGATTCCCTCAATCCAAGCCATCAAGGATATTCCTATCTATACCAAAACTATTAGGGATCTTTGCATAAATAAGCCAGGAAGGAAGAGAATAGACCCTTAGACAATGCATGTTTTAGGTAATCTTGCTGACATCATGTTGGGTAATATAATTATTCCCAAATACACAGATCCAGGTAGCCCAGTGGTGGATGTAAAGATCAATGGGACTCTGATTAAGAATACTTTGATAGATCTAGGAGCTGCAATTAATGTCATGACCAAGGAAACAATGCAGACACTCCAATTAAACAACCTTAGGCCTACTCAGACAGTCTTGTAATTAGCTGATAGGTCTACAGTCAAACCTGAAGGAGTCATAGAAGATTTGGTCATTGCATTAGATTCTTGGGAATACCATGTTGATTTCATTATTTTGCAGCCTAAGGTTAATCTTGTTGGATATCCTCTTATACTAGGTAGACCATGGCTTGCCACTACTGATGCATTTATAGGCTATAGGTCTAGCAACATGATCATATCTAATGGGATAGTGACCAAGAAATTGGTTCTATATCCACCAGCCCAACCATACCATGAGCTTGAACATACCATTTGCCCTAACCTGGAGGATGAGGACTCCTATTCCCTACAAACCCTGATGACTATAGAATGCATCCATTTATTGAATATTTTAGATGAAGATGAATTAATTACTCATGTTATACAAAGCAATTGTGGGAGACACCCACAGCAGCAAGACTACCTATCTTGCTTACAAGATCCTTTGAGTAGCATAATACCCAACATTTCATCAGAAGAAGTCTCCCAAATCTTCCATGCGTTATTACCTCAACAATGCTTACCTGTATTACCTAGCCTTGATTTGTCTTCCGTTCAAGAACTGTCCAAACAAGTAGAAGTCAAGCCAGGCAAGATGTTGAACATTAACAATACATTAATTGATGAACAACAACAATCCTTGCATGAAATATTTCATACACACTCAACAACATTTGCTTGGGATTACAATGATATGAAAGGCATTGATCCTGCCTTGTGCATGCACAAGATATGCATAGATGATGGATATAGACCAATCAGGCAGCAGCAGAGGCGCATGAATCCAGCCCTCAGAGGAATTGTTAAAGCTGAGCTTCAGAAGCTTTTGGATGCAGGCTTTATATACCCCATTTCAGACAGTGAATGGGTTTCACCATTGGTTCCCAAGAAAGGTGGCAAATGGAGGGTCTGTGTTGATTACAAAGAATTGAATATTGCTACCAGTAAGGATCACTTTCCCTTGCCTTTTATCGACCAAGTTCTTGACTCTTTAGCAGGCAAGAAATATTTTTCCTTTCTTGATGGTTTAGTGGTTATAACTAGATTAAGATTGCTCTAGAGGATCAGGATAAGACAAAGTTTACTTGCCCTTGGGGGACATATGCATACTCTGTCTTACCCTTTGGTTTGTGCAATGCTATAGCTACATTTCAAAGAGCAGTCCTCAGTATTTTCTCTGATTTTGCACATGACAGTATGGAGATTTATATGGATGACATCACCACATATGGTAACACATATGATGAGGCGTTACACAACTTGGAGAAGGTATTAAATAGATGTACAGAGCACAACCTCTCTTTGAGTAATGAAAAGTGTTTTTTGATTATGACACAGGGAATAGTCTTGGGACACTTCATCTCAAGTGCAGGCATCCAAGTTGACCCAAAGAAGATTGAGATCATATCTACACTGCCTATTCCACAAAAACAGAAGGATGTAAGGAGCTTCCTAGGCCATGCAGGATAGTACAGGAGGTTCATTTAGAATTTTAGCAAGATTTATGGCCCTCTGTTTACCCTACTAACCAAGGACAGTGAATTTGAATGGACATCAGATTGTCAGATCTCTTTTGAAAAGCTAAAAACATCCTTGACACAAGCCCCTGTCCTTAGGGGTCCAAATTGGTCACTTCCTTTTCACATCCATACAGATGCATCTGATTTTGCCATTGGGGCAGTCCTAGGTCAACAAGAAGGAAACAAGGATTATGCCATATAATATGTAAGTAAAAATCTGCAAGGAGCTAAGTTAAACTATATTGTGACAGAGAAAGAGATGTTGGCAGTTGTTTATGCAATTTATAAATTTAGGCACTACATAACTGGTTACAAGTTTTTCATCCATACATATCATGCAACCATCAAATATTTGATGAATAAACCCATAGTAGGTGGTAGACTTGTAAGGTGGTTATTGTTGTTGCAGGAGTTTGATATTACAATTGTTGACAAACTAGGCAAGGCCAATGTTGTTGTTGATTTTCTATCTAGACTACCTATTTGATGATTCTTCAAATGGAGTGGTTGATGATTCTTTTCCTGATGAGCATCTATTTGCTCTCACTATACACACTCCATGGTATGCAGATATAGCCAATTATTTGGTTACAAGACAGATTCCAGGATACTTCTCTCTAAGGGAGAAGAGACAGCTAGTTCATAAATGCTTCTCTTACTCTTAGATTTCTGGATTTCTATTTTACACTGGGCCAGACAATATTATGCGAAGATGTATCAGGGAGGATGAAGTATTTGATATAATGAAGGCTTGTCATGATGACACTTGTGGGGGACATTTTGTAGCTAAGAGGACAACCTTTAAGATACTAACAATAGGATATTACTGGCCAACGCTTCATAAAGATGTTGTCAAGTACACTAGGAGTTGTGATAGATGCCAGAGGATGGGGAGGCCTACTAGAAGTGATGAGATGCCTTTGCAGCCACAAATCTCATTGGCTCCTTTTGACAAGTGGGGTTTGGATTTTGTGGGTCCTATATCTCCTACACCAAATAACAAAGAATATATCCTGGTATGTACTGACTACTTAACTAAATGGGTTGAAGTGAAGGCATTATAGTTTACAAGAGATGGCAATGTGGCCAAATTCCTATATGAAGACATCTTCACTAGGTATGGAGTGCCAAGAGAAATAGTAACTGACCAAGGACCACAATTTACATCTGATTTAATAACCAAATTGGTTGCAGAATATCAGATCAGGCATAAGAAATCCAGTCCATACCATCCTCAGGCTAATGGTCAAGTGGAAGTCACTAATAGAGAAATTGATAACATTCTGACAAAGATAGTACAACTTCACAGAAGAGATTGGGTTTCTAGGCTCCCTGAAGCTGTTTGGGCATACAGAACAACCTGGATGACAACTACAAGGTTTACACCTTATGAGTTGGTCTATGGCAAGACAACAGTCCTGCCTATTGAATTTGAACACAAAACCCTGAGGATAGCAGTGGACCTAGGAATGGATTTGACCACAGCACAACAAGAAAGGCTACAACATTTGAATGCTTTGGATGAAATCTGATTGGAGGCTATTCATCACACTGAGGTCATACAGAAACAAAGAGCAAAATGGCATGATAAGTACATAAAGACAAAGGAATTCATTGCAGGTGACTGGGTACTCCTTTATGATTCAAGGTATAAGGACTTCAAAGGCAAGCTTCAGTCCCGTTGGTTAGGCCCATATGAGATCCAGCAAGTCTTTCCTAATGGTGCAGTTTAATTGCAGACTATTGATGAAGTTCAATTTTCATTATTGGTAAATGGGCACAAGCTGAAATAGTATAAAAAGACACTTCAGAAGGATGACTTTCTTGTTTCTTTAGCTGCTCAATATGATCCCCCTGACACTCATGATGATGATGATGTGACACCAATTGATACACCTTCAAATGCTGATCCACCAACATTGTCTAGTGATGTGGAGGTTGAGTTACAATACTCAACCCTTGTTGCTGAAAATTAAATTTCTTTATTTTTAAAATCACATGCACACACAACACAATTTCCATGGTTACAAGAAGTTATTTCCACTGAGACCTATTTTCACTCATTCAGTTGGGACCTGACTCAGCTGGGACCTGATATTGTGTTTATAATTAGACAGTCAGGACCTGTGCTAGAGGCACCCGTAACAACATCTGTATGCAGCTCTCTTCCATCACTTGGTGAACAATACTTAAATTCTCCCGCCCATTCCACATGCCCGGGTATCCATTTTCAACTACTTTATTCTCTTGTTCCATGTATCAATTCACATTTATGAGTTGGTACTTTTCTCCATCACATTAGAACTCTGCAGCCATACCCACCACCTTCTATCCCATTTTATCTCATTCGTCGCATGCATATCATATCAAGTCATTAGAGTTGTTCACAACTTCCAAGGTATATTAATTATTCATTTCCACTTCATATGTACATTTAATAACTTTCAATTATTACAACTAGATTTCTTTTTATATTCATGATTAGTCATAGTTTATTTCATGCATGCGATGAATATTACCACCATTTCTTTTAATCACTACTCCTCATTCCGTAATACCTACCACATGAAGTGAGGTCACTTCACAATTAAGTTGGGGGGAAGGATTATTTTCAATTTTTTCCATTTGAATATCATTTGCTTTTGAAAACCTTGCCTTTTAAGAAAAACCAGACAAATATGATGCGTCATGAACTTACCTTATTCTACCAATGAGTGAATTAGTACCCTAAGGAAGTTATAGTGAAAAGGAAAGAAGAGGCAGATTGTAAGATTGGTTCTCTTGGGGTGGCGAGATGAAACAACAGGAATTGAGCAACAGAAATTGACATTATGCAGAAAATTGACACCGCAGAGTTTACAATTCATAGCAGGAATGGGAGGGGACCTAATAAGAAGAGAACCTTCAGCACATAAGGAAATACTGGAGGATGTGATGGTTCTCCCGCTCTTCATGAAAGTAGGTTGGTTTGACTACTTCCTAAAATTGACAGAGTATGATGATGACATGGTGAAAGAATTTGCATTTACTCTACAGTATGATGAAGCAATGGTGAAGGGGTTGACTATAGATGATTTCAAGTTAGCTATTGCTCAGGTCACATAGTTGCCACGGACAGGGTCTGAGTACCCAGCTAGAGCTGATGCAGTCGCGGCTAGGGAAGAGTTCTGTGAAAGAGGTGAGCACCTGGATTCTACCACACAAGGTACCAAACGACTATCTCTTCCCTTCTTTTGGGGGAAATGTGACTTTTATATTATCAAGTATATTACCTGTGATGGTAGATACAACATGTTATATACTACACATCTTAAATTGCTCAACCATTTACGACATGAAAAACTTGTCAATGTTCCAAATTATCTGTATACTATGTTGAAAAGGATGTCTTCAAAACATCAGAGACAACTGGCAGACACCACTCTTTCCCACCATTGTTTAATATCTTTGCTAATAAAGAGGAATTTAAGGATTCGGTACCCACAGATTGGGTGGGAAGCTTTTAAACAATGTGTAGACATTTCAACACTTTTAGAGGCACCAGAACCAGAAGATGAGATTCCATATGAGCCTGAGCCTCCTTTTGAAACTGAGCAGGAAGATCCACAACATGAGAACTCTTTAGAGTTTAGGTCTGTATCAGCTGAAGAACCCTCAACATCTGCCCCTAAAACTAAAAGAACCACTCCTTCCACATCTAGTAAGGAAAAGAAGAGTAGGAAGGGAGGGAGCAAACACAAGAGTGCAACAAAGGAAGTGCAGGGGAAAAGAGGAAGAAGGGGAACAATAAAAGGAGGAAAAAGGCAAATAAGCAGGAAACAGTCACTCCTAGACAATCAGGTAGGTTAAGGAGGCAAGGTGCCAAAGAAAAAGTTGTTGAGAAACAAGGAGGAGAGGACAAAAATATAGGCCAACAAGACAATGATCCAACTCCTCTGAATCTAGATTCAGATAGAGGAGAAAACCCTCTTGAGGATGTCTCTGCAGATGCCTATGAAAATGTTGATATGTCTGCAAGGAAAAGAAAGTATATCTCTTCTTCTGATTCTGAGTCAGAAGATTTGTTTACTACAAGAAAGATGGGTAAACTTGTGCTTGATGATTCTGTTAAAGAAGTTTTTGATGTTCCTAGAGAAAAAAATGATGAAAATGTTGAAAAAGAAAAGGAATTATTAGAGGATAGAGATATTAGGAAGGAACTTCAAGAAGCCTTGGACAGAATAAGACAGCTAGAGGAACAAATAAGGGGTTATGAAGAGAAAGATAAAGAGAAAGAGAAAAGAATTTAGGAGTTGAAGGAGAAGGTCCAAACTTATGGCCATGGTTCTAACTTATATTTGTTGGCACAGTTGGCTGAAACTAAAACAAAAATTGAGGAAGAAGTACTTACTCTCCAACCTCCTGTGACAAAGACCCCAACATACCATACTACCCTGTCTTTGGGCTTTCAACTAATGAAATTGACTGATAAGATTAAGCAAGAAAAAGAGAATTGGGAAAAGGAGAAATATAGTCTCAATGCATCAATTGTGGAAAAGGATTTGATAATCAAAAGGTCGGAGGATCGTCTGGCAAAGGTTATTGATAGAGCCAAGCAAATTATTGGATGCAGACCTCCACCCAAGGTTTATGCATTGTTTCTGAAAGAGAAATTCCTTAGTTTTCAGTTTAATAGATTTATCAATAATCAACCTGACTTGCATTCAAGGCACATTTTTTGTAAATATTTCAAAGAGGTTAGTCTAGAAGAACAGGACCAGTTGTGTGAATACTATCTGCATAATTACCTGATGGATGAGGACACATAATGGAACCCTTGCATCTATGTTGGAGACCTACAAATCAGAGCACTAATATCAAACTTTAAAAATGAACAACTCAGGGGAGAAATGATGGACCAATATGAGGAGCAGGAAAAGAGGGAGCCACTGCTAATTAGGAAAGAAGCCTTAAAGCCTAAAGTGATCTTGACCCAACATTACTTTCTCATAAGGGTCTAGGTAAGGTGATCATGGATTTAAGACTCAGGGATCACAGAAGGATACAGAGATTAGCAGTGTCCATCATTCAGAATTATCAAAGGTATGTACAAAACAGGTGGAATAACCTAACTCTAGATTTGCAAAAGAAGGAACCCCACTCTTTCCACAACTTCATGAATATGTTTGAGAGGTTATGTAGGTACATCCAGATCTCAGAACAAAAGGGAGTAGCATGGTTGCCTCTTACCTATTAGCCTCCTCTCCTACTTTACCCAGTGCCACACTGGATAGGAGGGAGAGGTGATAAGTGTAGGCGTGCTGAGCTAAACAGGATGGAGAGACTTGCATGTTACAATGGATTTTATCTCAAACAAAGAGGAGTCAAAGAAAACATCGACCTCAAAAAAACCACTTTGCATTATAACCTTCTGCCCTAGATGTTAGTTCCTTGGTTTTCCTTAGGGACAAGTAAAAGTTTAAGTTGGGGGGAAATGTTGGGTTGAAATATTGACTTTCTTTTATAATGTTTTTATATGTTTTTAAGACCTTTTCACATGATTCTGTAAGAACCTTATAGACATTACCTTTATTATATGTTGTTTCACATATACTTCTCAGAGACTTTAAACCTATGCTAATAAATGAAATATGGTGGTTATATTATCAAGTGGATGATTTAAATTATTGATATGCATGCAATATAAATAGGATTTCATAAGTTTAATATGGAAGGTTATTTTGTGTATATATGTTGGATAATTAACCTTGTGCAGCAAAGACATAGCATCCAAAAAGGAGTAATTGCAGCAAAGTGCAAAACAGGGGAATTGATTAAAGTACAGTCTAAGTGCCAGAAGTGAAGATAGATGGAGATGAACGTGGTCATCATGGAAGAATAAATGCAAGAGAAGAAGACTTGTTCTAGAAGTCTAACCGCAGCTTATGTGTTTTCATTCATGAGCCGTTGTGTGGGATTTTTGTTCGAATAGGACTCTATTTCCTTTGTTCTAGATAATTAATAAGTTGATCTCAAACTATATCGTGATATCCAGGGATGAATTGATGATCACAGTTAGTTGGAAGACTGCATACAACTCTCCCACTTTTGTATAAGTTAGGGGATGAGTTTGTTGATTAGTTAGTTGTTATGTTTTACTTTCTATCTATATAATCGTTACTCTATTTTTACAGTTATTAGTTATTCCAGACATGCTTTGATTTTGAATAAAATCTGAAGAAGATTTTGTATTTGATATGAATTGAATTCAACTACGTGTCATGGGAAATGTGTGAAGATCTGAAGTAGATTTAGTTTCCAGAAGAAGTGAGATAGTTCCCTGAGCTGGCCACTCAAGGTACTAACTCTCGCTTCATACATTCGCTTATTTTTTTATGCATTTCTAGTTAAACTGTTTCATGTTATCTTATACGTTGCATTGTGAAATAAGTAAGAAATCGTGATTGCTATTTCTGATAGTTGTGATTCATGAATAGAATACATAATTGAAGTCCTCCGGAGGTTAGTGTCAATTCTTTTACCATTCTATGTATTTCAAGTTAACTCTATAATTCTCTGTTGAATATAGCTATCTTTAGCTTACGCCGAGGGTACCTGTAGCAATTAGGTTTTTAACTGTTTTTGTTGTTCTTTCATTTCTGTGAACTTTAGTCAATTAAGTTGATTAGAATAAGTTTGTATGAGTTAGTTTAGGATAGAAATGAGTCTTGAAGGCATATATAGTGCGAGCATCATCATAAACTTACGCTTCCTTGATCAATAATTCAATGTAGGAATGCAATGATAAAGTGGACTATTCAGTTAGGTTTAACCCTGGATTTTGTTTAAGTCTACAACGCATTAGTTTTCCTCTACACACATATCTACTCTCATTTTTCACTCTAGATCATTTTTCTTTTTTTGACTAACATATCTTTTTACCCTATAGGATGATTTTATTTTCTAACAAGTAGTTTTGCAGGATGTGGTACTTAATACTGTGGTGTTGTAGGTTCCTAAGTTGGGGGCTCCATTCTCTCACTTGGTGACATCCTGCATCCTCTACAATATCCTTTTGGGTATCTTTTTCATGTTTATTTACTTTCAATACTTTTTTTCTTGTACTTTAGCATGCATTTTCACGTAGCATCATATGCTTGCTAAAGTGGGGGCTAAATGTAGCATCATAAATTGTGTGTGCTCACAATTTCATGTTGTATTTGACACTAGCTTTAGTGTCCATACCCCTAGTGTGTTTTAGGATCATTTCTAGTCTTGGCCTCACCCTCAACCCATGAGATGTGTCTTTACGCTACTTTGACCCTTTCTACTTATCATATCCAAAAACTACAAAAAGTGCATAAGTCTTGGCTCTGTCCCAAGTTAACTAGACCTTTCAAGAACTGAAATTGCAAAGGCTCTAGCACTTAGTGCAGACATTTGCATGGCGTGTTGATGTCCCAAAAGTGTTTATCAGTCTTATAGTTGTTTTTAGATGTTATCTCTTGACTTGTGTGATACGTCAAGATTTTCTTGATGCTTATCCATGACAAAATGACTCCTTTCCTTGATTTTTTGTCTTTGCCCTCTCTATTCAAACATGTAGATTTGCCATTGCAAAAGATCAATTTCTTTTCATAGCGAAACTCTGCTAAAATTGAGAACCACCATTAATACAATTTATTTTCTTAAAATTATATCACACTCTTACTCACAAGCTTGATTCCAAGTGCTCTTGTGATCGAAGTATTGTGAATCCTGAAGGATTTTGATTGGGACTGCTACCTGCTAATCGACTTTCATATCCTCACTATGAGGTGATAAAATTTCAATTAGTCCTCATTTTTTTTTGTTTTTTTAAAATGCGCTGGTAAACTTTTTAATGTGACCGGTGACACTGGTGCGACACGCCCTCCGGCTCCACACAACGCTTTTGCCTGGAGCTATGAACCAGTGAGGCCACAATACGGGGGACCTCATCCCCAATAAAGAACACTTCAAACCCGCGAGCTCGTTGGCCCAGCGAAGACGTAACGCCTTGTGAGCTCGTTGGCCCAGTAGGGGTTTGAACTCTGGTGGCCACCACTACAACCGAGCGACTTAACCACTGAACCACGCCCTTATCGGCAATCAGTCCTCGTTTTCATACTTCATATTACAATCTATTTTTGATATATCAAATATCTTTGTGGGTTGAATATATTTCCTATTTTTCCCTACCATATCTAGAGATTGTCTTGTGAATCCACTCTAAGTCACTGAGTAGGGTTTAATTTATCAATACTACATTATTGCTTGTCACTACTTAAACAATTCTAGATACACTTAGAATTAGAGCCACACTTTATTTACCAGTCAATCAATATCTATGGTTGTTGTTGAGATGGAAACACTAAAACGGGGTTTGACTAAGCCAAACTCCTATACAACCCAACCCTCTTTTTTGATCTATGTATTTGCAAGTTTCACTAAGAAGCTCAATAGTACGAGGAATGGTTGAAAAGACTGGCATGAAGATCAAGATTGTAAAATTCGTACTGTATCTGCGTTGTACAAACTATAGCCCAACTCACCGTCATCCTAGATAGTGACCTTCATTCTCTGGTGCAAGGTTCATTATCATTTTGCTTTTGTGTTTCTATATTTCATTATGTAAAACATTTCGTTGATTCCTTTATTTTCCTAGTTTTATCCATTTCACTTAATATTAGTTACCCACTTTTCATTCTAGTAGCAACAAAGGGATTTCGCCCAGACCTTCTTGCTCTTCCAGATTATATAGTAGTGAGATATACGTCTTCATTGGCTAGTATCCTAATGTTTAGATAGAAGGTTATTCTGATTATAAATAGTATAGTTAGATTCAATTTTCCTATTAAAGACAACCTTGTAAATCCTATGCATTCAATTATTCCAAATATTTTTTTTAAATGCATTCATAAGGGATGGAGGATTCATCGACATCAATAATTTTATTTTTACTAGTATGGTAATTAATTATTTACTGAAAATAATAATTAATTATTTGTCAATAGTGGTTAACTATTTATTATTTATTGGCATTAAAGCATCTTATGCATTGGGATTGTAAATATGGGCATTTATGTAAACCAGACACCCAAGTTGGTGGAGGTTATTCTTGGGATGATTATTAATAGGTGGTTATGACATGTTGTAAGGAATCTATTATTATTAGCCAACTATGACAAGGTGGGCATCCAAGATAGTTTGTCTATTATTTGTGATTTATGCAAGCTATAAGAATTATTATCTAACTAGTAAAAGCACCAAAGGTGCTATCAAATGGCCAATAGGCACAAATATTTATAGGCCTATCATTAAATAGTTTATATTTTTATTTTTATGGAAAGTCATTACATGTAGTTGTTGGTAGACAAGGCTATAAATACAATAAGAAATTCAATTTTTTTTTTGCAAATAAAAATAATTGAGTGGTATTAAATGAATAAGCACATGAAGTAAATCGTAAATGATGAATGAACTAAATAAATTCTAAGCAATCAAGAGATTAAGTGAACCATGCAGTACCTAAATAATGTAAGATAATAAAAATCCATGTTACTAATTTCCTATCGACCAAGCATTGCACAAAATAACTTTTAAAAAACATATATGTATGAAGTGTGTGTTTGAATCAACTATGTGTGAAGTGATTGAACTAACATTGTGTGAAGAGTGTGCTTTAACTTTGGCATTCACTTTGTGTGTGTTTGTTCTTTGGCATATTTGAACTCGAGTGTTTACTTGTGTGTGATTGAACTAACTTTGTGCATGAAGCATGTTTAAAATTTGGCACATGTTCACTTTCAATGTGTGAATTTGGGCATTCACTTTGTCTAGTGTGTGTATTTGAACTTTACCGTGTTTTATAAATTTGGCACCCACTTTATGAGTGTGTTCGAAGTTTTGAATATTTGAACTTAAGTTTTAATGCATGCTTGTACTAAATTTATGTGAATGGATTATGTTTGAACATTGGCATATTCACTTTTTGTTTATGTAAATATTGTGTGTGGGGGAAAGTTAATTTAGGCATTCACTTTGTGTTGTGTGTTTTTAAAAAATAATTTTGGTATTCATTTTGTGTGGTATATGTGTTTGAACCAACTTTGGAATTTGTGGTGTATCTATGTGAGCTTGAAAGACCTTTTACATTTAGTTTTTCTTTATTTATGAATGAACTTAAGCTAACACATTTTGTGGAGTGAATGAACTTCAACTATCACATTTGGAGGAGTGTATGAACAAACTTTGATGTTCACTTTGTGTAGAATGCAATTGAAAGATTTAAAATTCTTTATTTTGTGTGTGTACAAATGAGCCTTGGATATCATTTTGTGTGGAGTGTATGAATGAACTTTGATGTTCACTTTATGTGGAATGTGCTTGAAAGAACTAACATTCCTTTTTGTGTGTGTGCACGAATGAACTTTGGATATCATTTTGTGTGATGTATGAATAAACTTTGAATTTTCACTTTTTGTGAAATGTGTCTACAAACAAACTTCAATGATGTTCATTGTGAGTCTTTGTGTGTTTGAATAAATTTTTACTTTCATTGTGTGTGTGTGTGTGTGTGTGAATAAAATTTGACATTCATTGTGTGTATGTTTGAAAGTTAACTCTGGTATTCACTTCATGTGGTGTGTGTGTGTGTGTGTGTGTGTTATTTAGTTTTGTCATTCAGCTTGTGTGAATTGTGTGCCTATGTATTTGAATGAAATTTGTCACACTCTGTGTGTGCATGCATGTGTCTGTGAATGAGCTTTGACACTCACTCTTGTGTGTACAAAAACACTGATATTCACTTTGTGTCAAGTGTATGTGTGTGTGAATTAACTATGGTTTTCATTGTGTGGGTGGGTAGGTTTGAAAGTTAGCTTTGGTATTCACTGTGTGTGCACATGTTTATGTGAATGAACTTTGGCATTCACTTGATGTGTGTAAGATGTGTATGAACTAACTTTCACATTCACTTTGATATATGTGAATTATTTGTGAACATTTCCCTTGATACACTTTCCAAAGTGGACCTAGATCGAGGGACTGTGCGGAAGGAACTCATTACATTGTGATTGATATAGTTTTAGTTCAATAAATTATTTGTGAACATTTTCAAGGAGAATCGACTACATTGTTATAAACCATTCACTAACTCTAAATTTAATTTTTTTATGTATTTTTGACAATAATATTAAAGATTCAGATGCTTTATATTCAAGGAGAATGTTTTGGTCCCAAACTTCACAATATTTTAGTGCATTATGATCGTCTCCTGCTTTATTTGTAAAGAGTCTGCATAATATTTTGAATTTCATTATTTTGAACTATGTCTTCCGCCGTTCTATTATTGCTTTATTTGTAAAGAGTTTGCATAATATTTTGAATCCTTGCACTCTTTTCAATATATAGACCCTTGCGCAACATCTGGAATACTTGCATTGAATGGATAAATGAATGGTTGTGTACCACTCCCTTGCACATCATTCTTATAGATTATGCCATTTTTAGAAGCAATGCTTGCTTTCTTCAATCGGTGTGCTAGAGTTAGGTCTTAAATTAGTCTAGGCTTATTGTACTTATGATTTAATTTATGCATCTTTAAGAGGTACAAAGGGTTTAGAGATAGGAAAAATAATGATATTAGTAACTTACATGCATTATTTATGATTTGATATTTTTACATTGTGAAGATTTAATTTGTAGGAAGATTTGGTTTTCCACATAATTGATTTTCTATGACCTTAAAATGGTTTAATGGTGAGTAAGAAAGTTGTACTTTTACATTATATTCATATTATATATTTACAAATACTTTAAATCACTGAGCAACATACATTTATATAATTAAAATATTATTTTTAAAATCATAATGGTTTTAGCTTTTGTATTTGAATTTTAATGCTAAGAAAAACATTTTAAGTGAAGAAAAGCTTTATTAATAACAATAATATTCATAATCATTAATATGGCTAGTTTAACTTCCTCATCATTAAGTATGTTAGACTAAATCAATTAAAATAAAAATGAATATAACTAAATTCAATTTTACTTTAACATAATGAATAAATTAAATTGCAAGAAAAGATTTAAATTGAAACAATTACTAATTTTTAATCCTAACATTGTTTTAGAAACACAAATAAAATTACTAAAATGATTATGGAGACTCCAACAAAATTTAGTAATTAAAAGATAAAGGTCATATTAACGTCAAAAAATCATTTAAAATTAGAAAAAAAACAACTAAATAATCTTCTAAAAATGAATCTTTCTATTAAACTATTTGATTTCAACCAAATAAATCCCACCAAGATTGGGAAACCATTTTTTTTTTTTTACAAGTTACACTTAGAGGAAGGATTGGTGGAATGGAAATATAAATTTAATTGATTTTCTATGACCTTAAAATGGTTTAATGGTGAGTAAGAAAGTTGTAATTTTACATCATATTCATATTATATATTTACAAATACTTTAAATCACTACCTAAAATACAAATAACATTTTTCAAACAAAATATTATTACTTTAATATTATATATTACCATTTTCACTAAGCAACATACAATTTATATAATTAAAATATTATTTTTAAAATAAAAATACTTAATAATAATTGAGTTACTTTATATATTTAACTATTTTAAGATATAGTATGCATATCCTTTTGAAAAAAATGCATTTGGTATCATAATGCTTTTAGCTTTTGTATTTGAGTTTTAATGCTAAGAAAAACATTTTAAAAAAAGCTTTATTAATAAGAATAATATTAAGAATCATTAATATGGCTAGTTTAACTTCCTCATCATTAAGTATGTTAGACTAAATCAATTAAAATAAAAATGAATATAACTAAATTTAATTTTACTTTAACATAATGAGTAAATTAAATTGCAACAAAAGATTTAAATTGAAACAATTACTAATTTTTAATCCAAACATTATTTCTAAATAGAAACACAAATAAAATTACTAAAATGATTATGGAGACTCCAACAAAATTTAGTAATTAAAAGATAAAGGTCACATTAAGGTCAAAAAATCATTTAAAATTAGAAAGTTCGAGTTCTTAATGAAAATTAAAAAAAAAAACTAAATAATCTACTAAAAATGAATCTTTCTAATAAACTATTTGATTTCAACCAAATAAATCCCACCAAGATTGGGAAACCATTTATTTTTTCTACAGGTTATTGCACTTAGAGGAAGATTGGGAAACCATTATGACGTGCTTTTTTAAATGTCATCAAAGGACATACACCCTTGCAGGAAGTCAAAAGAATCTTGGAGACCTTCAGGGCTGAAGAAGCCAACGAAAGACCTTTCTGGAATAACTGAAAGGGTGCGTACCTTAGCTTGCAATATTGTGTCCAAATCAAAGTGCCTGTCAGGAAACCTCTCTTTGTAATCCTCCACATCACAAAGCTTCCTCCACTCCTGAGATCCTTCTTTGATAAACATGTCAAATTGTGATTTGACTGGCATAGAATTTGGGTTGCTATGCAACCAATGAGCAAGGACATCTACTAAAGAAGTGCAAGCACTCTCTCCTGCTGCTCGTTCATTATGCTGATCAATTGTACCAAAAAATACCTATGTTGACAGCTTCATTTGTCCATCTCTACTAACTAGCTCTTTCGATTCCCAACTGCCTATGGTGAATTGGTCATCTCCAAAGGCAAAAATGTTAGATTTTTCTCCATTTTCACTATCCTGCAAAAAGAAAACAAAAAATAATAAAACTTAGTTGATGTTTAAAAGTTTGATCTTAGTTGTCCCTACTAAAGATCTAAAGGAATTGTTAAATATGGGATTCTAAAGCAACAGTGATTACATTCAATGTTTGTGAGGCTGCATGACCATTAGAAGAGCCAAAACATAAGAACCAATTAGAAAATAGGCTCTGTTACTATTTGACATGAAAACTCAGTGCTCTAGGCCATCTCACAAAAGAACCTTCAAGCACAATATGCTCTCATATAAATCATGAACTTATTAGTTTCCCTCTTTGCACCTTTGAGATTGGATAATAGAAAAAGAGATTTCAAACCTGATATATAGCACCATAGGGAGGACTTTCATAATCATATTTCAAACTTGATATATAAATCATGAACTTGTTAGTTTCCATGTTCATATTTTCCTGGAACAAAGGAAAAACAAAACCTTCGTCAGAGAAAATGACAATAAAAGAAGGCTAATGAAAATAATGCAAATCTTGGGAAAGATTGGGAGATAAAAGGTGGAGAGGGCAAGAAGAAGTTGAATTGAGGAGCTAAAGAGAATGAAACTACCGCCAGTTGTTCTTCATTACCTAATTTTTATTTATTTATTTTGGAAAACCAAAAAATTGAAGGACTACCAAAATTTTGGACTACCAAATTTTTGACAATTACAAGATGTGTGCACATATAGAATGGCCTATCAGCCAAATAAAATTACCCTGGTGGTGGGATTCCCTATGTGGGGTGTTGGATTTTTTCTATATTTGGCACCTCACCTCATGTATTCCCAAATAGCATGTATTTTCTATAAGTTGAGAGCTTGAGAAGGTAGAAGATATAGTATTTTTGCACATGTATATAGAAGTTGTTAGAGTGGATACAATAGGATTTAAGGAAGTGATTGTTTTATAATCTTTTTCAAAGATAATATAGACTTGGCCTCTTTCCTGGTGGAGTTTTTTTACCTAGAAAGGTTTTCTTCAGCTGGACTTAACCAACACACTCGAAGCTTTGACTTAGACGTGTGCTGGTGGGCCCTGTCCCCCTCCGTTTCTGTCTAAAAAACATTCCGTTAAACATTAACTGCAAACCGTGACTGCCTTACCTGCTCCCGCCAGCGGTTAGTTTTAAATCAAACTCAGTCATAGTTCCCGCGCTCAAAAGTTCTGGGGATGCTTGTACATAAAAAATCAAACAGCGTCGCATTGTTTCACCATATGCAACAAACAGGTCTGCAACGCGATCAAATTACATTTGCCAGCATACTTCCAGCCTGTGCCAAAATGGGAGCTTTGGAACAGCGTATGGACATCCATCAAATGCTTTGAAAGAGGGATTCTTGTCGGATATTGTAGTTGGAAATCCTCTGGTAGACATGTATGCAAAATGTGGAAGCATAGATAATCCACGCGAACAATTTGACAGAATGCCTCAAAGAGATGTCATCTCATGGAATGTCACAATTGCAGGATATGAAAAATGTGGAAGCATAGACAAGGCACGTGAACTGTTTGACAGAATGCCTCAAAGAAAATGTGTTTTCAACTTCTCATTGAATGCCGTGATTGTAGGATATTCACAAAATCGATTTGTTGAAAAGGCTTTAGAAACTTTCAAGCAAATACAATTGGCAGGTCTAAAGCCAGACTCGACAACATTTGCCAGTATCCTCCTAGCCTGTGCCGAATAGGAGTTTTGAAACAGGGTATGGACATCCATCAAAGCATAAAGGATAGAGGACTTTTGTCAGATGTTGTTGCAACTGCTCTGGTAGACATGTATGCAAAATGTGGAAGCATAGACAAGGTATGCCAACCGTTTGACAAAATTCCCCAAAGAAATGTGGTCTCATGGAATGCCATGATTACAGGGTATGAACAAATGGATTTGTTGACAAAGCTTTAGAAACTTTCAAGCAAATGAAATTGGTGCCAAATTGGGAGCTTTGGAATAGGTATGGACATCCATCAGAGCATAATGGAAAGGGGATTCTTGTCAAATATTATATTTGGAAATGCTTTAGTAGAAATGTATGGAAAATTAGATTTGTAAGAGTGCTTCTGGATTCAGCTATGTGTATTTTTGAATCGACATTTAAGATCACACTCAGTGATCCATCATAAATGAACTCCCCCATTCTTGATGATGGATCACTAAGCGTGATCTGAAACGTCGATTCAAAAATACACACAGTTGAATCCAAAAGCACTCTTACAAATCTAATGTTATGGATTGTGGAAAACTCATTCCTACTATGTATGGAAAATATGGAAGCATAGACAAGGCACATAACTGCTTGACAAAATGCCTCAAAGAAATGTGGTCTCATGGAATGAGATTATTATAGGATATGAACAAAATGGATTTTGCAAAGATGCTCTTAAAATGTTTAAATTAATGAAGCACTTGAGAACATATCCTAACATTATAAGCTTTTCTTGCGTTCTATGTGCATGCAACCATTTAGGTTTACTGGATGAGAGTTGTACATACTTTAATCACATGAGTAACCCTTATTACATTACACCTACAATTGATCGTTATGTGTGCATGGTTGACTTTCTTGCTCATGTCGGGTATCTTGAGGACACCCTAAACTTTATCATTAAGATGACAACTAAAACTGTGGTGGTTGTGTGGATGTGTTTTCTTGGTGCTTGTATATCACATATATTGATATAGGCCTAGGAGTATTTACAATGATGTTGCTTTTTTATTTGGGTCCTAAAAATGTTGTGACTTATTTTCTTCTCTCAAACATCTATGCAGAAGTGGGTAGGTGGTGTGAGGTTCAAATGAATAGGAGATTAATAAAAGATAAAAAGGAATTAAAAAGATCCTTGGATGTAGTTGGATTGAAGGCCATAAATTGGTGCGATTTTTGTGTAGGTAATAGATCACATCCAAAAACATAGGAGATCTATGCAAAGTTGGAGAAATTGGCTTGGGAGATGAAGGCAATAGGATATTCTTCAGATTCAAGACATTTACTTAGTGATACATGGAAAAGGACAAAATCATTTCTCTACCACCATAGTGAAAAGTCAGCAATTGCTTTTAGTTTGTTATACACAGCCCCTAAAACAACTATTAGAGTTGTTAAGAACCTTCGAGTATGTGTTGATTGCTGAATTGCAACAAAATTTATCTCCAAGATTGTTGTGAGAGAAATTGTAGTGAGAGATGCAAATTTCCATCATTTAAAATAGGCAAAATGTTCTTGTCAAGATTATTGGATAAGTAATTTTATATAAGTGTATGTAGATTTTATGTCATTTATGGTTAGATATTTCTAATGTTGTTTCACATCCCTTTACTTCGTGAAATAGCTAATAAATTTGTGAATTTGCAAATATTTTTTAATTTAATTTGATTTCAATTTGTTTGGTTTTAATTAGAAATAAACCAATGTAATTTATAAGTCACGATGAATCAACTTTGCTCCTATAGCATATCTTCTTCATCATGTGATGAGTCATTATGTGTCTCATCTAATTCATCTTCTTACACTCCTATTCGACAACATGATCATTCTTTATCTATACAAGATAGTATAACACTGTCATATGATTTTCCCTTTACTTCTAGAGACACTTTGGAAACCATTTAATATGACACTAAGACATTCCCTTATATTTATTCCCATATGACCTCTTTCATTCCTACACCTTCATCTACGTTAGCTCTCCCTCCACCACTTATACCCATCAACACACATGTCTCAAGCCTATCATATTCCTCCATCTCCACTACTTAGTATTACATACTCGATGCTTCACCTCTTCCTATCACTATATCTTCCTCTTTAATTCTCTCTTTTCCTCCCATTAGGGAAGCTTTTGATGAGTTTGCTACATCTACTCAATCTTCTACCATACACATAACTTATCATACCTCCTCTCAGATTATTATTGATTAGCTATTACCCCAATCACTATGGAAATCTCATCATCACTTTACCTCAAGCCATTAATTATCAATTCTCTAACATGGATATTTATCCTACCTTTACCAAAGCTTGTACCCACACTACTACACCCACTAATGCATGATCCACCCCTTGCATACCTCTAATAGTTTGAGGATTTTATACATTCTCACTCACATAGCTCTTACAATTAACAAGACCCTTGACAATGTTTTTAACTACATCTATGTCCATCCTAGCATACCTTTAGAGTAACTCTCTTCCCTATTTTCACCCGTTAACAATATGGACATAATTTTCTCCACATCTAGAAAGCTTGCACCCCCATCCAAAATACATAAAGACCTCCCACTTATTATCACTAACTATTATAACACATGTGCATTAAATAGACATTTGTTGATAATGTATTTGGCTATAACATTTTCACAAACCAATTCCTAGAAAAGATCCACATAGACCCCAGTTCTATAAATAAATGAATATATCTTTTAGGGGATTTGATAATCTTTGGAGAGATATCTGTGGATAAATTTGAGGTGTGGATAAATTGGATTGGTATGATGACATGGTAAAATGGGAGGATGAAGGTTGATATGATAGTGATGTTGGTTGAATTGGAGATATGGTTTGAGATCCATACTTGAATTTAAGTTCTTGTATTTCTACCTCAAGATGGGTGATATCATGTGTTTGAGGAATGGGGTTTGATATAGATGTTTTAACTTCCATTACCATTTTGTTGAAAACCAACTCACGATGTTTATAGGTGTTGGATTAGGACTAGGTGATGTCTTGGATTGGATGTGGATTTTTGAAATGGATGATTGTGGATTGGATGATGTCTTTAGATGAAGGATTCTAATGATTGATTTGGATGGATTGTGATTAGGATTTGGATGATAGTAGATGGGTTTAGAGGAGGCTAAGTCCTTAACCAAAATTTGATTTTTAAAGGATTGATTTTGATTAAGGATTGGATATTTGATAAAAATGGATAAGGGATGATTGGCTTGGGATGAGGGATAAATGGATCAAATTAGGATGTGGTTGAAAGGGGATTGGGTGGATAGAATGGATTAGGGTTAGGACCTTGATGGGATTTGTATAACTTGATTAGGATTAGGGTCTTATAAGATGGATTAGGGATAGGTTAGGATGATGTGATTGGATGATTAAGATGATTAGGATGATTGATTAGGATGAAAGGGATGGAGTGGATTGGATTATTAGGGATGATTGTGGATATGAGATAGATAAGAGGGATGATTAGGTTAATTAGGGTGGATAATTAAGATGGTATGAAGTGATTGGATGAGATATGGTACTAGGGAAATAATAGCTCTTTTTCTTCTTCCAATTAAGGTTCTTTCTTCCAAGACCTCATATGGATTCTTTGTTTGGGATCAATCAAGTTGGCCTTAACGAATAATCATTTTGATGCCAATGAAACAATAATCTCAACTAATTGGAGAGGGAAAACAAAAATCAACCTACCTTCTCCTGTTTTTACCTCCCTCTAGCAAAGAACCTAGCTTTGCAATCCCAAATGACCAATCATGTATAGTGGAGCATGCACTTAAATAATAATTGGGAGCAGTCCATGGCTTATTGGTCTACTGGGAAAGTAGCTAGATCTTTTGGTCTATGGCTTATTATTGAAAGGGAATTAGGAAATGCCATATATAACTTCAAATCCATTATTTTGTATTCAATTAGGAATTGGTATCTCTATTTCATGTTGAAGGTTCTATTGCCACCATTTAATTAGTCATCTTCTTAGTGGCATTATTGGATGGTTAGTTCATCTCTCCCTAGGAACACAAAATCCATTATCATCCCACCTTATTTACCTAAGGTGTGTTATCTTAGAAATTAATCTCAAGCCATTTGTTCGGGAGAAAAGATCACTCATGCCATTCTATAGTTGATCTTGGTTCCTCTATTTTCCCCCTATTGTCACTCATACACCATCACCAAAACCAAATAGATTATTTCTATTAAAACCAAATAGATTGAAATCAAATTACATTAAAAAATACCTGTGAATTCACAAATTTATTAGCTATTTCACCAAACAAATGGATATGAAACAACATTAGAAATATCTAACCATAAATGAAACAAAATCAACATACATTTATATAAAATCACATATTGAATCTAGAATGTGCAATTAAATGATTAACCTAACATAGGAAAATGATAACACAATTAATCCAAACAAAAGAACTATACAAAATGGCAAGGGTAATTGTGAGCCCTCCTCTCCCATTTCTTGCTAATCAAGAATCTTTCCATTTACTTGAAGTGTTCCTCACCTTTTATTTTTCTCTTTCTCTAGCTCCTCTTCCAACATTTCATTTCATACATGTGTAGGTTTATGAAAACAATTCAATTAAATGCCCATTTTATCGTAAAATAAATCTTCGATAGATACCCCAATAGTGTATATAAGCAGTGATCTCCATTGCACTCCATGCATCTAATTCTACAAAGCCGACATCATAGTCTAGATTGCCAAATATTCAAAACAAAAACAAAACCATTTTTTCTCTTTCTAGAAACTAAAAATAAAACCTTGTTCCTTCATTATTAGTGCAAGTTTGATATGGTGCACATTATTATAGTGCAAGCCTATTTTTTAGATCACTTCATTTAGCGTCACCAATAATCTCCACAAGAACATTTTGCTTATTTAAAATGATGAAAATAGTTCGCATCTCTCACAACAATTTCTCTTGCAACAATCTTGGAGATAAATTTCATTGCAATGTGGCATCAACACATACTAGAAGGTTCTTACAACTCTAATAGTTGTTCTAGGGTGCAAATCTAACAAACTAGAAGCAATTGCCAACTTTTCACTATGGTGGCAAAGAAATAATTATTTTTCCTCCTTTTCCACATCACTAAGTAAATGTCTTGAATTTGGAGAATAACTTGTTGCCTTCATCTTCCAAGCCGATTTCTCCAACTTTGCATGGATCTCTTGTGTCTATGGATGCAATCATCTCCTACACAAAAAGCACATGCCACTTTATGGCCTTTAATCCAACTACATCCAACGATCTTTTTAATTCCTTTTATCTTTTATCAATCTCCTTACCATTTGAACCTCGCACCTCCTGCCCACTACTGCATAGATGTTTGAGAGAACATAAGTCAACATTTTTAGGATCCAAATCAAAAAGCAACATCGCTGTAAATACTCCTAAGCCTATATCCATATGTGATATGCAAGCACCAAGAAAACACATCCACACAACCACCACAAGTTTAATTGGCATCTTAATGATAAAGTTTAGGGTGTTCTCAAGATACCCAGTATGAGCAAGGAAGTCAACCATGCACACATAATGATCAATTGTAGATGTAATACAATAAGAGTTACTCGTGTGATTGAAGTATATTCAACCCTCATCCACTAAAACCTAAATGACTACATGCACATAGAACACAAGCAAAGTTTATGATGTCAGGATATGTTCCAAAGTGCTTCTTTAATTTAAACATTTTGAGAGTATCCTTGCAAAATCCATTTTGTGCATATCCTGCAATCATCTCATTCCATGAGACCACATTTCTTTGAGACATTTGTCAAACAGTTCACGTACCTTGTCTATGCTTCCACATTTTCCATACATGTCTACCAAAACATTTCCAAATATAATATTTGACAAGAATCTCCTTTCCATTATGCTCTGATAGATGTCCATACCTATTCCAAAGCTCCCATTTTGGCACCAATTTCATTTGCTTGAAAGTTTCTAAAACTTTGTCAACAAATCCATTTGTTCATATCCTGCAATCATGGCATTCCATGAGACCACATTTCTTTGGGGAATTTTGTCAAACGGTTGGCATACCTTGTCTATGCTTCCACATTTTGCATACATGTCTACCAGAGCGGTTGCAACAATATCTGACAAAAGTCCTCTATCCTTTATGCTTTGATGGATCTCCATACCCTGTTTCAAAACTCCTATTCGGCACAGGCTAGGAGGATGCTGGCAAAGGTTGTCGAGTCTGGCTTTAGACCTGCCAATTGCATTTGCTTGAAAGTTTCTAAAGCCTTTTCAACAAATCGATTTTGTGAATATCCTGCAATCACGGCATTCAATGAGAAGTTGAAAACACATTTTCTTTGAGGCATTCTGTCAAACAGTTCACGTGCCTTGTCTATGCTTCCACATTTTTCATATCCTGCAATCGTGACATTCCATGAGATGACATCTCTTTGAGGCATTCTGTCAAACTGTTCGCGTGGATTATCTATGCTTCCACATTTTGCATACATGTCTACCAGAGGATTTCCAACTACAATATCCGACAAGAATCCCTCTTTCAAAGCATTTGATGGATGTCCATACGCTGTTCCAAAGCTCCCATTTTGGCACAGGCTGGAAGTATGCTGGCAAATGTAATTTGATCGGGTTGCAGACCTGTTTGTTGCATATGGTGAAACAGTACGACGCTGTCTGATTTTTTATGTACAAGCATCCCCAGAACTTCTGAGCGCGGGAACTATGACTGAGTTTGAGTTATGCGCGGGAACTATGACTCAGTTTGATTTAAAACTAACCGCTGGCGGGAGCAGGTATGGCAGTCACGGTTTGCAGTTAATGTTTAACGGAATGTTTTTAGACAGAAACGGAGGGGGACAGGGCCCACCAGCACACGTCTAAGTCAAAGCTTAGAGTGTGCTGGTTAAGCCCAGCCGTTTTCTTAACTTAAACACTATGTTGTAAGATTCTTAAATACATGTTTTCTAATTTCCTTGCTAGTTTTACATGCTTTAATCTCCATTTGGCATTTTATGGATTAGATTTTAGATTTGCAATATAATTTAAGATTTCTATATTGTAGTGATTTGCCTGCTTTTCTAACACATCGATGGACAATAAGATCAATGTCTAAAGTTGATTTTTAGGAGAAATTTTTGACACTCCCCCATTTATGGATAAATGCTCCACAATACTCCTATTGAAGAGACATGTGTCAATTGTTGACAAGAGCATTTAGTATTTTTATGCAACCATATATGTCACATTTTAAATTATTACTAAGCTAAAATATTTGTTCATGTTGTAAGGGAATATAATATTTTAATTTATATAAATAATCTACATGATTTGATGAACAATAAGGTCAATGACTAAAGTTGAATTTTGGGAGGAATTTTTGACATACCCACATTTCATGATAAAAGTTTTGAAAAATGCCTATCGTAGAGACACAGGTCAATCATTGATGAGATCATTTAGTGATGTTTGTATAATGTGAGTTGCTATATTTTTATGACAAAACACTTCACATGAATATATGGGATGTTTGGAATAATGACTTTATTTATAATAGAAATTTTTGTGTATTTGCAATTTTACTTTTTATAAATAATGCACATTATACAACCTAAGTCCTAAAAAGGTTTAAAGTAATGCATTATTCAAATTTTTAATAATATTCTATATATTACTTGTAGACACCTAAAATTGTAAATGTATGCGTGTGAAAATGAACTTAAAGAAACAAACTAAACTTATATTAGCCTATTTCATTCACCTTCAAATACACCTCATGATTGACCAAATAAGGAATGCATTGTAGGAGTCCGGACAACACTGAGAGGGGGGGGTGAATCAGTGTTGTATTAATTTTCAAACATTTTACAACTTTTTAAAAGCTTTCTCTTACAGAATAGATGGAAAGGAATACATTAATGATTTGTTGAGTTTATATGCACAAGACTTACAATAACAGATGTAAACAAAACATGATCAAACCAATAATATGCACACACATAGAAGAAATTAAGACACAACCTTTTTACCGAGTGGAAAACCCTCAGGGGTAGAAAAACCACTCATGAAGTGCCTCACTGGCTTAACTAAATAACATGCCTCACTGGCAATACAAATTGTCTCACTGACAAATATTAAGGTCTCACTGACCACAAGCTTCACTAGCATAGAATGGTCTCACTGACCACAAGCCACACTGGCATATTGTGCCTCATTGGCAAACCAAATTACCAACAAATGTAATAAGCAAATCAGAGGGATACTCTGTTTCATTCAGTACAAATATATGTCTGTCAAATACCCATTCTATTCAATCTGACATCCAGATACACTCAACAATCCTTTATTCTGATCCAATCAACACTGCATATCAATCCTGTATTCTAATCCATTCAACAACACTTCACAACACTGTATGTTTCATCTCTATCCTTCTTAGTCATTCAATCAATGCACCTGATTATCATTGCAATTGCATATTGTCTTTTTGATCACCTTGTCAATCTTTGTTTCTGTATTTAATCCCTGTCAGTTCATCATTGATCTGTATAACATCTACACTCATCAATTGCAAAGCCATTATATACAAGATAATCATTTACATCCTCTCTGCAAACAAAATCATTTCACCTTCTCTCTGTAAATCAAAAACCCTTTCATTTTCAATAATAAAAACATCAAGAAATCCAAATGCCAATCCATCAGTAAGAAGAAAATCTTATTCATAAAATAAATGATCAACTTTGATATTCTTTTGTGTGCAATTTTATCTTCAAAAGACCTTTCAAATTTCATCATTCTCCTGCAAAAAATCATGAATAATTTCCACTATTTATTTTCTCTTCATAAAAGAAATCCGTTCATCTTTCATATCTGCCCTCATTCTTGTCTCTGCAAAAAAAATTCAATGAACTTAAATCTCCAAAAGAAATCATAAAAAAAACTTTCATTTGATCCAAAAAAATTTGATATCATCTCTTGATATTCCTGCCTTTTTATCTTCCTCTGCATCTTAAAAAAAATCATTCCTTTGATCTTATATTTTCTTGCAAGCTTATTGAAAATTTTTTCATTCTATCTGCAAAAAAAATCTTTTCAAAATAAGCTTCTTGATCATTTCTTGCCTTTTCATAAATTCTTCTTAAAATAATACTCTTAAAAACAACTCTTTCCTTAAAGAAGATTTCTCCTTGTTTTAGAATTTGCCTTAAAAAAAAAAAAAAGCTTTCCATTCGGGCTCAAAAGATTCTCTAAACAGCCTAAATAGAAACTTCTAAAAAAACATTTATAAAATCCAAAAATATGCCTTATAATCGGGTTAAAAAGGCCTTTCAAAACTGCAGTAATCATTTCTGACACTTCCATGCACGTCAAAGTGCATTCAATAGAGAAGAGGTCTAAATTTTAAAACAACACCGTTGATATCTATTTTCGCTCCCATACCAAATTCAAAGGAGACCGTTGATGGGAGTTTGGCGCCCATGTGCTACCGTTGCCATCGGTGAAGACTAAAAGAGGCCGGTCACTTTGACGAGCTATAATCCCTCCAATAGGTAAGTGTTAGTGATATGACCTGTGAACACAGGTCAACTGTAGGATAGAACAAAAAGAGCACAATGGAGATGACGGGGAAAAATAAGCTTTAATAACTATAATTTAGAAATTTTAACCCCTTAGCTTCCTTTTAATATAAACCCTAAACAATAGATGAATAATTATGTATCTTAGACTCAAGATAACTCTGCACAGTTCAACGAACCAATTCTGCCATGAACATTATGTCATACTGCATAAGAACTCTTGAAGATGTACTTTTCAAAGCAACTTATGATTTTGTACCATGGGCTATCATCAACCAACTCAAACCATATGAGCTATAAGAAGCAACAATCAATTTACAACATGATTTCATCTAACTGATCATCCAATAAGAAAGGCATGTCATCAAATTATTCCTGTGATCCTGAAAGAAGATGATGAATAATGATTACCATCATAAACCAAAAACTGATAACTCCAAGGACCAATATGAACACTACACATCAAGATCATGAGAAACCATTTGAAGATCTCCTTAACAACCACATCCTTGATAGACCTGACACCTGATGAGCACCAATGATCAACTAATGAACTTACCAATGTTATTGTCAACTCCATCCACTGTTACTGACTGTACAAAACCATGTCAAGTATGTCAAGAGCACAACCAGTTACTTTTAAATTCACATCATATGACTCCAAATGTATGACATCAAACTTATGATCAATGACATTATGAAAGAAGACTTTGCACAAGCTCAACACAAGTTAGCAAGATAATATGCTCCATCACCTATATCATGATCATTAACAACCTTTTGACATCAATGACAAACTATTACCATCATGCATAACATAAGAAAGGAAGCTAAATCACATAACTACCATGCAAAGCTTGTTGTTTTTGATGCACTCCTTTGATTTTTTGATGTAGGTGTCTCCTCAAATGGACAACATTTCATTGCAATTCGTGGATTCCTGAAAATGGCTACCTAATGAGTGAATATTTATAGATTTTTTGATGAGGGACTGGATGGACGAGATTGATTTGGGAGATCGAGGGTTGAGGTTGTTTGAGAGCTCTTAAGCATGGAGAGCTTACCAAGTGGCTTGATTTGGTTGGTGGATGATGGATGTCCTTGGATCAAGACCAAATCAAGGGTAGAAAAGAGGTCTTAGAAGAAGGGGATGGTGAGGATCAAGTGACTTGACAAAATTGACCTTTTCTACAAAGAACTTGCCCATCTCTTTGTAAGAAGGTCATGTGGGTTTGTGTAAAAGACCATACCTTTGTACATATGGGGGGTTGTGGTGTAATGTCCCTTTTTGGGATATTCATAATTTTATGCCTTAAACATTAATATTTACTCAAAATGATAATAGTTTTGTCAAATATCAAGAATTTATAATAATATTTAGATCAATAAATCATAGCATAATTCTCAAAATTAATCATATCGTGAATTCTTTGGAAACGACTAAAAATCTGTTGAATTAGAGGTTTTCGTCCCTAACTCAATAGTGGAAATATCAAGGGTTTTTGTCCTTAACTTGCCAAGAGCATGAAAGGGTTTTTGTCCTTCCAACTCTTAGTCCATCTTGGAGGGTTTTTGTCCTCCTTGACCAAGATTTGGGTTTTCATCCAAACTTGATAAGAGCAATAAGGGTTTTCATCCTTATCCTCTCATAAACTTGGAAGGTATTTTGTCCTTCCTATTTGCAAGACACTTCCTCAAATTCAAAACTGATTGCTTGATGAAGGTGCTAGATTATTGCTGATTATTTTTACTGATTGATATTTCTTGATGGATTAACAAGTTAATGCTTGAATGAGGCTTGAATGAATTTTTTCTTGAATGGATTAATTACTCTTCGTTGTTGTATTAAATTCTCTTCTTCCTAATTGTCTTTTCATTCATTCATTGCCCTTTTTATATCTTCTTCTTGGAAAGAGTCACGACCTTTCATGTGGCTGGTGTCCTTCAAAAGAGTCACAACTCTTCATACCCACTGCCCCTTTATTTAAATTATAATTATAATTTTAATTTAACAAATCTTGATTCTCAATTGCTAGTGTCACTTTCCCTTAAGTATTCCCTCCATCGATTGCTCTAATTTTGGTGCCACCTCATGCGATTTCCTTTAGTTTAAGGTTTGTTTAATTTTGATTTTGGCGGCACCACCCTCATGTAATTTCTTTTAGTTTAATTTTTATATAAATTTGACTTTGGTGGAGAATGAAAATAAGGCGAGGGCATTACAGTCCGCCCTTCCCAAGATTGCTTGTCCTCAAGCAATTTCAAATTGGGATGATCAAAGATGTATGTTCCTTCCCACATGGCATCTTCCATAGGCAGATTCTTCCATTTAACCAGATATTCTGGAATAACCTTATTTCTTAGTTTCTTTTCTCTCATGTCAATGATGGCCTCAGGTTCCAATATTAATTTTCTTATGATTATGACTAAACATGATATTGTAATTGTTTATAGACATGGAATTTTACAAAAGCATTGTGACTTCAACAATTATATATTATTATATATAATTGTTGAAGTCACAATGCTTTTGTAAAATTCCATGTCTATAAACAATTACAATATCATGTTTAGTCATAATCATAATAAAATTAATATTGGAACCTGAGGCCATCATTGACATGAGAGAAAAGAAACTAAGAAATTGGTTATTGGATATAGATTTTGGTGATATTGTGTAGATGCATCTGCGTAAATCATAGATTATGATTAGCTTGGATATGGATTATATGACCTTGTCTGTTACTTAGGAAATGATATTATCTATGGATTTTCACAACACCTTGAGACCAATAGGTTGGATATGTCTTTGTGAGAAGTACATTTCCTAGGGTTTGATATTGTTGTGATGTTTTAATATTTGTAGCTAGTACATCATGATTCATGATTTAGAAAACATTTTTTGTTGTATTTGTGCATTGTTGATTGGTTTGTTTCATTAAGTATTTGATTGAATATAATATTACTGAAATTCATAGAGGGGATTAGACAATTTCTTTGGACAAGTGTGTTGACATTTGTAGATTATGGGTTCTACTTGGAGATTCCATGCATCTAGTTGATGATAAGATGGTGAATTGTAAATAATTGTTGTGAGTGTCTATAGATCTAAGTTCTCTATAGATTGGAAAATGAGGATTTGACTCTGTTGTTAATACTTGTTAGGTCACTGAATACTTTGAATTGATGTAAACATATTCACTCGTACAATGGTTAGATTTTGTACTTGTTGATTTGACAATTTGATGATATGTATTGGGATTGGATGTTCTTTTATTGACATGTGACTTTGGTTTTGTGCATAATCCAGATGTTATACTTGGATATATCTTAACATTTCATAAATTTCTATGGGTTTTGGGTTGTCCTAGTTGGTGATATTTGGATATTTAGACTTGAGATTGTGATTTGTAATTATGAATGAAAAGACACCAGTTACATACCATGTCAAGAGATGATTGAGAGATTACTAACATGTCAATTTGAGAGCTTGTAGTTTTTTCAAAGTATTGGGTTAAAATATATCAAGGATCATACATTGTGCTGCCATTATACTTACCCATGTCTAAAAGCGTTCTCCATCCTTTTGGATGACACAACCCTTGGAGATCCATCCAATAGACCTTGTAGAATCACTTCCTTGCCATTATTTTGTAAACATAATTCCATCTTTTGAAAATCTTGATAGTATCTACCTAAAGAATGTAACCATTGAATGCCCAAAAACACATCCATATCACCCATGTTTACCACATAGAAATTGTCATGTATTTGGTGTCTCCCCAAGGTAAGGTTGAGTTGTTGAATTCTTTGTGTACAAGGGGTAGTGAATCTGTTAGCCATAACTACTTTGAAACCTTCAAAGTTTTCAGCATTTAATTTCATCCTCATTACTATACCTTTATTGATGAAGTTATGCATAGCACCACTATCAACTAATACATTCACTCTTTGACCTTGTTATAAAACACTACGAATTCTAAAAGGGTGATACTTGGGTGCCCCTAAAAGTGTTACCAATGTACCACTTGCAAATTCTTCTTCTTCATATTTCCCCTTCTTCCTTTTAGGTTCAATTTCTTCCTCCTCTGATTCTTCATTCGTTATTGCTTCTATGTTGTGTACTTGTCCCCTTTTGGAACATCAATGATCTGACTCCCATCGTTCCCTACAATTAAAACACAATTTCTTCTTTCAAAGCTCATTCTTGGTTTCTTCCACCATATTGGATTGAGGAGTAATGTAGGAGCATACAGTGGTGTAAGGGCAATCTTGCATCACCCAAAAAAAGATGTGTTTCAAAATTGTTGATGTTCTTTCCATTTGTTTTCAAAATTTGTGGTTCTGGTTCCATAATCGCTTGAATAATGATGTAGAACTTTCAGTTTTTCCAAACTACTAAAAATAGCAACCTGCTATTTTTAGAAAGTTTGCATTTGGGCACGGATTGAAGTGAAAATTTACAGGAAGTTTCATAATGGAAAAATAAGGCCTTTGGCGAAGGAATCACGCAAAGATCATTTGCAAGTTGAAAGATATTAAAGTTTCTGTTTCCTGAAAAATACCTAAAAATTATTCAAACTCATGTTTGAGGCACTAAACGGCCCCATACGGGCCTGAAAATGGCCAAAACTAGCAAAGCTAGTTCTTAGCACGTAGAGCACTCCACAAGATTTCTGACACATAAAATGGTTCGTCAATCGAACACCCAAATCAAAAGTTATGGCTCCTAGAAGTTGACCTATTTTTGGAGGGAGATGCAAATTTTGAAATTAGGTTGTTGGCCACCAAAAGGCTATTAATAACCATTTTTGGGAACTCTGGGCAGTAGTAGAGTTAAGGGGGAAAGTGTAGAGTCAAGAATAGGTAGGAAAATAGAAACCTAGCTAATTTGGGGTTATAGAAGGCAGATGATTCTAGGGTCTTGGGAGAGGAAGTTGTAATGTATTACAACATGTGGATAGTTGATTCCTCTTATTGTATTTGAGCTTCTATAATGTAATAAGTTGTCTAAATCAATAAAAAAAGTTCTATTTTCTGTGTGCAATTTCTATTGTTGTGTGTTTTATGATTCACCCCCTTCATCAAGTGGTATCAGAGCAAGGGTTCCTGAGTGTGTAGACAGATCGCTGACCGTGAGGCAGTTTACACTAGGACCTGAGGTTGTGGGTTTGTTGCGAAGATCAAGATGCCTCCACGAAGAAATCATATTGGGAGGAATGCTTTGACGGAAGAGGGTTTTAGAGCCCTACAAAGGCAAATCGATGCATTGCAAGAGGAGCTGCGAAGAGGGTTTGATTCGAGAACAAGAGAAGAAAGTGAGGATGAAGCTGAAGAAGAGCTATCCGAGGAAGAACAAGAAGCCGTAGGAGATCCTGCAAAAGTTAGGTTGTTGAGGGCCATTTCTAAGATTGGAAAGAGGCCCAGGATCGAAGTTTCTACATATTCTGGAGATTTGAATCCAAAACAACTTATTGATTGGATCAATGACATGGAGGAGTATTTCAAGTATGAAGATGTGGAAGACCCAGATCGGGTCAAGTTTGCAAAAACAAAATTGAAGGGCCATGCCAGTATTTGGTGGAAGGAGGTCCAGTTAGAGAGGAATAGAAGAGGAAAATGAAAGATCACCAGATGGGATCGGATGGTGGAGAAACTCAAGAAGCAGTTCATTCCTATAGACTATGAGATGGAGTTGTTGAAGAAGCTACAAGGGTTGAAGCAAGGTAACAAGTATGTTAAGGAGTATACAGAAGAGTTTTATAAAATTACTATCAGGACAGGCCATGTAGAGCCCAACAAGGAGAAGGTAGCCCGTTACATTAATGGATTGAGGCTGAGTATTCAAGAGGAGCTAAGCTTGGTCAGAATGACCACCATAGAAGATGCGTACTAGTTTTCCCTGAAGGTGGAAGAGAATTTGAATAAAAGATTCAATAGCAAGCAAAGGGGAAGAGGTCAAGGCGTAATGACTGGTGGAAGACCCTATGGAGGCCGTAATGAAAATCAAAAGAAAAGTGAAGAAGCTGGCACCAGTCGAAATCAGAGAGGGGATAATGCCTATCACCCTCGTGACTAGAACAATGGTGAACAAAGAGGAAGAGGAAGAGGAAGAGGCAGACCTGGGCAAGGACTTGGAAGAGGAGGTTTTAGAGGAACCTATTTCTAATGTGGAGAAGAAGGGCATTGAGCATACGAGTGTCTGCAACATCAAGGAAGGACAAATAGAAGACCTGAAGGTAATGCACGAGTTGCACATGTAGATGAAGATGCGCAGTTTGAGCATTCTAAAGATGTTGAAAGGGGAGAAACCCTAGTTGTTAGAAGAACTTTGTTGAATGAGGAGAAAGAACCCAATCAGAGAAAGAGTTTATTCTGCACAAGCTGCAAATGTGAAGGTAAGTGTTGTGATATTATTATTGATAGTGGAAGTACTAACAATCTTGTTTTAGACGAGATGGTTGACAAGTAGAAGTTGACAAGAAGAAAGCATCCACATCCATATCGAATTGCATGGTTATAGAAGGACTACAGAGCTTTGGTCAATGAGCAGTGTTTAGTGAAGTTCAAGATTGGGGACTACCATGATGAGGTTTTGTGTGATATCATATCGATGGATGCATGTCATATGCTATTGGGGAGGTCGTGGCAGTATGATAGGAGCGCTGTTCATGCGTGCAAACACATATTCCCTAACAAAGGATGGAGTTTGTCATAAGTTGAAGCCCTTGAAGGAGGTGGAAGAAAAGGTATGTAGTACTGCCAGAATTTGCTTGGTAGATGGTAGGAAATTTTTAGAAGTATGAAGCATGAGCGTCATTGCTTTGCATTGATTCCTAAGATCAGTCAAGAGAAATGTGAAGATGTACCAGCAAAAGTTTCAGATATGTTGGAAGAATTTTAGGACATTATCTCTGATAATGTACAGAAGGTTTACCACCAGTGAGGAAGATAAGTCATCAAATGGACTTGATACCAGGAGCTAGTTTGCCGAATAAGGCAGCCTACAGAATGACCCTTGCAGAGAGTGAAGAGCTAAACAGACAAGTTCAAGAGCTGTTAAGGGGCTGATAAGAGAGAGCCTAAGTCCATGTGCGGTACCTACAGTACTAGCACCGAAGAAAGATGGAGAGTGGAGAATGTGTATAGATTCTCGAGCCATCAACAAGATCACGATCAAGTACATATTTCCATTACCCAAAATGGATGACATAATAGATTGTTTGAGTGGAGCCAAGTACTTCATGAAGATTGATCTGAAGAGTGGGTATCACTAGATCCGAATCAGAGAAGGAGATGAATGGAAGACATCCTTCAAGACAAAAGAGGGTTTGTATTGAGTGGTTAGTCATGCCATTTGGGCTAACCAATGCACCGAGCACATTCATGCGGCTCATGAATGAAGTATTGAAAGAATTTTTGGGAAGTTTTGTTATTGTTTATTTAGATGATATTTTTGATTTTCAATAAGACTTGGGATGAGCATCTGATGCATATCAGAAGAGTTTTAGAGAAGCTGAGGGAGAAGTTGCTGATTAATCTGAAGAAATGTAGTTTTGCAAAGAAGGAGTTGGTATACCTGGGATTTGTTGTCTCAGAGGAAGGTCTTAAGATGGACCTAGAGAAGGTGAGAGCTATCCTTGAATGGCCTATGCCAAGGAGTGCCACATAGGTAAGATCTTTTCATGGTTTGACAAGTTTTTACAGAAAGTTTATCAGGAATTTTAGTAGCATTTGTGCACCCCTAACTGAGACAATGAGAGGGGATAGGAAAGAGTTTAAATGGACTAAAGGAGAAGATAAAAGCTTTGATACATTAAAGCAGAAAGTTATAGAGCAACATGTTTTGGCACTTCTAGATTTCAATAAGGTGTTTCAGGTGGATTGTGATACTAGTGGTAGTGCTATAGGAGTTGTTTTGAGTCAAGAAGGTAAGCCCATTGCCTATTTTAGTGAGAGGCTTAATGATGCCAAGAAAAAGTATTATGTTTATGCCCAGGAGTTTTATGCAATAGTTTAGGCTTTGAAGAAATGGAGACATTATTTGTTGCCAAAGGAGTTTGTTTTATATACTGATCATTAGGCTTTGCAGTATCTTAATAGTTAAGGAAAGTTGAACCAGAGGCACTTAAAATGGGTTGAGTTTTTGTAGAGTTATACTTTTGTTTTGAAGCACAAGAGTGGGAAGTCCAACAGAGTTGCAAATGCCTTGAGCAAAAGGCAAAATTTGCTCACAGAAATGAAGATAGAGGTTGTTGGGTTCGATGAGCTCAAAAGTTTGTCTCTTGAAGATCCAGATTTTGTAAAGGTCTGGAAAGCTTGTTTGGAACCTGTTACTTTGGACATGACAAAATGGTTGGATTTCATAATCCAAGATGGCATGTTGTTTAGATGAAACCAGTTGTGCATTCCAAGGAGTTCCATGAGAGAGAACCTGATTAAGGAGAAGCATAGTGGAGGATTGGATGGACACTTTGGTCAAGATAAGACCATTGCTATTGTTGGTGAAAATTATTATTGGCCACAGTTGCAGTAGGATGTGAGGAAATTTGTGTAGAGTTGCAGAGTATGTCAGATAGTGAAAGGAGCAAGTCAGAATACAGGTCTATATCAACCACTACTTGTACTAGAGAAGCCATGGGATGATATTAGTATGGATTTTTCTCTTGGCTTACCAAGGACACAAAGAGGAAATGATTCCATTTTTGTGGTGGTGGACAGATTCTTGAAGATGGCACATTTTATTCCTTGCAAGAAGACTAATGATGCTGTTCATATTGCAGAATTATTTTTTAGGGAGGTGGTGAGATTACACAGTCTACCAAAGAGCATAGTTTCAGATCGAGATACCAAGTTTGTTGGTTATTTTTTGAGGACATTGTGGAAGAAGTTGAAGACAGATTTGAAGTTCAGTTTTACACACCATCCACAGACTGATGGACAGACCGAAGTGGTGAATAGGAGTTTGGATAACCTGCTACGATGCTTAGTAGGAGATAAGCCCAAGGGATGGGATTTAATTTTACCACAGACAAAATTTGCTTACAACAATTCTGTCAATAGGAGTATTGGTAAATCACCATTTCAGATTTTACATGGGAATAGTCCAAGAAATGCTTCAAAGTTAAGGAATCTGGACAAAGGAGAAAAGACAAGTGTTGAGGCTGAAGACTTTGCAGAACACATAAAGAATTTTTATGAAGAGGTGAGGAAGCACATTAATAAGATGAATATTCAGTACAAGGCTAAGGCAGATCAGAAGAGGAGATATAAGGAATTCTAGGTAGGAGATGAATTCATGGTTCACTTGAGAAAAGAAAGGTTCCCAATTGGAACATACAATAAGCTAAAAATGAAGAAATTTGGACCATGCAGAATTTTAAAGAAACATGATTCAGGAAATGCATATGAGGTGGAGCTGCCGAGTGAGATCAACATTTCCCCTTTTTTCAACATTGCTGATTTGTCAGAATATCATGAAGGTGGAACAAAGGATGAACCAACATAAGGATAATGGAGTATTCCGGCATCTAATTCAATAGAGGAGATAGAAGAGATCTTGGATAGCTGTGTGGGAAGTACTCAGAACAGACAATATGAAGAATCCCTGGTGAAATGGAAAGGAAGGCCTGTTGAAGATTCTTCTTGGTTGTCTAAGGTAGAGGTTGACCATTTGGGTTTTCCTCACACAAACACCTGAGACGTGGTAGGGTCACTTCTCAAATTACCCTGGGTGTTTGATGCAAGAGCATCCAGTGGTGTAAGGGCAATCTTGCATCACCCAAAAAAAGATGTGTTTCAAAATTGTTGATGTTCTTTCCATTTCTTTTCAAAATTTGTGGTTTTGGTTGCATAATCTCTTGAATAATGATGTAGAACTTTCAATTTTTCCAAACTGCTAAAAATAGCAACCTGCTATTTTAGAAAGTTTGCATTTGGGCACGGATTGAAGTGAAAATTTACAGGAGGCTTCATAATGGAAAAATAAGACCTTTGACGAAGGAATCACTCAAAGATCATTTGTGAGCTGAAAGATATTAAAGTTTATGTTTCTTGAAAAAATGCCTGAAAATTATTCAAACTCAGGTTTGAGGCACTAAATGGTCCCGTACGAGCCCAAAAATGCCCAAAATCGGTAGAGCTAGTTCTTAGTACGTAGAACACTCCGCGAGCTTTCTGACGCATAAAACGGTTCGTCAATCGGACACCTGGATCAAAAGTTATGGCTCCCGGAAGTTGACCTATTTTTGGAGGGAGATGCAAATTTTAAAATTAGGTTGTTGGCTGCCAAAAGGGCTATTAATAACCATTTTTGGAAACCCTGGGTAGTAGTAGAGTTAAAGGGGAAAGTGTAGAGTCAAGAATAGGTGAGAAAATAGAAACCCTAGTTGATTTAGGGTTACAGAAGGCAGATGATTCTAGGGTCTTGGGAGAGGAAGCTGTAATGTGTTGCACCCTGTGGATGGTTGATTCCTCTTATTCTATTTGAGCTTCTGTAATGTAATAAGTTGTCCAAATCAATAAAGAAAGTTCTATTTTCTATGTGCAATTTTTGTTGTTGTGTGTTTTATGATTTACCCCCTTCATCAAGGAGGTAATAACTTAGTTTGGGAAAATGGTTTCTCATATTGCTTGATTCGTGCATTCTTGAAGTATGACTTGTTCCTAGTTGTTGAAACTTCCAACCTTAATGCCTTTTGAATTGCATCTTGCAAAGATTTAGGATCAAGAGCACCCACCAAGCTACAGAGTGACTCTGTCAATCCCTCAATAAATAGGTATGTGAGCCTTCCTTCAATAACATATGGCACCATGACTAAAATTCTCTAAAATTCTGCTGCATAATCTTCTACTGAACCCCATTGCTTTAATCGTTCCAATTCTTTGAAATGTCTCTCGAGATGCTTTTGATCAAATCAACCTATAAGTCTTTGTCTAAAATCATCATACATCATAATATTTTGATGTCCTTGTGTAACAATTCTATGATGCCACCACTCGTGCAATCCCATCTAAATGAAGAATAACAAATTTGATAGCTTCCTCTTTTATCATTGGGCTGAGTGAGAGATACATATCCAATTTTTAGATCCAAGATCTTGTTGTAACCTTTCTAGAACCATCAAATGTTGGAAGTGACATCTTGTTTGACTTTTGTTGTAGATCTTTACTGCTCTACTACATGGTTTTTCTTTCCTTAGATCCATTCATAGCCTTGAAGTATTGTATGAAAGGAATATCACATCAGAGATTTAGATCAATCCTTGAACATTCATCTACGCAGGATCTAGCATCAAATGTTGTTCGATTTCACTCTTCTTCTTCTTCTTCTTCTTGGGGTGGCTCTGTTCTAGACATAAATGTAGGCCAAGTAGGACGTGATGCTAATCCAATTCTACTATTATTTATGTTCATGTTGGCTCTATTTTGATTAGTATTAATGCATTCCATCCCAATGTTAGAAATGAAGGTGCAAACCACACAACGTAAATCTGATTCAAACCTTATTAATGTCCTCTAAATAATGTAGAATCAATGGGGATTGCAATAGAAATAAAACCCACTACACAAAAATAACATGCATTAAGAATTGAACACATAACACAATATGTAACGTGGAGAAAACCCTTTTAGGTAAAAAACTCTACCAAGAAAAGAGACTCCAAGTTGTATTATCTTCAAATGTGAGATTACAATACATGCACTTCCTCTTCTTCTTCAATCTTCAATCCAGTGGCATCTTCTACTCTCAACTCTACTAAAAATGTAGTATAAATATCCTTATAAAAGTGGGTTGCCTTATAGGGAAAGAAAACTAACATAATATTGATCGTCAGATATGTGACCTAATGACAAATAGTCTAGATTTACAATGATAAAATATAAATAAAATATGGTTTCGAGGGTGTGGCCCGCAGACCCCCCTCAGGGGGGATGATCCCCCTGGACCCCTCGCAAGGAGGAAACCTCCATACGAGCCCTCGTCGTGGATGAATTAATGTCGGGTACTAGATATAAACATGCGGCTGAAACAAGATCATTGTTGGTGAAACCTTTCATCCCTTATGGATGATTTACAAATAATAATAGGAATAATAAATTACATACGATTTACAAGGTTGATGGCACCTTGATCCTAACATTCTCCCACTTGAAATCATACATTGTAAATACCCATAAGAAAATAATAAAATAATCAAGCACTAGAAACAAGGCCCATGGCCTCTCTGCACCAAACAAATTTCTCTGTGCTCACAGGCTTGGTCAAAGCATCTACAACATTCTCCTGAGTCTCTACCTTCTTCGGCTCAATTTGTCCATTTGTAACCATTTCTCTAACAAAGTGATATTATACATCAACATGCTTAGTCTGAGCATGATACATAGTATTCTTGGCCAAACAAATAGCACTCTAACTATCACAACCAATCTAAATGATCCTGCAATCAAAACCAATACATGTACACAATATCCTCAACTAAACTATCTCCTTAGAGACATGGGTAGTAGCCATATACTTTGTTTCGGTGGTGGACAAAGCAACCATGGGCTACCTTTTGCTCATCCAACTTATTGCTCCGCCAAACAAAGTAAACACAACCACTAGTGGACCTTTGACTATCCAAGTCACATGCCCAATTTGCATCAACAAATCCCTGTATATCCAAAGTTTTGTCAACATTGTCAGTAACAAAATAAACCAAACAATAATCAAGAGTACCTGGTAGATATCTAAACACCCTCTTTGCATAATTCCAATGTTGTCTACTACGATTAGACATAAATCTACTCAAAACTCCCACTACTTGGGCAATATCTAGTCTAGTGCAAACCATTGCATACATCAAACTCCCTACAAAAGTAGCATATGACACATTAGACATATCCTCATTCTTTGGACACATATCTAATGAAATCTTAGTACCAAAGGGTAAAGGAACTCTAACTAGGTTACAGTCCTGCATACTAAATCTCTGCAAAATGGTATTCACATACTTACTCTGTGATAACCAAAGCTTTCTATTACCTCCATCCCCAAAATATACCAAGCAGCTCCAAGGTCTTTGATTTTGAATGCACCTGAACGTTGGGCTTTCAACTCACTAATCACGCCCTTAGTATTGCTGAAAAATAACATGTCATCAACATACAATGCAATGATTAGAATAGAATCATCAATACAATGAATGTAAATACAACGATCCTCCTCACTTCTAACAAAACCCAATTTCAGCACAAATGAATCAAATTTCTGGTACCACATTTTGGGGGTCTGTTTCAGACCATAAAGAGACCTATTTGATTTGCAAACCCAATGTTCTTTCCATTTTACCTCAAAAACTGTAGGCTATTGCATATAAATTTCTTCCTCAATATCTCCATGCAAAAATGAAGTGTTAACATCGATTTTCTCTATTTCCCAATCAAAAGTTGTAGCAATGGATAAAAGAAATCTAATAGAAGTTAATTTAGCAACAGGAGAGAATATTTCACCAAAATCAACTCTCTCTATGGGAGTAGCCCTTGGCTACTAGTCTAGCCTTGTACTTTTCCAATGAACCATCTGCTCCAAACTTCTTCTTGAAGACCCACTTACAACCTATGGCCTTTCTTCCTTTAGGCAAATGAATAAGATCCCAAGTTTTGCAAGAGTCTAAAGGCATCATCTCCTCATGCATGGCTAATTGTTAGGACTCACTATCATCTGCATGAATAGATTCCCTATAGGATCTAGATTTATCCTCAGCACTCAATAAAGCAAATACACAATAGAAATCTAGTGGGCTATACCTGTCAACTAGGTTTTGTTGTCTTGAGGATCTTTTCAGAGGTGGAGTAATAGACTCTTCAGGTTCTTCTACATGCTCATCTATACCAACTTCTTATGTCACAACAGACTCTTCCTCATCAGAACTTTCACTCGAGTCTTCTTCTGCTTCTTCACCCCCAATCCATCATTATGTTCTTCCTGAGGTGCATCTACATGCTCTAATTCAAAATTCACTCTCTTCACCTTTTCTTCTTTTTCCTTTGGTTGTTCAAGTTTTGAAATAACACTAAGTTCCCTGAAATTAACATCTCTAGAATAGACAATCTTCTGAGTTAGTGGATTCCAAAGTTTATAACATTTTACATTATCACCATATCCAATGAAAATACACTTCTCATCTTTTGGATCCAACTTAGTTCATTTTTCTTTAGGCACGTGAACATAAGCCTCATAGCCAAATACCCTTAAATGTGAAACAAAAGGTTTCTTACATGTCCACATTTCATAAGGAGTTGAAACAAGAGCCTTACACAGAGATCTGTTAACTAAGTAGTTCGCAGTACACAACTTTTACCCAAAAGCATTTATTCAACTGTGATTTGCTCAACATACTTCTCGCTCTTTCCATTATTGTTTGATCCATCCTTTCTGGCACTCCATTCTGTTGTGGAGTATAAGGAGTAGTCTTTTGTCTAACAATACTTGCATGCTTACAGAATTCATCAAATTCCAGCTTAGAACAATATTCCCCTCTATTGTCAGATCTCAAAACCTTTATCTTATAATCTAATTGCTTTTCAACTAAAGCTTTAAATTCCTTAAACTTAGTGAAAACTTCAGATTTGTGACGCATAAAATAAATCTAGGTAAACCTTGAGACATCATCAATGAAGGAAACAAAATATCTAGATTTTCCAATTGATTCAACATCCATTGGACCAAAAACATATGAATGAATAAGTTCCAATTTATCATTAGATTTATTACCGCTTGAAGGAAATGGAGATCTATTCTATTTTCCAAACACACAGTGTTCACAAAATTTGAAACTCTCATTAGAATAGGATAAACCGTCTAACAATTTTTATTTAAGATAGTCTTTAAACCAGTCTGACTTATGTGGCCCAATCTATAGTGCCACAACATACATGTATTTTTAGTATTAGCCTCATATGCATAAGAAACATTACAAACAGTAGTGGCTTATAGCTTAAACAAAGTTCCCAATCTTTTCTCCTTCGCTACCACCAAGTTTCCTCTCACCAATCTACAACCATGCTTATCAAATGTCACATGCGTTCCCAAATCATTCAACTTTGAAATAAGCATCAAATTTCTAGCCAATTCAGGAACATGCAAAACACTAAGGAGGGTTTTAATTATCCCATCATTGAAACACAACATTACCTTTCCTCGTCCAATAATAGGATATGTAGAGTTGTCCCTGAGATACACATTTCCTCCATCATACTCTTTGTATGTGGAAAACCATTCTTTATGCGGAGTCATGTGGTATGAGCATTTCGAGTCAACCAACCAATAATCATGAGAAACAACATTACATGCAGAAAGTAAAACCTCATCACCCACATTCAAAGACTTATCAGTGGTGGAATCCCATTGTTTGTTTGGGTTTCTACATTCCTTTTTCACATGTCCTTTCTTTCCACAGTTCCAACACTTGACCCTATTCTTCTTTCTAGGAGTCTTAGAGTGACCCTTAGACTTGTCTTTAGACCCATTCTGATCTCCTTTTGGTCCTCTTTCTATAGACATTCCCCTAACACTGAGAACATCCCCTGAACTATCTAAATTTTTCTTCCTCAATTCTTGTGACAACAGAACTGAAACAAAAACATCCAACTTTAGATCTATGAGGTTAGCAGTGATAGCCAAAATAACATTCTCCCATGACTTAGGTAAAGAACAAAAAAGCAATATACATTTATCTTCCTCGTTCACCTCAACATCTACAAATGCTAGTTGACTTAAATAACAAATTAAATGAATTCAAATGCTTTGTAACCGATTCACCCTCTTTCATTTTCATGGAAAATAACTTACACTTTAAATAAATCTTATTTACCATACTCTTGGCTTGGTAGATCTCACCCAGACACTTCCACAAGCTATGTGCAGACTTCTCACTCGCAACATTCAATAGAACAAAATCTGTAAGACATAGCCAGATGGTTTCTCGTGCCTTCTTATCCAGTCTTTCCCATTCATCTGGAGCAATATCATTGGGTTTCTTCTCCTTAGTTATAGCCAACCATTGGTTTCTTTCCTCTAGCAAATCCTCCATTTTCAACTTCCACAATTCATACCCCATACTATTGAACTTTTCAATGTCCAACCGAGAGGTAGAAGCAACAATGGATATAGCCATGATATCTACACAAGATCTACAAACAAAAACAACTAAATCTCCCACTGCAGTTAAAAAACCTTCACACCACCACCAAAGAATCAAAACTAGCCAGGCTCTAATACCAAATGTTAGAAATGAAGGTGCAAACCACGCAATGGAAATCTGATTCAAATCTTATTAATGTCCTCTAAATAATGTACAATCAATGGGGATTGCAACAAAAATAAAACCCACTACACAAAAATAACATGCATTAAGAACTAAACACATAACATAGTATGTAATGTGGAGAAAACCCTTTTAGGTAAAAAACTCCAAGAAAAGAGGCTCCAAGTTGTATTATCTTCAAATATGAGATTACAATACATGCACTTCCTCTTCTTCTCCAGTCTTCAATCCAACGGCACCTGTTACTCTCAACTCTGCTAAAAACATAGTACAAATATCCTTATAAAAGGGGGTTACCTTCTAGGGAAAGAAAATTGACATAATATCGACCGTCAGATTTGTGACCCCCCCGTCGCAGATGAATTACCGTCAAGTACCAGATATAAACGTGTGATTGAAACAAGATCGTTGTTGGTGAAACCTTTCATATGGGTGATTTACAAACAATAATATGAATAATAAATTACATATGATTTACAAGGTTGATGGCACCTTAATCCTCAAACCCATTATTTTATGTAGATCAGTTGGAATTGTTCAGGTTTTGCATCATTTGGATGATTAATTGATTGGTTTGATCTTGTGTTTCTAGCATTTACTGCATAAAAATCTTCAATTCATTCTCTTGACCTACCTCATGATCACCCATTTTATTACCTTTAATTGGGTTGCTACTTGCCTTTAGTTTTTTCCTTTCTCTTTCCAAGGCTCATTTAGCTCTTTGGCTCAATTGCATATACTACGTTTTTGATCCTCAGGCTGACAGGATTAATACTTTGATACCAATTGTAATGTCCCTTTTTGGGATATTCCTAATTTTATGCCTTAAAACATTAATATTTACTTAAAATGACAATAGCTTTATCAAAGATTAAGAATTTATGATAATATTTAGATCAATAAATCATAGCACAATTCTCAAAATCAATCATATCATGAATTCTTTGTAAATGATTAAAAATCTGTTGAATTAGAGGTTTCCGTCCCTAACTCAACAATGGCAATATCAAGGGTTTTTGTCCTTAACTTGCCAAGAGCATGAAAGGGTTTTCGTCCTTCTAACTCTTAGTCCACCTTGAAGGGTTTTTGTCCTCCTTGACCAAGATTTAGGTTTTCGTTCAAACTTGATAATAGCAATAAGGGTGTAGATAGAAAATTGGTACAAAGGCAATACAAAGATAAATGCAAGATACCCAATTACCTTTACCTTCAAACCAAGCGCTCCACACTCGATAGAATGGAGTAGATGCACCCAAATCTATTAGCTTTGTTCTCTTTGATGGATGATAGATAGGATGAGATGTTGATTGCTCAAATCTGTAGCATAACACTAGCATGAGGATGATAGATGAGAAGATCTAGAATGATTTGGATAGCATGATGATGTACATGAGGATGCGATCTTTTAAGAGCCCCCAAATGGCTTGAGTGAGGCTTCATTTATAGGAGATTAGTGATAAGAATGGATGGCTAGGATTAGATTTGTGATGGATGTATATGATTAAATGACACAAGGAGTTGTAGTCACATGACAAGTGTCTCATGAGGGTTGAATGAGAGGAATAAAGTCAAATGGCTTTCACCTAATAAGGATTAGAAGCTTCTAGCCATGTGAATATAGAGACAAATGTGGAATTAAATAATAAAATTATTTAATTTTTGGAAAGGGATGATGTGGAATACATTAATTAAATAAATCTTTAATTTATTTAATTAATTTGGATGAGGGAACAGTGGGAATTAATTAAATATAATATATTTAATTATTTGGCTAATGTGATTATAATGGGATTGAAATGGGATTAATTGGGGTTAGTTAAATAAATATGATTTATTTAACTAATTAGGTGATGAAAGGGTTTCTAGGATAAAATGTGTTACAAAGTGTCTCAAGTGATGTATCGACAAGGCATGGTCAATTTTAGATGTCTACATTTTGTCCCTCTTTGAGATGATGTTGTGACTAAGAGAAGTAACATCATTTCAAATACGATAAGGTATGGATGGAAGAAAAGGATGCCCTGGCCACTTGAAAGAGTGACAAGGAGGAATGGATGAAGGGATATGATGATGATCCCCTCTCGAGAGGATAGGCGAGTTGGAAGAACACGGGTATGCTCTCGAAATGACATGAAATGATAAAAGATGGATAAGGAGATGGAGGATGCAAGATAGGGCATGGATGAAAGAAATGAATGATACGTTATGCTGTAATGAAGTGAGAAATCATATAGTTTTATATAGCACTAGACATTATGCACTAAGGTATAAAGACTAGGGTGATGATGCGTCCTGTGCACCCAGCGTAATACAGTCTTGTCTAGTAGTATGAGGAAGGAGACTTAAAGCATTAAAGTCCTAATGCACAAAAGGTATGATATGACCTTAGATGAAAAAGATATGCAAAAAGTTATTCCAACATACACAAGATATGAATATTAGCTGGAAAGATACAGATTTGATACAAATGCAAGATAAAATGATAACACACACAAGCAAGCATGCATGCATGCATAAATGATACAAAAAAACAAGGTATTGTCCCTGTCAAGCTATAAACCAATGATTGATCAATTGATCGATTGATTTATTTTGATAATGATGATGATGATAATACTAGTGTTGTTGGCCATTCAAATCAACACCAAGATTTGATTGATAAGGATAATGTTGACATTGTGGGGAATGATATATCCCTAGATCAACACAAAGATGTGGAAACAATATATCCTATTGATGATTAATTGATGATGTTTGATTGATTTGATTGATAAGGATAGTGTTGACATTGTGGGGAATGATATATCCCTAGATCAACACAAGGATGTGGGAACAATACATCCCATTGATGATTGATTGATAATTGATTGATTTGGTTTACAAAAAGGCTAGGATCAATACCAAAGGGTGTTATTGGATAATTTGTCTAGATTGATTAGCTAGATTGGCATGGAGTAAGGATTACTTGCATTTGGGTTTTATTGCTTGGATTTTTGTGGATATTTGATTTTTTTGGATTTTTAAAATTTTTTGGGATGTCATTGGATTACAGTTTGGATAGCCTAAATGTTAGATACCAATGACAAGGGAAAACCAAGTCTAGATGCAAGGATGGAGGTGGGATTGGAAGGATGGGTGATAATAAATGAGATGAAAGACACATGATAAAGGGAAGGATAGGCGATAGTGGATGGGATGGAAGACTCATGATAAAGGGATTGATAAAAATATAGGCTATAGTGGATGGGATGAGAGACTCATAATAGAGGGATGGATAAAAGGATAGGCTATAGTGGATGGAATGGATGCATGCATCATAAGGGAGCTAGGATATGATCTCCAAAGACTATGTCGCATAGGAATAACATGCCCTATTCTAAGTGTAATGCTTAGGATTTTACATGACAAAGCTTATGATAAGAGGATGATGATAGGATTGTTTGGAAAGGATGAGGTATATGAAGAGATATCCAAAGCATTTGTCAACATTTTGCCCCCATGTCTTTATCAAGATCAAAAGGAGGAAGGGAGGTTGGATGGATTCAATAGGATAGATATGTAGGTATAATGGCTAAGGATGGTAATATAGGATGATAGGATGGGAAATAATAGGTTGGATGGGACAACATGCCCCCAAGTGTAAGACACATAGATAATCAACCTACATATGACACATGTTTGCCAGGTTTTCATCATGGTACTTATCCAAGGAGCCATCAAGGTGGTTTTCACCATTGGACGAAGGGATTTCTATTTACTATTTTGATTTTTTTCTTTTTTTTTCCTCTTTTTTTTCCTCTTTTTATTTTTATTTTTTTGGAATATTGGAATATTTGGATAGGATAGGTGGATATAGACAAGAAATATATGGAAGAGGTTAGGGACTCAAGAATCTAGTTCCATTAAAGGTGATAGTCCCATTAGAGATGGGTGTCACACATGGATCATGTCCAATGTCATTATGCTCATAGATGTTGGTAGAGGATTGCATGAGAGGGAGATGGATTAGGTGGATAGTGGATTATGATATGGGTTATGATATGGATTATGGTAGGATGAATGGGGGATAGTGGATTATGATGTGGATTATGAAAGGTTTATACAAGGATGGATGGGGGATAGTGGATTATGAATGGTAGGATAATGGATTATGGTGTGGATAATTTATGTAAGGATTATGCAAAAGCATGGACCTTAGGGAGGTGATAGGGGAGATATGTAGGATAGTGGATAAAAGACGGGGAGATGGAGGTATTGGAAATGTTGTGGAATGGAAAGGAACCAAGAGCAATAGTTGCACACATCAAATTAGATTTTGAAGCTTTTGATTGGAAGGAGGTGTAGGAAGAAATGGACATGTGGGCTTAGGGGATGGCCGATTTATGAATTTAGGGACCCACATAAACTTAGGATTTTAATGATTTTTGCATTGAGTGTGGGGTGAAGGAATTGGAGATTTTTGGATGGAATGGGATTGTTGGGATTTTCAAGATGTGGATGCTTCATTTGACTTAAGTGCTTTTTGCTTAGGGACCTAATCCATTTTAGTTTTAGACTTTTCTTGTGGAGGCATGGGCTTGTGTAGCCTTTTAGATGGATTTTGCTTTGAATCTTTGCATTTGTGCCCTATGACATGATAATCTTTAGGAAAATTCACTTTATGGAATGAGGCATCCAAATTTTTATTTTTGAATCCCATGGTCTTGGTGGAAGCTTCATGTTTGGTCGATGTGTGCATTTGTTGATCATGATAGGGAATGTGAGGGGATTTATGGATGGAGGGGTTAATGGACTTATGGATAAATGGATGAGGGGATTTGAGGATAGGGCTACTAGGCGTTGGGAGAAGTGGAGGTAGAGTGGTTTGGAAGATAGGGATGTTAGGAATTATAAGTAGTGGAGGTAAAGTGGATGGTGGAAGATGTATGGTCACATGCTTTTGGGATTTGTATGACAATGGAGGATGGATGGAAACATATGTTTTAGGGGTATGGTGTGGTTTGTGATGGAAAGGGGTAGACTTAGAAGGCATGAAGGAAGTACCAACTGCAGACACCTAAAATTGACTTGCTCTGCAAGCCAATTTCCCATATCTCTACACTACCAATTATCCCTCCTATTAATTAAAAATAAATCTAATTTATTTAATTAATTTATCCCTAATCATCTACCATTAGCCATTTATCTATCCTTTGTGATCAATTAATTCATTTAATTTATCACTATACCTTATAACTATATCCTCATTGATTAAATAAATATTTTTAATATTTATTTAGTTAATTTTTCCATCTCCTAATCCTGATTAATTAGATAATTCATACTTATTTGATTAATCTACCCTACTAATCAACCTAAACCTAGCCTACTTGATTAAATAACAATTATTTAATTAACTACCCTAGCCTACATGACCCCTAGACCTAAATTAATTAAATAAATTATTGTTTAATTAATTTTAATCCTCTGTTAGCCCACTAACTAATTTTTTCCATCCACATTAATTAAGTTAATCACTTGATTAACTTGGTCAAACCTTGTTTAACCCATCCTCCCACATACTTTGAATAAAAATCAATTTTTTATTCAAAAGGTCACATGATCCTTCCAACTCATCTTTCTATTTTCATGATAAAACATTCACCGTGAAATTAGCTTACACATGTAAGGCCCCAAAAATGTGCATGTGTCACATGTCTTTACACTCCTCAGTAAAACTTAATTTTTAATTCAACACTCCTCCATGAAATGAATTTTTAATTCATTCACTTGTCATATCCAACTCTTCCCCAAAATGAATTTTTAATTCATTTTAATTCTCATCACCCTTCCCCATGTGAATTTAAAATTCACATTTAATCTCATCCATCCAATATTGTTGATGGGATCTCCACCCTTGATCTCATCCTCTCATCTCAACCATTGATCTCAACTTTGAATCATAGCCATTGGATTCAAATTCCTCCAAATTTGCCTATGAATACAAGGCCAACCCAAAGCCATTTTCATCACTTCTTCATAGTAGTATTACTATGCCCAAATTTCTATCTTCTCATCTCATCCTAACATCGTAATGCCAAAATCATTCCCCAATCCATAGCTCAATCTCATCTTGTCTTTATCATAGCCAATCTCCATCCAATCTATCATCAAATCCATTATCATATTGTGTTGAATGTCAAAGAGCAATCCACATATTCAAATCAACAACACTTGGGTAAAGCTAGAAGAGCTCTTGGGTGCACTCTCCTCAACCTTATCAAGGAGTGAAGGAGATTTGGAGCTTGTGAAAGGTATAAATCTAGTTGTTTTAGTTTATTTTCTTGTTATTTTGCCTTCATATCTTTTCTCATCTTCACCAACATCTTTAGATTGTTTTCCTTGGGGTACATATCTAAGGCCATATGATCATGGAGGGACTTTGACATGGATGGGCTTCAAAATACCTTATTCATGAAGGCCTAAGCCTTTACCTTGATAATTCATTTTTTGGGGTATGCGATGGACAATGGGACTATGTGTGTTTTGGACACTAGATGTGAGCTCATAATTGGATGGAGAGGATGAGGTGGTGGATAGTGGTTGTTGCTTTCCTAAGGAAGAGCATTCATGGATGGTGGTAAGACCAATGGGATAGGATGATGGATTTGCAATATGGTCTATAGTGATGAAAAAGGATCTATAGGATCTTGATTATCATTATGCTCATTAAGATCCAAGATATTTGTTTGATCATCTATGTGTACTTGGGAGCCAAGTGTCTCATTAAGGGAAGTGGATGTTGGTAGATCTTGGAAAGGACTAGGTGGAAGATGGATAGGAGTGGTTTGGATATATTGCTCATGGATAGTTAGGGGATTATGGATAGGATCAATTTTCTCATGGATGGTTACAAGATTATGGATAGGTGGAGTGATAATGTCTTGATCATGGAATGCATAAAGTTGGCTAAGAGGATCATCATGGTTTTCTTGATCATAGATAAGATCTTGATCATAGATGGGATCTTGATCATAAATAGGATTAAGTGTGCTATAGATGGGATCAATTTGCTCATGGATAGGCTCTTCATCATAGATAATACCTTGATCATAAAGAAGATATAGGTTATGGATAGATTGAACTTGGATAGCTTGCTCATGGTTAGGAGCTTGATCATGGATAATATCTTGATCATAGAAAATATATAGGTTATGGATGAGTTTCATAGAGGTGCTTGGATCTTGATTTGGATAAAGGGTTGATGTTTGCACATGCTTTAGATGATACTCTTGACATGACTCTTGGTTTTGGATGGAACTGGAAGTGAGAGACTATTGGATGGACTTGATAGGCTCTTGATAGTCAACAACATGAGGGTATAATGGATCTTGACTTGGACTCATGGTAGGAGACTCCTCAATAGGCCTGATGGGTTGTGGACTACATGATGTATTTGAAGGACTAGACATGGTGTTTGAAGACTCTTTGTTAGGCTCTTGGAGAGGTTTTTGATGACATGGAGATAGTTTATTCCTTGCTAATAGCCAATGGATCACATCCTTCATAAGTGTATGGGTGCATGGACAATATAATGGATGGATAATAAGGGTAGATGGTGTTGTAGGTTTAGGATTGGGATTTGGATTGGATGGATGGATAATGGGATCAGATGGATTGGGATTAGGATTAGTTGGAGGGATAATGGGATTAGATGGATTGGGATTTGGACTAGATGGAGGGATAATGGGATTGGATGGATAAGGCTTAGAATTGGGATCGCCTAGCACAAGTTTACCACAATTTATGAGGTTTTGGATCACTCTCTCAAGTGTGGGGCAATGGGATGTCATATGGCCCTTACCCCTATGGTATGCACAATAATGATTTTCATTATACCTGTGGGGTGTAACGACATATGGATCATATGGTTTTATCGGTGGTAGCTCAATCAATTTTGCTTGGAATAATTGTTCTAAAAGTATCTCCAAGGGATCTGTTGGTGAAGGATTGGAGGAACATATTGGGATAGGACTAGGAGGCTCTTTAATTGACATATGCTTGGATGGTGATGAAGGATACCCATAGGGTAGATAAACTAGAGTGGAGTTCCCCAAGGTAGCATGAGGACTTAAGAACACTTGATATTTGTAAAAAGGGTAACTTGGACTTGCATGTTCTTGTTGTGAAGGAGCTTGATAGTCTTGTGGATGGATTTGTTGGTGAGGTGAAATGGTGGGATAAGTAGTTGGATGTTCTTGGCGTATGGATTGGTATGGACATGGGTTGATGTTGGAAGAAGTGGGGTAGGTTGATGTATGATTGACTTGATATGTGTATGGATTAGGTTGGTATGATGTGTTAAATGAAGGTTGTGGATAGGGTTGTGTTTGTTGGATTTGGGATTGGTGGGTGGCTATGAGTTGTTGTATGAGGACTTGTCATTGTTGGATGATTTGTTGATCTAGGATTTGTGGTAGTTGAAATTATTGGTGTTGTGGTTGAGATGGTTAGCATTGTGGTTGAGATGGTTGGTGTTGTTGTGGGGTAGTGACTTGTTCTTTTCCGTATAGCACCCTAAGTTCATCAATTTTTTTTTGAACACCATAAAGGCCATCCTCATAATTCTTGTTTTTCAGTGATGGGATGGATTTATACATATGTTTAAGTCTTGGTATTTTAGTTTGTTCCTTAAAGTACGCATCACGATCTACAAAGTGCTCATCATCATTGTGATTAGAAGGAGGGCCTCCTAGGATTGTGATTTTGGGTCTTGGTTTTGTCCTAGACTTGTTAATGATCACAACCATTTTGACAAGTGGATTATGTGGGGCTCAAGAATGGGATTATGATTAGGATGATGAAATTGATTAGATTATGAATAGATTCGGATGATGATATGGAAAGATTAGGATATGAGATGAATGAAATTGATTGGATTAGAACTATAATGATGATGTGGAGTGATTAGGATATGATTAGGCTATGATATGGATGAGAGGGGTGATTACTGTAATGTATTAAAATGTGTACACCACTATTTTACACTTTGTTTAGCTCCTAGATGGGCCTAAAATGTTCACCCTTGTTTATTAGGACCTATTTTAGTACCTTTTGAGCATTAAAGCATGTAATACTTGATCCCAATGCATGAAACCTAGAAAAGAACAATAAGGTAGGACTAAGAAGAATTTAAGTGCCCTTTTTCAGGAGGTGCCTAGATAAAGGACCAGGGTTCCCAAGCGCCTTGGGCCCTCCTTTAGCCCTCCGCAAAATTTGTGCCTTGTTAGCTTAGGCCCTTTAAAACATTCCTAATGTCGGCCTTATATGGTTTAATTCTCTAGGATTTGACAGGAATGCATATAAAAGTAAGTTAAGTCATTCATTTGAACCTATCTATGCTCTTGCTAACCTCTCAGAATATTCTTATGTTCTTCTATGCTCTATATTATGTTATCAAGCTCTCTCTTGTAGATTATTGTTGTGGCAGTAACATATTGCAGGTCTTGCAAAGATCTATTCGGAAACACCAACTTCTTGAGTCAAGTTGTGATGCCTTCTACAAGCATACAAGGGACTCCATGCTCATGGTGACTTCAATCCTTTATGATTTGCTTTAGCATTTCATTCTACTTTAGATTTTCCTTTGCCCTCATAGGGCAAGCACTCCTTATCCATCATATTTTCTATTGTGGAGGTCGAAACACCATTCACGGGGCTTGAATGAGGCAAGCTCCTATATAGTACCCAACCATTTTCCTTATTGCATGTGTGTAGGTTTGACGAATAGGTTTCGAAAGTTGAGCTCCAGGAAGATTGACTGAACTTGTTACAGACCTGACGAAGTTTGTAGTTTTTGGAAGCCCTAATTTAGGACCAGGGCACCTAGGCACCCATATCCTAGGTGTCTTGACCTTTAGGAGAAGTATTTGAACTATCTCTCAGTCTATGTTGTCCATTTGGTTGCTGGGTTTCAGATACCGACAGTTTGTTTTGCTCTGATCTTTGTTAACTAGGGTTACTTGTCTTAATCCCAACCTAATTGGTTGAATTTGGTTAATTACTTCTATATACAACAAAAGGGTAGAATCCCTATAGTTTGTATCTCCTCCTTTTGTAGAATCCAAGATCAATTTGTGCCCCAATGTTTTGTAGAAGAGGGTTTGACCTAGTTTGATCTATTGAGCTAGTCTCTCTTTTCTACGTTACATTTTGGTGAACCCGTAATTTATTACATTTTGTCATCCTTATTGCATCGTATATGAGCTATTGGATGCCCTATATCTGATTATATTCCATTCAACCATCATTTTGCATAGTTATATACATTAAATTTTGCATTATTTCATTGTTAGGGTTTGAAAAAACCTTGCATTTTTAGGAAATCTAGCTAATCTCCAACCTAGGGTTTGTATATTGGCATGTTGTATCAAATATTGGTGCATTGTTGGATTTATTAAAGGGTTTTAAGTTGCTGTACCTTATCATCCTTGCTGTTGTAAATCTTAATTTGCATATTTACATTGAAAATTTTAAAAAAATCAAGCATTTTAGGCTTCGAAAAGGGCATATTTGCGCATTGTTTTTGTTACATATGTTGTAGATCATCATTGAAAAGTTTAATCTCTGATTTTTGAATCAGATATGATTCATACTAAAGTAGATAATCATTTCATGGTGTTGTATCTTGCATGTGGAGCTCCATCTACTAGGGTTTTGTTGAAAAGCTTGCATTTTTGAAAACCTGTCAAATTAAAAAACGCTAGGGTTTGTAGTTAAAATATTGTCTCAGATTTTGCTGCTGTCATAAACATTTCAGATCTGATCTTTAATTGTTATATCATTCATAAGTTTCATTTGAATTCAAAAATAAGGCTTGTGCATCAAAAAAATTTGATCTAGAAGTGAGCATTTAAGATCTAGGGTTTGATGGTAAAACCCTAGCTAGTCTTGCATTTAGTGCATCCTTTATCAAAGAAAAGTGTTTTAAATAATTTTTGCATTCAATTGGATACATTATTTAGGCACTTATTTTTCACATACTTCAAATCCTACATTTGCAAGACTTAGTTTTTGTGGTTACCAAGAATATCACAATTTTTGGAAGACCCCGCTTCTCTTGCACTTGTAGGTCTCTAATTGCAATCTTATTTTCATATTGGTAGTACTTTATTAATGCATATATCTGATTGTACATTGTTATTCCATATCATATTCAATAGAAAAAGTCATCTCATCATGGCTTCTCCTAATTGTTCTTCTTTGGTATATTTGCATGCATATATCAAATATTTTGAATTTTTTTACAAATTCATTAATAAGCATCCTTATGTTTTAGACAATATAGCATCCTTGTATGATATCAATATATTTAAATGCTCTTTATATGAACTACTTGGTTATATATATGATTTTGATATATTCACAACCCTCGCGGATACATACCCTTCGATATTAGAAGACCTTAACAAAATCATCTCCATGAATGATCATAACGAAAGTGATAATGATAAATCTTCTTCTACTATTACAAATCATGATAATGCCTTGGATTTACTCTCTAAATTATATGATGATGATGATGATTCTATGAGTCATCTATCGATATTCCTCCTGTAGTTGAATGTTCAAGCACTTTGGATATCTCTAAGGAGGTGAAGACCCTTGATCTTTCACCTTTGAATGAATGTTCAAATACCTTGAATGTCACTAAGAATGTGAAAACCATGGATAGCTCTCCTTTGGTTACATGTTCAAACTCCTTGGACATCACCGAAGATACAATTATTAATAATTTTCTTAACAACACTTTACCTTCCCTTCATTTCAATGCCCCCCCTTTCAAAAGATGAAGCATTAGTGGATGAGGAAAGGTATCTCACATTAAATCCCTTGGGGATGGATGTTGAGCTTAATCAAAAGGAAAACAACGTCAATTCTATAATCATTAATGGACTTCTTCCACTCGCTAAGGGTATAGTGGATAAGTGTAATAATGTTCCTAAAATCATCTTGCATAAGTGATGTAGAGGAATAAATATTGTCACTATTCATAGGACTGTTATCTTTATTGGAGCAACGTGATCTTGGCTGTCTTTTTACTCTCACACCCATTTGATGGCTTGGAAGGGTAACTCCACATGAGATAATGAAAGAGATTTTTATCAAACCCTTCAAGGCAACTAAAATATCTCTGAAAATGACTAACTACAACTTCCAAAGGTAGACAATAAGGATTCACAAGATTCCTAGTTGACTGTCCTAGTATGACAGTCTTGTCTCTCCAAGTTTTATGGTTACCAAAAGATGAAAATGTGGGTAAATGAAGAGTAGATGGTTTAACAAAATTCTAACCCTCCACTACACCTGAGACTAACTCAATATGATGAATAGACACCCATAGAACTCCCTAAGGAACTTGATAACACAATCTTTCTATCCTTCTCCACAATTAGCCTTAATGGCTTGTAGCCCTATCAATGAGGATTTTCAAGCAAGACTTGACGGATTCAAGGTAAAAACAATAAAAAAATAGATTTTTGGATACCCATTATGGATTTGCATAACATATCAAACATGCAAATATGGTTGTTTTGTGACATATGCTTCAAAAGATGACTGTCCTAACTGTACTAGGCCTAATTAGGCCTCCTCCACATAGCAAATGACCATGAAACTTATTCTAGTTTCTAAAACCTATTCCAAGACATCAAACATGTTGAAAATGATCTATATAAACTATTTTTAGGGCTCTTGGGTCAACCCACATCCAATACTCTTCAACCCACTATTCTACCAATGCTCAAGATGCCTAATACATGATGATATTATGCTATTTTTGCTCTAACAGATCTCCTCCACCAATTTCCTGCATTTGCAGCACAAATTAGAGAAACAACAACAAAATATCTCCATCCCATGCATTATTGGGTTAGAGTGTGGATTGAAATGGCTCCCAAGCCATCGCTTTCTTAAGAAACCCCAAAACTAGGTTTTTTGGACAAAAAATAAAAAAAATACAAATAAGATTCTTAAACAATAATATTAATCTACCAAATCAAATGTAAAATAGAGATAACACAACCCTCTTCTATATTTCATTCGGTTCCCTCCATGAAAAGGCCGTATATGTCCATACTAATGCTGAAAAACTAAGAAAACAATCAAAAATTGCAAGAAACTGTATCTTTTTCTGTTATTTCTTCATGAAAACTTTTCCACACAAACTAATTCGATGTCTCTAAGCTATCATAAGCATGTTACATTAAAAATCCATGATTTTCTCCTCTCTACTTCGTGGAAAACCAAAAAAAGAAGGTAATAAAGCCTTCCATAAAGAAAACAAAAAGGTTGTCCTAAAATCTAGGAAAAATCTGCAGACCTATTATTAGAAATTTTCCTTTTCTAAGACCACCACTACATGGTCATGCCCTTAGTGGGCTTTATTACAATATTTTAAAACCAAAATCCACTATGTCTCTTATTAATGAGACCATTATATCAAAATTTTTCTCTAGAACATACTAACATAACTAAGAAAATATGTAAAATTGACTTAATAGACTAGACCCAAAGAACCTTGCTAGGTGCCCTGCACCATACACCCCAAGAGAAAAGATTTCAGGCATCTCCTGAAATCAGATCAGTCACAATAGTGCCCATGCTTTTCAATGTCCTCAGCTGTCATCCAAGTGGCATCTTCATGAGGAAGACCTTGCCACTTCACCAAATATTCATTATAAACTTTATGTCTTGTTCTCGTGACCTCCTTGATGTCTAAAATTGCTTCAAGTTTGACTGGTACAATAGGAGGAAGATCCTTAACCCAATCAGCATCATCACCTTCATGAACACCTGTACTTGCATCCAAAGATTCCTTAAAAGGATATAAATTAGCAATGTTAAAGACTGGTGAGATAGCAACTCCAGGAGGGAGTTCTATCTCATATGCATCCTCACCAAACTTGTGGACCACCTTGCATGGCCCAATCTTCTTCATCAACAACTTAGTGTATTTTCCCTTAGGTAAGCTCTCTTTCCTGAGATGTGCAAGTACCAAATCTCCCACTTTCAGCTGAACATTTCTCCTCTTTAAATCTGCATGCTTCTTGTAGTTTTCAACACTCTTCTTGAGTTGTTCTCTAACTTGATCATGAATGTCTTTCATGGCCATAGAAAATTCCTCTCCTTCAGCACTTCTCTTCTCTACTCCTCTTAAATCTCTTAACTCAAAGATACCTCTTGGATTCAATCCATATACTACTTCAAAAGGGCTCTTACCTATGCTCCTGTTAATGGAGTCATTGTAAGCATACTCTGCCTGTGGGATGACAAGATCCCATTGCTATCCATTTTCCTTTGTAAGACATCTAAGTAGATTCCCTAATGATCTATTCACTACTTCAGTCTACCCATCTGTTTGTGGATGATAGGCAGAGCTGAAAGTTAGATTTGTGCCCAGTTTCTTCCATAAGGTCCTCCAAAAATGACCTATAAACTTGGAATCTCTATCTGAGACAATGGTGAGGGGCAACCCATGAATTATAACAATATCCTTGAAGAACAAACTTGCAATGTTTGATGCATCACTAGTGCATTTGCATGGAATGAAATGTGCCATCTTGCTAAATTTGTCCACAACTACAAAAACACTGTCAACTCCCCTCTGAGTCTTGGGTAGGCCTAACAAAAAATCCATGCTAAGATGTTCCCAAGGTCTGCTAGGAATTAGAAGAGGGTGATATAAGCTTGCATTGGAACTAGAGCCCTTGGCTCTTTGACAAATTCCACAAGACTCAACAAATTTTCTGATATCAGTATGCATCTTAGGCCAAAAATAAAACCTTCTTACCTGATCAAGTGTTTTGTCTATGCTAAAGTGTCCTCCAAGACTTCCACAGTGCTTCTCACTTATAAGATTTGTCCTCATAGAGCATCTAGGGATGCATAACTGAGCTGCCATGAATAGTAATCCTTCTTGCAGTAGAAAATCAAAAAATTCTTCATGAAAGGTACCTTGGAATTGATGACAAATGGAGTAGGCAACCTTGAAATTTGGATCAACAGCATACATGTCCTTTAGTGCTTTGAAACCAACACTCTGAAGTTGTATTTCATGCACTAGGACTGATCTTCTACTCAATGCATCAGCTACCTTGTTTTCTTGGCCCTTCTTATGTTTGATTGTGAAAGTATAACTCTGTAAGTACTCCAACCACTTGATATGCTTATGCCTTAACTTGTCTTGGTTGTTCAAGAAACTCAGTGCATGATTGTTTGTGTAGACTACAAACTCTTTGGGTAAGAGGTAATGTCTCCATTTCCTCAGGGACTGTACTAATGCATAAAGCTCCAAATCATATGAAGAGTACCTCCTCTTGGCCTCATTGAGCTTTTCACTATAGAAAGCTATTGGCCTACCTTCTTGGCTCAGGACTACACCTATGGCTGCTCCACTGGCATCACATTCCACTGTAAAGACTTTGTCAAAGTTAGGTAAAGCAAGTATGGGTTGTTGTGCTACTTTCTGCTTCAGGTATTCAAAACTTTTTGCTGCCTCTTCAGTCCATTGAAACTTTCTCTTTTTATCTCCTTTAATGGTGTCAAGAATAGGAGAACAAATATGACTGAAATTTTTGATAAACTTCCTATAAAATGTAGCCAAACCATGAAAACTTCTTACCTCTCCTACTGATTTTGGAGTTGGCCAGCTAAGAATAGCTTCAACTTTAGATGGATCCATCTTTAATGTGCCTTTAGAGATGACAAAACCCAGGTAAACGAACTCTTCTTTCATAAACTCACACTTCTTGAGGTTTATCATCAGCTTCTCCTCATTTAACCTCTGTAAAACCATGTCAAGGTGTTGCAAGTGCTCCTCTTTTGTTTTGCTGAACACAAGAATATCATCTAAATAGACAACTACAAACTTCCCAATAAAACGTTTCAGGACTTCATTCATTAACCTCATGAATGTACTAGGAGCATTTGAGAGTCCAAAAGGCATTACCATCCATTCATAGAGTCCCTCATTGGTTTTGAAGGCAGTCTTCCATTCATCTCCTTCCCTTATCTTGATTTGGTGATATCCACTCTTGAGATCAATCTTGGAGAAGTAGCATCCACCTCCTAAGCAATCCATGAGGTCCTCCATTCTGGGGATTGGGAACCTGTATTTGATGGTGATTTTGTTTATGGCCCTTGAGTCAGTACACATCCTCCACTCTCCACCTTTCTTGGGTGCTAAGACTGTAGGAACAACATAGGGACTTAAGCTCTCTCTAATGAGTCCTTTATCCAACAATTCTTGGACTTGTGCTTTGATCTCTTCATTCTGCTATGGAGTAAGCTTGTATGCAGCCTTATTAGGCAAACTAGCACCAAGTATCAAGTCTATGTGATGGCTGATGTCTCTCATGGGAGGCAATGAACTTGGCAGCCCATCTACCACTATGCCCTTATACTTGTCCAACAGAGACTGAACTTCACTAGGTATCTCTTCTACCTTATTTGCTGCTGCATCAGAATTTGTCTTAGGTATGATCACTACTGCAAATCCTTGTCCTTCCTCTTTCATTGTTTGTAAAAACTCCTTCTCTCCTACCATCATGATGCTACACCCAATCTGCTTATCAGACTCTTCTTCAGGAAGAGGTGTTAATTGAAATGAGACTCCATCCTTTTCTATCACATAAGTGTTCTTCTTTCTATCATGTTTGCTCTTTCTATCATGTTTCTAAGGTCTTCCTAGCAATATGTGATAAACATCCATGGGGATGATGTCACAAAGGATCTTATCCTTGTAACCACCAATGTTGAACTCCACCCATGCCTGTTCATTTACTAATACTTGTTGCCCCTTATTTAATGATGACACCTTGTAAGGTGTGGAGTGAGGAATCTTCTTCAAATGCAGCTTCTCTACCATTTCCAAAGAAACTAGATTATCAGTGGATCCTGAGTCAATAACTACCTTGCACACTTTGCCATGTGATTTGCATGTTGTTCTAAAAAATGACTTCCTCTGTGAAGGCTCCTTGGCTGCTGGCACCTTAAGGAGTGTCCTCCTGAAAAATTAATGCATCACCCCTCTCAGGAGCAGTAGGTTGCAATGGTGAATAGACACTTTCACTATCTTCTTCATGTACTATTTGAATCCTTCATTCACCTCCTTGAGAACTTGATGCGTGCTTCTCTGGACATTTGAATGCAGGGTGTCTAAACTGATGATAGTTGTAACATTTGCCTGAGAAAGTGTTTGATCCTCTACCTTGGCCACCAAACCTTCCTCTATTGTTTAATCTTCTTCCTCTTAAGTTACCTCTTTCACTTGATTCACCTCTTCGTTCTTGGTTCTCTTTATTGCTGCCACTTGATTCTCCTTGTTGTTTCTGGGACTGTCCTCTTGCACCAAAGTTCCCTCTTCCTTTGAAACTTCTTCCTCTGCCCCTAGTTTGATGCTCTTGTCTCCTTTTTATCTTTTGTTCTACCCTCACTGCCAATTGGAAACATTCTTCCACATTTCTAGGGGTGGCTAGATTGATTTCATCTTGAATATTGAGCCTAAGCCCATTGATATACCTAGCAATCTTTTCAACTTCATCTTCAGTGTGTCCTGTCCTCATGGCCAACTTGTGGAATTCTTCAGTATAGGCTATAACATCCATCTCTTTTTGTTTTAAATTCTACAACTTTCTGAAAGTTTGGATTGCATAATCCTTAGGAAGAAATTGATTCTTTACTTTGGACATCATCCGGTCCCATGAATTGATCTTTGCTTTTCCCTGCCTCAATCTCTCTGATTGAACATAGTTCTACCATGTCAATGCTAGCCCCTTCAACTTGGTCTTGGCCAATTTGACCTTCTGCACCTCTGGCATCATCTTGTACTCAAAGTAGTTATCCAAGGCATCAATCCAATCTAGTACTTCCTCAGTGTTCATTTTTCCTTCATACATGGGCAACTCCATTTTTACATCAGTACCCTCTCCTTTCATAGTCTGCAGCATCTTCAGAAACCTTCTATCATCTGGATCCATCTCTTCCACATTGGATCCCTCTAGAGGGCTTGCATTCTCACCCTCATTCTCTTGGTCACTATCTTCCTCAATGACCCCACCTCTTCTTAGGTTTGCTTCAATGGATGCAAGTCTGGCTAGGACTCCTTGAGATTTCTTCATTATTCTCACTTCTCTAGTGAGGATTGGAGTGGCCCTTGGAGGCATCTTGCACTATCCTTTCTTCACACTTCAATTTCCTTCTTTCCTCCCAAATAGGATCTGCCCTAGGCTCTAATACCAATTGATGTAGAGGAATAAATACTATCACTGTTCATAGGACTGTTATCTTTATTGGAGCAGCATGATCTTGGCTGTCTTTCTACTCTCACACCCATTTGATGGCTTGGAAGGGTAACTCCACATGAGATAATGAAAGAGATGTTTATCAAACCCTTCAAGGCAACTGAAATCTCTATGAAAATGACTAACTACAACTTCCAAAGGTATACAATAAGGATTCACAAGATTCCTAGTTAATTGTCCTAGTATGACAGTCTTGTCTCTCCAAGTTTTATGGTTACCAAAAGATGAAAATGTAGGTAAATGAAGAGTAGATGGTTTAACAAAAGTCTGACCCTCCACTACACCTGAGACTAACTCAATATGATGAATAGACACCCATGGAACTCCCTAAGGAACTTGATAACACAATCTTTCTATCCTTCTCCACAATTAGCCTTAATGGATTGTAGCCCTATCAATGAGGATTTTCAAGCAAGACTCAAAGGATTCAAGGTAAACCCAATAAAAAAATAGATTTTTGGATACCCATTATGGATTTGCATAACATATCAAACATGCAAATATGGTTGTTTTGTGACATATGCTTCAAAAGATGACTGTCCTAACTGTACTAGGCCTAATTAGGCCTCCTCCACATAGCAAATGACCATGAAACTTAATCTAGTTTTCTAAAACCTGTTACAAGATAGAAAACATGTTGAAATGATGTATATAAACTATTTTCAGGGCTCTTGGGTCAACCCACATCCAATACTCTTCAACCCACTATTCTACCAATGCTCAAGATGCCTAATACATGATGATATTATGCTGTTTTTGCTCTAACAGATCTCCTCCACCAATTTTCTACACCTACAGCACAAAGATAAGAAAAAAATCAACAAAATAGCTCCATCCCATCCATTATTGGGTTAGAGTGTGGATTGAAATGGCTCCCAAGCCATCGATTTCTTAAGAAACCCCAAAACTAGGTTTTTTGGACCAAAAATCAGAAAAATGCAAATAAGATTCTTAAACAATAATATTAATCTACCAAATCAAATGAAAAATAGATCTAACACAGCCCTCTTCCAAATTTCATTTGGTTTCCTCCATGAAAAGGCCGTACATGTCCGTACTAATGCTGAAAAACTGAGAAAATAATAAAAAATTGCAGAAAACTATATCTTTTTCTTCATGAAAACTTTTCCACACAAACTAATTCGATGTCTCTAAGCTATCATAAGCATGCTACATTAAAAATCCATGATTTTATCCTCTCTACTTTGTGGAAAACCCAAAAAAGAAGGTAATAAAGCCTTCCATAAAGAAAACAAAAAGGTTGTCCTAAAATCTAGGAAAAATCTGCAAACCTATTATTAGAAATTTTCCTTTTCTAAGACCACCACTACATGGTCATGCACTTAGTGGGCTTTATTACAATATTTTCAAACCAAAATCCACTATCTCTCTTATTAATGAGACTATTATATCAAAATTTGACTCTAGAACATACTAACATAACTAGGAAAATATGTAAAATTGACTTAATAGACTAGACCCCAAGAACCTTGCTAGGTGCTCTGCACCAATAAGGCACCTAATGTGCCTTCGTGCTTCAAACCGGTGATTATGGTTCAAGGTGATCCAACACCACCTCGACCCCAAGGATACATTATAAATTTTGTAAAATAAATTACTCAAAGAAATCAGGGTGTCCAAGATGTTTCGCAACAATCTCATTATGATGTGGTCGCTCACACATACAACACCCATAATAACAAGTAAGCACCAAGTGTGCCCATCTCTCTTCCATCTTCTCAACCTATTCTGCCTCAAGCACCTCATCTTCCTACTCACATTCGTAAAGAATATGATCTTGTCGAGCAGCTCCGTGCTACTCTGACTAAGATCTCTCTATGGGATTTAATACAAACATCACCTACATACCACGAAATGCTCCAGGAGACCCTACAAAAGGTGAGTGTTCCACCTATTGTTATACCAAATGATGTAGTATCTTAGTTAGAATGTATGCAGGTGGCAACATCTAATATATCATTTCAACAACATGAGTTACCTCCCATAGAAGTTCAAAACCAATATGAACCTCTTATGATATTTGTGTTCTTCAATAAGAAGAGGATAAGATGCACTCTAATTGATGTTGGATCAGGACTTAATGTTTGCAGAATAGATTTGTTACATAAACTCAATATTGATACATCTTTAATTAAACCAGATGATAAATTTTGTGGCTTGATAATGTCAGTAGATAATCGTTAGGTACTATTACCTTACATCTTAGGGCTGGACCTAAGAAATTTCCTACCCTTATCCATGTCATGCCTAATTCTCTTTCATACAATCTTCTTCTTGGTAGACCATGGATTCATGCCATGGGGGTAGTTTTGTCTACCCTTAATCGTTCAGTAAAATTTATCTTTGAAAACAAAGTACATACAATTGAGGCCAATCTGACTTCAACTAATTGTTTGAAAATAGAAGTAAGACATCAAACTCCTTTAAGTAGTTTGATCCCTTCTTAAACACTATCATCCACTGCTAACAAAAATATTGGTAAAGATAGTGCTGGTCCTCTAAATTTTTGGTGATAATTGGGGTTCGTTAGATTTTACACCCTCCTTTGCAGGTGAATATAAAATATCACCTCCACACTCAAAGACCTCGAAGGTAAATGAAATTTCTTCAACACAATCTCATACTCCTACAAAGCTTAAACTAAAATTTAATGATGATGGAACCTTTAAAATAGATGAAGACCCACCTTCCCCTACAAGAATGGTGGCCATTTGTGATAAAGCATCATCTCATTCTAATGAATCATCTAGTTCTCATGCATGTCTTGGTAATAAGGTGGTCTCTTTAGATTTCAACTCCCATGGGATGATTGAAACAAAGATTGACCCTCCTCACCGTGATAAAGATAATGATCCTCCTTCTCAAAACAAAGCTAGCCATATAACCTCTCTTCATCCTTCGGTCTTAGAGAAGCATTATGGGCGCGGATTCAAAATGCTTTCAAAACAAGGATACAATGGAAATGGGTTAGGATGTAAAGAATAAAGAATTAAGGAACCCGTGGAACCTAACCTGTACTTGTCTAAAGTAGGTTTGGGTTTCTGGCCTTCTACGTTCTCACCACCATGTTGACAACAAAAAGGATTGCTTCCCACTCCTCCTATATCTTATATGTTTATCTCAACAAGAGTATATGTTGCCGAGTCTACTTAAAGACCACTTAATCATTCTTTCTCCTCTAAAGCATAAAAAAGATTCAAAATAATCATTCAACACTTTATTGTGCATATCATCGAGCACTTGGCCATTCCACTAATGAATTCCAAGTCTTGAGTTACAAAATTCAACAACTTCGGACAAGGTTTGTCTCTAGCACTTCTCACCATGCTTGATGAAGTCCCTAGAGCACCTTGTCCTCCATCCACTTTTATAATCAAGTTGGAGGAGGATAATTTGTTATAGGCCAACTCGCAAGAGTGGTCCCTTTCTCTCATTTGTGTTATGTTTGTGCATAATGTGATCCCCGTATTGTGATATGAGTTGTTGGTTCTCCCTTGACACCCTTGTTAGCACAAAGGTACAAGGATTTAGAACACATTGTGTCATTCTTCTATGTGTATATTCATTCTTCTATATATATTGTGATGTGCAATTTGGTTATCTTCTCCTTGGATGATTTAATTCTGGTGTATGTGGTCTTTCTTTCATCTATATGGCACCTTGTAGCAATGCTCGATATCATACCATGACTACACAAGCGTATCATGTCTATAAGAACTGCCTTGGTTTCCTCTTCTTAGGGGCAACCCCTTGTTGAGATGTAGATTTTGTAAACACATATCATTTTAGCATGTGCTTTTAGAAAGCTCTTGTGCTTGTCTTATGTTTCTTCCTCACCCTACCTTAAAGACAATAACTCTGTGATTGGAGTTAGTAATCACTTTAAGGTGGGGGCATATATAGTGCTATGCGCCTCACCTTCTTCTTTCTATGTAGACACTTGTTGATCATTTTGGTTACTACTCTCTCTTAGAAAAGATCATGGAAAGCTTGGAAACAAGATCTTGAGTCTATCTTGTTCTCCTAGGTTGAAGCTCCTTGCATGTTTGGGAGAAGGGTTGCGCCACCAACTTGAGTTTGGTAGTAAGGTCACTTCGCCTTCTTATTCTACAAGGCTTCATGTAATTCCTCTTGCAAGAGGTATCTTAGTGTCTTCTCTGGAGTGGAAACACCTTCTTCGAGATGAATTATGTGTATGATGTGTTTGTACTTCTCCTCTTGCTTCTTCTTATTTCTATCTAACCCCTTAGCATTCTTCTTTATTGCATCTTGGGGAATGATGCATGATAACTGAGACATCACTTAGATCAAGGTCTCCTTTGTCATGTTGACTCAAGGTCTTTCGCATTATGTTCTTATATATTCTTATTCTATATGTGTATTCTATATGTATTCTATATGTGTATGCTTCATGTATACTTTGTGCATGACGTGTGTGTTGTGATTTCTCAGGTGTATGCCTTGCGTATGCTTTGTCTTCTAAATGTTTCATATGTTATGTGTCTTATGTGTATGCCAATCATCATAGACTCCTAGAATCCTAAACTTGGGGGCTTGGACACCCTTCATGCTTAGTGTCATTCTATGTTTTCTATGTTTTCATGTTTGAATCGTGTCTTCTCCATCGCTTTAGTATGAGTTCGAACGTAAGTTCTGTTAAACACATCTGGAGACTGAGAGGGGGGGTGAATCAGTCTATTCTTAAACTTTAAATCAATTCCATTTATAGCTTAACCATCAAATCATTTTAACCAAAAGAAGAAGAATAGAAAGTAAAACATGCACCACACAAAGACACTAGGATTTTATGTGGAAAACCTAATGAGGAAAAAACCATAGTGAGGATTAACTCACAATATATGAAGCTCACCACTATAAAAGATTACAACTTTGTTTTAGGGATACAACCTAAGGAATCTACTACTCCTTAATGACTTGCAAACTAAGGCTACAACCTTAGGACAAGATACAAAGACCTACTGAGGAGACTCACTGTCTAATAGCAGGATACATGAAAATTATAATGAAAACATACACATGAACTTCTGTAAAGAAGGCATATGTCATATGCTAATATTGTAGTCCCTTATTTCGAAGAATTACCCCATCACTCTGATTTCACACACTTCATGCTTAACACCTTCCTCAATCTCTGCTTTACACTTAAAAAATGATTTTGTTATTCTATATATACCCTCTATAACAACTTAGAACTTCAATCAGGTCGGCACCAAGATATCCTCTAGATGAAACATGTGATACTATATAGGTTGGCTCAAAACAAGTATATTATGAGTTGAGGATCACTACACACTATATAATAGGATCAAATACATCATAACACATGCTCTAAAGAAAAATTAATTAACTAGGATCAACTGTAAGTAAAGGAACCCAGATTGTTAGTTCAACCATCATCAAAACTACGAACTGTTCATCTTTACACCACCGTGGAGAGACCAAAAACATCATGTGGACCAAGATGTGAACAATGAACTTTGTCAACATAGTCCTTACACCTTTCTCCTGAATTATCTGATCATTATGTGCTACCACAAGAAGAGAGACATTTTGAACTACTAAAAATAGAGCATCCTTGACAGACTGTGACCCATCGATGCTTGAGGATTTTACATTACACTTTACCAATACATTTAAAACACATATGGATGCACCCTTACCACTTTGAACATATTCCCAAATCTGTATAGACATATCTATTACTGCGGAGGAATGTAAAGCATTCCAACAAGTCTTCATCATTGCTTTACTCTGTCAAATCATAGACCAGAACTTTGTCACTTATAACTTTCACTGCGGAATGTATAATGACTTGAAATCTTGGATATAATAGTTCCTCCATATGCCAATCAACTTAGCTTCTAATGCAAGACTAAATCTTGCTCTGTGGAGGAATGTGGACCAAAATACCATGACTCTGTCTTAGAGTATACATTGTGAATGCCTTAGCAAAGCTTTTGCAACTTATCTCTAAGTGCTTTACATCAAAATATTAAGATATCAATGTAGACATATAGGAAACATATTAGAACAAGTGTACTCACCTTCACATCACACTTAGACATCATACTGATCACCATTCTTCTGTTGAGAATAGGGCAGACAATTGAGAGGGGGGGTGAATCAGTTGTCACAAAAACTTTTAACCTTTGCTAAAACTTAAACTTCTTTACCACTTATTAACAGATGAATAATATAACCATGAAAGCATGAATCAATAACACATGAGAAGAAACAACTCAACACACATAACACCAGGATTTTTACGTGGAAACCCAGTTAAGGGAAAAACCACGGTGGGGGTTAACCCACAAGAATTTATACTCTATTAAAAGTATTACAAATGGGCAAGGCACATGCCTTCATGGCTCACTGCCCAGATCTCACTGCTCCAAGAGGCTCACTGCCTACATAAATGATTACAAGAAGATTACAAAATGTTTGAACTAAGAAATTACATCTACCAATGCAGAAATTCAGTTCTGGTTAAGCACAAAATACTGATCTTACACACTTCATCCTTACTCTGTCCTATTTCACTCTTAGGCCATAATCTGAGCTTAGATCTTCAACTTCATACTTCTTTCTACCCTTTTCGCACTTAATCCATCACCACATTACAATCACACCCCAAAACACTCGAATCCATCGGCTATATATATCTGCATCAAGAAATTCAATCAACTGTAGTCAGCTTCAAGAAAACTTAGAACATTTATTAATAACTTTGCTTTGTCGGCTGAATTCATGCACAAACAACAACGCAGACCAAAAACTTATGTTCTCAAATCATCAATCATGTCATCCAATACCACTAATTATCACAAATTTCTTAACCAACAACTTTTCTTCATCCGGACCAATATCAAATACTAGGTCGGCCTATTTTTCTTCTGATTGTACTGACTAACTTGAACCCAATACTTAGATGCTTATAACTTTTGAATTCTTTATCACCGCAAGGTAAATTTATGGATTTAGATAGTCCTGACAATCCTTATCACTTCTTCAGATCCATAGCACACTATTATTTACCACCAGCGAGATCTAGACCAAGATACTGGACCCTGTCACATGCTTTGTTTCTGACTACTTCAGACTTAAACAAATCTTCACTCTGACTTATGGTATGAACAAATTATGTAATGCGGATGTGTAAGATAGACTCAGTTGCCATCAATGATAACACCTATCATGCGTAGTAGTGTCTCTTGCCAACAATCTCCCCCTTTGGCATTGATGGCAACACTTAGTGAAAAATGACTAAGTGTCGAAACAACTCTCCCTTACTATTACTATGTACACTTAAGCTTTTCATTGATCTCCAGTGCTCCCCCTTTGCTGGATTCCTCATTTTTCACTACTCTTCACTCCCCCTTTGACATCAATGGCAAAGGGTGGGATCCGCAAACCAAAATTCACCAAAAAATTTATGTACATGGGCATATATACAAACAACCCTATGACTTATTTACATAAGTTTGAACACATCACCAAAAACATTCTTCAATAGCGCCAACTCATTGTCCCAACTCTTCTTCATGCTGTTCAAAACTGAGATGTGACCACTAAATAAGAATGCTTGAGACTCTACTTTCTGCAAGTCAGTAGGATCACTTGACTTAGCAGTAGCTTGGGCTTCTGTCATGGTGTTGAACATTGCTTCCAACTCGAGGGAAATCAGTCCCCAGAGCTCACACATCCTTGTCTCAATGTTGTCCTTTTCCTTCATCAATTTCTTTATTTCTTCAATTAAGTTGATTGTTTGACATTCTTGGCTCATCATTGATACTGTCAGAGGATCAAAAGATTGGGATACACTTGACAATTTTTCCTTAGACTCCTTTATTTTTATTTCAATATCCTCTATAGCTTTAGGACAGGATAAAATTTTTTTATATACATTCCCTCCTTCTGTAAGAGCATTTTGAATACTCTTTACACTGGTATCCAGCATAATTCTATCTAATGCAATCATCCCTTTCAGAGCATCAAATCTTTTATCATTGAATTCTTTTTTAACCTTGACCTCTGTAAATTTTTTAAGGGACTCAAAATGAGTACTTACAAAATTTATCAAATTCTTCAATTGACCGGAGGTGAATGCAGATGAGTCCTTCTGAAATGTTGGCATGATTTTCTCTAGAATTCCAGATGCAAGACCAAGTAGCTCACTGTCTTCTATGTGAGACTTCAAAATATCTTCTCTGGCCTTGGCTTGAGCAAGAGAGGCCCACTTTATCTTCTGAATTGGTGAGAGACTGTCCAAATTGATTGGACCTTTCAATTCTTCTGCAACTAGTTTATCATTTTCCAAAATTTCTTTCACTGCATCTGCAGTGTCTATTGCCCAAGATGCTGATGTATCTATTTGATCCTTATTGGTACTGTCAACCAGATTGTCCTGTTTGGGCTCTTCATCAACCTTTGCAATCTCTTCTTCTTTTTCATTTTTGTCCTTGGCCTTTTCTACTTCTTGGTCCTTAGCTTCTTCTATTTCATGCTCTTTATTCTTTAATGAATCATCTTCAGTTTGAGCATCTGTTTCAACATTCATCTCTGTATCTTCTTTGTTTATTGCTTCCTCTTCTGGAATAGAGGAGTCATCTATCTCAGTTTGTTGCTCATTGATCTTTAATTCTGCAACATCTGGAATGGAAGAGTCAACTCCACCATCAATTTCTTTTACTTGATCTTCTTCCATCATTTCTTCATCCTCTTTATCCAATGCTTCTTCTTCCAGAAAGGAGTCATCATCTACTCCAGTTTGTTGCTTATTTTTCTGTTGCACTTCATCATTTAGAATTGATGCATCCTCAGTATCAACCGGTTCTTCTGTAACCACATAGAATTTGTTCTTGTCCAGTGCTTTCTTCAAAATCTATTTTGTTTCTTCAACAACTTCATCAATATCTCCAATCATCAGCTTATTCATCCTTGTCTTGCTTCTGAAATCGTTCTTGACCTCTTTAAAAATTTTATCTGCTTCTGTGTTGGAGATCACCAGGCACAAACTAGATAACACATCTTCCCTCAGCTCCATATCCTTTGATTTGGCAGCTTCTTTTCTTATTTCCAAAATTTCTCTTAGACTCTTGGGAACCTCAGACAAAATCTCTACAAGAGATCTGTTAGATACATTCAAGTATTTTACAATAGCATCCTCCAAAATTATTTTGTCACCATCACTGTAATAATCATAAAATTTGGTCATTGGTTTTAGGTTTCCATCTATAGTGATTGTTTTAACAATGTCCTCCATAGAAGGAATTGGCTTCTTGACACCAGCTTCTGGCTTATGCCTTTTGCTTGACTTTGTGCTTTTGGAGGGCTTCTCCTTAGACACTTTATTAGCTTTAGTTCCAGAGGCCTTTAGCTCTCTAACTTCATCATCTGAGTCAGTTTCTTCTTCATACTCTTTTTCCACACTAACATATGTTCTTTTACTCTTAACTTTTGTGCTTATTCCTTCCTTTCTGGTAGGTTTTTCTTTGGATTTCTCTGAAACAGGATAAGGTGATACATCAGAGGTTGAACTAGTACTCCTAGTAGACCTTGACTTGGAGGGAGGATCTGTCGGAATACTTTTCTGTTCTCTGTCCTGCTTCTCCTTCTCAACCTTTTCTATTCTTTCCCTGAATTGCCTCACAACTTCCTTAGTAAGGCCTAGATTCTCGGCTAACTGCTCAACTTCTTTCCTTACTTTCCTGTTGATTTTAGGAGCCTTGAATTCAAGATGTAGTTTTTGTGAAATTTCTTCATAAGTTCCAAATCTCTCTTTAGCCAGATCCCTAGGCTGACTTAACAACTGCTGTGCATATAGTTCCAACATGCCCATCCATTTCATACCCCATGGGCATGATCCACACAACTCTGGGCTCTACTGCTTCCATTTTGCATTGATCAACTGTGACCATGAAACATATGGTGTCCTTGTATTTTTTAACCACAAACCTAGGTATTCTATCCCTAGCCTGCATCATACTCTGGAAGTTTTTGAAGAATCCCCATAGTGCCATCTTTTATGCATCATAACTACCCATACAACTCAAATGATTCTTAATCTGGACTGCTACCAGTTTGTCATTTAACCAAATTATATTTTTGTTTCCTGGAAGTTCACTCAAGAAATAGAAGAAGAGACACAGAATCAATGTACCATATTTGAATGAGTACTTTTTGTCCTTCTTTATCTTGCTTAGTTTCTCCATGAGCTGGTTTAGCAACAATTCACAGAGATCATAGTCTGCATTTTATTTCACCATCTGATATGCAATATAGATGGTTGTTTCAGACACTAAATTTTCTCTACTAGAGAAATATATCCTGTAACCTATTACCATCGATGCGAATCTGACCCCATGATCCTCTATATCATTTATAGTCATAGCTCTCTTATCAAACTTTGATCCGGTTGCCTCTGTGACTTCCTAATTTTTCACAGCCTTCAACTGAGGTAGAGCACCGGTTGAATTCAATCCTGTAATTGCCCTTATTGCATCTTTTGTGATCTTGAACGGATGATTCAACCATAAAAACTCATCATGGATATGAATCAAAACATATCGGACCCACTCGTCCTCTGCGAAACTCGAAAACCTAATAAATTGTATGAAATTCTTGTCTTCCAGAACTTTGTATTCCAGTTTGAGCTCAAAATCATCGTGCCTTTTAAGCGTTTCCTAAATAGATCATCAAACCTTTAGTTGCTATGCTCCTCAAGAGGTGCGTGAATATAAGCCCTAATATCTTCTATGTGAAGAACTCCATATGGAACCCCGGAAAACTCTCCCATCAGATCAATTTGAGTGGACTTGAAGGGATGCTTTTCAAACTTTAGCCTAGGTCACTCAGTGATGTTTACAACCAGAGGTGTAACCATTTCAAAAGATTACAAGTTAAAAGCTTTGCAGAAAAATACCTTTTTCTTCCACAGAATTAGGGTTAGCTGATGAATTCACCAGTTGCACTTCAAATCCTTGAAATCTTAGCTTAGGTGCTTTTCAGCTCACTCTCTTCAAATGCAAAATGATCCAAATGATTGAATGAATGACTTTTTATCCTCTGCAAAACCTAATTTGTGATTATAATAAATGCTCTACCCTAGTACACCCAGTTACACTGTTTCTGCATGTAGTCAATCTTCAATTGCTCCGTAATTAATCACATTTGCTTCTTTTCTTCCAGAATTTGCTTCAACAGATCTGCAATAGGTTTCTCTATCTTCATTCATCGTGCCAGATTCAGGCACCCACTTACTGGCTGGGGGAATTTGAATTTCAATGCAGCTTCCCCTGAGCCAAAGCTCCTGATTCAATTCCCAGAGGAATTATTAGCACCGGATTCTGGTGCGGACCCATTGTCAACATTTATTTCACCTTTCTTCACCCATGTTTTGTTCATTTCATTCTAGATCTCATTCACATCAACTTTGCCCTTGCCTTTGTCCAACTTCTGCTCTGTTCTTCCTGCCTATGAGTTCACCTTTGTGCTTTTGCAGAATTTAGCAATATGTCCAGATTTGTTGCAGTTAAAACACACAATCTTATTTTTCTGACAATTACATGTTGGAGCAGGTTTAGATCTACATTGCATTGCCATATGCCCAAACTTAGTGCAAGTAAAACATCTTCCATTGAACACTTGTTTGTTCTTAGGAAGATTCCTTGATCCACTTCTGCATTCCTCATTCTTGTGTCCTATCTTTTTGCAATTAAAGCATTGACTGGAGAAAGATAATGCATTTTGATTCACTTGACTTCTGCATTGATTAGCTCTATGACCATACTTATTGCATTTGAAACAATTACCATTGAAAGATGGATACCTTTGAGCATTAGGTTGTCTTATCAGAGGCCTTCTAGGTTTCCTTCCTTGATTTCTTGCTTCAGGATTTCTTTGATCGGATCCAGAGCTTTCACCTTTCTCAAATCCCAGACCATGCTTATCATCTGCCTTCTTCTGACTATCAAGTAGCACCTCAAGTTTAGCTGAGCTTATCTTGAATTTCTCTTTATATTCATTTGCAACTTCTAGGTCATGTTTGAGAATGACAATTTGCCTTTCAAGTTCTTCCTCATTGTCCCTGCTTTCATGTAGATCAGACTTTATATGGCCAATTATTCTGTCTAATCTGTAGCATTCTTTAGTTCTTTCTTTCAGAGATTGATTCAGTTTTTCTTCAGTCTTCTTTCTTTCTTCAATTTCCTTGGTTAGCCTCATCACCCCAGATTCCATCTCATGTTTTAGGACAACAACTTCTTTTGCTAACTTCTCACATTCCTTTGTCTTTTCTTTCAGGGCCTCATCCATGTCATTATCTTCATTCTGATTTGTTAGATGAAGAAGTAGCTCCTTTCTCTTTTCATTAGATTTTCTCAAATTTTCTTTTAAGGTTTCAATGAAATCTTCAGCATCTTTGAGGTTCTCATGTAGATCTCTAATTTGTGCTCTGGATAGTTCAAGATCATTTAAGGCTACTTGAAGTTGTTGCTTGATACCAAAAGAACCCATTGAGAACACCTTCCCAGACCTTCCTCAAGCTGTTAAACTTCTTCTAAGGAACTTGGCTCTGATACCAATTGTTGAGAATAGGGCAGACAACTAACAGGGGGGTGAATTAGTTGTCACAAAAACTTTTAACCTTTGCTGAAACTTAAGCTTCTTTACCACTTATTAACAGATGAATGATATAACCATGAAAGCATGAATCAATAACACATGAGTAGAAACAAATCAACACACATAACACCAGGATTTTTACGTGGAAACCCAGTTAAGGGAAAAACCATGGTGGGGGTTAACCCACAAGAATTTATACTCTGTTAAAAGTATTACAAATGGAGAAGGCACATGCCTGCAGGGCACACTGCCCAGAGCTCACTGCTCCAAGAGGCTCAATGCCTACAGAAATGCTTACAAGAAGATTACAAAATGTTTGAATTGAGAAATGACATCTACCAATGCAAAAATTCAGTTCTGGTTAAGCACAGAATACTGATCTTACACACTTCATCCTTACTCTGTCTTGTTTCACTCTTAGGCCATAATCTGAGCTTAGATCTTCACCTTCGCACTTATTTCTACCCTTTTCACACTTACTCTATCACCACATCACAATCACACCCCAAAACACTCGAATCCATCAGCTATATATATCCACATCAAGAAATTCAATCAACTGTAGTCGGCTTCAAGAAAACTTAGAACATTTATTAAGAGCTTTGCTCTGTCAGCTGAATTCATGCAGAAACAATAATGCGGGCCAAAAACTTATGTTCTCAAATCATCAATCATGTCAGCCAATACTACTAATTATCACAAATTTCTTAACCAACAACTTTTCTTCATCCGGACCAAGATCAAATACTAGGTCGGCCTATTCTTCTTCTGACTATACTGACTAACTTGAACTTGATATTCAAATGCTTATAACTTTTGAATTCTTTATCACCGGAGGCATAAATTCTAGATTTAGATAGTCCTGACAATCCTTATCACTCCCTCAGATCTACAACACACTATGATTTACCATTGGAGAGATCCAAAACAAGATACTGGACCCTGTCACATGCTTTGTTTATGACTACTTCGGACTTAAACAAATCTTCACTCTGACTTCCGGTATGAACAAATTATGTAATGTAGATGTGTAAGATAGACTCAGTTGTCATCAATGACAACACTTGTCATGCGTAGCAGTGTCTCTTGCCAACATCTTCTTCATACTTAGAGAGCTTCTCTCCATTTGCTAGGTCTTTTGGACTAACCTTCCTTAACCATGCTGACCCTATGTCTCTAACTGAGTCAAACCATCTCTCTCAAATCTTCTATTGTGTCAAACATGCTGACCTTGTGTCAAACCATCTCTCTTAAATCTTCCACTGTTCATCAATCTATTTCTAATCATTTTGCAGCCTCTTCAACTTTTATACAAAACCTTTATACAAGCCTGACCTCAAGTTAACATATATTGAGTTGACATCAATGACAACACACATTGCCAACAAGTCCGTACCCACACTATGTTGGTGTGAATAGGGTTATTACCTATCTGGTTTACCCTTGTGTGGATAATTCATATTATTTAACTATTTATTAGTTAAATAATACTCACACACATGTTCACATGTTAAGTTGACTTAGTGAGTCTACTAGATGTTTTTAGTTGTGTCTAGTTGTTGTTAGATGTTGATAGTTGTCTTATCCTACACATGTGATCTAGTTGGCATCCTATCCTCTAGTTGTCACATGTGATAGGAATGTGACACTCATGACTACAATGTCTTATGTTTCACCTTAGACTTTATAACCAAGGTCTCTCATTGTATCATATCATTAATATTGTATCAAGTCATTATCTTGTGTATAGAATATTATTCTATCATGTTGATCTTCTTTGATTCTTGTGATTAGCTCTTAGACATCTTGATCCTGGGATAGCTACCTCCATAGATAATCCTAACATGGTAATAGAGCTAGTTGATTGTCTAGAGTTAGTTCATTTAGAAGATCTTAGATAGTGATTTGTTTTTCTTGAAACCAAGTATGCTCTTCTCTTGCATCCTTGGATGACCTGGAGAATCAGAAGGTTGAGAGAAATAACAATGTTTAGGAGCCTTTCTTGTTTGTGATCTTAAATTACAGGTTTCTTTTGGTGCATTTTGGAGCAAATTTGACCTCACCATTGAGATTAGAAGGGTCAAATCTTCTAAGATCAACTGTAAACTTGACCTACTTTGGTCACAGTCAAATCTAGCATATTTTTTACACCTCTGCAGATTTTTTGTCCAAAAGGCAAATTTTTTTAGCAGAGGGCCAATCTGCCCCCTGCATTTTCTGCATCATTTGCTATGAAAGAGATTAGATTCAACTTTTTTGGTGATTGGGCCCAGATTTGGCCTTCGTAGACCATATTTTTGTTGTTTTGGGTCAAAATATTCAGTGTGTAGGTTTTTTTTTTGCCTATTTTGACTTGATTGTGGGTCACCTTTGCCCTAGTTTTGGGCTCTCTGGTTCATTTTGGATCCCTTTAGGCATGTGTTGGCCCTTCTTTTGGGCATCCTTGGCCATATTTTGACCTAGACGATGTTTTTTCTAGTGGATTTGGCCAACATTCTTCAGGATCTGGGCAAAATAGTCACATTCTTGGTGTTTTAAACATCATATTTGGGGTGTTCGACTTATTTTTCCTACTCGATCATGCTACACTAGAAGGTTCTTTTTTCTTGTTTGGAATTTTGAATGCAATTCTAGGCCTTCTGCATTGTGTTCGATCTTGGTTTCTAGCAGCCTTGTCGCCATCCCCAAGGCGGCTCTCTAATTCAAATCTGGATATTTTTTACCAGTCTTATGAGTCTTAAAGGCGTCATTTGTGTAGCATTTCCACTTCAGATATGAGTTTTATGGGCACCCCAAACACAATGCTCAGCATCCACGGCCTCTCTGATCGGCCTCTTGGATAGTCTTTATGTTTTGGATTGACTTCATTTGTATTAGATTGGTCGACGGCTCCTCCAGAATCTTGACATTGACTTCATTGGATTGACTTTATTGTTATCTTGCTATCAACATTGCATAGCTTATGGTATTGCTCAGATCCATGCGAGCAGTGCTAAACCTGCGGATTGCAAAGTTATTGGCATCCCAATTGAGGAACACAACGACCTTTATTATTTTGCATTGGTTTGTTGAATCATCCAAAAAGTTGGCTCAGCTAGGACTCTATATCTGGTGACTACCTGAGACGTAGTCTTGAAGACCTCAACACACATTTGGCTCAAAAAAGCATATGATCAAGGTGACTCAATTGGTAGGCTGATAGACATTGTATTGACCTCGGATGGGTTTTTGCTCTCCATTAGAGCTATGGGGTTGAGATCTTAACTTGCTAGATCGGTTACATAATCGGCCTTGAGGTAACTCTTTGCCATTAATTCAGCCTCGATCCATTTATTACATTTTCACATATTGTTTGCTCCAAGTATTGACGACACCCACAAAATTAGCTCAGTCACCTCGTAGATTAGCTACAAGCTCTTACGAGCGCTCAAGCTCATTGAATGAGATTTAAGGCTGATTCAGCCTCTCTGCAGACCACAGTGCATTTTGTGTCCATTGTTGAAGGAAAATCCTTGATTTTGTGAGAGAGTTTGGTGAGTTATTGGCCTCACATTGATGTTTGCATGGAGCTCACAAAAAGTCCACTACCTTTGGGGCCGATTCCCCAATACACAATTTGTGAGTAGTTGTGGCATCACTGGCGGCGTTGGTTCTGGGGCTTGTTTCTCTCATCGTGGCCCCATTTTGTGATCTTGAGTGTTTTGTTGGCCCCTTATGGCCTCAAGGTCATCTCAACCTTAGCCTATATTTATCCTCAACACTGATCTTGAGAAGTTTACATAGAAGATTCGGCCTTTTACAAGACCCAGCTACGTAGACTTGTTGACCGCCTAACTCACCAAACTAGTCACTATCAAAGGCTTCAGGTTGTGGTTTATGTTTTTGTCAGCTTCTGTGACCTGACCACTTTCAATTTTTTGGATCTCATTATATGATGTGTATTTGGTCGAGTTGTTTTTGGGATTCTGTCTTGAATCTGGCAGAAGACTTCTTCAAGATTGATTCAAACCTTCAAGCACTCAAGTCGCCTTTTCAGTTGGCCATCAGTTGTTTTTTCAATGACCAAGTTGTCACTTGATCTACAAGATGCAATCTAGTATGTGTTTGATGTTTTTCAAGTCCCTCAGACTCCCTGTCTGCATTCAGGACACTCTAGCTTGAAACGGGACAGCATGTCCCAAAATGGGACAAGTAGACCAATGTTTTTTGTAAAGCATCACAAGGAGGGGGTCGTTTTCTTTTTGCCACAACTTGCACCCAGGGAATTAGATTTTACATTATTATAGTCATTGGAAATGTGGTTTTGAGTAATTCATCATGGTGCAGATGATTTTTCCCTAGTTTGCTGTATTTTTCCAGAATTTGCCTCTGAACATCATTTTTGCTTGATTTTTTTGACATTTTTCGACAGGGCATAACTTTTGCCCACAATGTCAAAATTGAGCAAATTATTTTTTGAAATTGATAAAAAAATGCAGGAATCCGATGGTATAGGTCATTTTTTTGTTTGGCAAGCCAATTTTCTCAAAGTTTTGTAAAATCGCCGTATGCTATAAACGGTCGATTTAGGCTTCCACATTGACAACATTGTACTCAATCTTGTATTTCTTTCTGGGGGGGGATATTTTGCAGCATTATTTGTTATGGGGGTTCATTATTTTGTAGTTTGTGTCATTTTTTTGAGGTTTGTAAGGAATGAATGGTCAATGTCTTCATTGTTCACCTCATGACATCAACTCATTCAGTCCTTGTTTTAGACATTGCATGTATCCATTGTATGCACTTGTTGATTTGTAAATGCACTGAGATAAAGTGCCACATATTGTATTTGTAGTTTGGGGATCTTCCACATCATGTTGTGCCATTTTTGTACTCGCACTACTTATAAAGTGCCATGGGGGGGGGTGTGTTAGTGCCTTGTTATTTGCCATCACAATCTTGTCCGATGAGTGTCCCTCCACGACAACATTTTAGCCTCATGCGAGTGTGCCTTGTTATTTGCACACCCTTTATTAGTTGTAGGTACTACTTTGTGCATCTTCTGATGTTGCTTATTCACCTTCTTGCACTACATTGTGACACATAGTTTCAGTGGAGCTGCCATGCCTCTCCCTTGTTAGCATTATGGGGGGTATCATACTACTTGTGCTAATGCTTCCTTGGTTTCACTTGGAGTGAACTATGTATCCAGTTTTTATTCATATATACTGGGCGAATGCAGCGGATGGTTACCCATGCATTTCGGTGAGATGGAATAGATACCATATAGACACTCTTACATTCTTGTTTGTGGAGGCAACCTTCTACCTTCTTTAGATGATTAGAGTTCTTGAGACTATAGGTACCTGTATTTTCAACTATCACATCGGTTGAGTAGTGTTGTTGGGGTCACTCATACAGATTGATGTGCCATTTGCATCTTTGAGTATCAGATTGGTTGAGTAGTGTTGTTGGGGTCACTCATGGAGATTTATCTCTTTGATCTTGATCTTCATTCTATTTTCAGTGAAGGTTCTTCAGTAGTGTAGCAGTTCTTTGGCAGTTGTTTGCAGCTTTTTTGTGCTTTAGTGGAGTTCTTCATGTTCATCTTCATGTTCCTAATCTTTTTGGGACATCCTTTGTGAGGGCTTCTTAGTCCTTCTTTTATCTCCTATGGGGGGATATATTTTGTATCTTTGTGATGGAAGTAGTCCTTGGGGGGTCATGTTGAGTCCTCCTTCCTTACTTCACTTTTTCATGCTTTCTTTGCATGTTTTCTCTCTTTTAGAAAGGAGTTTTTCCCACGAAATTTTCTCCGTTTCTCTGCTTGTGAGAGATCTTTTGTACATGGGTACCTAATAGGGTTATTACCTATCCAATTTACCCTTGTGTGGATAATTCATATTATTTAACTATTCATTAGTTAAATAATACTCACACACATGTTGACATGTTAAGTTGACTTAGTGAGTCTACTAGATGTTTCTAGTTGTGTCTAGTTATTGTTAGGTGTTGATAGTTGTCTTATCCTACACGTGTGATCTAGTTGGCATCCTATCCTCTAATTGTCACATGTGATAGGAATGTGACACTTGTCACATCACTACAACATCTTATGTTTCACCTTGGTCTTTATAACTAAGGCCTCTCATTGTATCATATCATTAATATTGTATCAAGTCATTATCTTGTGTATAGAATATTATTCTATCATGTTGATCTTCTTTGATTCTTGTGATTAGCTCTTAGACATCTTGATCTTGGGATAGCTACCTCCATAGATAATCCTAACACACTAAAGTTGGGTCTAAATGCAACATTGTAAAATGTGTACACCATTCTTTTACACCTTGTTTAGCTCCTAGATGGGCCTCAAATGTTCACCCTTGTTTATTAGGACCTATTTTAGTACATTTTGAGCATTAAAGCATGTAATACTTGATCCCAATGCATGAAACCTAGAAAAGAACAATAAGGTAGTACTAAGAAGACTTTAAGTGCCCTTTTTTGGGAGGTGCCTAGCTAAAGGACTAGGAAGCCCAAGCACCCTAGGCCCTCCTTTAGCCCTCCCCAAAATTTGTGTCTTGTCAACTTAGGCCCTTTAAAACATTCCTAATGTCAGCCTTATGTGGTTTAGTTCTTTGGGATTCGATGAGAATTCATATAAAAGTAAGTTAAGTCATGCATTTGAACATATCTACGCTCTTGCTAACCTCTCAAAATATTCTTATGTTCTTCTATGCTCTATATTCTACTATCAAGCTCTCTCTTGTGGATTATTACTGTGACACCAACATAATGCAGGTCTTGTGAAGATCTATTCGATAACATTAACTTCTTGAGTCAATTTGTGACACCTTCTACAAGCATACAAAGGACTCCATGCTCATGGTGACTTCATTCCTTTATGCTTCACTTTAGTATTTCATTCTACTTCAGATTTGCCTCTACCCTCCTAGGGCAAGCACTCCTTATCCATCATTTTGCTATTGTGGAGCTGGAAACACCATTCACGAGGCTTGATTGAGGCAAGCTCCTATATAGTACCCAGCCATTTTCCTTATTGCATGTGTGTAGGTCTGACAGATAGGTTTTAGAAGTTAAGCTCTGGGAAGATTGAAGAAATTGTTGTTACAAACCTAACAAATTTTATAGTTTCTGGAAGCCCTAATTCAGGACTAGGGTACCCAGGTGCCCCTATTCTAGGTTTCTTGACCTTCAATAGAAGTCTCTGAATTGTCTTCTAGTCTCTGCTATCCCTTTGGTTGCTGGGTTTCAGGTACCAACAATCTGTTTTGCTATGATCTTTGTTAACTAGGGTTACTTGTCTTAATCCTAGCCTAATTGTTTGAATTTGGTTAATTTTGTAGACACCTAAAATTGACATGTATTACAACATCACCTTGTCGATACACCACTTGAGACATCTTCTGACACATTTTGTCCTAGAAGCCTTACATAATCCTTCCATCACCTAATTAGTGAAATAAATCATAATTATTTAACTAATTCCCATCCTAATCCCAGTTATCCCACTAGCCAATTAATTAAATAAATAATATTTATTTAATTAATTCTCACCTTTTCTCCAATTTAAATAATTAAAATATTTATTTAAATTAGCCCTCACCTTTGTTCTCATCCTCACACTTGTCCCTCTCCCATAATTTAAGTAATTTTTTATTATAACCCTTTGTCACACTACAACTGTCATTAAATGCCTTGTCACACTATCCCACTTATTTAATTATCTTTTAATCTTAGTCATCCACATCACACAATTGACCTTTCAATCCTAGCCATCAATCCTTATCCCTCATCTTCTACAAATCAAGCCTCACCTAAGCCATTTGGGGGATCCATCTTCATACACCATTATGCTGTCAAAATCATTCTAGATCTCCATATCCATTATCTTCTATCTATTGTTATTCTACATAAATCATAAGCAATCAAGATATCATTATCTATCATTCATCTTAGAGAACATAGCTAGTAGATTAGGGTGCATCTACTCCGTTCTATCGCATGTGGAGGACTTGGTTTGAAGGTAAAGGTATTGGGTTTGTTGTCATTATCTTTATATTGCCTTTGATCCATTTTTCCATCCACATTTTTGGCACGCCCTGCTAGTCTACCCTTGCCTTTTGTAGGTTTATGTGCTTGAATTTGCAAATCTAACATCTTTTTTTGTCAAGTTTTGGTAATCAACTTTTATAGGTTGTCTCCTACACAAAATCCAACCTCACCGTTGAGTCCAGGAGGCCTTGCAGGTGAAGATTGACATAAAATTTGCTAGGTTTTGCTCCCTAATTTTTTTATTTTTATTTTTTTAGGTTGGAAGATCCATACCGTATAGACAGGCTTCTGTCTTCATGAGTGTCTGCTTCATTCATTTCTCTTTCGTAAGTTTCAAATTTTAAGTTGCAGGTTTGTGTTATTCTTACAATCCCTGTCGACTATAATTCCTATCGCCACTGTCTTTTTACAGTCACCATCGACTATTATTCCCTTCGTCAATCCCCACAGAACCCCCTATTGAAAATTCTTGCCTTCGCCTCTGATCTGCATCAACCATCCACCCTCACACTTAGTCGCCACCCCTTTGGTGACTCTATCACCATTGTCCCTATGTTGTTGCCGCCTCCTATGGTTCAACTGCTAATTTGGGCTCTCGTTCCCGTGATATGCAGGTTTAGTCACCTTTGTGACCATGGGGTAAGCTTTTAGCTCCTTTTCTTTTTTATTTTTTTAATCGCTTAGCCCCTGGTCACATGGGTGACCAGGGGCCTTGTTGAGCCATAAACCGCTAACTTAATGGTTTTGCCTTAAAACAACCCCATGTGACCAAAAAACACATTAACTGCTAGCAGTTTCCTTAGCTATTAGGATTGACTTTGTTTTTCCTAAAGCCCTAAATAGGTAGTTTTTTTTTTTCATAACCTTCTCATAATAGGTTAGATTTTTGCGAAACCAACAGCGTTGGAGAGATGGCTTGCCTAGATTTGCTATGGCAAAAGAATTTTTAGGTAATTATATCAAGTTTGAAAGCTACACTCATTCAAAGTCCACCCTTATTTGTAAGCTTCAAATGCACATATCTTGTGCAAATTTTATCTGTTTCAACAATTTTTTTTGAAACAACATAGAATTTCATGTAGATTCTGATCATATCATTTATTTTGTTATTATTGATCATATTTATCAGAATTTCATCAGATTTCTTCTTTTTCACCTAACACATTGGCTTGCAAGTTTCTTTGTTCTTCTTCATTTTGGTGGAATCTAGGACATAAGTTGCTACACAACATCAAAATCAACATCAGATATGAAGACAAACATTCCAGGTAAACACAATCGATCTTTTCTCTTTTCATTTCATCAAAATCTTGTTTTAAATTTCACACTTCGATTTGGGCTTAAAACGAACACTTGTTTGCATCATCATACTTGAATTTGGGCTTAAAATGCACATGTGTCTTCATCATAACATTTGGGCTTGGGTATAAAATGAAATTGTGCTTGCATTGCTTGGTGGATTTGAGTGTGATTTAGGGTGTGTATGCTCTTCCCTTACACTTAGTGTGATATTGGGAATCAAAAACATCCTTTAGTCCATTCATCTTCACACACACATTTCAATTTCTAAGGGTAAATTAACATTGCATGTGTGATTCAAGTGTGTGTGTATACTCTCTCCTCACACCACAAAAATCACCATTTGACTTGCTTTTGTCACCCTCTTAGGAGGCCTGCTTGGAGACACACCACTCCAAGGGATGACCTCAACTCTAGCAATATGGCAGAGTATAAAAAACAAGGAGTGAATCGAAAGACACCCCTCTTGGAAGTTGAAATCTTTGCATTTGGGTTAAGCCCCAAGAACTTTATACCTTGGGGAAGTGAAGGTGAAGGGTGGGTTACCCCTTTCTCCTAGTTGTGTGGCATTATTTTACTTTCATTTCATGGGATTGGGCCCCTCATATCTTGTGTATATTGGGGACATCCTTAGATCACTTGTTCATTCTAGCTTAAGACCTATTGCCACACCTATTTGACTAATATTAGGCTTGTTGATGTGTCTTCAAGTGTCTTCATAATCACAACAATTGATCTTCAAAGTCAAACTTGCTATTGTGTCTTGTGTGTGTGATTCATGCATGTACATGTGAAATCTTTTGTTTGAAAATTGCCTAAGTCAAGATATCAACATACACATTCCACATCATCCTAAATATCCTTGTCATCACTTCCATCCTACGCCAAGTCACCTTTGTAACAATCCAAACCCTAATTATCCTAATTATCCTAATTATCCACCTTAGCTATCTTAATTATCCATATCATGGACCTCATTAACCCTAATCATCCTACTTGTCCTATCCACATCATCATAATCATTATCTACCCCATCTATTTTGAGAGTCTACTCATGTCTTTCTCCCTTGCCTATCCTCTCAAGGGGACATCATTCCAAGTCATCCAATCACCATCATCCTCGTCACTTATCTAATCCTATTCATCCATATATCATAGTAATCATCCTTAATTATCCTAGTCATCCACCTAATCATCCAATCACATCATTCTCAACAATCCTAATCCTTCTTATCTATCCTTGTCATCTTGAATATCCAATCACTCTATCCTAACCACCCTTCTTATCCACCTCATCCCTAATCTTTTTAAGCCTTCATCATAATCTAATCAATTCAACTTCATCCATAATCTAATCAATTTCATCCACGTCATATCCTAATCATATCCTAATCACACTACATCATCATTCTGGTTCTAATCCATCACTTGTCAACATGGTTGTGATCATTAACAAGCCTAGGTCAAATCCAAAACCCAAAATAACAATCCTAGGAGGCCCTCCTTCTAGCTCCAATGATGATGAGAATCTTGTAGATCATGATGCATATTTTGAGGAAGAAGCCAAAATACAAAGACTTAAACATATGTGTAAATCCATCCCAATACTAGAGAAAAAGATCCTAGCCCAACATCAACAAATTTCACCTCAATCTTATGTGTCACCTCCATCATCATATCAACCTAGTCCATCCCCATTTCAAATCCACCCTACATCAAACTATCCCATGAATATCGCTCAACATCCATATCAACAACAAACCACTTCTTCCAATATCAATCAATATCCATATCAATCCATACCCCAAGAACATCCAATATCGAGTTCCTTCACAACAAGAACATGCAATTCCAAGTTACCATTTGCACCAAGATTAAGCATCCTTAAGTCCTCATGCTACCTTTGACAAGGGAGACACCACTCTAGCTTATGTATCCTATGGGTATCCTCCATCATCATCCAATCAAATGTCTATCCCAAAGCCTACTAGTCCTATACCAACACTACCATGTACTCCCAATCCTAATTCATTGGTCCCTCCACTTCTAATCCATCAAGCCCTTCATTACCCTCACCACCATCTTATCCTCCATCATCTCCATGCCCTAAATTCAAATCACCTCTCTTAAATGATCTCTATAGAATCTGTAAACGATATTACAAAAACAAACCTATGGGGTCATCCAAATCCACTCATCTGATGTCAATCCCATATAGCATAAGAAATCCAAATCGTAATATATCAAGTACCCCTATTATTCATCCACCTAATCCTAATCATAAGCCTACAACTTCTACCCTTATTATCCATCCATTATATTGTTCATCCACCCATATACTTATGAAGGATGTGATCTAATGGCTATTACCAAGGAATCAATCATTTCCATGTCATCAAACACTTATCCTTGAGCCTATCAAAGAGCCTTCAAATACCATGTCTAGTCCTTCAACCCCATCATGTAGTCCACAACATATCAAGACTATTGAAGAATCTATGATGAAGAGCCTATACATGGGCAAATTGATCCCATCCATAGCACACTTAATCCTATCTATTATCAAGCCCCCATCTATGATCAAGATCCTATCTATGATCAAGAAAGCCCTGATGATCCTCTTAGCCAAATTTATGAATTCCATGATCAAGAGATTATCATTCCACCTATCAATAATCCCATAATTATCCATGAACAAGAAACCTCCATTACTCCATTCCATCTTCCATATAGCCCTATCTATGATCCCACAACATCTACTTCCCTTGATGAGACACTTGGTTCCCAAGTGAACATAGATGATCAAACAAATAGCTTGAATCTTAATGAGCATAATGATAATCAAGATCCCAATGATCCTTCATCACCCACTATCGACCATATTTCAAATCCACCATCATATCCCCTTGGTCTTACCACCTTCATCCATGAGCGTTCTTCCCTAGGAAAACAACAACCACTATCCACCACCTCACCCTCCCCATCAAATAAAGAGCTTGTGTCTAGTGTCCAAAACACCCCTAATCCCATTGTCCATCGCATACTCCAAAACATGAATTATCAAGGTAAAGGATTAGGCCTTCATGAACAAGGTATTTTAGAGCCCATCCATGTCAAAGTCCTTCCACAATCATATTGTCTTGGTTATATACCCCAAGGAAAACAATCTCAAGATGTTGGTACTTCCTCCATGCCTCTTAAATCCACCCCTTTCCATCACAAATCACATCATACCCCCAAAACATATGTTTCCATCACTCCTCCATTATCCTACAAATCCCAAAAGCATGTGACCATACACCTTCCACCATCCACTTTACCTCCACTTCTTCCAACTCCTAATATCCCTCAATCCACTTCACCTCCACTTCTCCCAACACCTAATATCCCTATCATCCAGTCCCCTTATCCATTTATCCATAAATCCACTTTTAATCCCTCCATCCATAAATCCCCTCACATTCCTAATCATGATCAACAAATGCACACATCGACCAAACATGAAGCTTCCACCAAACCCATGGGATTCAAAAATAACAATTTGGACGCCTCCTTCCATAAAGAAACAAATCATAAAGATCCTCATGCCTTAGGCACAAATACAAAGGATTAAAGCCAAATCCATCCAAAAGGCTATCCAAATCCATACCTCCAAAATAAAAGGCCAAAACTAAAATGGTTTGGGTCCCTAAGCAAAAGAAGTCAAGTCAAATGATGCATCCACATCTCAAAAATCCCAAAAATCCCATTCCATTCAAAAATCTCAAATTCCTTCATCCCACAAGCAAAACAAAAATCATAAAAATCTTAAGTCTATGTGGGTACCTAAATTCCTAAATCAACCATCCCATAAGCAAACATCTCCATTGCTTCCTACACCTCCTTCCAATCAAAAGCTTCAATGTTTATCTCGATGTGTACAACCATTGGTCTTGATTCCTTTCCATTCCACAACATTCCCACATACCTCCATCTCCTCATATTTTATCCACTATCCTACACATCTCACCCCTGACCTTCCTATGGTCCATGATTTTGTGTAATCCTTCCATCCATAATCCACATCATAATCCACCATCTACCTACTCCATATCCCACTCATGCAATCCCTTACCAACATCTATGAGCATAATGACATTTGACATGGTCCATGTGTGACATCCCTCTCTAATGGGACTATCACCTTTCATGGAACTAGATGTTTGAGTCCCTCTTTTCCATTACCACCTATCCCATCCAAATATATCATAAAAAGAAAAGAAAAGAAAAAAGAAAAAAAAATCAAAATAGTAAAGAGAAATCCCTTCATCCAATGGTGAAAACCACCCTTGGTGGCACCTTGGATAAGTACCATGATGAAAACCTAGCAAATAGGTATCATGTGTAGGTTTATTATCCATGTGTGACTTACACTTGGGGGCACATTGTCTCATCTATACCACACTATCATTTCCCATCATATCCTATCATCTTTATTCATTATACCCACATACTTATCCTATTGAGTCCATCCTCCCTTCCTCCTTTTGATCTTGATAAAGATATGGGGGAAAATTGTTGAAAAATGCTTTAGACATCTCTTGCTATACCTCATCCTTTCCAATCAATCTTATCATCTTATTGTCATAATCTTTGACATGTAAAATCCTAAGCATTACACCTAGAATGGGGCATGTTATTCCTATGTGACATAGTCTTTGGAGATCACATCCTAGCTCCCTTATAATTCACGCATCCATCCTATCGACTATTTCTTATCCTTTTATCCATCCCTTTATCATGAGTCTTCCATCTTATTTACTATCGCTCACCCTTTTATCCATTCATCCAATCCCATCTCCATCCATTGCACCTAGACTTGGTTTTCCCTTGTCATTGGTATCTAGCACAAAGGCTATCCAAATTGTAATCCATTGACATCCCAAAATATTTTCAAAATAAAAATAAAAAATTAAAACATTTTAAAAATACAAAAAAAAAACAAATATCCAAAAATCCATTGCAATAAACCCAAATGCAAGTCATCCTTAATCCATACCAATCAAGTTAATCAATCTAGCCAAATTATCCAATCACATCCTTTGGTCTTGATCCTAATCTTTTCGTAAACTAAATCAGTCAATCATCAATGGGATATATCATTCCCACTTTCTTGTGTTGCTTTAGGGATATATCATTCCCCACAATGACAACACTATCATTAATCATCATTAATCAATCAATCGATCATTGGTTTACAGCTTGACAAGGGCATTACCTTGTTTGTTTTGTATCATTTATGCATGGTTGCTTGCTTGCTTGTGTGTGGTATCATTTTATCTTGCATTTGTATTGAATTCATTTCATTCTAGCTAATATTCATATCTTGTGTATGTTGGAATAGATTTTTGTATTATCCTTTGCATCTAAGGTCATATCATACCTTTTGTACATTAGGACTTTAATGCTCTAAGTTTTCTTCCTCATATGTCTAGTTAAGGTTGTATTACACTAGGTGCACAAGACACATTGTCACCCTGGTCTTTATACCTTGGTGCATAACGTCTAGTGCTATATCAAAATTCATGGTTGCTCACATTCATTGTAGCATAAGGTATCATTCTTTTCTTCTATTCATTCCCTTATATTTCTTCCTTGACCAATCCCTTTTATTTTTAGAGCCTACCCGCATTCTTCCAACCCACCTATCCTCTCGAGGGGGCATCATCATATCCTTACATCATTATCCTATCTTCCTTGTCACTTTTTCAAGTGGTTAGTGCATCCTTTTTTCTCCTTCCATATCTTATCTTCTTTGAAATGATGCTACTTCTCTTAGTCACAACAACATCTCAAAGAGGGGCAAAATGTAGACACCTAAAATTGACATGTCTTACAACATCACCTTGTCGATACACCACTTGAGACATCTTATGACACATTTTGTCCTAAAAGCCTTGCATAATTGGTGCAGTCACAGTCAGAGGGTTCACAGAATGAACTATCCAGGCCATGCAGCAAGAGTAAACACAACGGAAACAACACAAATATGGAATGCAAAGAATGATTCAAATGCTTGATATATCATATATTCAGAAGACTTATATGCCGACAACATGCATGATTATAAACTAGGGCTCACAGGCCTGAATTCCATTTACAACATATATGGCTTTGAAGCACAAACCATCTAATTGAAGCTATCTAAATCATATCATAGAAGTATTGAATTCCTAATACATACATATATATATATATATATATATATATATATATATATATATATATATATATATATATATATATATATATATATATATATATATATATATATCAGCTCCAAGCTCAAAGAATCCTCCACGTTGGCCAAGAAAGATTACAAACTCCAATGAAGAGATGTAATGTGTAGAAACAAATAGGTCAGCCTTAAACAACTGGTACTCCTCCGCAAATGAATGAAACAAGGTGCATACCTCAATGAAGGTCTATTTGATCATTATGTGTCATGTGATATGTTTCATTTAGCTCCACAAGTCACAGAAGTGCTTCGGAAACCTTCTCCTTCAGCTGACTGTATGTATGCTCTGCTCTATGAAAACATGTGATCTTCTGATAGTGATAACTTTTAGCAGACAAGTCCAAATGACCTGAATTTCAGATATGATGTAGATGATGATGTCAAGATGTTAAGTCCTACTCCATGAGATCTAAAATGAAAATGCGGTACAAAATGCTGAAACTTCTACTGACTAAGCTAAACTAAACTAAACTAGAAAATGAAAGAAAAACAAAAGAATGCAAATGTTTTTGGCTGCTGCAAGATTGCTATGCAACCTGGGATGCTCTTGCATCAGACACCTAGGGTGTTTGAAAAAGTGAGTCCCTCACTTTGCTAGGGCTAGAGGAAAATCAATATGGTCAACCTTAGCCTAAGACATCCAAGATGAATCCTCTTCCAGTCTACCTTTCCACTTTACCAAATATTCCTTGTATTGCTTGCTTCTGGTATTGCATTCAATTCTATTGTCCAAGATGTCTTCTATCTACTTCGGTTGTTGCTGTGGTAACTACTTCGTCAAATCATCTTCAATTTTGTCACTTGATTCTCCTTCATGATACTGATATAAGTCTGCAATGTTGAAAATAGGTGATATACCCAATGTCTCTAGTAGTTCTACTTCATATGTATTTCTTGAGTATCTTACATGGCCCGAACTTCTTCGTCTTCAGCTTGTTATATGTCCCTGCCGGAAATCTCTCTTTTCTCAGATATACCATCACTTCATCTCCAACTAAAAATTCTTTGTGTCTCCTCTTCTCATCTTCTTGCTCCTTATACTTATTGTTCATCCCTTCCAAATGCTTCTTCACCTAATTATGTATTGTCTCTATGTGTTCTACAAATTCTTTTGCCTTTGCACTTCTCTTGCTCTCCATACTAATGTCTCTCAACTCTACAACTCCTCTAGAGTTTACTCCGATTACAATCTTAAATGGTGTCTTTATTGTACTCCTATTCACTGAATTATTGTATGCAAACTCTACTTGTGGTAGAATTAGATCCCAATTTCCTGCCTTCTCTCCAACCAAACATCTCAACAAGTTCCCAAACTCCTATTTACCACCTCTATCTGTCCATCCATCTGTGAATGAAATGTTGAATTGAACTTTAGGTTTGTCTTCATCTTCTTTCACAATTTCCTCCAAAAGTACACAATGAATCTTGTGTCTCTGTCTGAAATTATGCTCAGTAATCCATGCAATCTCACAATCTCTCTAAAAAATAGGCCAATAACATGCATTGCATCAGTTATCTTCTTACAAGGTATAAAATGTACCATCTTTAAAAATATGTCCACCACTACAAATATAGAATCATGTCCTCTCTGTGTTATGGGTAGTCCTAATATGAAATCCATGCTTATGTCTTCCTAAGGTCTCTCCGGTACTGTCAAAGATTTGTACAACCTAGTATTCTGACTACTTCCTTTTGCAACTTTACATACTTTACAACTTTGCACAAACTTCCTTACATCCTTATGTATCTAAGGCCAAAAATAATGTTCACTTACCAAAGCCACTATCTTGTCAATTCCAAAATGTCCTGCCAATCCATCACTATGCTTCTCCTTTATCAAATTGTCTCTCATTGAACTCCTAGGTATACACAACCAATTTCCCTTAAAAAACATATTCTCATGAATGAAATAATCCAACCACTTACTTCTATCTGTCACAATAGGTTCCTTGCATGCTTTCCATGGTTATGCAAAATCAAGATCTTCCTCATACATGTGCTTCCGTTCTTCAAAGCCTAATACTTCAACTCTCATCTCTGTCAGCAAATTCCTTCTTCTACTCAATGCATTTGCAACTTTATTTGACTTTCCACTCCTATGCTTCAATACAAAAGTGTAACTCTGCATGAACTCTACCCATCTCATGTGTCTCTGATTTAACTTTCCTTGACTGTTCAAATATTGTAAAGCTTGATGATCTATATACAACACAAATTCCTTAGGCAACAAGTAATGTCTCCACTTCTTCAAGGCTTGAATTATGGCATAGAATTCTTGATCATAAACTAAATATCTTCTTCTTGCATCATTCGTCTTCTCACTTAAATAAGCAACTGGTCTTCCTTCTTGACTTAACACTGCTCCTATTGCATTTCCACTTGCATCACAATCTACTTGAAATGCTTTGTTGAAATTTGGTAATGCTAACATTGGTTGCTCTGTAACTTTCTGCTTCAACAATTTAAAACTTTTATTTGCTCCTGATGTCCACTTGAAATCCTTTCTGTCACCTCTCATTGTCTCTGTCATTGGTTGTATACTGAACTAAAATTTCTAATGAACTTCTGGTAGAAACTAGTTAATTATCCATGAAATGATCTGACTTCTCTAATGCTCTTAGGTGTTGGCCATTCAACAATTGCTCTAACTTTATCGGGATCCATCTTCAATCCTTCCACAGAAATCATAAATCCCAAGTATACCAATTCTTCCTTCATGAAACTACACTTCTTGATGTTTATCAGCAATTTCTCTTCTCTCAACCTTTGCAATACTTGTCTCAGGTGCCACAAATGTTCTTCCCTTGTCTTGCTAAAAATCAGAATATCATCCAAGTATACAATAACAAACTTACCCAAGAATTTCTTCAAAACTTCATTCATCAATCTCATGAAAGTACTCGGTGCATTTGTCAATCCAAAAGACATCACTAATCACTCATACAATCCTTCATTTGTTTTGAAAGTAGTCTTCCATTCATCTCCTTCTCTGATCCTGATTTGATGGTATCTACTCTTCAAATCTATATTTGTAAAATACTTTGCTCCACTCAAACAATCCATAATGTCATCCATCCTAGGCAATGGGAATCTATACTTAATCATGATCTTATTGATTGTTCTAGAGTCTATACACATTTGCCATTCTCCATCTTTCTTCGGTGCTAACATTGCAGGTACTGTACAAGGGCTCAAGCTTTATCTAATCAATCCTTTCCTCAACAACTCCTGTAGCTGTCTATTCAGCTCTACATTCTCTGCTAGTGTCATCCGGTGTGCAGCTTTGTTAGGCAAACTAGCTCCAGGTATAAGATCCATATGATGACTGATACTCTTGATTGGTGACAATCCTTCAGGTACATTATTTGATATGATGTCTTCATACTCTATCAACCATTCAGTTATCTCCTCTAATTGTGATTCTTCAGTTTCTATGATTAGGGTTCCAAGTTTCTTAGGAATCAAAGCATAACACATTCTCATGTCTTAATCCATCCAGAAATTTCCTTCCATCTACCAAACAGATTCTAGCATTCCCACATACTTCACTCTTAGGTTCATCTTCCAAAGGAATCAAGGTAACCTTCTTTCCACTAGATACTATAGTGTAAGTATTCTTTCTCCCATCAAGATTTTCTATCATATTTCCATGGTCTACCCAACAATATATGACATTCATCCATCGACATAATATCACACAATACTTCATCATGATAAGATCCAATATGAAATTTCACCAAATATTGTTCACTCACCAGTACCTTGTGTTCATCCTAAATCCATGCTATCTTGTAGGGCTTAGGGTGTTTCAATCTTTCTAGGTTTAGATTAGTCACCATCTCCTCTGAAACCAAATTATCAGTACTACCACTATTAATGATTACTTTACAACATTTACCTCCTAATTTGCATTTGGTTCGGAACAAACTTTTCCTCTGTGGTGGTTCCTCAGTTGTCTATGCTTGGAATAGTGCTCTCCTCATGACTAATGATTCTCCTTTCTATGGTTTTCCAACTGAATCAGGTGATCCAATAGGTTCTTCTTCCAGGTAAGTTGCTCTTCCACTATTCTCTGTCTTCTTGCTTGCACTTCCCTGATGACATTCAAATGCTCTATGTCCTTCAACTCCACACTTAAAACAAGTTCCTTTGAATGCTTTCTTATCAAACCCTCTTTTATCTCTTCTATACACTTCTCTCGAGTAAGAATTATGATATCCTCTGCGGTAGAAAGTTCTATCATCTCTCTGGTATGCACTATTATCTCTGTCTTCTTCCTTGTATGGGCTATCTTGTTTATTCTACTCCGCATACGATCTTTCTCCTTTGGAATATGTTCTACCTCTCTGAATTTACCTCCTCTTCCTCTCTATCTCTGCTCACGCTTCTTGTTCTACTTTTCTTCAACTTTCAAGGCAAACTGATATGCTTCTTCTATTATTGTCATCCTTACCAAATGTAGCTTTTCTTGAATGTTCATTCTCAATCCATTGATGTATCTTACCACTTTCTCATTGCTTGCTTCACTATGTCTAGTCCTTATGATCATCTTATGAAATTCTTCAGTATACTCCTTCATAGATTTCTCCTTTTGTCTCAGGTTCTTCAATTTCTTAAACAATAGTCAATAGGTACAAACTGATTCTTCAACTTTGTCACCATCCTATCCCAGTTTATGATCTTTTCTTTTCCTCTTCTGTTTCTATCCAACTGAACTTATTTCCACTGAATAGTAGCATGTCCTTTCAACTTAGTCTTTGCAAATCTCACCTTCTCCGGATCTTTAATCTCCTCATATTCAAAGTATTCCTCCAAATCATTTATCTGGAAAATCAATTCCTCCAGATTCAAATTTCCAGTGTAATTAAGTACTTCCACTCTAGGTCTTTTTCCAATCTTCAAAATAGCTCTTAACATCTTCACCTGATCTGATTCTTCTTCTTCTTCTTCTAGGGTTTCTTCATTTTGATAAGTGGATTGAAATTCTTGATCATCACTTTCAACATTAGGTCTAGGTGTTAATCCTCTTCTTCTATCTTCTTCAACAACATCCAGTCAAACTTTCATTGTTTTCATCATCTCCATCATTTTGTCCATTCTTCCAGCCATAGTGCCAACAACAGGTATTCTCCTCGGTGACATCTCTTCCTAGGATCAAGTGTAACTATCTCAATTTGGTGATCTAACTACAAGGTGACAACTGCCTCAGAATTGACAATCGGTTGACAAACACAAGTAGACTACCTTAGGTTAGTGATCTGTTCACAACAAGATCTTATGGAATGCTTTCACTTCAAAACTTTGCTCCTAAAGGATTTGAACTTCTCTCTGATACCACTTGGTGCAGTCATGGTCGAAGGGTTCACAGAATGAACTATCCAAGCCATGCAACAAGAGTAAAAACAAGGGAAACAACACAAATATGGAATACAAAAAATGATTCAAATACTTAATATATCATATATTTAGAAGACTTATATGCTGGCAACATGCGGGCTTACAAACTAGGGCTCACATGCCTAAATTCCAGTTACAATAGATATGGCTTTGAAGCATAAATCATCTAATTGAATCTATCTAAATCATATCATAGAACTATTGACTTCCTAATACATCCTATATATATAATCTCTAAGCTCAAATAATCCTCCGCGTCAGCCAAGAAAGATTACAAACTCCAATGAAGAGATGTAAAGTGTAGAAACAAACAGGTCGGCCTTAAACAACTAGTACTCCTCCACAAATGAATGAAACAAGGTGCGAACCTCAAGGAAGATCTATCTAATCATTATGTGCCATGTGATATATTTCATTTAGCTTTACAAGTCACGGAAGTGCTCCGAAAACCTTCTCCTTCAGCTAACTGTCTATATGCTCTGTTATGTGAAAACAAGTGATCTTCTGATAGAGATAACTTTCAGCAGACAAGTCCAAATGACCTAAATTTTGGATATGATGTAGATGATGATGTCAAGATGTTAAGTCTTGCTCCATGAGCTCTAAAATGAAAATGCAGCAAAATGTGGTACAAAATGCCGAAATGCTACTAACTGAGCTGAATTGAATTAAACTGGAAAATGAAAGAAAAACAAAAGAATGCAAATATTTTTGGTTGATGTAAGATTGCTCTACAACTTGGTATGCTCCTGCACCAATAATCCTTCCATCACCTAATTAGTTAAATAAATCATATTTATTTAACTAATTCCCCATCCTAATCCCATTTATCCCACTAGCTAATTACGTCGAGAGGCGTTATACAGTCACAACGGGGTGGGGATGAGAGCATTCATTTTTTCTGCCTAAATTTATGAAAAAAATTAAAATATAAAAAAGGAAAAATAAATTAAAACTTAAGAAAGTCAAAGAAAAAAACCAAAAAAAGAAATTAAAAACCATTGAAGGAGAAAAAGCTAAATCACAAAAACTATGGGACCAAAAAAGAAATTGGAAAAAATAAAAAATAAAAACTTAAAAAGAAATTGAAAAAAATAAAAACTAAAAACCAAAAAAGAAATTGAAAACTATTAGGAAGGAGAAAAAGCTGGATAAAATCACGAAAACTATGGAACCAAAAAAGAAATTGGAAAAAATAAAAAATAAAAACTAAAAAAGAAATTTAAAAAAATAAAAAATAAAAACCAAAAAAGAAATTGAAAACTGTTAGGAAGGAGAAAAAGATGGATAAGAAAACTATGGAACCAAAAAAGAAATTGGAAAAATTATAAAATAAAAACCAAAAAAGAAATTGCAAAAAAAAAGAAAGAAACTATGGAAAAAGATATCCCTTGGCGTACTTTTAGATATATATTTTTAAATATAAATATACTAGTTAATTAAATAAATCATATTTATTTAATTAATTCTCACCTTTCCTCCAATTTAAATAAATAAAATATTTATTTAAATTAGCCCTCACCTTTATTCTCATCCTCACACTTGTCCCTCTCCCATAATTTAAGTATTATTTTATTATAACCCTTTGTCACACTACAACCATCATTAAATGCGTTGTCACACTATCCCACTTATTTAATTATCTTTTAATCTTAACTGCCCACATCACACAATTGACCTTTCAATCCTAGCCATCAATCCTTATCCCTCATCTCCTATAAATCAAGCCTCACCCAAGCCATTTTGGGGACCCATCTTCATATACCATTATGCTATGAAAATCATTCTAGATCTCCATATCCATTATCCTCTATCTATCGTTATGCTACAGAAATCATGAGCAATCAAGATATCATTATCTATCATTCATCTTAAAGAACATAGCTAGTAGATTAGGGTGCATCTACTATGTTCTATCACATGTGGAGGAATTGGTTGAAGGTAAAGGTATTGGGTTTATTGTCATTATCTTTATATTGCCTTTGATCCATTTTTCCATCCACAAATTCTTCTATATACAATAAAAGGGAAGAATCCCTGTAGTTTGGCTCTCCTCCTTGGGTAGAAGCCAAGCTCAATTTGTGCCCCAATATTTTGTAGAAGAGGGTTTGACCTAGTTTGATCTATTGAGCTAGTCTCTCTTTTCTACGTTATAATTAGGGTGACTAGGATGAAGTGATTTGGATACTTAAGATGATGAGGATGGATAAGGAGGATGACTTGAATGAAGTGGAATGATGGGATTGGATGAGTGACTAGGATGATGTGGAAAGATGCCCCCTCGAGAGGATAGGCACGGGAGAAAGACATGAGTAGACTCTCAAAATGGATTGGGATGGATAATGACTATGATGAAGTGGATATGACAAGTAGGATGGTTAGGGATAATGAGATAGATGATAGGAATGAATAGGATCACTAGGATGGACGAGTGGGATAATTAGGGTTTGGATTATGATGAGGGTGACTTGACTTAGTATGGAAGTGATGACAAGGATGTTTAGGATGATGTGGAATGTGTTTTTTGATAGCTTGACTTAGACAATTTCAACCAAAAGATTTCACATGTACATGCATGAATCACACACACAAGACACAATGGCAAGTTTGACTTTGAAAATTGATTGTTGTGATTATGAAGACACTTAAAGACACATCAACAAGCCTAAGATTAGTCAAGTGGGTGTGGCCAATAGGTCTTAAGCTAGGATGCACAAGTTTGCCTAAGGATGCCCCCAATATACACAAGGTACGGGGGGCCCAATTCCATGAAATGAAAGTGAAATAATTCCACACAACTAGGAGAAAGGGGTAACCCACCCTTCACCTTCACTTCCCCAAGGTATACTTGGGGGATTAGCCTGAATGACAAGATTCCAACTTCTAAGAGGTGTGTCTTTAGATTCACTTCTCACTTTTTATACTCCATTGGAACACAAGAGTTGAGTTCGTCCCTTGGAGTGGTCTGTCTCCAAGCAGGCCTCCTAAGAAGGGTGACAAAAGCAAATCAAGTGGGTTCTTTTGATCTCCAAGATCACCTTGCAGTGCGAGGAGAGAACATACACACACACACACACACTTGTTTCACACTCACAATGTTTATTTACCCTTAGAAATTGAAATATGTGTGTGAAGACGAATGGAGTAAAGGATGTTTTTGATTCTCAAGATCACATGAAGTGCATGAGAAGGGCATATGCACCCTAAATCACACTCAAATCCACCAAGCAATTCAAGCACAATTTCGTTTTATATCCAAGCCCAAATGTGATGATGAAAACACATGTTCATTTTAAGCCCAAATCCAACTATGAAGAGGCAAACAAGTATTTTGCTCAAAATGATAAATGAAAAGGTTAAGTTTAAACGAGTGCACCTAGAAATCGGTCTCAGATCTGATGATGAGGCACACTTGACAAGCCACAATCAAGTCCACAAGACAAAACATACACAATGTTTCAAATGATGTCTTCAACAAGCAAAACCTGAAATCCACGTGTTAGTAGTTGGATAAAAATAGTCTTTGACAAACTGACATGGCTACAATCAAGGGGTTAGTGACAAGCAAAACAAAATGACTATTAAAAAGTAAAAAATGACTATGTGATGGAAAAAAATGGACTAGCTAAAAATTTTTTAACTATAAATGTAAACTATGTTAAAATTTACCTATATTAGAATGAGAAAATTAAACTAAAACTCTATCACAATTAAAACTAAATTAACTAATCTAGATTATAAGTTAAATTAATATTAAAACTAAATTAGGAAATAAATTAATAGCTAAATTAAAATCTAGGTTAAAATTAAAAACTAAATTAAAAATTATACTAAAGCTAACACTAAATCAAAACTATATTTCTAAATTAAAAAATGAAATTAAACACTAAATATTAAAATTAGCATTTAATTAAAACCTAAATGAAAATCTAATTAACAACTAATTTAATTTAATTTTTTTTGATATCTCAAAGGTGTCTTTGGCTCAGCGACCACAACCCTGTTGCTGAGTCAGTCTGGGCAAGCCGAAACTAACCCTCTGGGCCAACGTGATATCCCATCGCTTGCCCCATGGTGTGCATGGCTGGGTGATTTGAGATTTGAACTCGGGTGGGCAAACTACCACACACTTAGAGCGGGCAGCCGCACCACTCGAGCTAAACCTCGGGGGCTAACAACTAATTTAAAACTAATTATTAAATTAAAATCTAAAATTAACAACTAATTTAAAATTAATTATGAAATTAAAATCTACATTAATATCTAATAACGAAACTATGTTAAAATACAATTAAATTAAAACTAAAACTAACTTGAAAGCTATTTTCTAAATTAAAAATTAAATTAGAAACTAACTTAAAATTAAAAAGCTAAAGTGAAAACAAAGTAGGAGGATGGATATCGATAGGTGAAATGGAGGTGGCGACTAGGGATCGGGGGTTTTAGATGGAGGTCGACAGAGATGTCGATGTAGGGGGATCAGTAGAAGGAGATTTGCATTTGGAGGGAAGTCAATCAGGGTGGATGTGAGGGGGTTGATGGGGATATGGGTTAGTCAATGGTAGTGGGGAGGAGCAGAGAAGGGACAACGACGGGGGTGAATGGGACAACAGGGGTGTCGACCAGATGTCAGGGAGGTAACACAGAGGAGGCAAAGGAATAAGGAATCTCGATAGAGTGATGGGAGTAGTGACTATGGGTGGAGAGTGATGGATTGAAGGTGTTGAGGGTAGTCAATAGGTAATAAATGAAGGTCGCAAATGTAAGGGAGTAGTTGAATGAGATTTCGATCAGGTGGGGTGGAGTTTGATGGTAAGTGGTGATCAAGCGGATCTATAGAACTGACAAGGAGGTGAGGGGATATGAAGCAGTGGCGATAGAATGGGAAGTGGTTGGAGTGTAAAGACCAATGGTGGAGGTTGATACACAATGGTGAAGGTGGAGAAGGAAGGTGGAGGTGGAGGTTAAACAATGGTGGCAACAACGGCTAGTGCACACTGTTGAACCAGTTTGAGATGAAATGATCAACTTAGTTAGGTATGAGACAAACAAATAGGTGGATCTAAACTTTTGTGCCATGACATATCTATCCTTGATTGTGAATAGGCATGGGTGAAAAAGTCTAATAGCCCATGTCCCAAAGTGGGTAAACGTCCACAAGATGCATTTTTGAATGCATGCGAATGACAGATAATATCAAATTGTGATGGATTTGAGTGGTTGCAAACCATAGCCAAATTAAAAATCTGTGATTGGCACCAATCTTATCTGATAAAGCATTCAAGCATTAGAAGTATGGATTTAACACAGTTATCCGCAGACAAAGAAAAATTGTAGTCGATAGGGTTTGACAAAAAAACATGTAAATGAAAACAATCATAGACAATGGCGGTAGAGACAGAGATGTGGGCAGATTATATGATGGGTCTGTACTATACGGATCCGTACTGTACGGTCTGCCAAGCTAATAAAATTTCAAAAAAAATTTAAATTTTTTTCTGTGAGCAAAGCATAGCAAATTTTATGTCAATCATTGCCTATGAGGTCTTCCGGAATCAACGGTGAGGTCGGATTTGGCCTAGGAGATCACTTGCAAAAGTTGATTTCCAAATCTTGACAAAATAGGTTAGATCTCACAAAGAAAACACATAAACTTGCAACAAGCGGGGGTTAGACTATCGAGGCGTGCCAAAAATGTAGATAGAAAATTGGTACAAAGGCAATACAAAGATAAATGCAAGATACCCAATTACCTTTACCTTCAAACCAAGTCCTCCACACTCAATAGAATGGAGTATATGCACCCAAATCTACTAGCTTTATTCTCTTTGATGGATGATAGATAGGATGATATGTTGATTACACAAATCTGTAGCATAACACTAGCATGCTGATGATAGATGAGAAGATCTAGAATGATTTTGAAAACATGATGATGTGATCTTTCAAGAGCCCCCAAATGGATTGGGTGAGACTTCATTTATAGGAGATGAGTGATAACAATGGATGGCTAGGATTAGATTTGTGATGGATGACTGGGATTAAATGACACAAGGAGTTGTAGTCATGTGACAAGTGTCTCATGAGAGTTGAATGAGAGGAATAAAGTCAAATGGCTTCCACCTAATAAGGATTATAAGCTTCTAGCCATGTGAAGATACATACAAATGTGGAATTAAATAATAAAATTATTTAATTTTTGGAAAGGGATGACCTGGAATACATTAATTAAATAAATCTTTATTTTATTTAATTAATTTGGATGAGAGAAAAGTGGGAATTAATTAAATATAATTTATTTAATAAACTGGCTAATGGGATTAATTGGGATTAGTTAAATGAATATAATTTATTTAACTAATTAGGTGATGAAAGGGTTTCTAGGACAAAATGTGTTACAAAGTGTCTCAAGTGATGTATCGACAAGGCATGGTCAATTTTAGGTGTTTACAAAGGGTCTTCGTCCTTACCCTCTCATGAACTTGGAAGGGATTTCATCCTTCCTATTTTCAAGACACTTCCTCAAATTCAAAATTGATTGCTTGATGAAGTTGCTAGATTATTTCTAATTGCTTTTGTTGATTGATCTTTCTTGATGGATTGACAAGTTAATGCTCGAATGAGGCTTGAATGAATTTATGCTTGAATGCATTAGTTCCTCTTCACTGGTGTATTAAATTCTCTTCTTCCTTATTGTCTTTTTCATTCATTCATTACCCTTTTTATATCTTCTTCTTGAAAAGAGTCACAACCTTTCATATGGTTGTTGTCCTTTGAAAGAGTCACAACTCCTCATACCCACTGCCCCTTTATTTAAATTATAATTATAATTATAATTTAACAAATCTTGATTCTCAATTGCTAGCATCACTTTCCCTTAAGTATTCTCTCCAACAATTTCTCTAATATTGGCACCACCCTCACACAATTTCCTTTAGTTTACGGTTTATTTAAATCTAATTTTGGCAACGCCACCCTCATGCAATTTCTTTTAGTTTAATGTTTATTTAAATTTGACTTTGGTGGCAAATGAAAATAAAGTAGGGGCATTACATGTGGAGGTTTGACTAAGATTAGGTTAGGGATAATAAAATGTGCATGTGAGGGTTTAGTTAATTAATTAGGTTTAGGTCACCTTATTAAACGTGTAGAAAAATAGGGAATTGAATAAATACAAATATTTATTTAATTCATAGGATGGGAAAAGGGGATATTAGATAAATACAATTTATCTAATGTTTGGATATAGGAGAAGGTTAATAAATGATTAATTAATCATTTAGCGAGGGATAGGGTATGAATGTTGGTATAGATGAATAGTGAAAGGACATGAATAGTAATTTTGACAATAAAATATTGTTTAATCATGGTTTGAAGTGGAATTGATCAATTAACTATCTAAACATGTGTTTATTTGGTTAATTATGGAGAAAATGTAGTTTATGGATGTTTAGGGATGGTTTAGGGATGTCTTGATTGTAGATGAATAGTTACAAGGTGATGAGTGGATAATTTTAGGTGCCTACATTTTCTCCACAATCTAGCCTCCCTCAACCCCACCTACCCCAGCAAGTGGTTTTATCAATGTATGATTGCAGGTTGCACCCTCTTCAAACCTCAAGATAAAGGTTGCTTTCCCTTATCTATCACCCCGCTTTTGTTCCCCACACTATCCACTCTCATCACCCAATGAACCTCTCCCCTATCCGATCTTACTTTGGCAAAATATAATGTATTGAATGGCATAACACAACTCATACAAACATTGAACCAAGGCAATTCTAAAGCAAACTCACTCACAAACACTTGTCACATCCTTTTGGCCTCTACCTATCTCATCCATCAACCTTTCTAGGATATATCATTCCCCATATCTGGCTTCATCTGTCCTACCCTTGGAAAAATGAATGATTATGGTTGTGTCATGGTTATTTTATTTATATCTTGGTTATCTTATCTCTTTCGAAATCCCCTGTTCTACCCCCAAGGTCACTATAATCCTTCATATCCTAGTGTGCTTATGGTGGTTTGTAATAGGGCCATGATCTTTTTGTTTTCTAGGTGTTGTTCCTTCATGGTTACCCTAGTATCAGGACCACCTAGGCCATCATATGCCTTTCTTGGTGCTAGGATATGCTTTTGTCTGATGGTTGTTTCATCATGGTACACCCATTGACTATACCACGTCTTGTCTTGTAGTGAACCAACTTCTTGTATGCTTCTTTTTTGTGTCATCCCTATGCATGGGATACATTATCACCTTGGTTCCTTATACCTTTGTGCATACTATCTCATGCTATATCAAAATAAATGCTCTCTACATTGTAGTGTAATTAATGAATTCAAAGAAATCAACATCGAGAGAAAGGGTAGAACATACAACTTGACTTGACTCCAAACAAAGAAAACAATGTTCTTTTGTCCCTTAGAAAAATAAATGTTCCTAGATGAAAAAGAGTGGTCCTTCAAAAAACATGCTACAAAACTACAAGATTAGTAGTTTGAATTGTTGGCTTTAAACAAAGATGGTTGGTATTATGGATGAGCAATCAACTTTAGTAGCAAAAAAAGTGTAATACTGACTATTATAATTAAAGTGTGGAATGTTATTTATAGTGCATTCAATTATGAAATTGAACTAGTCCACCTACTCCTACTTTATTGGCCTTGTTGTTATCCAAAAATTGATCTTTTTTGCAATTATGAGGCATGTTTCTTTGGCTACAACTTTATTGACACCATGCTAGAGTATATGTTGGAAGAAATCTCTAAAATGTTGTCAGTAAATAAATTAGTTTTGAATTATATTGAGTTATTTGTGGAAAGTATACCTTATTAAGGATAAATGAAATAAAATAGAATATTGTGAAATAAGAATATGTAAATTTGTAAACAAAACTGAGAGGAAAGGCACAAAGTAATTTTACCAATGTACTATAGAGTGCATATTACCTATATTTTAATAATAATATTAAATTGTTTAATTTTTTTTTAGCTAGTGCTAAGTGGTTCCACGACTTTGTTACTTATAATAAGTACAATTAAATGTAATCAGTAATGTATGCATGTGAAAAAGAACTTAAGGAAAAAAGCTAAACTAAGTTAATCTATTTCATTCACCTTCAAATACACCTCAGATTGAGCAAATAAAGGAATGCAAACAAGAAAGGTAACTAATCCAAACTAGTTACCATGCAAACCTTTGTTGTGTGGATGTGCTCCTTTGATGTTGGATTGCAGGTGGCTCCTCAAAACGACAACATTACTTTGCAATTCATGGAGTCTTGAAAATGGCTAAGATGAGTGGCTATTTATAGATTTTTTGGATGCTGGATGAAGGGATGAGATCGATTTTGGAGATCAAGGGTTGAGGTTGATTGAGAGCTCTCAAGCATGGAGAGCTTGCCAAGTGGCTTGATTTGGTTGGTGGATGAGGGATGTCCTTGGATCAAGACCAAATCAAGGGTAGAAAAGTGGTCTTGGAAGAAGGGGATGGTGAGGATCAAGTGAAGACAAAAAGGACCTTTTGTACAAAGGACTTGCCCATCACTTTGTAAGACGGCCATGTGGGTTTGTACAATTGTCATACCTTTGTACACATGGGGGGTTGTGATGGCTTGACTAGAATTAGATTAGGGGTAATGGAATGTGAGAGTGAGGGGTTAGTTAACTAATTAGGTTTAGGCAACCTAACCAAAAGTGTAGAAAATAGGGAAATAAATAAATAAATAAATTTATTTAATTCATGGGATGGGAAAATGGGATATTAGATAAATAAAATTTATCTAATGTTTAGACTATAGAAGAAGGTTAATAAATGATTAATTAATCATTTATGCTAGGGAGATGGTACGGATGCAGGTACAGATGAATAGTGAAAGGGGCATGAATAATGATTTTGACAATAAAATATTATTTAATCTTGGTTTGAAGAGGAATTGATCAATTAACTATCTAAACATGTGATTATTTAGTTAATTGTGGAGAAAATGGTTTAGGGATGTCTTGATTATAGATGAATAGTGACAAGATGATGAGTGGATAATTTTAGGTGTCTACATTTTGCCCCTCTTTAAGATGGTGTTGCAAAGTAACATCATTTCAAAGAAAGATAAAGTGTAGCATTGGATAGGATAGAAGAAGAGGATGAGGGCGTGCCAAAATGTATACACTAGAAAATCAATGGATATGCTCTGTTTCAGTGGATCTACACCTTCTATCAACAGTCCTAACTTCATTCCCAGACACTAACACTATTTCCATGGATATATGAGTGTTTGGGTGGATATGCTACCTATTTTAACATATCTTCTTAGTGCACTCACAATCCACCTTCATCCATCCATAAATCATTCCAAAATCATTTTTGTCACTTTTCATTATTTCTAACATTCTTTTTTCTAATAGGGGGTAACTTTTACAAGGGGATATGCTGCTCAATTTTCCTCTAATTATATGATTTATCCAAAAATGATCATTTTTCTTGAAAATTATTCATTTTAGGTTCTAAACTCAGTTCAACGTTCCTTTAGGCACTTCAATAGATTTGCTACTTGTTTAAGTGGTTTTGTAGGTATAACTTTCATCACTTTCATCACCTATCTTTGAATCAGCATTTCTGCCTATGTTTTAGTGGATCTACTCTATGTTTGGGTGGATCTGCTAGATAGGAAGTTTTTATCAAATTTCTTAGTATTTTTGGAATCTAACCCCTGAATCTGCTAATCATTTGCATGTTCCTTATCATATAACATCATTTTATGTAGCTCATGTTGGTCCAAGACTCATGATCAAACTACTAATCTTGTGGTTTTGTAGCATGTTTGTCGAAGGACCCATCTTTTTCCACTAATCTATGAACATTTCTTTTTCTAAGGGGTAAAAGAACATTTTTGCTTTGTTTAGGGTCAAGTCAAGATGTATGGTGTCCCCTTGCACTTCATGTGATCTTGGGGATCAAAACTTTGATTTAATCTAATCTTGTTAATCATTGTTAATCCCAAGGTCCTTGGTGTATTCTATCTCTTCACGCTTTGTGCAATCTTGGAGATCAAAAACACCTTGGATTCTTTTCTCTAGGGGGCTTGCCTTGGATTTCATCACCACGGGGATGACCTCAACCCTCATGTTCTGGTGGGGTATACAAATTTGGGAGATAATCAAAATACTTTTCCATTGGGGGACATATGTCATTTGGGTGAAGCTTGCAAGAAATTTATACCTTGTAAAGTGAAAAAGGAGAGTGGGTTACCCTCTCTCACAATGCCATTAGACATACCCCTCATTTCACAAAGGCCTCACACACCTTAAGTGTATAGAGGATACCCCTAGGAACCTTGTACATCCTAGCTAAAGACCTTCAACCATCTTCTAGTGTGGTACAAGCGATGTTGACTATCCCCTAAATTTACTCACCATGTACGCCCTTGAGTCCAGATAGAGGCTCCTTGGGAAGGTGTCAAGGCCTCCAAGGAAAGGGATCTCCTGTGTACGTAGGACATGCCCTATCTATCCATTCTTGGGATTGGTATTAATGCATTAATTTCTATTGGTGGCCCCAAATAGAAGACAATCCCACTTGAATAATCTAGGGTGTTATGTTTGGCATGTCTTCATCGTCAAATCCTGTGCACTCCACTTAATCCAAATCCAAATCCTTTGCAAGAATTATGCATGTATTTGTGTGAATTTTATTTGCAAAGTTGTCTAAGGTCAAGCATCCATCAAGCCATACCTAATCACCTTCTAATCATCCATCTTATTTTCATCCAATTTCCTCCCAATCATCCTAATCACCCAAATTGCACCCAATTCACCGTATTCATCACCTACTTTGCCAGTTGCACTTTGCCCAACCAAAACTCAAAATTTGTCAAACTCTTGACTAGAGAATTCCTCTACCTTTTAGTGATTTTTCTCTACTTTTCGATAGATCCGCTCTCTCGTGCCATTCTCCATCAAAATTTGTCAAACTATTTGTTGTCAATTTCACCCTCATTTCAGTGGTTCCACTCTGTGATTCGGCGGTTCTGTCCTACACATACATATTCCTCATCATTCTAATCAATTTCATAAGGCAATTTAAAAAAAAAATCTCTTGACCCCTTGGCGGCACAAGTGGGAGAGGAAAGCCCCCCATGCCCCCTGTTAGGGTCATCATTCACCCCCATTCCTATCCCATCCCTAATCGATCATCATTGGTCCCTAATCCAAATCAATTTGCTAAGTCAAGACAATGTCCTAATCCTAATCCACCTAATCTACTTCTTCTTCATCATCATTATCCTAATCTAATCCCATCGTTTGGGCTTAATCAACCTCCATCTTTGAGCTTAATCCTATCTTCCATCCTTCTAATCACTTCCTCATCCATTTCTTAATCCATTCTCATAATTTACATAATCCTGTTAGAAATGAAGACACAACTACTCAATGGAAATATGATTCAAATAAGTTTAACGATCTTTTAAGTAGTATAATATATAATGGAGATTGCATCAAAACAGAAAATCCACTACAGAGAAAATATCAAGCATGAAGAACTGAACACAATGACATAATATTTATGTGGAGAAAACCCTTTCAAGTAAAAAACTCCACCAGGAAAGAGGCACAAGTTTGTATTAATCTGTAAAAGATTGTACAATACATCAACTACACAACTCTCTCCACCAGTCTTCAATCCAACAACATTCCTGCAACACCTGAGTACCTATAAATCTGTATGCTACAACAAATACATGGAAAAATACTTATAGAAGTATCCTCACACCAATCTAGGTGTCCACTTTCTCTCTTCTGAGAATCCCCAACATGCAAACATTAAATGTCTCCTTACAAGCTCCTACCACTTGTCTAAAGTCAACCATGCAAGGTTGGGCGTCCAAGACTAAATCTATCCTCTTACAACATCTTATGATGCATCATAACTATCATAGATTCCACCAAAGAGTATCTTCCCAAGATGGACACCTGGGGCTAAACATAACAACTTACACATAGTAAATGTCATCATAGTGTCATAGAGTCTTATGACAACTTGCAACTGTCATAGATTCTTTACATGCACTTACCAAACATTATGACATGTGTCGTACATGCTAAAAATAGTAGATTCTCCCAAGGTGGCCCTACACTCATTTACTCATGAGTTTTACAATTGCCAACTGTAAATGTCACTCAATTACCTCCGATGAATCCAAAATTACCACTGCCGGTGAAACTACCTCATTCCCTTATGGTTAATTACAAATTACAAATAATAAATGAAATAAATACAATATTGGGAATTTACAAGGTTAATGGAACCTTATCCCAACATTCCCCCACTTGACATTATACATTGTAAATCAACCCATATGAAATCAAATGAAAATAATCAGGTACTAGAAACAAGGCCTATGGCCTCTCTGCGCTACACAAACTTCTCTATGCTCACAAGTTTGGTCTATGAATCTGCAACATTCTCTTGAGTGTATACCTTCTTTAGCTCAGTCTGTCCACTCGTAACCAATTCTCAAACAAAGTGATACTGAACATCAACATGCTTAGTCCAAGAGTGATACATAGGATTTTTTTCCAAACAGATAACACTCTGGCTGTCACAACCAATATGAACGACCCTGCAATCAAAACCAATACTTGTACATAGTCTCCTCAACCAAACTACCTCCTTAGAGACATGAGTAGCAACCATATACTCTACTTCAGTAGTAGACAATGAAACTGTGGGCTGCCTCTTACTCATCCAACTCACTGCTCCTCCAAACAGAGTAAACACATAGGCACTAGTGGACCTTTGACTATCCATGTCACCTACCCAATCTAGATCAACAAATCCCTACATGCCCAAAGTTTTATCAGCACTATCAGTACCAGAATAAACTAAAAAATAATTAGGAGTACCTGCAAGATATTTAAGCGCCCTTTTCACATAATTCTAATGTTGTCTACTAGGGTTAGACATAAATCTGCTCAAAACTCCCACTGCTTGGGCAATATCTGGCCTAGTGAAAACCATTGCATATATCAAACTCCCTATAACAATAGCATATGGCACATTATACATATCCTCAAAATCATCCTTATTCTTTGGACACATATCTAATGAAAGCTTAGTACCAATGGGTAAAAGAATTCTAACTGGGTTGCAGTCTTGCAAACTAAACCTCTGTAAAATGGTATTCACATACTTACTTTGTGACAACCAAAGGCTTTTGTTACCTTTGTCCCTCCTGATCTCCATACCCAAAATATACCTGGCAGCTCCAAGATCCTTCATATCGAATGAACCTAAAAGTTGGGCTTTCAGCTCTTTGATCATACCCTTAGTATTGCTCAAATCCTGTAGGCTATTACATATAAATTTCTTCCTCAAGATCTCCATGCAATAATGTAGTCTTAACATCCATTTGCTCAATCTCCCAATCATAATCTATAGAAATGGATAAAAGAAATCTAATAGAAGTCAATTTAGCAACAGGAGAGAAAATTTCAACAAAATCAACTCCCTCTCTCTGAGAGTAGCCCTTGGCTATCGGTCTAGCATTGTACTTCTCCAATGAACCATCTGCTCCAAATTTCTTCTTGAAGACCAACTTGCAACCTATGGCCTTTCTTCCTTTGGGCAAATGAACAAGATCCCAGGTGTTACAAGAATCTAAAGCCATCATCTCCTCCTGCATGGCTAACTACCAAGACTCACTATCATCTACATGAATAGATTCCCTGTAGGATCTAAGCTCATTGTTAGTACTCAATAAACAAAATACACAATAGAAATCTGGTGGGCTATACCTATCAACTAAATTCTGTTGTCTTGTGGATATCCTAAAGGGTGGAGTAAGAGACTCTACTTGTTCTTCTGGATGCTCATCTATACCAACTTCTTCTGTAACAATAGATTCTTCTTCATTAGAACTACTTGAATCTTCTTCTTCTTCTTCACCCTCCAATCCATCATTATGTTCTTGCTGAGGTGCATCTTCCTACTCTAAGTCAAAGTGCATTCTCTTCACCTTTTCTTTCTCTTTGGGCTATTCAGGTTTAGAAATAGCTCTAAGTTCCCTGAAAATAACATCTCTAGAATAGATAATCTTACGGGTTAGTGGATTTCAAAGCTTATAACCTTTTACATTATCACCATATCCAATGAAAGTACACTTTTTAGATTTTGGATCCAACTTAGATTGCTTTTCCTTAGGCACATGAACAAAAGCCTCATAGCCAAAAACCCTTAAATGTGAAACAAAAGGTTTCTTACCTATCCACACTTCATAAGGTGTCGAATCAAGAGCCTTACAAGGAGATCTATTAATCAAGTAGCAAGTAGTACACACAACCTCTGCCTAAAAGCATTTATCCAACTATGAATCACTCAACATACTTCTAGCTCTTTCCATGATTGTTCAGTTGATCCTTTCTGCAACACATTTTGTTGTGGTGTATACGGAGTTGTCTTTTGTTTGATTATACATGCATGCTTGCAAAAATTATCAAATTCCTTAGAGAAATATTCCCCTCCATTGTCAAATCATAATATTTTTATCTTTAATCTCGATTGTTTTTCAACTAATACTTTAAATCCTTAAACTTAGTAAAAAATTTAGATTTGTGTTTCATAAAATAAATCCATGTAAATATGGATATATCATCAATGAAGGAGACAAAATAACAAGATCTTTTGATAGAGTCATTATCTACAGTTCCAAACACATCTGTATGAATAATCTCTAACTTCTCTTTTGCTCTATTGCTTCCTAAAGGAAAAGATTTTATGTTTTGTTTACCAAACACACAATGCTCACATAAATCAAAGTGCTCATCAGAATAAGAGAAACCATCTAACAAATCTTTATTCTTAATAGTTTTCAAAACATTATTACTTGTGCGGTCCAATCTAGGGTTCCATAACATAGTAGTGTTTTTAGAAGCCTCAGAAACATAAGAGGAATTACAAACTGCAGTGGCATCTAGCCTAAACAAGGTTCCCATTCTCTTCCCCTTCGCTACCACCAAGTTTCCTCTCACCAATCTGCAACCATGCTTATCAAATGTTACATGCATTCCCAAATCATTCAACTTCGAAACTGAAATTAGATTTTTGGCTAATCTAGAAACATGAAAAATACTAGGGAGGCTTTTAATCCTCTCACCACTGAAACACAACAATACCTTGCCTTTCCCAACTATCAAATATGTAGAGTTGTCCCTAAGGTACACTTTACCTCCATCATACTCTTCGTATGTGGAAAACCATTCCTTATGCAAGGTCATATGAAATGAGCATCCTGAGTCAACTAACCAATGATCATTAGAAACAACATTACATACACAAAGTAAAACATCTTCACCTGAATTTGAGGACTTATCAGAAGCACTCTCCCACTATTTCTTTGGGTTTCTGCACTCCTTCACATTTCCCTTTTATCGCAGTTCCAACACTTAACTTTGTTCTTCTTCCCAGGAGTCTTAGATCAGCCCTTAGACTTGTCCTTAACGCCTTTCTGATCTCCTTTTGGTCCTCTTTCCTTAAACCTTCCCCTGACACTAAGAGCATCCCCTAAACTATCTGAACTCTTCTTCCTCAATTCCTATGCCAGTTAAACTACAACAAGAGCATCCAAATTTAGATCTGTGAGGTTAGCAGTGATAACAATGATAACATTCTCCCAAGACTCAGGTAAAGAACAAAGAAGTAAGATACATTTATCTTCCTCATTAACTTCAACATCTAAAAATGCAAGCTAACTCTACAACAAATTAAGTGAATTTAAATGCTTTGCAACTGATTCACCCTCTTTCATTTTCATAGAAAACAATTTATACTTCAAGTAAAGTTTGTTTACCATACTCTTGGCTTGGTAGATCTCACCCAAATGCTTCCACAATCTATGTGTAGTCTCTTCCCTTGTGACATTCAACATGACAAAATCTGCAATACACAATCTAATTGTACCTTGTGCCTTCTTATCTAGTCTATCCCACTCATCTTGAGAGACATCATTAGGTTTCTTCTCTTTTAGGACAACCAACCATTGGTTTCTTTCTTCCAACAAATCCTCCATTTTCAGCTTCCACAACTCATACCTCATTTTTTTAAACTTCTCAATGTCCAATTGAGAGATTGATGCAACAATGGATGCAACCATAATATCAACTCAAGATCTGTAAAACAAATACAACCAAATCTCCCACTACAACTACATAGCCTTCACACTACCACCCAAGAGTCAAAGCTAGCTAGGCTCTGATACCAAATGTTAGAAATGAAGACACAACTACTCAACATAAATCTAATTCAAACAAGTTTAACGATATTTTAACCAATGTAATATATAATGGAGATTGCATCAAAATAGAAAATCCACTATAGAGAAAATATCAAGCATGAAGAACTAAACACAATGACAAAATGTTTACGTGGAGAAAACCCTTTCAAGTAAAAAACTCCACCAGGAAAGAGGCACAAGTTTGTATTGATCTGTAAAAGATTTTACAATACATCAACTACACAACTCTCTCCACCAATCTTCAATCTGACAACATTCCTACAACACTTGAGTACTTGTAAATTTGTATGCTACAACAAATACATGGAAAAATACTTATAGAAGTATCCTCACACTAATCTAGGCATCCACTTTCTCTCTCCTGAGAATCCCCAACATGCAAACATTAAATGTCTCCTTACAAGATCCTGCCACTTGTCCAAAGTCAACCATGCAAGGTTGGGTGCCCAAGAATAAATCTAGCGTCTTACAGCATCTTATGACGTGTCATAACCATCATAGATTCCACTAAAGAGTATCTTCCCAAGATGGGTGCCTGGGGCTAAACATAGCAACTTACACATATTAAATGTCGTCATAGTGTCATAGAATCTTATGACAACTTGCAGCTGTCATTGATTCTTTACATGCACTTATGAAACATTATGACATGTGTCATACATGCTAAAAATAGTAGATTCTCCCAAGGTGGCACCTACACTCATTTAATCATGAGTTTTACAATTGCCAACAGTAAATGTCACTCCTTAATTACCTCCGGTGAATCCAGAATTACCACTACCATTGAAACTACCTCATTCCCTTATGTGTAATTACAAATAACAAATAATAAATAAAATAAATACAATATTGGGAATTTACAAGGTTAATGGAACCTTATCCCAACAAATCCACTATCTCTAATCATTTCCATCCTAATCCAATTCTTCATCACCATCTTAAGCCCCATCCTAATCTAATCCATATCCCTAATCACCTCTCCATTAAACCCATCCTAATCTTGATCCCATATTGAGCTTAACTCCTTCATCCATTATCCTCCATAATCCACCTATCCTAATTACTTCCATCATCCAATCCTAATCAATTCCATCCCTAATCTAAATCCAATCCATCTCCCTACTTAAGCCCATCATCCAAATCTTATCCATTATCATTATTCTAATCCAATACCCTTATCCATCTAATCCCATTCACTTCTATCTTAATCTAATCCACTCTAATCCACTCTCATCCTAATCATCATCCAATCCAATTATCCCTCATCCAAAATCAATCATCCAATCCAATTATTCCTCATCCAAAATCAATCATCCATCTATTCCTAATCATAAGCCAATTCCAATCCTTAATCCAAAATCATCCTTTGAAAATCTAAATTGGTTAAGGATCTTACCCCCTTCAACCCTCTCCAAATCCTAATCATAATTCATCCAATTTTATTCAAATCCTAATAATTTTGCTCCAAATTACCATCCAAATCCAAATCGATCTCCATCAAATCCAATCCAATCCAACCATCCAAGGGATGTAAGCCTAATCCAAATCAATCCCAATTAATGCAAATCCAACCATGACCAAGTGTCATACATCATTGTAATCAAATCAAATCAAATCCATCCAAAATCCAACCATGATCAAGTGTCATATATCGATGACATTGACTAATCCAAAATCAATAAATCCCAATTTATCCAAATCAAAATCAATCCCATCTAATCTAAATCAAAATCATCAAGTCATCCAACATCACATCATCCCAAATCCAATCATTAATCCATCCTATAATTCTGATGACGATGAAATCTGAAATCTTAATGAAATCATTACAAGTAAACTTTAAATAAACTATCCTCACCCATCCATAAACATGCAAGCACCTTATGACCATGCATTGGCTAGCACAAGCTATGCCCCCATGCCTAATTGCGTACCCTATGGGCATCCTTACACTACCCTTGACAAGGGAAATCCATTCTATCCTCCATCCATATGCCATCTTCCATTCTCATATGAGGTCCCCATCGCCTCTATCCCTTATCCACATCCTTCATCCCCTTATCTAGTTTATCCAAATCCACCATCTCCTTATCCACCAACCTCACCATCTACTTCATCATCTAACACACTATTCCATTCTCCTACTAAATCCAAACCATCCTTTCTCCAAGGACTCCTTGTTAAAAGTATCGAGAAAAATCATGAAAATAAACTTGTGGAGTCATGCCACCCCACTCCTCCCCAATCACCTAAATGCGTCATTGATGACCTCATCATCCAGCTCAGGCCCATCAAAACCAAACCATCATCCATATTATCCAAATTATCGTGTGTTAGGAAAGGTGTCTCAACCTTGCAATTACAAAAAGGTGCAATTTTTTGGTGATTAAAACATAAAAACTCAATTTCCGAATTGTAGGGTTGGTTTTTGGCCAAAATAAAAACTTTTAATTTTTCAACATCAATTCCCAAATGCCCAACCTATATATCTCTTTACAACACATTAAACGGTTCATCAATCAGCCTCTCAGATCAAAAGTTATGGCCTCCAGAAGTTGGGTCTCTCATATTGGAAAATGTAAAAATGTGTTGGACATATATAATAGTTGCAAGAGGGAGTTACATGTGTTGGTCAATGTTTTGACACATTATAGGACATCTTTGATCGAAGATAATTTGGGCGCCACTTTTTTGGATGGTTTTAGCTGATGGTTTTATAATTACCATTTGACGGTTCCATGTATTGTACCTCTTAGGTGCTTGAGATGGAGGTAGTGTATGAGAATCTTATAGATGTTGAGTTGCCTCTGGATCTCTAGTTGGTGATACTCCTGTGAAATCTTTCTCTATAAGTATATTGTAATCTTGTTGATTTCTGAATAATATTGGGCAGCTTTTGGAGTGGGGATTTTCTCTCAAAAGGTTTTTCCCCACATAAATCATTGTGTTGTGGTATGATTTATATTAAGTTTATTTCTATATAATTTTTGTAACTATTGTAAAGATCTAAATTTTTTTGCAGAACCCTACTCTCAAGATTAATGTAGGAAGTTGTTCTACTACCTTAGTGTTGAAATACATAGGACAACTGAGAGGGGGGTGAATCAGTTGTCACAAAAACGTAACTTCATCAACTACTTATTTATTGATAATCAGATTTAACTATGAAAGCATGAAACCATAGACTTAATCACAATCACACATTCAACATAGTAGACACCAGATTTTTATGTGGAAAACCATAAAAGGGAAAAACCACGATGGGTGTTAGCCCATAGAAAATATATGAGTTATAACAATACTAAAAAATAGAGGATCCCTGCCTATAGGTTTCACTACCTAAATTACTCATTGAAAAGAATGGCTCACTACCAAAGGGTGGCTCACTGCCAAGGGGTGGCTAACTACCAAATATGGTGAACTGATTAAATAACATCTACTCCATGCCTGGGTTTAGTTCCATTGAAGCACAATATAACTTCTCTGCTCTGCTCTTTCACACCTTCGCACTTATCTCTTCATATTCGCACACTCATACCTTTTTCGCAATTACATTACAAGTCTTTATACAAGTCATTAACCTTGGAATGTACATCAAGGTTGGCAATACATTCATCAACCATTGGAACAATCTCCAAGGTTGGCATTACAAAAACATACATAGAAATAGGTCTGGACCTAATGCAGAAATTAGCTAAGGGAAAGATGTAAAGATGTATGTTGATCACGCCATGCCTTAGCTGGGACTCAAACACAATTCTTCACACCACATAACACTTCCACAATCTTCAAGGCATCTCCACAATTAGTGAAATCAACCAAGTCGGCCAAGACTAGTGAGAACACTAGGTCTGCTAAGAACATTCTTTATCCATGATCCAATTTTCTCTTTGCAGACCAATCCAAAGGTAGGAACATGATCAGGAGACATCCACAAGCACATTGTAATCACTAGGAACAACCGCACGATCTCTAACCACTCTATCAAGAAGATTCTTCAAACTGGAGTACAAGAACAACACTGTCAACCACTGTCATAAGGAAAGGATAGCTTGCAGACTGCCAAATCATGAACCATTATAGTTGAAAGCACTTATTATCATTCAGACTTAACTCTAGAACCACAGACCAAAATACTTCAATGCGGAGGAATGTGGAGCATAACACTTTTTCCCTGTCACCACCACACATACAAGAAAAGTAGTTTTCACTCTGGTGAACATAACTCACTCAAATCTTCATACCGGAGGCTCAAACTTGGAATGTAACATCTTCAGATAGACTTCTAAATAACTTCCAATCCCCAAACAAAGATATTCATCCTACATGAAATGCAGAGAAATCTTCTGGACTGTTCTTCAGTATGTAATACATTGTTTCCACTACAACTCACTGTTTCTACTGGAGGAGCTAATTTTCTCAATATCCTCAACATCAAGATCACTTACATAAGTAAATAAAAAGTATCTCACTTATTACAAGCATTCAACAGAATAAGGGCACAGTTGACACCAATGACAACACAGATATGTTGACATCAATGACAACACCGATTAGGCACATACTTGCAACAATCTCCCCCTTTGTCGTTGATGACAACATATGATGTGAAAAACTGAAAAGACCATCAAGACAAAATTCTCCCCCTTTTTCTTTACACATCTACATTCTTTCTCCTCCTGAGTTTTTCACATGATTTATCTGCCCCTTTGATATCAATGGCAAAGGGCACATACTTACATTCTATTGTTCTAATCCAACTGAACTATTGCCAACACATCTAGCTACTCCCCCTGAGAGGTAGCTCTCAAAACATCAATCCAGATCAAACAATGAGACATTGAGCACCACTGGATTGATGCATTCTCATGCATCTTAGTTTAGGGCAGGAGGGGTAATGACCCCTAACTTTTCTCTGAGATACTCAAAAGTATCCTTAGGCAGAGGCTTGGTGAAGATATTTGCAATCTAATCCTTTGTGGACACATATTGCAACTTTACTTCATTCTCTATCACCTTTTCTATCAAAAAGTGATACCTTATAGATATATGCTTTGTTCTTGAGTGCATCACTGGATTCTTGGAAATATTTATGGCACTTGTATTGTCACACAAGATTGTAATTGGATATTCATAAACAACTCTTATATCCTTCAAAGTTTGCTTCATCCATAACACTTGAGAACAACAACATGCTACTGCAATATACTCCACTTCTGCAGTTGACAAAGAGATTGAATCTTGTTTCTTGCTTAGCCATGAAACCAATCTATTTCCTAAGAAGAAGGCACCTCCACTTGTACTTTTCCTGTCATCAACATCTCCTGCCCAATCAACATCTGTATAAGCACTAAGAGTAAAATCATTATCCTTTGGATACCATAAGCCATGATTAGGAGTGCCTTTTAAATACCTTAGGATTCTCTTTACTTCCATCACATGTGATTCTATTGGATCAGCTTGAAATCTTGCAACAAGGAAAACTGCATGCATAATATCATGTCTGGTTTGAGTTAGATAAAGTAATCCTCTAATCATGGATCTGTACTTTTTTTGATAAGTCTTGGGTGATTGATCAATTTTGCTCAATTTGTAGCCAGTCACCATGGGAGTACATACCGGTTTAGAGTCTTCCATCCCAAACTTCTTTAACAACTCTTTCACATACTTAGACTAAGATATGAAGACTCCTTTATCTGATTGATTGATTTGTAGACCCAGAAAGAAATTCATCTCACCAAACATAGATATCTCAAACTCTTTTTGCATTTAACCAGCAAGTTTCATACACATACCTTCATTTCCTCCAAAGCTGATATCATCAACAAAGACTTCAATAATCAAAATTTGATCACCATTAATCTTGAAATAGAGATTGTTGTTAGTAGTACCTTTACTGAATCCTAACTATAATAAGTACTTATCCAACCTTGCATACCAGGCCATAGGAGCTTGCTTGAGTCCATATAATGCTTTCTTCAACCTGCATACCATATCACCTTGATTTGATAGTTGGAATCCTTCTGGTTTCTCAATGTAGACTTCCTCTTCTAACTCACCATTCAGGAATGTAGACTTCACAAAAATTGTTGAATTCATTTGATGTGAACTCACCTCCCCTATCAGACCTCAAGCATTTGATTTTTAGTTCTATTTCATTTTCAACCATTGCCTTGAAGGATTTGAACTTCTCTAGGGCTTCAGATCTGTCTCTTAGAAAAGTAACTCAAGTCATTCTAAAATAATCATCAATAAGCAACATGAATTACCTATCACCTTGTAGACTTCTTATCCTTGTAGGACCACAAAGATATGTATGAACTAGATCCAACAAATCGGCAAAAAACTGCTCTCTACTCTTAAAACTTGTAATTGTCTACTTCCCCAACTATCATTCTTTGCAAATAGTATTGGTAGGTTTCACAAGTTTTGGTAAGTCTCTTATGGTCAAACTTGAACTTATCTTTACCATATTATCAAAATTTATATGACACAACCTTCTATGCCACAACCAACTCTCATCTACATGGGCTAATAAATGGTAATCATTAGTTCATCTCAATTGATAGATGTTACCTCTGGTCTTCTTACTAGTAGCAATCATAGTTCCAAAGCTTTCCATGATCTTGCATCCATTGTCTTTGAATCTCAGATCATAACCTTTGTCACACATTTGACCAACACTCAAAAGATTGTGCTTCAAGCCTTTCACATATAAGACATTGTTAGTATTATGCTTTCCATCAAATGAAATAGATCCTTTTCCACAAATCTTACCAGCTGTATTGTCTCCAAATTTAACCAGTCCTCCATCATATTTTTCCAAACTTACAAACTTACTTTTGTCACCGGTCATGTGATGTGAACATCAACTATCAATAATCCATTCATCCTTGTCTTTCTCAACTTGAACGACCAAAGTACTTTCTTCCACTAGTTTTTCTTCCTTTACACAACTAGAAGGATTAGTAGACATAGGTTCTTCTTTAATAGCAATAAACAAGCATTCATTTGCACTAGTACTAGCATCATTAGATTCATCATTAGTCACACCTTCATCATCAAAATCTCTAACATAGTAGCATTTCTTTGGAGCTCTAGGCCTGTTCTCAAATCTTTTCCTATTCCTTTCAATTATTTTAGGACATCTAGAAGCATAATGACCTACTTTACCACATGAAAAACATTTGAAAGGTAGTTTGCCTTTGAACTTAGCGAAACCTCTTTGTAATCTATCAACAAAGTTAGCTTCAATTTCATCAAAGTCATCATCAGGTTCCACCTTATATTTTTCAGCTCTGGAGATATTTTCTAAAGTAGTGGCTTTGAAAGCAGTTTCAACTTTTGGTAGAGCATCACAAAACTCTCTCATCTCAAAGGCTGTAAGCTTTCCAAGTAATTAATCTCTATCGATAATTTTCACAGTTATTACTTCTTCAATGGCAGCTACTTTGTGACTGTAGGACTTTGGTAGTGATCTAAGAATTTTCATCACAACTTCCTTATCACCGATAGTTCCTCCCACACCTTTTATTCCATTGACAAGTTCATCAACCCTTTGCATGAAGGTTGTAATGTTTTCATCTTCATTCATCTTTGAGCTCTCATATTTTGCTTCCAGGCCCTATAGCTTGGCTTCTTTACAGAGCCATCTCCTTCATACAGTTTCTTCAACTTTTCCCAAACCCCATTTGCAGATTCTAGATCCACAACTTTTATCAACTCAGTGTCAGACAAAGCACTTAACAAGGCATCTCTAGCTTTTGTATTTAACTCATATTCTTTGATCTCATCTTCAGTTGTCAAACCATTTTCACATATTGTGTATTCTATTTTTCCAGCTTTCCACACTTTATAACCAAGACAAAGGAGATGGATTTTCATTCGTACCTTCCATAGAGCATAATTTGTCCCATCAAACTATAGTGCTTCCTTTTTAAAAGACATCCTAGATCTTCCTCAAGCTATTAGGCTTTCTTCCAAGGAACCTACTCTGATACCAATTGTTGAAATACACAGGACAACTGAGAGGGGGGGTGAATCAGTTGTCACAAAAACTTTACTTCATGAACTACTTAATTACTGATAATCAGATTTAACCATGAAAGCATGAAACCATAAACTTAATCACAATCACACATTCAACATAGTAGACACCAGATTTTTACGTGGAAAACCCTAAAAGGTAAAAACTAGGGTGGGTGTTAGCCCACAGAAAATATATGAGTTATAACAATACCAAAAAATAGAGGCTCACTGCCCAAATTGCTCACTGCAAAGAATGACTCACTGCCAAATATGGTGAACTAATTAAATAGCATCTACTCCATGCTTGGGTTCAGTTCCATTGAAGCACAATATAACTTCTCTGCTCTACTCTTTCACACCTTCACACTTATCTCTTCATATTCACACACTCATACTTTTTTCGTAGTTACATTACAAGTCTTTATACAAGTCATCAACCTTGGAATGTACATCAAGGTTGGCAATACATTCATAAACTGTTGGAACAATCTCCAAGGTTGGCATTACAAAAACATACATAGAAATAGGTCTGGACCTAATGCAGAAATTAGCTAAGGGAAAGATGTAAAGATGTGTGCTGATCATGCTGTGCCTTAGCTGGGACTCAAACACAATTCTTCACTCCACAACATGCTTCCACAATCTTCAAGGCATCTCTGCAATTAGTGAAATCAACCAAGTCGGCCAAGGTTGGTGAGAACACTAGGTTTGCTAAGAACATTCTTCATCCAAGATCTAATTTTCTCTTTGCAGACCAATCCAAAGGTAGGAACATAATTAGGAGACATACACAAGCACATTGTAATCACCAGGAACAACTGCATGATCTCTAACCACTCTGTCAAGAAGATTCTTCAAACCAGAGCACAAGAACAACACTGTCAGCCACTGTCATAAGGAAAGGATAGCTTGCGGACCACCAAATCATGAGCCATTGTAGTTGAAAACACTTATTATCATTCTAGACTTAATTTTAGAACCGTAGACCAAAATACTTCAATGCGGAGGAATGCGGAGCATAACACTTTCTCCCTATCACCACCATACATACAAGAAAAGCAATTTTCACTCTAGTGAACATAACTCACTCAAATCTTCATACAAGAGGCTTAAAGTTGGAATATAACATCTTTAGATAGACTTCTAAATAACTTCCAATCCGTAGACAAAGATATTCATCCTACATGAAATGTGGAGCAATCTTCTGGACTGTTCTTCAATATGCAATATACTGTTTCCATTTGTAACATCAAAAAATGTCCCCTTGGGGGCTTTTCCCTCATAAGGTTTAACTCCCAGGTCTTTAGAGTGCATTTAGGACATTTTAGTTCATATTTTAGCATCCCGATGGAATGATACCTAAGTCCCATGACAAATAGGACCTAGGAGGACCCCTTAAGCTGTACCCTACCTAAAATTAGGGGGGGGACTTGGGCGCCAGCGCCCTAGTCCTGCCCTATTTTAGGGCAGCCTCAATTTTTGAGTGTCGGTTAGTGACCGTTATTAGGTCCCTTTGCCGACATGGTAAGTTTGAATTTCAAATATCTTGGCGGAAGTGATTGTAGGTGCATATATAAGAAAGCTTAGGCATTCATTTGTAAACTAGATTTCAATTAGATTATTATTGTGAACTCTAGGCATTCTCAAGGTGATTCAAGGCTTTCTATTGTGTTGCAAGAGCAGACTTGTGTGTTTTGTGCATTAATATTTATAGATTTGAGCTTCAATCTCCTCATGGCATGAAGAGCATCTTCCTCCATGAGAGCTTCATTACAATGTGACTTATCATTGTGTTTTTATCATTAATTCCTTTGGTTTTGGCCTCTACCTCACAAGGGCACACCCTCTTTATCTGACAACAGTGTTTGGAGACTTAAGTGTCCTCCGGGGTTTGACTGAGGCAAACCTATAAACACCACAACCCCCAAACCAAGTCTTGTGATTGGAGGTTACAGGTGTCGAATTTGAGAAAAGCGGAGTTGCAGGAAGGCTGGGAAGACATCAGAGATTCAGGATCTAAAGGAAAGATGGACAAAGGAGCACTTCCAGGACTAGGGTGCTTGCTCCAGTGTCCTCCGTAGATAGATTATGGAAAATAGAAGTTACAGGGCTGATCAGTGTCTAAAGGAGGTCCAGATTCCCTGAAAAGTAGGTACCTTGGACTTGGGTGCCTACTGCAGTGTCCCTGACTGTTCCGCTTCAGAACTCCAAAAATAGGTATTCTGTAATTTGGCATTTTACTTCTGTCTGCAAGAGCTTTTTCCGTAATTCATTAATTTGTTGTCGTATTTTCTTAATTAGGGTTTTAATGGTCAATTGAGCATAGGAGAAGGAAAGATTGATAATTAATTCCCTATTCCAATCTTCATTTGCAAGTGACCTATGGTATGATAGTGCTTGCCACTTGACCCTAGATCCTTCAATGTTAGGGTGAAAGGAGGATTTTAACATCTAAACCTCAAAAGATCAACAAATCCAATTTTACCCTAAGCATTTTGGTGAACCTGTGTCTTTGAAATTAAATTGAAACTTGCTGAGTGTTTGTCTACAAATTTGGTGTGATTTCATTCATTCATTTGGTCATTTAATTTATTACATTGAGAAAATTTCAAAAAAATTGAAAAATTGGAAAAATACAAAAAAATTGCATTGTTGGGGTCACTAAATTGTGTCAATTCTTTCTAATTTTTCCTAATTCATGATTTTTACATAAGATCTGATATAAAATAGAGAAAAATACAAAAAATCAAAATCTTGCTTTGCATTTTCATCATTTAATTGCTAGTGTTTTGTGGAAATTTTGACAATTTTTTTGATAACCTAGTAATTCCAAAATCTAGGGTTTGTAGGAAAAATCTTTTATCAGATTTTTCTACTAATTTTAGAGGCTCATTCAATTTTTCATTTGGCTTTAGTCTTGTATTTTAGTGTGAATTTTCATTTAAATTTAAATTATTTGCATTTTTGCATTGAAAATTTCAACAAAAACTAGCAATCTTGGTGCATTTTCATTAAATTTGAATGGGAATTTTGCATGATTAAGCTTGAAAATTATTTTCAGATATGAGAGTATTTAATTTCCATCACAAATCAGACTTCAAATCATTCACATAAAATTTTGTTCCAAGATTTCAAACCTAGGGCTTCAAAAATAACAATTTTCGCTAAATTTGGCCTTATCGAGCCTCCAAACTTGCACCGTACGTGTGTTGTGAAAGATATTTTGGCATTATTTTTCTATTATCAGGGTATTAATTTTCTTTCCCTCATAAAAATATTCACATCACCCTTTTAACGGGCTCTTGTAGTGAAAATTCAGTGAAAAACTACACATTTTGGCTATTTTTGCCCTAGGATTTGACCTAGTTTGCACTTCAAGTGTGTTGTGATCAATTTTATGGATTGAGGTGATTGATATTACTGATATTATTCACTGTAACTCCTAAAATTCCTTACAACACCCATTTTTCTAGGTCTTGGAGTTGAAAAACCGTGAAAAATTGCATATTTTGCTATATTTTCACTAGGGTTTTACCTTAAGTGGCACTACAATTGTGTTGTGTTGGGTATTTTTGCATCAAGTGGCTGTTATTTCTAATATTATTTTCTGTCCATCATCATTTTTCTCACAAAACCCTTTGTTATGCTCTTTTGCATTGAATTTTGGTGAAAAAAGTGCTCATTTTGACATATTTTCACTATATTTTGACTTAGCATTATCTTGGACTTGCATCAAGAGTGTGTTGAGAGTGATTAGATTTCTGTTTCAGACTGATATCAGACATATAATTTTCTGTCCTTGATCAGAATCCTTACAAAATCCTTTGTGTCATTCATTGGCTTTGAAAAGTATCAAAAAAATAAGCATTTTAGGCTATTTTTGCATATAGTTTTGTGCTTGTCTTTTGTAAACTTTTGAAAAGATTTCTCATTATGGCATCTTCATGTTATTCATCTATGAAATATTTGCATGAGTATATCCTAGATCTTGAAAATTTCTCTAATTTCACTAATGATAATCCTTATGTTCTGGAGCACATAGCTTCTATAAGTGGTATTGATGCTTCTATATGTTCTACATATGAATTGCAATTACTTTTTTATCCACATGATTTTAGTAGCTTCACACTATTCATAGGAGCATATCCTTTGATCTTAGAAGATTTAACTAAATTCATCAATAAGAATACTCATGAGAAAGATAGCTTTAGTAATTCCACTATTCTCCTTGGCTAAGATGAAACATTAGTGAATGAAGAGCTCCCTTTAACAAAGGACATTCCATGGGCTGACAATGAGCATTCATTTAACAATAACCACAATCCTATCCTAGTGCGTGAAATTTCTATGGATCATCCCACCAACCTTCTTCCTTTAGTTGATTGTCCACATACCTTAGATTTCACTAAGGAAGAGAAGACCTTTAATGTCCCTCCTTCAAGTCATTTGGACATCACTAAGGATGTAGTGGTAGTGGATGAGGAAAAGTCTCTCACATTAACTCCTTCAAGGATGGATGTTGAGATCACTCAAAATAATTTACTTCTCCCACCACCTAAGAGGATAGTGAGTATGTGTAATAATGAACTTCAACAAGCAAACATTCCACCTAACATTGAGTCAAACCAAGAAGCATTTAAGAATGAACAAAAGAATAATTACAAAAACTTGGTAATAGTACCTTATGTTTGCAATTGGAAAGAGAATGATTTTTGATGACTTCTGGCCAGAAAGGGGCCCTACAAGTAAGTATCTATAAACTTTTATTTCTATCATAATGTGCTTCCCCCGTGATGTGTTATATGTTGTTTAGGCCTCCTGGGATGACCTCAGATTCTCCTGTAAGGTTCAGGATACCAGGAGACCGCCTCTATTGTGACCTTCTTCTATTTGTATCATCATTCTTCTATATTGGTCTCTCTCTGATTTCATTATTGTGTGTTGTGTCTGACAGACATAGCATCATGGTTGGTGACTTGGGGGCACCCTCCTACGTGACTGTCCCTAAGACACTTGTTTCTCCTCTCTTATTTATTGTTTCCCTTCCTCTAGTGTTTCCATCTAGCGGGCAGATGACGACAAAAATTTATACTAATGCAGACCTAGTGTCCCTTTCGAGAGCAATCAAAAAATGGACTATATTTCCTAGTATGACGATGGGATTGTATATCTTATCTGACGCTTGGCTAGTGGAAGCACTCGTGCTTTCCTTGTAGTGAATTTTATGATGTTTCTATTGCATTTACAAACCTTAACAATACTGCTACTCCGTGCACCTTTGTTTGCCTTTGAATCTAGCCTTGGTGGTACTTGATTCAGAGAGCTTCGTGATATAGCCCCTAGTTATCCTCGAACTCTGAATTCGTTGTATAACCTTGGCTCTTTGTGTGGTTAATCATATGCATTGATGTTGTTGTTTATCATGATATTGTAGACACTAACATGTTTCTTGCAGGGATGTGTTTGTGGGAACATTTGACAATCGTAAAGTACATGTCACCTTCGGGGGGCATGGGCTTTGCGAAAGTTAGTGTTCCCTTGTGTGTTTTCTTCCTACCTTAATGTGCTTGATATCGATAATTGATATCAACCACCTTAAGGTGGGGGCATATAAGGTAAGCTGTCTATTATAGATGTTAGCAATGTGTTTGACCTCAGATGCATAGACCTGTGCCAGAGTAGTGCATCGTGCATCCTGAGTTTGTTTGCAATCAATCAATCAATCATATAAGCCCTCCGTGGAGGTGGGATATCAAGCATATCCTTTTTCTTAAGCCCTCTACGGAGGCGGGGATGGTGTATTTCTCAAAGCATATTGCATCATCATGTCATTTTCAAAAGTCCTCTGTGGAGGCGGGGAACAGTTCTGTGACTAACTCAACCCTTAAGCGTGTCTTCGATGATTGTTGTGGCGAAGCCCAATCATCGGTGTGTGCCTGTAATGTGCCTAAGATGGTGATGAGCCTAGAAATAGGGAACACACCATCGCTTGTCTACCGTGTTTTCTCCGTGTCTTCAAGTGTGTGTGTTTTGGCATGCTTGTTTTGTATGGCGTGTTTGTTGCCCTATATGCATAGACTAGCGCCTTGAGTATAGCTTTGTACATTTTGGGAGGTTTTGCATGTATTGCAAGTGTGTTGCCCCATATGCAGAGACCAGCGCCGTCGAGTAGTGCTTCCTACATTTTGGGAGGTTTGTTTATTTTCCAGTACTTGCATTTGCATTTCATATATATATGAAAAAGAAAAGAAAAGAATCATTTTTATCTTCCATGCATTAATGTGTCTTCCATGCATTAATTGTCTGCTCTATGTCCTGCATGACTATAACTATCTTCTCCCTGTTTTGCATGCCTGTTACTGTTTTCTATGTGATTGGAGTGTCTTCTTCGTGCTTGGTGTGTTTTCTGTGTTTGTGACCTTACTTTAATGCATGTCTGGGCCTTGTGTTCATACCTACATTAAAGTGGGGGCTAAATGTAATGTCAAAAAATGTCCCCTTGGGGGATTTTCCCTCATAAGGTTTAGCTCCCAGGTCTTTAGAGTGCATTTAGGACATTTTAGTTCATATTTTAGCATCTCAATGGAATGAGACCTAAGTCCCATGACAAATAGGACCTAGGAGGACCCCTTGAATTGTACCCTACCTAAAATAGGGGGGAGGACTTGGGCGCCTGTGCCCTAGTCCTGCCCTATTTTAGGGCAGCCTCAATTTCTAGGTGTCAGTTAGTGACCGTTATTAGGTCCCTATGCCGACATGGTAAGTTTGAATTTCAAATATCTTGGTAGGAGTGCTTGTAGGTGCATATATAAGAAAGCTTAGGCATTCATTTGTAAACTAGATTTCAATTAGATTGTTATTGTGAACTCTAGGCATTCTCAAGGTGATTCAAGGCTTTCTATTGTGTTGCAAGAGTAGACTTGTGTGTTTTGTGCATTGATATTTGCATATTTGAGCTTCAATCTCCTCATGACATGAAGAGCATCTTCCTCCATGAGAGCTTCACTACAAGGTGACTTATCATTGTGTTTTTATCATTGATTCCTTTGGTTTTGGCCTTTGCCTCATAAGGGCACACCCTATTTATCTGACAATGGTGTTTGGAGACTTAAGTGTCCTCTGAGGTTTGACTGAGGCAAACCTATAAACACCACAACCCCCAAACCAAGTCTTGTGATTGCAGGTTACAGGTGTCACATTTGAGAAAAGTGGAGTTGCAGGAAGGCTAGGAAGACATTAGGGATTCAGGATCTGAAGGAAAGACGGACAAAGGAGCACTTCTAGGACTAGGGCACTCGCTCTAGTGTCCTCTGTAGATAGATTTTAGAAAATAGAAGTTATAGGGCTAATCAGTGCCCGAAGAAGGTCCAGATTCCCTGAAAAAGTAGGTACCTTGGACTTGGGTGCCCGCTCCAGTGTCCTCGACTGTTTCGCTTCGGAACCTCGAAAATAGGTATTCTGTAGTTTGGCATTTTACTTCCGTCTGCAAGAGCTTTTTCTGTAATTCATTAATTTGTTGTTGTATTTTCTTAATTAGGGTTTTAATGGTTAATTGAGCATAGGAGAAGTAAGGATTGATAATTAATTCCCTATTCCAAGCTTCCCCTCATTTGCAAGTGACCTAGGGTATGATAGTGCTCGCCACTCGAACCTAGATCCTTCAATGTTAGGGTGAAAGGAGGATTTTAACATCTAAACAACAAAAGATCAACAAATCAAATTTTACCCTAAACACCATTGTAACTCACTGTGTCTACCAGAGGAGCTATTTTTCTCAATATCCTCAACATTTAGATCACTTACATAAGTAAATACAAAGCATCTCACTTATTACAATCAAGCAGTAGATTAAGAGCACAATTGACACCAATGACAACACAGATATGTTGACATCAATGACAACACTGATTAGGCACATACTTGCAACACTTAGTTTCCTTACAAGTGGTATTAGAGCTTGAACACCTTTGGTTTCAATTGTGAGTTGTTGGGTTTTTTGAACTAATCAAGTTTGAGTGGGAGATTTTGTAGAAGATACTTTGTGATCTTGTTGTAGGAATTTTTAGATGGAGAGAACATCAGGGATAATAGAGGTAGAGAAATTTTCTGGTAACAGTTTTGAGATGTGGAAGCTGAAGATGGAAGATTTGCTTATTGATCGAGATCTATGGGATGTTGTTGATGAGAAAGTTTCAAGGCCTATAAATGCTACTTTGGCTGCTCAATATGAAGAGTCCTTTACAAAGAAACTATGGAAGAAACTTGATGAGATATATCAAGACAAATCTTTAGCGAACAAGATTTTCTTAAGAAATTCTATTCCTTGAGAATGGAAGAGGGTGGATGAATTGCAGACCACCTCGACGAATTCAATATGTTGGTGGCTCAATTGGTATCAATTGATGTAAAAATGGATGAGGAGGAGAGATGTCAGATCCTGCTTTGTTCTTTGCTTGATTCATGAGATTCTCTTATTATGGCTATTGGGAGTACTTCTGTTGTCTTCAAAGTTTAAGATGTTGTGGGTTCTTTACTTTTTGAAGATATGAGGAGGAAGATGTCCATCAGTACCAAAGAGGCCCTAATTGTTTGTAGAAGACCCAAAGAAAAAGGCAAGAAGAGTGAGAAGCATGACAAATCCAAGTCCAAGGGGAGATCCAAATATCCTGGGAATTCCAAAGTTATTTTTTAGAATTGGAGTAATCTTGGACACTTTTGTAAGGAGTGTAAAGAAGAAAATAAAAAGAAAAAGAAGGAATTTGATTCTAATTCTGAGTCCAAGAAGGAAGATGGTGATGCGTTCATTGCGGTTCTGGATGATGAAGGTTAATTGACTTAGGTGCATCTTTCCATATGACCCCTAACAGAGATTGGTTTTATGAATATGAAGAATTTGATGGAGGTAAGGTGTACTTGGGTGATGATTCTCATTTATATATTGTTGGCTATAGTAAAGTTAAAATCTGATTTTCTGATGGTAGAGTAAAAATGATTAATGGTGTGTTGCATATCCTTAGATTAGCAAGAAATTTATTATCCATGAGAAAAATAATAGATGTGGTTGTGAAGGTAGTCTTTTTTGCTATAGGATGCAAGATGGTTAGAGGTGCTATGGTGATCTCTAGAGGTGTCAGGTTTGGTACATTGTTGTCATGTCCCTTAAATAGAACATGTCATAATTTAAATTATAGTGTTGGCCAATCTCCTAATATATATTGTTTAAACAAAATAAAATAAATTGTGACTTTTGAAGGTTGCCGACTCTCCCTTGATAATAAGACAAAACGTCTTCTTTATAAGGTGTGTAAGTGGTGCGATTCATATATATGAAGCAATACGATTCATCAAGGAAATGAGCGCTTGATATGGAGGTACGATTTGTTTAAAATAAAAAGTTGTTAGGGGAGTGTAAAATAAGAGATATGATGACATACATTAAGGAAAGGCAGCGATTAATATAAGATATGGAGAAAATAACAAAAAATAGTGAATAAGACAAACCATTACAAGCAACAATTACCAAGGAACAATTATCATTTTTTATAGACAACGATCACCTTAAACTGAGGCTAACTCCCTCCTTAAATGCCTATGTCCAAAGGACACCTCAATTGGAGAAGGCATGACCATTGTGAAGAAAGGAATATATATCAAAGAGAGATTAGCCAACAAGGGGAAAAACATATAGAAGGGAATATAAAATAAAAAGAGAGATATATCTGAAATATACATAGTAGAGAATAACACATATACTATACAATAGTTCTCATATGATTCATTCAAATCATCATAACAACATAGATACTGAGAAATAATAATATATATACAACAGTCTCATATAGATCAAGAATCAATCAGCAATCAATCATTGAATCATTGAATACTACAACAAACATTCAATCTGCAAAATTATATCTATTAATTCAGTCATATAGACTGCTGAGAACAACAAAGGGATACATTACAAATCCTAAACTGAACTAGAAATTCAATAGGAATCATTATTTAATATATAGGTCAATTCATTAGTGACTGTCAATTATATTACTTATTGCATATCACTGTCATATATAAAAATTAAGGTTCACCGGTCAAAGGAGAATGGTGAGGGGACTGTTTGGAGGAAAAACTATTGACACCCTACCATGCCTCCCTGCACCATGGTGAGGGGACTGTTTGGAGGGAGCATTGTTGACACCCTATCATGCCTCCCTGCACCATCCTCTTCATCAAAGAAGAATGGTGAGGGGACTATTTGGAGGGAAAACTGTTGACTCCCTATCATGCCTCCCTGGAGAATGGTGAAGGACTATTTGGAGAGAGAACTATTGACTGACACCACCCTACCATGCCTCCCTGCACCATCCTCTTCTATGAATGAATTA